>OV702280.1:308546286-309171786 GCA_916181665.1 Avena sativa | reverse complement strand
AATGTGACAAAATAAATAAACAAAAGAATTAATTGTTGAAATTTAGGGTGAAAATAAACTTTTTGCTTCTAATTGGAAAAATCAAAACCCTTCTTGAACAAATTTGGATGAGAAGGGAATTCAACAAAACTTCAATCAAGTGAAATGCATTCATCAATGAATGTATCTTGAAATTTAAACTTGGGAAAATAAACCAAAACCCTAAAACCCTAATGGAAGAAAAACATTTCCAAGATCCATATAAAAATTTAGCAACAAACATTTATAAATGATAAATAAAAATATTATAAAACCATAGAAATTGATTTCATTCAATTTGGAACCATGGATAAAACTTATGAATATAATAAGTTAAAAGGAAATAATTTCCAAAGCTAATAAAAGCTCCTATATAAAATCCATACCAAATTGAGAGCAAAGTAATCCCAAAAGTATTTAAAAAGATAAACAAATATTAAATAAAATCATACAAATTGGAATCACCAATTTTGGATCTATAAATAAAAAGATATGGATTTTATAAGATAAAGAAAGGAAGAAATAAATAAGGGATATTTAAGCCAAATTAAATCTTGACCAAATCCATAAACAAATGGAAGTTATTAAATAATAAAAGTATTAAAAGATTATTTAAATAAAATCATAAGGATTGAACATTATCCAATTTTATTTAAATAAAGACAAATTGCCTAAACTAAATAATAAACCCCAATAAAATTATTTAGAAAAAAATTTAAACCTTGAATTAAATCCATAAGCAAATGGAACAAATATAATCCAAATCCAAATAAATAAAGGGATAAAGAATATTCAAATAAAATTATATGGCATTAACCAAATTCAATTCTATTTGAATAAAGAAAAATGCCCAATTTAAATGATTAGTAAATCATATTAAAAATATTTTAAATAATTCAAAGTGAATTATTTAAACACACTATTGAATAAATAAAACCTACTGAAAAGGTTTGGTAAAAATTGGAATTTAAATAGGAGTTTGAAAATATATTTAAAATCTTATTTGAATAAAGACAAGTGTTTTTTAATAAATAATAAACCATAAAAGAATAAAAAGAATTATTCTAAAATGGATTACTTAAATACATTAATAAACAGATAAACCTACTGAAAAGATTTAGAAAAGCTTTGACAAAAATCTGGATTGAAATAAATTCAAAACATTAAATAAGAAAAGGAAAAAGAAAAAGAAACAGAATTAAAAAAATAGAAAAGAACCAGCCCAGCAAACTTGGCCCAGTCCAGCCCAGAGCAAGCCCACCTCCCTCTCCCCGCGAATCGTTTTCTTACCCGCAGACGAACCCGCACAGTCCCTGACAGCGAGGCCCCACTGAACCCCACTCAGCTCGTTGACTCTGCGACCCCACTACGCCACCTCATCATCATCAACCTCGCGTGACCCACTCCCCTCACCTCGCTGCAGTTTCTAGCCGTTGAAAGCTCGCGTAAATTCACATTAACAGGCCAGTTAATCTCGTGTCAACACCCAGATTTTTCAATCCTAGATGTCTGTTATGCCATACATCGCAATCCCAGGATTACCATTTTTGCGAGATATAACAGAATTGGATACCATAGTACATCATCCATTACAAACGATACATAAGTTCTTACACAAATAGGGATCTCATGATCCAGTTCTTAATACAACATCAAGCAGCGGAATACGTAATAATAACGGTAGCGTAGGCGAAGCTCCATCTTCGGGGTCACAGGCAATGCTGACGATGGGAGATGATCCTAGTTGTCGTAACCTTCCTGGGGTCCATCTTCCAGGTACTCCTCTTCATAGTCTGGCCATGGGAATAGCCAGGGACAAAGCCATGAGTACTCTTTAAGTACTCGCAAACTAATACTAATAGGTAAAGGGGTTTTTTGAATAATAGGACACTAGGCTCTAGGGTTGTTTTGCAAAAGCCAGATTTATCTCTACTAAGTTCTAAAGCTAGTCACAATTTTATAACTCCTAACCGGGAACTTCTATTTCATATCACAACTCTGTTTTGGTCAAGTCAAAGTCTTAGTTCATTTCATAGGTCATGTTGAAAAGTCTGACGGGGGAACAGTATGGCCACTCCAACTGTCCATAACCGCGGACGCGGCTATTCGAATAGTTTGACACTCTGCAAAGATTGTACACTTTCACCACAACATTCGATACATCCGTCAGGAACAAATCCTGAATTCACCATACTCAGTATGCGGATAATCAATCCTAACCTTTCGATTAGACGCCCTAGTATAAGCACCTCTCCTGTGAGTTTGGCCTCCCAACCATGACCAACTGTCATCTTGGGTACTGCACAGGTGGACAATCTTCACAAGGTAGCCTCAGCTCAGACCTTGGCCATGAGGGAACTAATACTAAGGAATATAAGTTTCCAGTCAAGCCCTACCCAATATTCGGGTATTGTGGTTGTACGATAAAATTGGAATGGTATCGCATCCAGACAACCATCAGTTTTATAAAGGGCTAAGGCTCATGCCTCAACATTTTTATCACCAAAATTCTCAAGTGTTTAGAAACACATGTCCAAAACATTTCAATAGAATGATCCATCATTCCAAGGTTTTCATAACCATTTTTCCACCAAGTATTCCCATCTAAAAGTTGATCAATTTTTATGCTTAGCACTAGCATCTACAGGTGGGGTAGTACTAATGAGGGGTGGTAACTAGTGGATTTTCAACTAAGTACAACCTCATGTCTCAGGCTGATGTCAAGGTTTCTAACTTAGGCCAAATTTTATGCTCTTTATGCAACCTTCAGCATCTTTCCAATATCTACCAGTCACTTAAGTAAACTCTAATTAAGCTTTGATAAGAAATAGAGTAAGAAGCTTGCACATAAAACTAGGATTGGTTTATCAAGTGGGTATGATCACATATGCTTAAGGCATATAGTAGTCATAGAACCAGTATGGGTTTGTTGCATCAGTAGGGTATCTTGCAAGGGTTAGCTTGCATAGGTATAGTATCAGCTTGCATCAATATCAGTATAAGCTTGCTAAAGTATAGTGTTTTGCAAGTTTTAGCTTGCCTTGTGCAGAGCAGTGGTTGAAGTTCTCCTCGGCTTCTTCTTCGTAGTATCCTCCTTCCTCCTCGTATCCTTGGTCGGTACTAGCGTCTATGAGTAAATACGAGGTACACAATCACCAAACAATACTTAACTACTTGCAATCATCACACACAAGGGTCCTATGGATGATATAGCATCATCCCTAACATTACAAGGTTAGGGCTTGATTTAAATCCTTTTATTTTTAGAAAAGTAATTTCTACTCATTGAAAAACTACTTAAGATTTTATATTCTCCAAACCCAACATGGGATCATGTTGACACATGTCATCACCACATATTGTAGTCCATGGGAATGTGATTTAAAGTGGTGTCACAATTTAATAAGGTTTTACCCTTTTATTTTAATTAATTAAAGTGGCTAGAAATGCTTATGTAGCATTCTTTTATTACTTGAACATTATTTCTGCAAGTAAACCTATATATTTTTATATATTCTGAAAGGTATGGTTAAATGTGATTTTTGAGAGTTGGAATCAACTCAAAAGCTATTATGGTTTAAATTTGAAAAATGTTTGAATGCAGAAAAGCTTCTGCCTTGTTATTTTTACCATGGGTGATCTATAGATCCAAATGACTTGAATCCAACGGGCTTGGATTCAGCATTCACAGACCTTTCCAACAAAATTGGTTTCATTCAATTTGGTGCACCGAATCGATCTGGGTTGATTTTTGAAGTTGGGTTTAGAAGTGTGTTTGAATTGAAATAGAAAAAGGTTTAATTTGAATAACTGGGCTGCGCGGGAAAAGTTACTGGGCCGGCCTGCTAAGCGCAGTGCTCCCGCGGGCTGCTTAAGTGGGTGTCCCCACTCGTCAGTGACACGGGGCTGGGCAAAGCGGTATGGGGCGACGTGGATCGTTCGATCTAGTTCTAATCTAACGGCTGGGAGTCATCGTCGACGCGAGACAACGCCGGCGAGAACAAAACCTAGCGCGGCCAGTGAGGGTTGCTGGGGGCTCACCGGGGTGCTGGCGAGGGTTGGCGAGGCGGGCGAACGACGAAGTCAACGACGGCGAACTCAGGGGTGGTCGCGGCAGCTCCTGGTGTGGACGAAATCGATGGCGCCCTTCTTCTCCGGCAGCGGCAGGCTCCAGTGAAATTCCAGCGAGGTGGTGCTCGCCTTGCTCTGAGAATGGTGTGGCACGATCAGTGAGGAGAGGGGAGTGAGATGGTGTGAAGAAATCGTGCGGGGGTGGCCTCTATTTATAGTCGAGCGAGGGGACCGGCGGGGCGCACGGTGAGCTCGTCGGGGCAAGGTTATAGGCGGCTAATGGCATGGGCAAGGGTAGGGGACGGTGCGGTATTTCCTAGCGATGCTCAACGACATGGTCTCGAGGCATGGGGCGGTGTGGTTTGGTCTGGAACGGGCGGTGCTCTGCGCGGCAGAGGCGGTGTCTTCGACGACGGGCGGTGGCTGTGCGGCACGGGGCGGCAAACGGGGATGTCTGGCGGTCTCCTGGGTCGGTGGGGATTGTGTATGCACGCGGCGAAGGCGGAGCGTGGTCTGTGGGCTTCGGTCGAGGGTCGTGCTCTGGCACATGCTCGGCATGGTCTCTGGCGGTCTGGGCGCGGCTTGTGCGCGTGGTCCAGGGCTTGGCAACGCTCGCGGCTGGGACAGGTAGTGGCGGTGGACGGTGGGCTGCCTCCCAGACAAGGTTGGCAAGGCTAGTTCTTCCTCTAGCCTGCTGTCCACAATAGGGTGACAAGGGGGTGCTCGGCTGTTCACTATTGATGGCAATGGCAAGCTCACAGTGGTGCTAGTGGTTGGTTTAGTTAGCTAGATGATCTACTGAGATGGTTGTGAGCCAAAGAGGGGACAAGTTAGGCCAATTTTACTGCACACTATAGTGTTTGATGTTTTTTTTTGATTTGTGTCTGCAACTTGTTTGATAAAATGGCCGCATGAACTCAAGTTTTGAATTTTGAAAAGATTTTTGGTGGGTTTTTTAGATTGGTGCTGGTGAGTCTGCAGATGCTTGGGTCTTGAAAGTTGAGCTCGTTTGAGTGGTTTTTGAAAAGGTGGGATCTTCCCATATGATAAAATTCAATTTTTAATTGTCATTTAAACTATGCATTTAAAGTTTCTGGATGATCACAAAGTGGGCCTTGATACCTTGTTATGAGTACATTCAAGGGGTGCAAAGATCCAGAAAAGTTTCTGTTAGGTTCTGAAAGTTTGAGACAGCCAAAGTAGGCATGGGAGTTAAATTGGCCAAAATGACCATTCATTTCATATATGTGTTTTGATTTACTTGTCTTTAGGAAAGGTGTGGGAAATGTTTTAGATGATTTTTATTTCACCTAACAAACATTTTACAAGCAATGAAACAAACAAACAAGGTGGTTTTAAAGGATTTCAAAATCCATGCATACACATATGCATGCATTCATGATTTCATTTAGAAAAGTTTTTGTTAACCCTAATTTTGATGATTAGAATTTGATGATCCAAGCTTAGTATTTTTGGGATGTTACAAACCTTACCCCCTTAAACAAAATCTCGTCCCGAGATTTGAAAAAGGACGAAAAGATTACCTAGGATTTGAAGAGATCGGGAAACTCCGTCCTGATGTGGTCTTCGCGCTCCCAGGTAGCTTCCTCTTCTGTGTGGTTGCTCCACTGAATTTTGAGAAACTTGATGCTTGGGGTTCGGGTAGTTCGAAAAGATTCTTCCAAAATGCGGATGGGTACTTCGGGATAGGTCAGGTCATCGTTGATCTTTATGGTCCGGTGATCGATATTCTTGAACACTTCGGTCTTCTCGGGGACTTCGAGACATTTGCGAAGTAACGAGATATGGAACACATTGTGCACAGCTGACATCTCTTCAGGTAGTTCCAATTGATACGATACTTCTCCTCGACGGTTCAGAATTTTGAAAGGTCCGATATATCTGGGGGCTAACTTTCCTTTGAGTTGGAAACGCTGCATTCCCTTCAATGGCGACACTTTCAGATAAACAAAATGTCCTATATTGAAGGCGAGGTCTCGACGTCTCTTGTCGGCATAACTCTTTTGTCGGGATTGGGCGGTCTTGAGGTGCTCACGAATCTTGTGAACCTTCTCCTCTGCTTCTCGTAGGATGTCGGGTCCGAAAATCTGACTCTCTCCTACTTCCGACCAGTTCAAAGGGGTGCGACACTTTCTTCCGTACATGAATTCAAATGGGGCCATTTGCAAACTGGCTTGGTAACTATTGTTGTAGGAAAATTCTACAAACGGCAGACAGTCTTCCCACTTGGATCCATATTCTAGCACACATGCTCTAAGCATATCTTCGAGTATTTGATTTACTCGCTCCGTTTGTCCATCGGTCTGAGGGTGATACGCGGTACTGAAATCTAGGCGGGTTCCTAAACCTTCTTGGACTTTCTTCTAGAATCTCAAGGTAAACTGAGTTCCTCGATCCGATATTATGTTCTTGGGGACTCCATGGAAACTGACGATTCTAGCGATGTACAACTCTTCTAGCTACAAACTCTGATAGGTGGTTTTGACGGGCAAGAAATGGGCGACTTTGGACAATATGTCCACTATGAACCAAATAGAGTCATTTCCCCTACTAGAAGTAGGTAGTCCAGTGATAAAGTCCATTCCTACAGAATCCCATTTCCATTCCGGAATTTGCAAAGGTTGCAACAATCCAGCGGGTGTTTGATGTCCTGCCTTGACTCGCTGACATATATCACACTTGGCGATATAGCTTCCCATTTCTCTCTTCATCTTATGCCACCAAAATTGCTCTTTCAAATCTTGATACATCTTAGTTCCTCCTGGATGGATAGAATAAAGAGTATCATGAGCCTCCTTCAAGACAACTTCTTTCAACTCCGAATCTGCTGGTACACAAAGGCGTCCTTTGTACCACAGAACTCCTTCTTCGTCCTCGGTGAATTCGGGTACTTTGCCTGTACCGATACGACGCTTGATTCCGTCGATACTGGCATTTCCCTTCTGCGCCTCTTTAATCTGACTGATCAAAGTGGGCTGAAGTTCTATGCTAGCCAAAAATCCTTCACTTACTAATTCCATTAAAAAATCTTCCATCTCCTTGTGCAAACTTGGTTGCTCCTTCAAAATCATGGAGTTCAAGCGGCACGGCAATCTGCTAAGGGCATCGGCTACCACGTTGGCTTTACCAGGGTGATAGTGAATGTCCAGGTCGTAATCCTTGATTAGCTCAATCCATCTTCTCTGCCTCATATTCAACTCGTTCTGAGTGAATATATACTTTAGGCTCTTGTGATCCGAATAAATCTCACAACGGTTTCCCATTAGGTAATGTCTTCATGTCTTCAGGGCTAGGACTACTGCTGCGAGTTCGAGGTCATGGGTTGGATAGTTTTGCTCATGTTGCTTCAATTGTCGAGATAGATAAGATATAACTTTTCCTTCTTGCATTAGCACACATCCGAGACCAATCTTGGATGCGTCACAATACACATCGAAGGGCTTCGTGATATCCGGCATGATTAAGATTGGGGCTGATATCAATCTCCTCTTGAGTTCTTGAAAACTCGCTTCACACTTGTCTGTCCATCCAAACTTCTTGTCCTTCTTCAGCAATTGGGTCATGGGTCAGGCGATACTCGAGAATCCTTCTACGAATTTGCGGTAATATCCCGCCAATCCGAGAAAAGCATGAACTTGGGTTTGAGTGGTTGGGGCTTGCCAATCTTCTACATCTTTCACTTTGGAAGGGTCAACGGAAATTCCTCCGGCTGATACAATGTGACCGAGGAATCCTACCTCCTGTAACCAGAATTCACATTTGCTAAAGTTTGCATACAACCGATGCTCTCTAAGGGTTCCAAGAATGGTCCTTAGGTGTAGCTCATGTTCTTCTTCTGATTTGGAATAAATCAGAATGTCATCGATGAAAACAACGACAAACTTATCCAGGAAGTCCATAAAAATCTTATTCATGAGGTTCATGAAATAAGCGGGGGCATTGGTTAATCCAAAAGACATGACTGTATACTCGTACAATCCATATCTGGTGGTAAAGGCAGTCTTTGGAATATCCTCTGCACGAATTTTGAGTTGATGATAGCCAGTTCTAAGATCAATCTTAGAAAACACCTGGGCACCGGTCAACTGATCAAACAAATCTTCTATCTTGGGCAAGGGGTACTTGTTCTTGATGGTGACATCATTTAACTTCCTATAATCCGTACACAAACGGTTACCTCCATCTTTCTTGTCCACAAATAAGACATGTGATCTCCATGGTGACGCATTTGGTTGAATCAATCCAATTTCTAGCATGGAATCCAGTTGCTTCTTCAGTTCTGCTAGTTCCGACGGGTTCATACTATAGGGTCTCTAGGATATGGGTCCTGTTCCGGGGATTAGTTTGATGATAAACTCGATATTCCGATCTGGGGGCATACCGGGCAAAACATCTGGAAATACATCGGGGTATTCACAGACTATCCGGACTTGGTCAATGGTAGGTTGGGCTAGACTCTTGTTACACTTGAATTGGCGAGGTAAGGTTTCAGATATATGCTCGACTGATATTCCGGTGGTACTGGTCATGGTGATGGCTTTCTTAGCACAGTCACTCAATCCCTTATGTTTGGACATCCAATCCATTCCTAGTACTACTTCCAAACCTTTAGTTCCGAGTACTATTAGATTAGCATAAAAATCTATGCCATGGATTCAGATAGGGACGGCTTTGCAAATTTTCCTAGCCTTGGTGGTTGATCTGGGAATTTGCACAATCATAACATGCTTCAGTTTGGTTGGTTGAATTTTACTAGTGCAGGCAAATTCTTCGGTGACAAATGAATGCGAGGCACCAGAGTCAAACAACACTCTTGCAAGTACTGAATTGACAGAAAACATACCCAGCACGATGTCTGGCGCTTCCTGAGCTTCTTCAGCATGCATGAGAAAAAGACGGCCATTGCGGTTGAGTGAATTCCCTGGGGCAAATCTTCTCCCTGGCTGGACACGACGCTGCTGCTGAGCTGGGGCATTGGTATTGGGGGTTGTAGCGTTCTTCTTGTTGGGGCACTGGTTGGAATAGTGGCCTTTATTTCCACAGTCATAACAGGTCACTTGTGACTTGTCCTTGGCTGCGACAGGCACAACATTGCTTCCAGTCCTCGGGGCAGTGTTGGTGTTGGCGGTAGCATTGTTGGTGTTGAACTTGGGTGGGGCACGGGTGAAATTGCTAGAGTTGCCGAGGTTGTTGTGATTTCCTCCGGGTCTAGGGTTTCCACGGTTGGGGTAGGTCGGACGGGTCATAGGGGGTCTGTTGGTTCTTGGGGCAAATCCTGGAGATGGTTTGGGGCGATACTTTGGGGTCTGATGGGTTCCTGGTTGATGCATCATGCGACGCTTGCGGTTATCATTGGCTTGGTTGATCTTTCCTTCCATCTGGATAGCAGAGTCGACAAGGGCTTCAATATCAGCAAAGGGGATATTGACTAACACCGTCTGCATCTCGTGATGCAGACCATTCAGGAATCTTTCTTTCTTCTTGGCTTCGGTGTCTATCTTGTCCGGGGCATACCTAGCTAATGACAAAAATTTGTCACGGTATTCCACTACAGTCATCCTTCCTTGCTTCAGCTCTCTGAACTCGTCTCTCATTCTCTTGATCAAAACTGGTGGCACATGGGTTCTGCTAAACTTGACCTTGAATTCCTCCCAGGTCATCATCTGGCCTCCGGTCATTGCACGAACACTGTTCCACCATGCCCTGGCATCTCCGGCTAGATAATGGGTGGCGAACAGGACTTTCTCGTTGGCTTCCACTCCGGCGACTTCTAGGCTGTTTTCCATGGTTTGCAGCCAATCATCGGCATCTAGGGGTTCTTGTGACTTGGTGAAAACGGGTGGGTTAGTATTCTGGAAATTCTTGAGCTTAGATCCATGGTTGTCCTGATTTCCGTGGCCTTGGTTGTTGTGGGCTAGCTGGGCTATCTGTTGCAGAGTGGCTAGGTTGGCTTGACGTTCCGCTCTTTCAGCTTCGCGGTCAGAAGTCAACATTTGCAGGATCTGCAACATCGGGTACGGGGCTGAACCACTTCCTCCACGTGGCATCTGAAGATTGATATAGATCATGAGAAAAGAGGGAAATTTATAAGGTTTTGGGTCTTTGAAAAGTTTTTAAATGTTTGACTCAGATTTTTTTAGCAACTTGCTTTTTTTTGTTTTTGTTTTCATTCATTCATTCACTCGATACAACGCACACCACATCAAGGAAAAACATATGGTTTTAAGAACCATTCTGGAATCTATGATACAGTGGGACCGACTACTACTCACTACGCTAGTGGTCAGTGCTACTACTCCTCGAAGTCTGTGGCTTCATCATCTTCATCATCATCTTCATCATCATCGATGAAGGCGAAATAATCCTCATCGGTGAAGAAGTCCATGGCCTGATCCTCCAGAAAATCATCGTCATCGCTGAGATAGGAGTAAGGGTCTCCACGAAGATCCTCTCCGGCATTCTCCCTTTCCTCCAACTGCATGTCTCTCTCGTGGATGGTCTCCTCCAGAGATGAGATGCGGTGGCGAAGACGGGTAATAATGTGCTCCTTTTTGTCGAGCTGACGGTGGCGAGACTTGCGATCCTTTGCTAGCATGGCTATGGTCTGATCTTTCGTCTTGATGATGGCAGACTTGTGGTTGCAATAGTCACGGCAGTTGTCCAACTCCTGCTGACGATCATACATCATGAAGCTAAGGTGGTCCAATTGAGTCTTCAGCTCGGGGTGGTATGGGGCTTCCAGTGGTTGTCCATTTGCATCACTCCTTGGGCAAAACTCAAAGCGAGTACCCTTGATCTGATTGATGCTCTGCCCACACAGACGGGAAAGAGCTTCCTGCATTGCTCTGGCAAGTCCATCGAGCCAGTTGTTTTCCCTCAAGGTAAACTGAATTCCCTCCGCAGTGGGAGGTTCAATATTTCCTCGGAGAATTGCAACAATTAGCCACTGCAGATCTTCTCCTCCTTGATCATTGAGCTAAGCTCCAAAGAACTCGGGGTGCAGACGCTCCATAAGTTCCGAAAGCTGATCCAGATCCCTCTCAATGATAAGGTCTCCCCCATTCCCAAGTTGGTAAAACTTGTTGTACTTCACGTCCATCTATAAAAATAGAGGATGATTAGATTAGTAGAGTGATCAAGTGTGTCAAAATTTTATGTATTTTGCAAGAGTTTTTGAGGAACATGAATTTTTATGAAAGAATCAAAGAGATAAGAATGAGAATAAGTTTTTGTAAATATTTGTTTTCTTTGGTTTTGAAACTAAGTTTTTGATTCAAACGTCCAGTCTAATTAGGGTCTCCTATGGTCAGGATGGCTCTGATACCAACTTGTCAACACTCAGATTTTTCAATCCTAGATGCCTGTTATGCCATACATCGCAATCCCAGGATTACCATTTTTGCGAGACATAACAGAATTGGATACCATAGTACATCATCCATTACAAATGATACATAAGTTCTTACACAAATAGGGATCTCATGATCCAGTTCTTAATACAACATCAAGCAGCGGAATACGTAATAATAACGGTAGCGTAGGCGAAGCTCCATCTTCGGGGTCACAGGCAATGCTGACAATGGGAGATGATCCTAGTTTTCGTAACCTTCCTGGGGGTCCATCTTCCAGGTACTCCTCTTCATAGTCTGGCCATGGGAATAGCCAGGGACAAAGCCATGCGTACTCTTTAAGTACTCGCAAACTAATACTAATAGGTAAAGGTTTTTTTTGGATAATAGGACACTAGGCTCTAGGGTTGTTTTGCAAAAGCCAGATTTATCTCTACTAAGTTCTAAAGCTAGTCACAATTTTATAACTTCTAACCGGGAACTTGTATTTCATATCACAACTCTGTTGTGGTCAAGTCAAAGTCTTAGTTCATTTCACAGGTCATTTTGAAAAGTCTGACGGGGGAACAGTATGGCCACTCCAACTGTCCATAACCGCGGACGCGGCTATTCGAATAGTTTGACACTCTGCAGAGATTGTACACTTTCACCACAACATTCGATACATCCATCAGGAACAAATCCTGAATTCACCATACTCAGTATGCGGATAATCAATCCTAACCTTTCGATTAGACGCCCTAGTATAAGCACCTCTCCTGTGAGTTTGGCCTCCCAACCATGACCAACTGTCATCTTGGGTACTGCACAGGTGGACAATCTTCACAAGGTAGCCTCAGCTCAGACCTTGGCCATGAGGGAACTAATACTAAGGAATATAAGTTTCCAGTCAAGCCCTACCCAATATTCGGGTATTGTGGTTGTACGATAAAATTGGAATGGTATCGCATCCAGACAACCATCAGTTTTATAAAGGGCTAAGGCTCATGCCTCAACATTTTTATCACCAAAATTCTCAAGTGTTTGGAAACACATGTGCAAAACATTTCAATAGAATGATCCATCATTCCAAGGTTTTCATAACCATTTTTCCACCAAGTATTCCCATCTAAAAGTTGATCAAGTTTTATGCTTAGCACTAGCATCTACAGGTGGGGGTAGTACTAATGAGGGGTGGTAACTAGTGGATTTTCAACTAAGTACAACCTCATGTCTCAGGCTGATGTCAAGGTTTCTAACTTAGGCCAAATTTTATGCTCTTTATGCAACCTTCAGCATCTTTCCAATATCTACCAGTCACTTAAGTAAACTCTAATTAAGCTTTGATAAGAAATAGAGTAAGAAGCTTGCACATAAAACTAGGATTGGTTTATCAAGTGGGTATGATCACATATGCTTAAGGCATATAGTAGTCATAGAACCAGTATGGGTTTGTTGCATCAGTAGGGTATCTTGCAAGGGTTAGCTTGTATAGGTATCGTATCAGCTTGCATCAATATCAGTATAAGCTTGCTAAAGTAGAGTGTTTTGCAAGTTTTAGCTTGCCTTGTGCAGATAAGTGGTTGAAGTTCTCCTCGGCTTCTTCTTCGTAGTATCCTCCTTCCTCCTCGTATCCTTGGTCGGTACTAGCGTCTATGAGTAAATACGAGGTACACAATCACCAAAAAATACTTAACTACTTGCAATCATCACACACCAGGGTCCTATGGATGATCTAGCATCATCCCTAACATTACAAGGTTAGGGCTTGATTTAAATCCTTTTATTTTTAGAAAAGTAATTTCTACTCATTGAAAAACTACTTAAGATTTTATATTCTCCAAACCCAACATGGGATCATGTTGACACATGTCATCACCACATATTGTAGTCCATGGGAATGTGATTTAAAGTGGTGTCACAATTTAATAAGGTTTTACCCTTTTATTTTAATTAATTAAAGTGGCTAGAAATGCTTATGTATCATTCTTTTATTACTTGAACATTATTTCTGCAAGTAAACCTATATATTTTTATATATTCTGAAAGGTATGGTTAAATGTGATTTTTGAGAGTTGGAATCAACTCAAAAGCTATTATGGTTTAAATTTGAAAAATGTTTGAATGCAGAAAAGCTTCTGCCTTGTTATTTTTACCATGGGTGATCTATAGATCCAAATGACTTGAATCCAACGGGCTTGGATTCAGCATTCACAGACCTTTCCAACAAAATTGGTTTCATTCAATTTGGTGCACTGAATCGATCTGGGTTGATTTTTGAAGTTGGGTACAGAAGTGTGTTTGAATTGAAATAGAAAAAGGTTTAATTTGAATAACTGGGCTGCGCGGGAAAAGTTACTGGGCCGGCCTGCTAAGCGCAGTGCTCCCGCGGGCTGCTTAAGTGGGTGTCCCCACTCGTCAGTGACACGGGGCTGGGCAAAGCGGTATGGGGCGACGTGGATCGTTCGATCTAGTTCTAATCTAACGGCTGGGAGTCATCGTCGACGCGAGACAACGCCGGCGAGAACAAAACCTAGCGCGGCCAGTGAGGGTTGCTGGGGGCTCACCGGGGTGCTGGCGAGGGTCGGCGAGGCGGGCGAACGACGAAGTCGACGACGACGAACTCAGGGGTGGTCGCGGCAGCTCCTGGGGTGGACGAAATTGATGGCGCCCTTCTTCTCCGACAGCGACAGGCTCTAGTGAAATTTCGGCGAGGTGGTGCTCGCCTTGCTCTGAGAATGGTGTGGCACGATCAGTGAGGAGAGGGGAGTGAGATGGTGTGAATAAATCGTGTGGGGGTGGCCTCTATTTATAGTCGAGCGAGGGGACCGTCGGGGCGCATGGTGAGCTCGTCGGGGGCAAGGTTACAGGCGGCTAATGGCATGGGCAAGGGTAGGGGACGGTGCGGTGTCTCTTGGCGATGCTCAACGACATGGTATCGAGGCATGGGGCGGTGTGGTTTGGTCTGGAACGGGCGGTGCTCTGCGCGGCAGAGGCGGCGTCTTCGACGGCGGGCGGTGGCTATGCGGCATGGGGCGGCAAACGGGGATGTCTGGTGGTCTTCTGGGTCGGTGGGGATTGTGTATGCACGCGGCGAGGGTGGCGCGCGGTCTGTGGGCTTCGGTCGAGGGTCGTGCTCTGGCGCATGCTCGGCATGGTCTCTGGCGGTCTGGGCGCGGCTTGTGCACATGGTCCAGGGCTTGGTAACGCTCGCGGCTGGGACAGGTAGTGGCGGTGGACGGTGGGCTGCCTCCCAGACAAGGTTGGCAAGGCTAGTTCTTCCTCTAGCCTGCTGTCCACAATGGGGTGACAAGGGGGTGATCGGCTGTTCACCATTGATGGCAATAGCAAGCTCACAGTGGTGCTAGTGCTTGGTTTAGTTAGCTAGATGATCTACTGAGATGGTTGTGAGCCAAAGACGGGACAAGTTAGGCCAATTTTACTGCACACTATAGTGTTTGATGTTTTTTTCGATTTGTGTCTGCAACTTGTTTGATGAAATGGCCGCATGAACTCAAGTTTTGAATTTTGAAAAGATTTTTGGTGGGTTTGCTACATTGGTGCTGGTGAGTCTGCAGATGCTTGGGTCTTGAAAGTTGAGCTCGTTTGAGAGGTTTTTGAAAAGGTGGGATCTTCCCATATGATAAAGATTCAATTTTGAATTGTTATTTAAACTATGCATTTGAAAGTTTCTGGATGATCACAAAGTGGGCCTTGATACCTTGTTATGAGTACATTCAGGGGGTGCAAAGATCCAGAAAAGTTTCTGTTAGGTTATGAAAGTTTGAGACAGCCAAAGTAGGCATGGGAGTTAAATTGGCCAAAATGACCATTCATTTCATATATGTGTTTTGATTTACTTGTCTTTAGGAAAGGTGTGGGAAATGTTTTAGATGATGTTTATTTCACCTAAGAAACATTTTACAAGCAATGAAACAAACAAACAAGGTGGTTTTAAAGGATTTCAAAATCCATGCATACACATATGCATGCATTCATGATTTCATTTAGAAAAGTTTTTGTTAACCCTAATTTTGATGATTAGAATTTGATGATCCAAGCTTAGTATTTTTGGGATGTTACATCTCGCCAGCAACCTTTCTATCTTAAGCGCCCACGTCCCCTCCTTCTTTCCCCTCAGACGCCACACACTCTCTGCCTCCAGGCTGCCTTGATTTCTCGCTGCAACACCACTGCCTCGACGACACTCCGGCGACGATTCCAGCCAGTCCTCACACCCTTGCCCCCTGGACTCCACGAGCATGCTCTCCACCACCTCACGCACCTGCCAGTGCCTCCCTCTCGTCCGCGCGTGCCCCAGGAGCTCGCCTCGGTATACCTCTGAACGTCGCCGTCCACTGCCTCGACTCCGACAAAATTCTCCGGTAATTCCCGACCTCCCCTTCCTCTCTAGACGATACCCCTGCAACCTCCTCTCTCTCGCGCATCTGACAACCCCTTTCTCTTGCTTTGGCGAGCACCGTAGCCTCGCCAACGATGATGAACAGTTGCGCCCGTCGCCAGGAGCTTCTCCGGTGAGCAATCCCCAATGTCACCATGCTCCCCTGTCCCTGCAACGACCACCTCAAGAACCAGCACTCCACGGCGAACCCGTTGAGCCTTTACCCCCTCTCTCTCTCTCGCTTCCTATATCGCCGGCAACGTCACCGCCCGAATGCGCCGCCGTCCACCATCGCAGCGCCGTCAGATCATGGTTAGAGTGCTCAGGACCGTTAGATCTAGATCCGATGAATAGGATAGATTGACTTAAACGAAGGGGTACACTCGATTTGTATCGTGCGATCTCACTTAAATCCTAGGTCTGTATTGATCAATCCACACGAACCGTTATCAGCCAATAGAAACGTGACGCGTGACCTAGACTTTGTTTTAAAAAACAGATTTGATCTATTAGATGCTAGATTTTGTAAAATCTATAACTTTAGATCCACACGTCCAAATTTTGCAAATTTTATATCATTTGAATCATAAAAAAGAAACCTTTGCAACCATGCCCTTAGTTTAGAATTTTGCTTCTGGAAAATTGGTTGTTTTTACAGAAACATTTCTAGGCTTATTTGGAGTATAAAAATTATTCTAGAAATGATTTTTGAGTAAAATATTTTGCAAATGTTTTGTTTTGAACCTAATGATCACAAAAACCAACTTTTATATTCAAAAACATATTTTGTGACACTAAGGAATTATTCATTTGAATAAAAAGCATTTCTAGCAAAATAAAAATGTTACTTTGATTTAAAAATGGTTTTTGAGTGAAACCTTTGAAAATGGATTTATTTTAAACACTTTGACCATAAACACTAACATTTGTGTTCAAAAATATATTTGGCAAACACTAGAAATTATTACTTTGATTTAACTCATTTCTAGCAAAACAAAAATGATTTAAATGGCCATTTTCACTAACTTAATTTTAAATGGTTTTTCCACTTTTATAAATGACCAATAGGTGTTTTAAAATGTTTATAGCCTTAGTATAAACCACTTTTACAATAAAACAATCTTTTGCATGCTTGCATGCATTGCTTTGTTTTTATTATTTTATGTGGTGAATTGTTTGAATGCTAGTTTGAATTTGTGCCTTGATTGAAATTGTAGTGAACTTTGAAGAGTGTGACATTAGCAAGATCAAGTAGTGAACATATATTCTCTACTAAAAAGGCAAGTGGTGCTTCATACATTCTGTCGTATTATTTTAACTATGCATTAGTGATATTTCTATGTAGGACTTGCATAAAATTTTCTATGTATTAACTATGCCATGGGAAATCCTAGTAGATGATGCCTTAGTAGAATTTTCTCTAAGTTAAGATTCTTGATACTAGTATGCTTAGCCTAGCTAGTAGAAAACAAGGGTGGATTATAATCATGCTATGAAATATTTCTAAGTCTATGACTTGTGTTTTGTTAATAAAACAACTATGTGAATGTATCACCTGGGTGGAATGGTGTGAAAGGTTTATGTTGAGTGGTTACACAGGGCCCCATATTCATGGCCTACACTAGTGTATCTCACTTGTGGAAAGCCACCCAGGAACAAAGAGATTTGAGATGTCAAATGTTGAGAAGCTTCAAGTGCAGCCACATGGCAATATGGGCTTTGCCTGGATCATATAGGTTGCAGTAACTTAGCCAGATGGACAGAAGGTGGTAGGGGGTGATAGGTTTGGAACGCGTCCATTTTGGTCTAAGGGAAGGCTTCTGAAAGATCTTGTCTCGATGCATGTCGAGTCTTGTGGGGAAAGTGTACCACCTCTCGAGAGAGTAAAATCTAAGTACTTAGCCGTGTCCCCGACAATGGACAATTTGAGCATCAAGACATGGAAGCTATCAAGGATCTCCTCATCCCAATTTCTAAGTTAAAAACTTGTGGGTGAACAAGGGTAAAGGATCACCAATTTTATTGGTAGATGCCTTGGGAGATTTTGACAAACAAAAACTTAGTGTTTTCAAATGATAAGGAAAATCTATTTTGAGCAAAGCAAGCCTAAGCTCCACTTAGCCAAATGCATATAGATGATAGATACCACTATTCTACCATAGTATCACTTGCCAATACAATTCAAATGTATTGACCCTTGTGGTTGTAACTTATTATGTTGTAGGTTTGTTTGATGTTAGTGAAGTGTGTCGGATAGGATTACAAGTCTACAACCAACATGATTGCCTGTGGCACTTTGAAGATGAAGGACTCCATGCTATATAGTTATTTCTACTGCATTGTAATGAGATAGCCAAATGAGCTATGTAAGATGTAGTGAATTATTTTATTCATGGTTATAAAGTTGTATTATGACCTTTGTTTCTTGATATTACATCTTAAACCGTGGATGCTAGCTATTTATCCAGGGACTAGCATTGTAAACACAGGGATCTCTACCTTATCAGGTTGGGAACTCTACAGATGGTATCAGAGAACTGTGTTGCCTGTAGGATTGTAACTGTTGTGGTATTGCCGACGAGTACGCCATGGAGGGGTCCTCACAGTGCGTGTTTAGAGACGTGGGGGAAGGCGTACGGTTGATAGGTACGAGGTAACATAGCTTACCCAGGTTCAGATACCACGACGGTGGCGGAATCCTACTCCTACTATAAATCACTATAAGGGCAATACGCCGAGTTATAGGGATTGGTTCGCTGTGCGAGGTTATCTGAGATTGTAAGTTATCGTGCCCTAAAGGCTCCCATAGGCCCGACTTATATAGTTGCCAGGTCCTAGGGTTACAGGGAAAAGTCCTAGCCGGACAGGTTACAGAGTCCTATACTGACTATGGCTAGTCTAGCTTGTCTTGTACTCCAAGGCTCCGGGTACGTCGGTGACTCCAACCGTAGCCTTCTTTTATCCGACATGGACCTCCCTTCTGGATCCATCTAACTGGGCTGCCCAGCAGGCCATGGGCCATGCTACCAACTGTGGGTCACCCGGGTTATCCGGATAGGAGACATGCTATGAGGATATCCATATAGCATATCCCCAATAGTAGCCCCCGGAGTACTGCGAGATCTTGCGCCGTCTTGCCTCTTCATGTGGAATGCTCCGTCTAGATGGATGTCGGCAAATCGTCAAGCAATATCTTGTAGTCCTCCCAAAGAACCCTGCAAGGTTTTCTCCGCCTTCAACTTGTAAGTCGGAGAAATGTTGAATCTTCCATCGTACTCTTCCGTAGCCGGACTGGATTCGTCCCTGCCGGAATCTTCTGATGTGACGGCTCATCTGCCTATGTCAGCTAGGACGACGTAAATGTAGGTCAGCGACGCCTCGTAACTCTTCACCTTACAGCTTAGCGACATAGATGAGGATAGCATGGCTCCTCAAATCTATGATCCAAAGATGAAGGAAGTCACCGTCGTGTCCGACGACGATGCTCCATTGGCGCGAAAGCGGAAGAGCTCCACCTCTGACGCTGCCGACGAAGGCAATAAGAAGAAGACGAAGGGTGGAGGGTGGAGCCTCCAAGAAGACTACCGCCGCCCTGGAGGCGGACAAGAGAAAAGTTACCGGATCCCCTTTGCCAAAGCACACCAACTTGTGTAAGCTTCTTTCTCTCTGACATTGTCTATTGATCTGTCTTGCTCCTATACTTATGCATTTTGCACGTTTCAGGAAGAAAGCCACGACCAGCTTGAAGAAGACCTCCAAATCATTGAGGGATTCTAGAACCATCAAGGATATGCTGCATCGCGATGCATCTCCCACCATCGCCCTGCCACTCCCTCCGTCAAGCACTCATCTGCCCCGACAAGCTCACAAGCTAAAGAGGCATCTGGCCCTTCCGCCATGGAAGTGGACTCAGGTGCTTCTACCGAGGTCGCTGTTGTCGGCGAGCAGGCGACGCAGGAGAGTGCCACCCACCAAATGGCTGAAGCTCCGGCTAAGGATGCCATCAGTAGCGGTAAGGCAGTGGTGGAGGCAGGTACGTCTGCCGTAGGTGGCGCCCCCGCACCTAAGAAGGCCATAGCTTATCCAAAGATAGTCTCTCCGGTACTTACACCGGGTAGCACTGCTCTGGTTCCTGGTGCGGCGCTGACATCTCCGACGTGCGGTCTAGAGGAGCTCCTCTGACAAGAAGAAATCTTGCAAGGAAATAGCGCATCCTTTGGCAAGCTGCTGGCTGAGAGTGCTACAAACCTCAAGATCATTGCACTTGTAGGTTTTATTTGCCTTTTGCCTTTCATATGAGTATCCCACTGTAGCCCCCGAGGATGTAGACGGAAAACCATAGGTCTTTGCGTCTAGATGCTCTAAGAGTGACTAAGCTAGAAAACCTCTCACTGTAGCCCCCAAGCATATAGGTGGAATGAATAATTCCGACTAGATGCTTTAAGAGTAGCATACGCAGTGTTTATCAATTTCAATACTGTAGCCCCCAAGCCTCTAGTTGCAACTGAATTAGTTCCGACTAGATGCTTAAAGAAAATCTAAGCATGTATCTGAGTTAAAAAACTTTATACTGTAGCCCCCAAGCTTCTAATCGAGAACTGAAGTAGTTCCGACTAGATGCTTAAAGAAAAGCTAAGCATATTGCTAAGTCAAAAACTCTCGCTATAGCCCCCGAGCGTCTAGGTGGAAATTTTCGGGCTAGATGCTCCAAGCAGACCAAACAACGTTTTAACTTTTTCCTTTTTCCATAGAACAAGAATGCTCGGAGGGGCATGGCCAACGACAAGTATCAGAAGATGCGCGCAGACTTGGAAGCTGAAAAGGGTAAAACTGCCTTCTTGAAGGAACATATCACCAAGAGCAAGCGTCTGTTTTCTTTTTCGCATTCCGACTTGGTTTTGTGCCCATATTCTCCGAGTACTCACTATGTACTGTGCTTTCTCCGACTTGCAGAAACCATTGCCAAGGCCAATAATATTGTCGAGGAATCCAAGCACATTCAAGAACTGGATAGCGAGAACAAAATTCTTAAGCAGGAGAGGAAGGACATGCTGAAAATGCGTGAGGAGTCAATGAAGGTCCTGCAGGACTCTGCCACCGAGGAAATCAATTGCTTGAAGGAGGAGATCTCATTCTTAAGAGATGAAAAGAAAGCTGCCGATGATCAGAATCAACGCCATCAGGAGGCGTATAAGCTCCTCCAACAAGAGAAAGAATCCCTGGCGGACACCCTCTAGCAAGCTGAGGCCAGCATCTTCAGTAAGTTTCTCCGTCTTGTATTTCTGTAGTCTAGATACTCTGAATTTTTGAACTCATGTGCTGCTTGTTGGAATTTGCAGCTCCTATGGGTTTAACCCGGTCACCTCCTCCAGCCAAGGAATGCATGGTTCTTGCCGGAAACTTCATCAACACCGCCATCACACAAGCCAAAGAGATCGCCAAGCCCCTCCAAATTAATATCAAGGCGTCGGACTCTGTGGCGAAGTACTCGGAGATTCTGTGCCGAGCCCCCGAGCGTATCACAAGATGGAAAGCTTCATGTGCACGGGCTGATGCAAGGATGGCGCTGTCCATGGTCAAGGCACAATATGAAGATGCCGACATCGACACGGTGACCTCTGGCATTCCCGACGTAGATGACGATGGCAAAGAGATTAACCACGAATCCATTTTGTCATCACTCGCAGGATATGACACCAGAGTTGCCGAGTTGGTCGATGTTAACGTCTTCGTGCCGATGAACACCATCGATAGCGGCAACCAAAGCTCCTCTGAGTCCCTTCACACCGCCGACTTTGAGTGTGGTTCTCCGGCTGCTGATAACGCTGCTTCCAAGTCTCCTCGCCAAAGGAATGAAAAACAATCTTGTAATATTTGTTTCACGTTTGATGCGTATGCAGGAAAAACTTTATTTATGTAACTTAAGGCGGAAAACAATGTTGTATGTCCTGCTACTTAAGAACTAGTTTCCAGCATGTATATATTGTTTAAGCAAGTGCTGGCTTATCCATTACTTTGGTTCTTATGCTTGACTTTTCGTGAGTCGGAAGACTCGTTGTCGAAACCATGCGCTTAGGTGATGATGCCCAATGGCACCATCAATAACCTAAGCACAAAATCGTCGATAATAAGTGCCAAAAGTCACTACTCCAGAATCCACATAAAAACGACAAAGAACGTGTAGACCAGAAAACTTAAGCTAACGCCCGTAGGCGGAATTTTCACAAGTGCAATCGCAAAGCTTGTGCATAAAAGTTTTATATGATCCAAAACTGAACACTAAAGGAGGTAAAAGACTCAGAAATATGAGTGAATCAGAGAGCTTTATTTCATTGATCATATAAGAGGTACACAATTAGATAAAAAACTAAGTGTAAAAAGGACGTAGCTGTGCTATGTTCCATGGCCAATCAAGCTCCGGGTAGTCATCATCCGGGTCACGTCGCTTACGCTTATGATCCTCGTTGGTCTATCCTTAAGTTCACGATTGTCAACGAGGTAGTAAGACCCATTGAGCAGCGCCTTGCTTATTATGAACGGTCCTTCCCATGGCGGGTATAATTTGTGTGACTTCTTCTGCTTAAGTCGGAGCACCAAATCCCCCTCTTTAAACGAGCGATGCCAAACGCGGCGACTATGGTAGCTGCGTAGCTTCTGCTGGTAGATGGCGGATCTTTGGCATTCCAAAACACGCTCCTCCTTGAGAAGGTCCACATCTAGTCATCTTGATTCTCCAGCGTCATCTTCGTCGTAGGCGACAACTCTTGGTGCATCGTGAAGTATGTCGGAAGGCAGGATGGCTTCTTCTCCATATACCATGAAGTAAGGGGTGTAGCCGGTGGATCTGTTAGGTGTAGTTCGTAAACTCCACAGCACAGATGGCAATTCTTCCGCCCAGGCTCCAGCTGCTCTATGTAGCGGTGCCTCCAGACGTGGCTTGATTCCCTGCAGAATTAATCCATTGGCTCGCTCAACCTGACCATTGTATTGTGGGTGTGCATAGATGTAAGGTTAAGTCAGATGCCCTTCTCCCAACAATAAGCTTCCACTTCTCCAAGTGACAAGTTGCTACCATTGTCAGTGATAATGCTATGTGGGAGACCAAATGTCACCACTAGATCCCGGACAAACCTGAGGGAAGTTGCCCCATCAAGCTTTCTAATGGGTTTAGCTTCTGTCCATTTAGTGAATTTATCAACTGCTACTAGCAGATGCGTAAACCCACATGGTGCCGTCTATAACGGTCCCACCATGTCTATCCCCTAGACTGCAAATGGCCAAGTTATTGTTATTGTTCGCAATTCTTCAGCAGGAACATGTGGATGTCGGGCATAATACTGGCATCCCATGCATGTCTCAACCAGCTTGTCGGCGTCCGCCTTCGCGGTCAGCCAGTAGAATCCTTGCTGGAAGGCTTTCGCGACCTACAATCGAGGAGTGGCGTGATGCCCGCAATCTCCGAGATGGATTTCGCGTAGGATTTCCATACCTTCTAGATGGGAAACACACTTTAGGTATACACCAGTAGTGCTCCTTTTGTAGAGTTGCCCATTGATTATGGTATAACCCTTTGCTCGTCGTACTATTTGACGTCTTTCGACCTTGTCGTCCATGAACGGTTTTGTCCAAGACGGAGGGATCTTTGTCACCATGTTGACGAAAGAGTCATTTCTATCCGGGTTGTCGATGTCGGCTCCCTTCACGGATGGTGTGCGCAGATTCTCCAGGAAAACTCCTGGCGGAATTTGTTTGCACCCTGATCCAAGCTTAGATAGCAGAACAACTGCCTCGTTTTGCTCCCTAGGTACATACTTGACTTCATAGCCCAAGAAGCTCTTGGCTATCTGGTCCACTTCGTCTCGATATGCCACCATCATAGGGTTCCGCGCATTCCAGGTGCCAGCCACCTGCTGGGCAACCAAGTCGGAATCTCCACAGCAAACTATGCGCTTGATGCCAATATCCTTGGCTACACGTAGTCCATGAATGAGTGCTTCATAGTCCGCCATGTTGTTTGTAGCCTCGAAGTGGATCTGCAGAACGTAGTGTAGCTTGTCTCCTGCTGGTGACTATAGCAATACACCAGCCCCCGAGCCGTTGAGCAGCTTTGATCCGTCAAAGTGCATCACCCAGTACTCTGGTTCCGGCAACAGAGTGGCATCTGGCATCTCCGTCCAATCTGCAACAAAATCCGCCAAGGCTTGTGACTTGATAGCATCGTGTATTTTGTAAGTGATCTCAAAGGCGGCAAGTTCAATGCCCCACTTTGCGACCCTTCCCATAGCGTCGCTGTTGTTGATAATGTCGGACAGTGGGGTCTTGCTCACCACTGTGATTGGGTGCTCCTGAAAGTAGTGCCTCAGCTTCCGAGAAGCAAGGAATACTCCATAAGCTATCTTCTGGTAGTGCGGGTAACGCTGCTTGGACTCCGTCAAGACCTCGTTCACATAGTAAACTGTTTGTTGAACTCCGTGCTCATAGCTTGGTTCCTTCCGCTCTACCACGACGACGATGCTGATTACCCGGTTGGTTGCCGCCATGTAGATTAACAGGGGCTCGTCAGGCTCGCTGCAAGGATGGGCGCTGAGGAAAGAATCTCCTTGAGCTGCTTCAATGCTGCATCTGCCTCGTCTGTCCACGTGAATTTGTCCGCCTTCTTCAGCGACTTGTACAGCGGACAAGCCTTCTCTCCAAGTCGGCTGACGAACCGACTAACTGTTGCAACACAAGCTGTTAGTCGTTTGAATGTCCTTTAGGCATGTCAGACGATTTATGTTTAAGATGGCCTTGATTTTCTCCGGGTTGACCTCGATTCCGCGCTGGGAAACGATGAAACCAACAATTTGCCGGCTGGAACCCCGAAGACGCACTTCTTAGGGTTAAGCTGTAAGATCCCTCCTTTATAAAGGAAAAAGGATCCCTGTGATTGCAATGCTAGTCCCTGGATCAATAGCTAGCATCCACAGTTAAGAGGTAATATCAAGAAACAAAGGTCATAATACAACTTTATAACCAGGAATAAAATAATTTATTACATCTTACATAGATCATTTGGCTATCTCATTACAATGCAGCAGAATATAACATAGCATGGGGTCCTTCATCTTCAAAGTGCCACAGGCATACATGTTGGTTGTAGACTTGTAATCCTAATAAATAAACTTCACTAACATCAAACAAACCTGCAACATAACAAGTTACAGCCACAAGGGTCAATATATTTGAATTGTATTGGCAAGTGATACTATGGTAGTATAGTGGAGTCTATCATCTATATGCATTTGGCTAAGTGGAGCTTAGGCTTGCTTTGCTCAAAATAGATTTTTCCTTATCATTTGAACACACTAAGTTTTTGCTTGACAAAATCTTTCCCAAGGCATCTCCCAATAGAAATTGGTGATCCTTCAACCCTTTTCAACCACAAGATTTTAACTTAGAAATTGGGATGAGGAGATTCTTGATAGCTTCCATGTCTTGATGCTCAAATTGTCCTTTACCAGGTACATGGCTAAGTACTTAGATTTTACACTCTGCAGAGGTGGTGCACTTTCCCCACAAGACTTGGTTTCCGAAGACAAGATCTTTCAGAAGCCTTCCCTTAGACTAGAATGGACGCGTTCCAACCTATCATCCCCTACCACCAACTATCCATTTGGCTAAGTTATTGCAACCTATATGATCCAGGAAGAGCCCATAATGCCAAGTGGCTCCACTTGAAGCTTCTCAACATTTGACATCTCAAATCTCTTTGTTCCTGGGTGGCCATCCACAAGTGAGATACACAAGGTAAACCATAGAAATGGGCCTTGCGAACTACTCAACACAAACCATTCCTTCCAATCCACCCAGGTGATTCATTCAGTTAGTTGTTTTATTAAACAAAACACAAGTCCTTGACTTGGAAATATTCCATAGTATGAATATATATTCCACCCTTGTTTTCTATTAGCTTAGCTAAGCATGATAGTAGTAGGAATCTTAACTTAGGAAATTTCTAATAAGGTTTCATCTACTAGGATTTCCCATGGCATAGTTTACACTTAGCAAAATTCCATGCAAGTCCTACTTAGAAATATCACTAATGCATAGTGAAAATAATGGGACAAAAGTATGAAGCATCACATGCCTTGTTGGTCGAGAATATAAGTTCACTCCTTGTCCTTGCAATATTTGCACTCTTAAAATCACTACAATTCAATCAAGGAAAGCACAAATTTAATCTACCATTCAAGCAAACAACACATAAAATAATAGAAACAAAATAATGCATGCAAGCATGCCAAAGATTGTTTTATTTGGAAAAGTGGTTTCTAGTAGGTTATAAACATTCTAAAACACTCTTTGGTCATTTTATAAAGTGGCAAAACCATTTGCAAAATATTTTACTTATAAATCAATTTTAAACCAAATCATTATTTTATGTGATTGAAAATGCTTTTAGCAAAGTAATAATCTTTATGGAGTTCACCAAATACATTTCCAATTCATAAAACTTGGTGTTTAGGGTCAGAGAGTTTAAATCAAAACATTTCCCAAAAGGTTTCTTTCCAAAATTATTTTTAAACAATAATCAACATTTTTCATTGGCTAGAAATGTTTTAAATCAAAGATTCATTCTTTTGCTTCACCAAATACATTTTTGAAACCACCAATTGATTCCTAGGGTCAGTAGGTTCAAAAAAAACCATTTGCCAACGATTTTATCCCCAAAATCATTTTAGAACAAATTTTATATTCTAAACATGCATACACAAGTTTCTGCAAAAACAATCAATTTTACAGAAGCATTTTACTAAACAAAGTGCATGGTCAGAAAGTACTTATTTTGCTGAATCCATTGATATAAAATTTGCAAAATTTGGACGTGTGGTTTGAAAGTTATGAATTTTTCAAATTGGAACATCTAATAGACATTTCTGTTTTTATCTTTCCGGACAGGGACAAGTGGCTGCTTCTTACTCGTCTGTACCGCTTCGGTTGGGTCGAGCCTTCTGGGCCATCAGATTTAAATGACTACGCATGACGCAGATCAAAGGATACCCCTTCGATTAAGTTTCTATCGCGAGCGTTGGATCTAAATCCTACGACGCACAACCTTTGACCATATACTAGCGGTGCTGACAACGGCGACTGGCGGCGGAGCGGCCAGACGGTGGCGGTGCTGGCGATGTAGGAAGCGAGAGAGGGTGGGGAGATTCTCACCGAGTTCGCCATGGCATGGGGAAGCTCAAGGTGGTCCTTGCTGGTCGAGGGGCGCACGGAGTGGTCGACAATTGCTCGCCGGAGTCGTGGTCACCGTCGGTTGTGCTCAGACGTCAACGGGGGCGAGGCTACAGCGCACGAGAATGCAAAATAACGGTAGCGTTAGATGCGTAGAAGATCAGGGAGTGCGGGAGCATCACAGAGAAGGGGCGGCGTGGTCAGAGACTACCTGCAGAGCTCGTCTGAGTTGGAGCAGACGGTGGCGAGGTGTAGTGGTCGTCGTTGTCGAGGTTCTGGGGCGCGCGGGGGCGAGCTGATGCTACTGGGAGGTTCACCAGGAGATGGGGATCACACTTGTGTGCTCGAGGAGGCGAGGGGCGACGTCGACTGGCCGGAATCGCTCGCGAAGCTCGTCGGAGTAGAGGGCGGTGCAGGGGAAATTGGGGACAGCCTGGGGCTCCGGTGGTGTGGCGACTGGGGGGAAAGAGGGAGGAGAGCCTGGCGATTAATACAGCGTGGTCACGGCGAGGAATAAATGCAGCATTAAGACGGATTTAAGCCGAGGAATCAGTGCAGCAACGGCAGCGGAGTTGGGGGAAGAAGGGGTCGTCGCGGGGTAGGAGAGAAAGCTGACAGGTGGGGCTGTGGGTCCTGTTTGACAGCGAGTGAGAGAGAGGAGGTGGTAGGGTCCAGTAGTCATTCATTGTGCGGGTAAACACTCTGGTGCGAAGCGTTTTCCGCGGGAGAAGAGAGGGAGTGGCCTGCTGGGCTTAGTGGGCTGGCTGGGCTAGGTCGCTCTGTTTCTTTTTTTTGTTCTGAATGTTTTTCCATTTTCTATTTCTAATTTTCTGTTTTGATTTTGATTAACCAATTCAAACGTCAATTTGAATTCAAACCTTTGCCAAAATTTGTGAAGGTTTAAATACTGATTATTAATATAATCTGAAGTCAATTTTGGAATAAAATTTTATTCTCTTTGGGGTCTTTTATTTATTTAAAAAGGCCCTTGTTTTAAATCAAATAAGGTTTAATAATATTTTCAAACACCATTTGAATTTCTAAAACCTTCCAAATATTTTCAGTAGGTTTTTATTTGATTATTTGGGTGTCAAATAATTCATCTTGAATTATTTGAAAAAGTTTTTAATATGATTTTATTAATCCTTTTGAAATTGGATTTGTCATCATTCAAATGGAATTTAGTTTAAGCCATTTTATTTTATTTTGGAAATACTTTATCCAATAGTTTTATTTGGATTTGGATTATAATCATTCCACTTGTTTATGGGTTAGGCCAAGATTTAATTTGGTCTTTAAATATTCTTTATTTAATATTTCTTTCTTCATCTTATAACATCCATATCTTTTTATTTATAGAACCAAACTTGGTGATTCCAATTTGTAAAATCTTGTTATTATTTGTTTATCACTTTAAATCTTTTTTAGGATTAATTGCTCACCATTTGGTATGGATTAATAGATAGGTTCTTTATTAGCTTTGGAAATTACTTTTCCTTATCCTATTAAATTCATAAGATTTATCTATGGCTCCAAATTAAGTGAAACCAATTTCTATGGTTTTATAATATTTCTATTTGTCATTCTTGATCATTTTGAAATGTTTGTTTGACCAATTTTTATATGGATCAAATCCATAGGCTTGGAGATAACTTGGAAATGATTTTCTTCCAATAGGTTTTAGGGTTTTGGTTTATTTCTCAAGTGTTTAAATTTCCAGATGCATTTATGAAGAATGCATCCTACTTGATTTTAATTTAGTTGGATTCAAATGTTAACCAAAGTTTGTTCAAGATGGGATCTTTAAGTTTCCATTTAGAAACAAAAGTTTCTTTTCACCCTAAAAATCAACAATCATTTATTTTGTTTATTTATTTTCACATTACAAGATTTGGAAAATCTTGGGATGTGACATAAGCATCATGTTGTATTTCCGGATATTATCAAAGGTTTCTTTCAAGTCGGAGATTAAGTCATTTGACTTTTTAGACATCACCGCGATTACGTCCACATAGGCGTGAACGTTCTGACCAATTTGGTCGTGCAGGCAACGTTGCATTGTACGCTGGTACATAGCACCTGCGTTTTTCAGCCCAAAGGGCATCGTAACATAGCAGAACGTGCCGTATGGGGTAGTGAACGAAGTGGCCAATTGGTCCGACTTCCTCATCTTGATCAGGTGGTATCCTGAGTATGCATCGAGAAAACACAAAAGTTCCGAGCCAGCAGTCGAGTCAATGACTTGGTCAATGCGAGGCAAAGCAAACGGATCTTTGGGACATGCTTTGTTCAAGCCGGTGTAATCAACGCACATTCTTAATTCATTGGTTCCCTTTTTGGGGACAAGTATAGGATTGGCCACCCATTGGGTGTGAAGGACTTCTCGGATAAATCTAGCCTTAAGTAACCTAGCTATCTCTTTGCCAATGGCGCGTCTCTTCTCATCTCCAAAGCGTCGTAGAGGTTGTTTCACTGGTTTGCATTTTGGATCAATGTTTAAGCTATGCTTGGCAAGTTCCCTAGGTACACCTTTCATGTCGGCAGGTTGCCAGGCGAAGATGTCCCTGTTCTCATGGAGGAACTCGACGAGCGCGCTTTCCTCTTTGGGATCCAGGTTCGTCCCAATAGCGGTGACCTTGGAGGCATCGCCTACCACAAGTTCCACTGGCTTGGTCTCGATGGCAGCCTTGAACGCAGGAGCGGAGTCGGAGATCTTCTTCTTCGACGCGGTCATCTCTGAGTCATCGACCTTGCTCTGGATCTCTTTGAATTCTTCGCTGTAGAGGACAGCTTCCGCGAAGGCTGCTTTGTTAATCTCGCAGTCCCTTGCCTTGGTAAAGCTTCCGGATACGGTGATGACACCGTTTGGTCCAGGTATCTTGAGTTTGTTGTAGACGAAGCATGGTTTGGCCATGAACGTGTGGAATATGTCGTGGCCGAATATGACGTGGTACACGCTCTTGAAGGGGACCACCTCAAAGGTCCTGCGCTCTTGGCGGTAATTATTAACATTGCCAAAGGCAACCTGAAGTGTAATGCACCCAAGGAACCGAGCCTCCCGACCAGGAACTACGCCGTGGAAGATGGTGTTTGTCCGCCTTAGGTTTGCCTCCGTCAAGTTCATCTTCTGAAGTGTATCCAGGTACATGATGTTGATGCTGCTTCCACTATCCACCATACACTTGGTGAACTCCACGCCGTCAATCAAGGGGTTGATAACCATGGCGTACTGGTTCTCCGTAGGGATAAGGTCTGGGTGGTCCGTCCTGTCCCAAGTAATAGAACCTCCGACCAGCGCATGTACTAGGGAACTGGGAGCAGAGTAGCCATCAAGATCCTCAGAGAGGTGTTCTGTTGTCGGACGGTGGGGGTGCCAAGGAAAGTGTGGTAGACTGGCGCCTTCTTCACGAAGGGGTTCTTGCCCTTGTCTTCACTCTTGGCGGCGTGCTTGGGGTCAACGTCCTCGTCCATGTCACTTGAATCCTTGGACTCCTCCTCATTCTTCCCCTTGCCCTTGCCTCGCGGTATGTTCTTCCGACTTCGCTTGTAGCCGGACTCCAGGTCTTCCTTGAGGTCGTTGACGAACTTGCAGTGTTGATTGGTATGGGTGGCCTTGCCGTTGACGTCGAGGTGTACGAGGCACGGCATATCGCGGTACTCCTTGTAGGTTTGGGGAACGCGGAGCGGTGCCAAGGTAGTTTCGCTTCCTCGTTGCTGCCCACGACCAGCTCCCCTTCCTCGGCCACGTTGTCCGCCATCACCTCGTCCTACAAAAGTCATACCGACCATGTCGGTAGATTGCTTTTCTTCTGGAGCGGTTTTCCGATTTGTACTGCTGTTCCTCCGAGCCCGAGTTGGAACGGCCATTGCCGGCAGGGAGCCGCGAGCATTGTCGTCGGCAGTTGCGAACTCACTAACCAACTAAATCATCTGGTTCAAGTCAATCTAGTGATTGTCCTGCAAGCGCTTCAACTTATGTCGGAGCAACATGCCCCTTTCCAACCCATCGATGAAGGCGGCCATGGCGGTCTGAGCCTGCACTCCTGCGCAGGAATTCTTCATGTCCAGCCAGCGGGAGAGGTAGGCGCAAGATGTCTCGTCTTTCTCTTGCACGCACCGCTGTAGATCGCCAACAGTGCAGGGACGCTTGTATGTACCCTCAAAGTTCTTGGTGAACGCTTCTTGCATGTCCAACCAATTGCAGATGGATTTATCCGGCAAGTCGTCGAGCCATTGACGGGTCGTGCCCGCCAACATTAATGGGAGGTACTTGACGACGACGTTGGGGTTACCTCCGGCAATCTCCACCGCGTTGCCATAGTCCTACAACCATGTGGCTGGCTTGGCGGTGCCGTCATAGGGCTTGATGGTCTTGTCAATCCGGAAACCTTTGGGGTAAGTTGCGGACCGTATTGCAGGTCCAATGCAACGTGGTCCTAGGTATGGTCCTTCCCGGGCCTCGTGGATCTTATCGATCCGCGAACGTGCATCGTATGGCTTCGAGTTCTTCTTCTTCTTGTCAACATGGGATGGGATGCGTGAACGACGCGGGCCTCCTTTGCCATGGTGACCGCTTGGTGGTGACACAGGCGGAGGTGGCAGTGGGTTAGCCTTCTTGCTATTACCCTCCTGCGATGCCTCACGCCTGTCACGGTTGCTTGTCGGACGCGAAGGGTCATGGCGTGACCTGCTCTTGTGTCCTTGGTTGCACTCTCCGTCATGACGGGTCTGCTCCGCGTTGTCGCAGATGATGATGCCGCACTGCTTTGGCGGGGGCATATCCGTATGATGGTGAGCCTTGGGATCTTCGCGATGTCAGGGGGATCGAGGCGGTGGCGATGGGCGACGAGGTCGATCCTTTTCTCCGTGGTCGGATAATATGGGGATAGCATCCTTCATGTTATGCGCATCCCTCCGTCTTCGTTCTGATGAACCCGTCTGGGACCCGACATCAAGAGGTGATCTATCCCTTGGTGGCTTATACTGGCTAGACTGGCAAAGCGCTGGGTCAGACTCAAGCCTCTGAGAGGTGGCCTTTTCCTGCTGCTTCACCGCCTTGGCCACTAGGTCATAGACCTGTTCCACTGCCTCGGGCGACCTATCCTGCTCCAGAAGGGTCTTGGCGACGACGAGGTTAAGGAGTGGGGTGGGCATCACCTGTTTTCCCTCACTGTCAATGTATGGCTTGGACTGTGCCGGCTTCGAGGGAGCCCATCCTAGGTTTCGCCGTACACCAGGATCGTTGATGGCGCGAGCCGGAGCTTTCTTGGCCTTCTGCTGCTGCAGCAGAGTCTTGTACCCGACCTCCATTTCTCTAGCTTTCTCTATGGACTTCTGCGCGTTGACCAGATCTCGATCTAGCTTAGCGCCTTGCTCCGCGATGGCCCGTGCTTCCTCCAGCAGCTGCTGGCGCTTCTTGTCAAGCTAAGTCACGTTCCGGATATGAGCTACAGTTAGTGGCTCAACGGGGAGATTGCCGTACATCACTCTATCAGCCGGAGTAACTTGGGAAGCAGCAGAAGTAGATGTTGGAGGTGGCAAGTTTTCGGTGTTGTTGTTGCTCGGGATGCTGCCGAGTTCCTGCGGCTATTGCACTAGGTTAGGCGGAGGAGGCATGGCCTTTGCGCGATCATCGTCAGCAGCAATAAGTGGCCCCTTCCCCTTTTCCAGCGTTGTAGGCGGAGCTCGTCCGGGTTGATCTTCATCCATCACCGTCTCAATGGTGACGAACACCTCTCGAGACGTGACGTCATTGTTGGCTTTCTCGTCGCGCGTGTACTCCACCTCCATCTCCTACATAGCAGAGTCTAGTTCCTCTGGACTGAAATCTATCTCCTCTGAATCTACACTGAAGTCAGCATAAAGCGCATCAATAACAGAGTCGGAGGGTGCCAGGACTAACTCGATGATGGGCGGTGGAGGTGCAACAGAAGCGACGATGACTGGAGGTGGCGGCGCAACTGCGACGATGGCGGCCGGAGGCGGTGGTGGTGGTGGCTGAATCGGAGGGGCTTCGTCAATGAGCACAAGTGCTGTCTGAGCTGCTACTTCAGCCTCCGCGTAGTTGTTGACAGTGTTCACCATGCCTTCGAAGGTAAGGAGTCCTCACGCCTGCTGCCGTCTTAGAGAATATCGGAGAAGCGTGCCATGGTTCAGTCCTTCCATAAAGTGATACATAGCACCATCATTGGGGTAGTGGGCCAGATCAGCTCGTATGCAGAGCCACCTAGCCAGGTAATCGCGGGGGTTTTCGCCCTCTCTCTGAACGCAACACGCCAGATCAAAGATGGTAACCACGCCAACGAACTTGGATCTCTGCTGTCCAGACGCACGGGCGAAGCCGACGGACTTGCAGCGATCTTCTACCTTTATATCCTGCATAGGGGCGGTTTGGGTGGGCCTTGAATTTTTCCGATCTTTGCCGGCAAACTCCAAAGAGAGATCCGACATCGATCCTTCCGCGAACGTATCCTGCCCGTAGGCGGTCCGTGCGGGCCTTGATGCTCCTTCGACTCCCAGGGAACTAGTGCCCTAGTCGGTTTCGCCAATGAAGAGGTGGATGTCTCCGATAGGAACGATCGAACACCGTGTAGGGTTCGTGTTCGCCGGGATCCAGAACTCGTCGGGAGGGACGATTGGAATGTTGCCGGAGAATAGAACGCGACCGATGGCCACGGTTTTGCCGATTCCTAGGAAGATCTTGGTCCTCGCCCGTTGAAGAGCCTGGTGCGCCTCTTGCCCCATGGTGGGCGCCAACTGTCGTGGTATTGCCGACGAGTACGCCATGGAGGTGTCCTCACAGTGCGTGTTTAGAGACGTGGGGGAAGGCGAATGGTTGACGGGTACGAGGTAACATAGCTTACCCAGGTTCAGATCCCACGACGGTGGCGGAATCCTACTCCTTCTATAAATCACTATAAGGGCAATACGCCGAGTTACAGGGATTGGTTCGCTGTTCGAGGTTGTCTAAGATTGTAAGTTATCGTGCCCTAAAGGCTCCCATAGGCCCGACTTATATAGTTGCCAGGTCCTAGGGTTACAGGGAAAAGTCCTAGCCGGACAGGTTACGGATTCCTATACTGACTATGACTAGTCTAGATTGTCTTGTACTCCAAGGTTCTGGGTACATCGGTGACTCCAACCGTATCCTTCCTTTATCCGGCATGGGCCTCCCTTCTGGATCCATCTAACTGGGCCGCCCAGCAGGACATGGGCCATGCTACCAACTGTGGGCCACCCGGGTTATCCGGATAGGAGACATGCTATGAGGATACCCATATAGAATATCCCCAACAGTAACCCTAGGATTGGACAAAACCCTTAGAAAATAGAAGTTGTATTTGTTCCAAACTTATTTACAAATAATCTTGTAAACTCTTTCCTCAACCTTTTTGGTGTTGATTCTACACCTCCCCTCTTTTCAAACTTGATGGAAAAAGACATAACCATGAGCAAATACTTCACCAACACCAATTACTTCAACTTTAGTTTCACCAAGGACTTCAACTTGGACATCACTAAGGACTACAAGTGAGACTAGAATGTTACTCAAGACTTCAAGACTAAGGAAACACACCCTAGAAGGAACCATCATCACCTTTGAAGTTTTGTGACCAAGATGCAAGAGTTTTTCCAAGGAAACCATGATCTCATTCATGAAGAAACAACTAAGAAGAATGGAATGATCTCAGGAAAATCCCATAGTTGGACCACCATACTAGTGATTAGTTTGATCCCACCAACTTAGTAGTGTAGCAAAAATATTTTGTTGCCTAAAAATGTGCTTGAACCTTGTTGTTTGAGTGGAATGTTTGATTGTGATTGCTTGCCCATTGCTTGTATGAATTTTTGGGTGTGATTAGAATTCTTCCCTAGAAATCTTTTGCCTATTCTAATCCCAATCCAACCCAAACAGATGACTTCTCCAGGAAACTCCAACATCAAGAATGGTGACAACAACAACCAAGAGATGCACATGAGAGAACAACTTATAGCAACCCAAGCCCAGTTGAATCAAGTGACAACTCAGTTTTTAGCCAACAACAATGAGTTAGACCCAACCCTACAAGAATTTTTGGAAACCCAATCCCAATTGTTGCAAAGGATGACCAATCAAATGATCAACATGAGAAGCAACTCTTCCCAAAGTGATTGTGACAACTATGATATCAAGGATGATATTATAGAAGGAACTCAAGCTTGCAATATTTGTGGAGACATAGGACACACTTACAAAGAGCATGTGGACCAATGCCCTAATTGTGAATGGAAACATCCAACTAAACAATGCCTCACATCTCAAGTTACTTGTTTCCTATGTGAAGGAAATGATCATGTCCCTATCCAATGCCCCATCTATCCCATAGTCCAACAAATGAAACAAGATGGAATGCATCAAATGTTTGGAAAACCTCCATAAGGGAACAACTTCTACCAAGAAGGATAAAGACAAAGTTAGAACCGTGCCTCATAAGGCCACATCCAAAGTGACCACAAAGTGTTGCTACTCTTGTGGAGAAGGTCATATCTCTAGTAACTTCCCCAAGAAGAGAGAAAGATTTCCCACCTTTGAGGTGAGATATGAAGAACATGAACTAGAAGAACTCCTAGCTTTGGAGAGACCCAAAAAGAGGAAATGCCCCAAACCCAACAAGAAGGACAATAGCCAAGTGCAATGTTACAATTGCAAAGAGATGGGACACTATGCATCACATTGTCCAGAAAAGGAAAAGACAAGACAAACAAACCTATGAGAGACAACAACACTGTCACATGTTTCAAATGCAAAGAGCTAGGCCATTATGCCAACAACTATCCAGAGAAGATACATCAAGATCCCAAGTAAGCCAAGATGTAATCTAGTTGAAAACCTTTTTAAGGGTGGTAGTACCCTAGTTGCCTTGAAGCCAACTTGTAACCTCTAGCCTTACCAAATCTCGGGACGAGATTTCTTTTAAGGGTGGTAGCCTGTCACATCCCAAAATTTTCCAAATTTTGAAATGTGAAAAAGAAATAAACAAAAGAATTAATTGTTGAAATTTAGGGTGAAAAAAAACTTTTTGCTTCTAATTGGAAACATCAAAACCCTTCTTGAACAAATTTGAATGAAAAGGGAATTCAACAAAACTTCAATCAAGTGAAATGCATTCATCAATGAATGTATCTTGAAATTTAAACTTGGGAAAATAAACCAAAACCCTCAAACCCTAAGGGAAGAAAAACATTTCCAAGATCTCTCTAAGACTAAGGATTTGATCCATATAAAAATTTAACAACAAACATTTATAAATGATAAATAAAAATATTATAAAACCATAGAAATTGGTTTCATTCAAGTTGGAACCATGAATAAAACTTATGAATATAATAAGTTAAAAGGAAATAATTTCCAAATCTAATAAAAGCTTCTATCTAAAATCCATACCAAATTGAGAGCAAAGTAATCCCAAAAGGATTTAAAAAGATAAAAAAATATTAAATAAAATCATACAAATTGGAATCACCAATTTTGGATCTATAAATAAAAATATATGGATTTTATAAGATAAAAAAAGGAAGAAATAAATAAGGGATATTTAAAAGCCATATGAAATCTTGACCAAATCCATACACAAATGGAAGTTATTAAATAATAAAAAGGATTAAATATTATTTAAATAAAATCATAAGGATTGAACAATATCCAATTTTATTTAAATAAAGACAAATTGCCTAAACTAAATAATAAACCCCAATAAAATTATTTAGAAAATAATTTAAACCTTTAATTAAATCCATAAGCAAACCATAAGCAAATGGAACAAAGATAATCCAAATCCAAATAAATAAAGGTATAAAGAATATTCAAATAAAATTATATGGCATTAACCAAATTCAATTCTATTTGAATAAAGACAAATGCCCAATTTAAATGATTAGTAAATCATATTAAAAATATTTTAAATAATTCAAAGTGAATTATTTAAACACACTATTAAATAAATAAAACCTACTGAAAAAGGTTTTGTAAAAATTGGAATTTAAATAGAAGTTTGAAAATATATTTAAAATTTTATTTGAACAAAGACAAGTGTTTATTTAAATAAATAATAAACCATAAAAGAATAAAAAGAATTATTCTAAAATGGATTACTTAAATACATTAATAAACATATAAACCTACTGAAAAGATTTAGAAAAGATTTGACAAAAATCTGGATTTAAATTGAGGTTTGAATCCTTTGAATAAATTCAAAACAGAAAATAAGAAAAGGAAAAAGAAACAGAATAAAAATAATAGAAAAGAACCAGCCCAGCAAACCTGGCCCAGTCCAGCCCAACAGCAAGCCCACCTCCCTCTCCCCGCGAATCGTCTTCTTACCCGCGGACGAACCCGCACAGTCCATGATAGCGAGGCCCCACTGAACCCCACTCAGCTCGCTGACTCCACGACCCCACTGCGCCACCTCATCGTCATCAACCTCGCGCAACCCACTCCCCTCACCTCGCTGCCGTTTCTGGCCGTTGCAAGCTCGCGTCAATTCGTTAACACGCCAGTTAATCTCACCAGTGACCTTGCTATCTTAAGCGCCTACGTCCCCTCCTTCTTTCCCCTCAGATGCCACACACTCTCTGCCTCCAGGCTGCCTTGATTTCTCGCTGCAACACCACTGCCTCGACGACTATCCGACGACAATTCCGGCCAATCCTCACCCCCTTGCCCCCTGGACTCCACGAGCGTGCTCGCCACCACCTCACGCACCTGCCAGTGCCTCCCTCTCGCCCGCGCGTGCCCCAGGAGCTTGCCTCGGTATACCTCTGAACGTTGCCGTCCACTACCTCGACTCCGGCAAAATTCTCCGGTAATTCCCGACCTCTCCTTCCTCTCTGGACGATACCCCTGCAACCTCCTCTCTCTCGCTCATATGAAAACCCCTTTCTCTTGCTTTGGCGAGCACCGTAGCCTCGCCAACGACGACGAACAAACGCACCCGTCGCTAGGCGCTTCTCTGGCGAGCAATCCCCAACGTCACCGTGCTCCCCTGTCCCTGCAACGACCACCTCAAGAACCAGCACTCCACGGCGAAACCGATAAGCCTTTACCCTCTCTCTCTCTCACTTCCCATATCGCCGGCAACGTCACCGCCCGAGCGCGCCGCCGCCTTCCACCGTCGCACCGCCATCATATCATGGTTAGAGTGCTCAGGACCATTAGATCTAGATCCGATGAATAGGATAGATTTACTTAAACGAAGGGGTACACTCGATCTATATCGTGCGATCTCACTTAAATCCTAGGTCTGTATCGATCGATCCACACGAACAATTATCAGCCAATAGAAACGTGACGCGTGGCCTAGACTTTGTTTTAAAAACAGATTTGATCTATTAGATGCTAGATTTTGTAAAATCTATAAATTTAGATTCACACGTCCAAATTTTGCAAATTTTATATCATTGGAATCAGAAAAAATAAAACTTTGCAACCATGCCCTTACTTTAGCATTTTGCTTCTGGAAAATTGGTTGTTTTTATAGAAACACTTCTAGGCTTATTTAGAGTATAAAAATTATTCTAGAAATGATTTTTGAGTAAAATCTTTTTAAAATTTTTTGTTTTGAACCTACTGATCATAAAAACTAACTTTTAGATTTAAAAACATGTTTTGTGACACTAAGGACTAATTCATTTGAATAAAAAGCATTTCTAGCAAAATAAAAATGTTACTTTGATTTAAAAATGGTTTTTGAGTGAAACCTTTTGAAAATGGATTTATTTTAAACACTTTGACCATAAACACTAACATTTGTGTTCAAAAATATATTTGGCAAACACTAGAAATTATTACTTTGATTTAACTCATTTTTAGAAAAACAAAAATGATTTAAATGGCCATTTTCACTAACTTAATTTTAAATGGTTTTGCCACTTTTATAAATGACCAATAGGTGTTTTAAAATGTTTATAGCCTTAGTAGAAACCACTTTTCCAATAAAACATTATTTTGCATGCTTTGCATGCATTGCTTTGTTTTTATTATTTTATGTGGTGAATTGTTTCAATGCTAGTTTGAATTTGTGCCTTGATTGAAATTGTAGTGAACTTTGAAGAGTGTGACATTAGCAAGATCAAGGAGTGAACATATATTCTCTACTAAAAAGGCAAGTGGTGCTTCATACATTATGTCCTATTATTTTAACTATGCATTAGTGATATTTCTATGTAGGACTTGCATGAAATTTTCTATGTGTTAACTATGCCATGGGAAATCCTAGTAGATGATGCCTTAGTAGAATTTTCCCTAAGTTAAGATTATTGATACTAGTATGCTTAGCCTAGCTAGTAGAAAACAAGGGTGGATTATATTCATGCTATGAAATATTTCTAAGTCTATGACTTGTGTTTTGTTAATAAAGCAACTATGTGAATGAATCACCTAGGTGGAATGGTGTGAAAGGTTTATGTCGAGTAGTTACATAGGGACCCATATTCATGGCCTACCCTAGTGTATCTCACTTGTGGAAAGCCACCCAGGAACAAAGAGATTTGAGATATCAAATGTTGAGAAGCTTCAAGTGCAGCCACATGGCAATATGGGCTCTGCCTGGATCATATAGGTTGCAATAACTTAGCCAGATGGACAGAAGGTGGTAGGGGGTGATAGGTTTGGAACGCGCCCATTTTTGTCTAGGGGAAGGCTTCTGAAAGATCTTGTCTCGATGCATGTCGAGTCTTGTGGGGAAAGTGCACCACCTCCCGAGAGAGTAAAATCTAAGTACTTAGCCCTGTCCCCGACAAAGGACAATTTGAGCATCAAGACATGGAAGCTATCAAGGATCTCCTCATCCTAATTTCTAAGTTAAAAACTTGTGGGTGAACAAGGGTAAAGGATCACCAAATTTATTGGTATATGCCTTGGGAGATTTTGACAAACAAAAACTTAGTGTTTTCAAATGATAAGGAAAATCTATTTTGAGCAAAGCAAGCCTAAGCTCCACGTAGCCAAATGCATATAGATGATAGGTACCACTATTCTACCATAGTATCACTTGTCAATACAATTCAAATGTATTGACCCTTGTGGTTGTAACTTATTATGTTGTAGGTTTATTTGATGTTAGTGAAGTGTGTCGAATAGGATTACAAGTCTACAACCAACATGATTGCCTGTGGCACTTTGAATATGAAGGACTCCATGCTATATAGTTATTTCTGCTGCATTGTAATGAGATAGCCAAATGAGCTATGTAAGATGTAATGAATTATTTTATTCCTGGTTATAAAGTTGTATTATGACCTTTGTGTCTTGATATTACATCTTAAACTGTGGATGCTAGCTATTGATCCAGGGACTAGCATTGTAAACACAGGGATCTCTACCTTATCAGGTTGGGACCTCTACACATATACTCCCCCCGTTTAGAAATACAAGGGCATCTCCACCAGGCCGATCTAACCCGTTCTTGCATGTGTGAACTCGTCCGAGCGGATAGGTGGGCGGCGGCCCTGCAGGGCAATCCATCCATATAAACACGCGTGGACCGAACCATTCATGCATTAAATTTGAGCACATGTCAAAAGGCTCACTGAAATAAGCACTCTTGCTCTCCGTGTGGTCCACATTGACATACTTATGAGTGGCAACCACGCATACACTTCAAGATATATCTCTTCTTGCCGAACGGTATAAAAGTAGGGATATTTAGCATGAGTGTCACAGAGAAGAAGATAGGGATCCTTCTTGTGAAACTCTTCACAATGTTGTTGAGGCCACTTGTAGATGTTCTTCTTGGTGGTGTCGGGCCCTGGGGTATTTTTATTCTTGGAGGAAACAATTGGCCTCTTCCCTTTAGCCTTGGTTGCACGACGCTCGACAACATATCTTTGATGGGCTATCTGAGCAGTGGGACGCACAACATCCTCATCAATCTCTGGAAGGGGTCTTATGGATGCACAAGATCGCTTGGAGCCACCACGGGAACCACCTTGCCCTGAGAAGAAAGCATAAGGGAGGGAGGGAACGGGTGGGTAAGTGCACAAGTTTGAAGGGAAAACAAAGAGAGATTGGAAAAATACAGAGAATGAGACAAAATTTCGTGCATCGGAAGTTTTGGACAACCGCCAGAACTACCGACTATGACGAGGCAGTAGGAAGTATTAGTCATGCCTCACCGATAGTACTAGTGAGGGACGATCGAGGCCGTTCATCAGATCTATGGAGTGTGAAAGACGGATTCACTCAATGTATGAGTCCAGTCTACCCTAACATGGATTCCTAGGCCTACCAAGATCTCCTGATGAAGTTCTAGCCAAAAAAAGCCTAGACATGGTGTGCCCTAACTCAACAAGGAGAATGACCGATATCTCCATTAATGGAGGGTGTTGAGGGAAAATACTAGGGTCCATGGAGGGAGATCGTGGTGGGGAAGGATCCCACTGAGCAGATCTGGAGGGGGTGGCCGGAGTCGTAGGTGCTGGCGGCACCTCCACGGGAAGACCTCAGCCTTGTGGTTGAGGAAGTCGTGGAACGCGACCAATGTCCCACATCCGTCGTTGGGGCATCTGCTACGTTTTCCGCTAGCGACTTGGCGGCAAAACTCCTTGGAGCATGCGGCCAGCCAGACAGCACTGGTAGTGTCCATACGCATAGCGATTTCTCTGAAGGCGTCGTCCCCAAACTTGCTCCAGCCACTATACCGAATCTTGTGCATCGTATCCTCTATTGAGTACGGATGAACTGGGGGTGAGGGAGGATTCAAATATTATTGTTGGGGTTTCTTGGAGGAGAGTGATGGCGGCCTGCAAGAACCGATTCCGCGAGCGGAACCAAGTGCGCACTAGATGGAGAAGATGTGAGGCTCTTTGATCGAAGGGTGTTTGCGTGTTGCCTTGTCGGTCTTCTGCAGTGCGCATCTATATCAAGGACGCCGACTGGAATAGCAAGCAGGCATGTCCTGGCTCAGTATTGTATTGTCTCATCACATAGACTAGCTATAAATAATATCATAAATATGTTTTATTATTTTCCAGGAAAGGATGTGAACCCACATTTCTCGAGTAAATTACATTTATTAGTACCATAGTTGGGGCCAGGGTAACAGTTTTTTTTTGAAATCATGGGCCAGTGTAACAGGTTAGTGCCCCACGATTTTTTTGCTGATACATACCGCTTTTGGGGCGAGCTGTTACAAATAGGTAAATATTTTTTGGCTATTGGCCTTTTAACAACTAAACTAACATGATGGGCCCAGAATTAAGCAATGACATGGACCTGGGGCCCACCTGTCATCCCTCTCATTTTCTTCCCCTCCTCTCTCTCTCTCTCATATCCTTCCTATGCAGCAGCTTCTCTCTTCATCATTCATTGTTCATTTTTGCCCTCGTTTTTGCCCAATCTGGTAGCAAATCTAGAGAAGCAAATCTAACTAGCACATTCAGTAAACAAAGAAGATATAGGCAAAGCTAACATAGGATATGTAGTACAACACTAAACAAGGTTCGAAAATTAGGCTGCTCAGCAGCAGCAGACAAGTTCAACACTGAAATACAAAAGAAGTTGTTTGACAGCAGCAACACACAAGATCAGTGGCACCTCCTGGCCTCCGCCTCCTCCCTCTGGAGCTTCCTACACTTCTTGCTTCCCATTCCCTTGAAATTTTGCTCCTAGGATTTGATCGGGGGCATGCGACCCTCTTCGATGGCCAACTTGTGGAGGTTGCAGAGGTGAAAGCCGAGCGCCTTGTGCTTGTCTCTGAAGGCGTGGACGTCCACGTTGTGCCCGCAGGTGGTCACGTCCTCGGCATGCTTCATGGGGTAGTTGAAGTCGGTGGCATGGAGTCTCCTCTCGCAGAAGGGGCACCTATAGACATCGCCGGTGAAATAGTGGTCATACTGGTCGGACTTCAGCCTCCTCAGCACCTGGCGAGTCTTGGTATGCTTGGACTCGTCGTCGGTGCAGATGTCTGATACGTCCAATTTGCATCACCATTCTATATCATAATTTGCCTCTATTCATTGATATGTGTCTTATTATGTGGTGTTACTTATGTCTTTTCCTTTGTTTTTGCATGTTGGATTATTCTTGGAGGATGAACTGCCAGAGTCAGGATTCTGATGGAAAAGGAGTTGTTTTGATGCAATTTTGCGAAGATCAGAAAAATACCATAAAAATATTGGAAAATTATATTTTACTAGAAGACGAAGGAAGCCAGAAGGGGAGGCGTAGATGGGCCACAAGGGGCCCACACCCCCCCAGGCATGGGTCCCCCTGCCCCGCACCTGGAGGATGTGTGGCCCACCTGGACGGCCTCCGACTCCGCCCTCTCGCCTATATCTTCTCCTCGAAACCCTAATACCAGGGGAGGGACCACAGAAAGATTTCTGCTGCCTCTGCGGGGCGGAAAACACCGAGAGAGAAAGAGCTCTCCGGAAGACAGATTTATTCCGGGGAAATTCCTTCCCGGAGAGGGGAGATCGTCGCCAGCAACACCATCATCAAGATAGGCTTCATCGGGATTATCATCATCATCATCCCCACCATCATGTCAACCAGCACCATCATCACCACTCCATCCCGTTGTAACAATTGTGTTGGATCTTGCATTAGTAGTTAGGGGAAACTTTCCAGGTATTGATTACTATTGTAGTTGATGTTTGTGAGTGGAACCGTTGGATTATTGTTTATGTTCAGATTGTTGTCCATCACCATATCATCTTTGATCTTGATCCATATGATGTCTTGTGGGTAGTTCATCTAGTCCTTGAGGACATGGGAGAAGTCATGTTGTTAGTAGTGGATTTGTGTTGAGATACTATTCAATGGTTTAGTATTTAAGTTGTGGTGCTATTCTTGTAGTGGTGTCATGTGAACGTCGACTACATGATACTTCACAATTTATGGGCCTAGGGGAATGCATTGTGTATTTGGCTACTAATCGTGGGGTTGCCGGAGTGATAGAAACCTGAACCCCCGTTAGGACACCATTACATAAGGGAGTGTAGGATCTCAGAGTTTAAGGCTGTGGTAAGGTTTATATCTTAATTGATTCCCTGTAATTGTGGATGCTTGCAGGGGGTTTAATCAAATTATGTATTAGTCCAAGTAAGGTCGGTACATTAGCACAGGTTCACCCACACAACACTTACAACACCAAAGAAGGGTACTCAGCTATTTGAAGCGAAAGCACTTGACAGAATTCCACCGGCTTGTCCTTTGCTAAGAAAGGATAGGGCCACTTGCTGCAATTGTTCGTTGTCTTTATTAATTGCACTTTGTTTTGTTTCTTTATAAAAAAACCCTAAAAATCCGTCTGCTAAGTATTTACAGAGATTTCCTGCTCCATACCACTAGTCAACACCTTCTGCTCCTCGTTGGGATAGACACTCCTATTTATGAAAAGTACTACGATACACCCCCTATACTTGTGGGTCATCAAGACTATTTTCTGGCGCCGTTGCCAGGGTGTGATGCACTATTGAAGAGTGGAACTGGTAAAGGAAACCTCTACTATGAGTATTGATTTTTGTTTCTATATGTTACTTTGTTTCCAATATGGATGACCCACTTGGTTTTCTGTTTGGGAAAACTACTACCACTGTTAGGGTAGTAGATGAACCACCTCCTGTTGAGATAGATCCTTTTAAGATACCTACAAGTATTGTTGATCGTGTTATGGATAATTATTATTTTGGGGATGGAACTGTCTATCCTGGTGATCATTTTATTTTTATCCATGAATTATGCGGGTTGTTTAAGTGTGCAGGTATCACAACTGAATAGGTGAAGAAGAAGTTACTCTCTATATCCTTGAAAGGGAGAGCTGAAGAATGGTATAAGCTGCTGAAGAATGGACAATCCATGGAATGGGAGGAAATGGCTTCTCTCTTTTATTCTAAATTCTATCCTCCTAGTGAAATTCATAAGGATAGGAATCTGATATATAACTTTTGGCCTCGTGATGGAGAGAGTACAGCTCAAGCTTGGGGGAGATTGAAGTTACTAATGCTTAAATTTCCTATTCATGAACTCCCTAACAATATCATTATCAATAACTTTTATGCTAGGCTTTCTCTTCATGATAAAGATTTACTTGATGCTTCTTGTGCTGGATCATTCACATGTATGAAGGAAGAAGCTAAATGGGATTTCCTAGACCGTATTCAAGAGAACACTGAAGCTTGGGAGGATGATAAAGGAAGAAAGTCAGGTATAAACTATGATTATGAATGCATTAAATCTTTTATGGGAACTGATGACTTCTGTGATATTAGTAATGAGTTTGGTCTTGATTCCCAAAGTATCTCCAATTGTTTTAAGGCCTTTGCCTCTTACATAGAAATTCCCAAAACTAAGTGGAATAAGTACCATGCACCTTATAAAGATGTTGTTAGTCATGTTCCTATTAGAAGCACTAAAGTTTGTACTACTAATCATATTGTGCCTGAACCTTATGTTGAGAAAATACCTTTCCCAGCTAAGGTAAAGGAGTATTCTATGATGATTAGTGTGAATAACAAAGATACAAAGAAAACTGTGGAACCCAATGAGAAAATAAATATTGAGCCCGTGGTAGCTATTGTGAAAAACCTTGTCACTAGAAATATAGAGGATGAGCATATTGTATTATGTGAAGACGCTTCTAATATTGTCTCTCATCCTAGTAAAGCTAGAAAAGCTAGTTTCCCTGTGATTTCTGTTAAAATTGGTGATCATTGCTATTATGGTTTATGTGATATTGGTGCTAGTTCTTGTGCTATTCCTTATGAGATTTACAGGGAAATTATGCATGATATTGGTCCTTGTGAGCTTGAGGACATTGATGTGGTTATTAACCTTGCTAATAAGAAAACCATTTGCTCCATTGGTATTGTAAGAGATGTGGAGGTTCTTTGTGGTAAGATTAAGTTTCCTGTTGATTTTCTAGTGCTTAATTCAGCAGCTAGTAAAACTTGTCCTATCATTTTTGGTAGACCTTTCTTGAACACTTGTGGAGCTATTATAGATTGTAAGGAGGAGAAAGTTTTAACTAAGTTTGATGGAGATTCTATGAGTTTAATTTTTCCAAACTTGCTAAAGCTCCTTGTGAAATTAGCTTGCCTAATAAAGATTTCAGGATGGAACAACTTTCTTCTATTGATCCAGTTTATGACCTTTGGTCCTCTTTTTGGTGATTGTAAGTATGCTCATTCTGATGATAAAGTTGTTGTCAGTGACAGTTATATTTTCAACTTTATTCAAAGTTCTACTGAAAGTTATTATGAGAGAGGGAAACATGGTTTTATGCATCTCAATAATGTTAAGTTTCCCCGTTTTATGTTGAAACCTTTGAAGTTGCATTTGTTTTGTCTTCCTATGCTTGTGGCTTTTTGTTTCAACAATTTTTTCTCATGATACCCCCATGCATAGGAAGTGGATTAGACTCAAATGTGTTTCTTATTTGCTTCTTGATGCTCTCTTTCACTCCAGATATATATCTCCTATGTGAGCATCTTTAAAATTTTCAAGCCTAACTTAAAGGCATTAAAGAAAAGTACTTGTTGGGAGATGACACAAGAGTTTTGTCGAGTCTTGAAAGTTATTACCTCAGTAATAACCGATCCTTATCCTTTTTGTTTTGTTTTTTGAGTCAAGTTCAACTACTTTTGAGAAGTAGAGGAGTTGTGAAAAGTGGTTGTCCTGGGACAGATTTTTGTGCTGCATTGTAAAAAATCGCGAGGAAGCTCAGTATTTCGGATGGAGATGTATTTTTCTTTTCTTGTTCTCCAAGTTGTTACCCAACTTTCATTAGTTTTGCACTTTTTGATTTGAGCAGCAGAAAATTTTCTAAAAAAATCAATATTTACCTGTTGGTCTGTTTTGACAGATTTCTTCCATCATTTGCATTTTCCTCTTTTATAAATTCTCTTTTAGATTCTTTTGGGTTTTTGGAAAGGAGTTGCTATAGTAGCTTTTGTTTTGATGGATTTCAGTTGAAGTGTGAACCTTAAGTTTTGTTGTTTTTGCTTACACTAATGTTGCCATTGAAGTTTGTGTATTGCCTTATGAGGAAAGGAATTTCCAGGAGAAGGATAAATGGATTCTATAGATTTCATCTTTGAATAGGTAAAAGTGGTGAAAACAGAAGGTTCGTGAAAGCCTAATATTTTTATATTTTTGATGTTTTTAATACATACGGAAGGTTACGAAACGGAACAGAGGATGAAACGGAGGCCGGGGTGGCCACACCCACCCCAGGCATGGGCCCCAGCTGGCCGCTCCTAGAGGGGGTGTAAGCCCCCCGAGCTCCATCTCCGTCTCGTTTTCGTACCAGTACCTTCCTTATGCATTAAAACTTCGTAATATATAACCCCCCCGGATCCCCCGAGGTTCGTATATCGTGTTCTCGTCGTGTTTTCGTTTCGATCTGTTTCTGTCAAGAAATCTTCTCAAGTTTAGAGCACCATGGTATTCGCCAACGACAAAGGCAAGAAGCCTGAGGAAGATGATCCTCACAATCCCAAGGAGGAGGAGATTTTGGTAGGGGATGAAGAAGACATGGAGAAGGACGAGCATCCGGACACCCGTGCTAGCGTCGCAAGCATTGGAGTGGTGAAACCTACCAAGCTTAAGAGGACAGCACATATGTCTACAGGAGGGAAACCTCCACATCTTGTCTTCGTTCCACAGTCATCTCCTCCACGTACCAAGAATTCCTTCCATACTCTTATACATGAGCATCAATACCAACAGGTGCCCAAAGGGAACTTGCCCTCGGTTTGGGATCTGCCTCGCTTTAACCATGCAGGGAAGGAACACACTAAGAAGGAAGAGTGGGGAAAGAATAGCAAGGACTGGGATTCTCGGTCCGATATGATCATGAACCGCATTGAGCAAAATTCGGAGTTGACTCGTACTCTGACCTTTGAGATTGAGTACTTGAGGAAACTGATTGAGGAGCTTATCAAGAGAACACCACCACCGAAGGAGTAATTCGTCATCAGGTTTGGCATCCCCTTGGCTTGTTCCAAGCTTGGGGGAGTGCCGCGATATCACATCATCATCTTTTATCTTTTACCTTTTTAGTAGAGCTTTATCTTTGGTAGAGAAGTTATCTTATAGGTTGGTTTGCATTGTGGAAGTATCTCTCCTTTAGTTTCTATGTATCCCTTGGTGTGAGTGCCTTTATGGAATATTAATGAGAAGTTTCATCTTTTACTTTTTGCACTTCTTATTTTAGATTGCAATCTCTATTATATGATTGATCTTGTTGATCAGTATTGGCATCACTTTAGGAGCATCAAGTAAATCTAAATTGGTTTTGGCAAACCGAGCTTTGGTCAGTAGCAACACTTTTTGAGGTTTGGAAAGAATAGAGAAAAAGCTTACAGGTATTTTGTATCATTTATTTTCTTTCTTGATTGGCTCATAAGCTTAGTATTCTTTATTTAAGATCTTTTGTGTCTTCAAGGAAGATTGCATGTTTGGATTTATCACTTGTAGGTTTTCTTGTTTCCTTCAACTCTTTTGCTTGCTACCCAGCCTTGCTAGCCAAAAAACTGTTTTGAGAAGGAAAACTTCTCGTGTTTCCAACCCCTTTGAACCAAAACCTGTGCCATCTGTGTCCACCATATCTACCTATTAGCATTATTGCTATTCCAAGCAAATTCTCAAGCTTCATCTATCTTTCGAATTAAAAATTATTTTGTTATGAGAAAACTAGTTAGTAAAGCTCTCACAAACTTGATGGCACACCTTATTTCCTTGCCCCTAATAGACTTGAACCATTGTGTCAGCGGAGTTGTATATGCTTGCATCTATACGTTGGGGTTAGCAGAACCGTGTTATCACGGGGAACGCTTTCAACACTTATGGATACTTATCCAGTTGATACCATGCTAATTTGTTTGCGGATGTCTTTGGTGTGAAATAAAGAGGGAGCTTGTAAGTCCATGGAGTGATGTATGTGTGTTAGAGAAACGCTTGGGCCGCTAGCCTAAGACATGCCTAATCATGGTGGAATCTTGCAGCATCACCATAGTGAGCAATCTGTGAAGCATCCTCAATAAAAATCTATGCAAATAGTAAATAAAAAGATCGTTGAGATGCTCACTGTCTGCTTGCCTTGTCATTTTGATTATGGGATAGCTCCTGTATCATGTGCAAGGGGTACCCCGTTTGTGGTTCTTTATGATACACATGTACTTACAATGACAAGAACTTACCGGTAACTAAAGTTGAGTAGCACGAGGAGCGGCCCTCGTACTCAAGGGACTTGCGATTGCCAACTTATATTTCGTCAAGCATATACTCCATCCTTGATCACTTTAACCTTAATCATCTCAAGATGCTTATGATAGGGGAAATGAGGGCTCAAAGCTAGTAAGTACCATAATCTTTTGGAAGTTCTGTATGACTTGAAAACCCTGCTTCCCCCTTTATGAAGGGACCTTTCTCCTATTTTCTAAGTTGAGTCAGTAAACCTTTTTCCTCTCTATCTCCAGCAAGCATTTGAGTTGTGTTTCAAGCATTCATATGGTGATTTATTCACGCATGTTCTCTATCTTCCTTGTTTGCACTAGACTCTTATCTAGTGAGTATTACTTTGAAAGGCATCATTGTGAAAAACCTTTTGAGCAAAGAGTGCTCCTGTTGTAAAACTTCTTCAAAAGCTGTTTGTGAAATTGTTTGCCAGCTGTTCTCTGACCAGGAACAAAGTTTGCCAATTCCAATTATGATTTATCTTTATGCATCTCTATTGTGACTCCTGTACTTGTTGTAAGCTAAGTTAAATATTGGTGAGTTCCCTTCTTCTATGAGTTGTGTAATGGTAAGTGCGATGCTTCTTGTCCGTATTCTTTTATCGACACTTCACTCCATAAACCTGTGGACATGTTTATCGAGCTCATTTTTCGCTTGGGGACAAGCGAAGGTCTAAGCTTGGGGGAGTTGATACGTCCAATTTGCATCACCATTCTATATCATAATTTGCCTCTATTCATTGATATGTGTCTTATTGTGAGGTGTTACTTATGTATTTTCCTTTGTTTTTGCATGTTGGATGATTCTTTGAGGATGAACTGCCGGAGTCAGGATTCTGATGGAAAAAGAGGTGTTTTGATGCAATTTCGCAAAGATCAGAAAAATACCAGAAAAATATTGGAAAATTATTATTTCCCAGAAGACGAAGGAAGCTAGAAGGGGAGGCGTAGCTGGGCCATAGGGGGCCCACACCCCCTAGGTGCGTGTCCCCTTGACCCGCGCTTGGAGCAGGTGTGGCCCACCTGGCCGGCCTCCGACTCCGCCCTCTCGCCTATATCTTCTCCTCGAAACCCTAATACCATGGGAGGGACTACAGAAAGATTTCCGCCGCCTCTGCGGGGCGGAAAACACCGAGAGAGAAAGAGCTCTCCGGCAGACAGATTTTTGCCGGGGAAATTCCTTCCCGGAGACGGGAGATCATCGCCATCAACATCGTCATCAAGCTAGGCTTCATTGGGATCATCATCATCATCCACACCATCCTGTCCACCAACACCATCATCACCACTCCATCCTGTTGTAACAGTTGTGTTGGATCTTGCATTAGTTCTTAGGGGAAACTTTCCCCATGTTGATTACTATTCTAGTTGATGCTTGTGAGTGGAACCATTGGATTATTGTTTATATTCAGACTGTTATCCATCACCATATCATATTTGATCTTGATCCATATGATGTCTTGTGAGTAGTTCGTCTAGTTCTTGAGGACATGGGAGAAGTCATGTTGTTAGTAGTGGATTTGGGTTCAGATACTATTTAATGGTTTAGTATTTAAGTTGTGGTGCTATTCTTCTAGTGGTGTCATGTGAACATCGACTACATGATACTTCACCATTTATGGGCCTAGGGGAATGCATTGTGTATTTGGCTACTAATCGTGGGGTTGCCGGAGTGACAGAAACCCGAACCCCCGTTAGGACACCATTGCATAAGGGAGCGTAGGATCTCAGAGTTTAAGGTTGTGGTTAGGTTTATATCTTAATTTCTTTTCTGTAGTTGCGGATTCTTGCAGGGGGTTTAATCACAAGTATGTATTAGTCCAAGTAAGGTCGATACATTAGCACAAGTTCACCCACACAACACTTACAACACCAAAGAAGGGTACTCAGCTATTTGAAGCGAAATCACTTGACAGAATTCCCATGTGTCCTCAAGAACGTTTGGTCCTTATAAGTATTTCCACCAGCTTGTCCTTTGCTAAGAAAGGATTGGGCCACTTGCTGCAGTTGTTCGTTGTCTTTATTACTTGCGCTTTGTTTTGTTGCTTTATCAGAAAACACCTAAAATCCGTTTGCTAAGTATTTATAGATATTTCCTGCTCCATACCACTAGTCAACACCTTCTGCTCCTCATTGGGATTGACACTCCTATTTATCGAAAGTACTACAATACACCCCCTATACTTGTGGGTTATCAATGTCGCTGCTATCCACCTGTTGGAAAATAGTAGACATGATTGTGATACCTTTGGTTATTGGGATTGATTATTAGCATAAATTAACCGTTTGAGATCCCATGATCATTTGCATAAGTGAAGAGGGTGGGTTAAATTCCCTAATCCCCAAATCTCAAAAAAAATCAAATACTGATCCCATCTACAGATCGACACTAGTACCAACTAGGGATTTACTTAACTACAACTCAGAGGACAAATAAAATAGGATTGAAATACAAACATGGAGATTCATCAAAACACAATAGCATTAGCTTATGTAAAAATATCTAGCATCCAACGATGGGAATGAGGGAAGACCAAGGGAAGGGGAGAAAACCCTAGTTACCTCCGACCATGGGTAAATGATGTTGGTGTCATAGGGGTTCTCTGGGCGTATGTACTCCTGCTCCTCGTAGGGTTCCAAATCGAGCGGGAACTTCTCGCGACCGGCGGGGGCCTCCTTGGCGGCAGCTACACCATAGCGGGGAAGGGGACGACGGCTGACGGAAATGCCTCGACGGGGGCTGGACGAGGATGATGACCTCCTCGCCGACGGCCTTGGAGGCGACGATGGCCAATGCACCTTTCTTCTCCATCGCCGGTGCGGTTGGGGTTTTCCTGGGATTTGTAGATGGTGACGGGACAGTGGAGGCGGTTACTGAGTGAGTGAGATTGGGGTGGCGGAGAGGGAGAGTGCGTATATAATAAAGGTGAAGGGAAGGGATGTTTCGTTGTACCACTGTGCACCGCGTAACCTGCGAACGCTATTGCACTGTGCACGGCCACGCGTGTCCGCTAATAACACCCTATGCACCGCGACACATGTACCGTGGTCACGTTTTTTTCCTCGTGTATAAAACTATGGCGATGTAGGTGTACTACTCGGTTATACCCTCGAGAGTAACACTGGAAATTTGGTTGTACTCAGTTTTGCCCTTTAGTACTAATATTGTTGGGGATATGCTATATGGGTATCCTCATAGCATGTCACTTATCCGGATAACCCGGGTGGCCCACAGTTGGTAGCATGGCCTATGGCCTGCTGGGCGGCCCAGTTAGATGGATCCAGAAGGGAGGCCCATGACGGATAAAGGAAGGCTACGGTTGGAGTCACCGACGTACCCGGAGCCTTGGAGTGCAAGATACACAAGACTAGTAATAGACGGTGTAGGACTCTGTAATCTGTCCAGCTAGGACTTTTCCCTATAACCCTAGGACCTGGTGACTATATAACTCGGGCCTATGGGAGCCTTTAGGGCACAACCTATCGATTCATACAACCTGGCATAGCGAACCTATCTCTGTAACTCGGCGTATTCTCCTTATAGTGATTTATAGCAGGAGTAGGATTCCGCCACCTTCGTGGGATCTGAACCTAGGTAAGCTGTGTTACCTCGTACCCGTCAACCGTCCGCCTTCCCCCACGTCTCTAAACACGCACTATGAGGACCCCTACATGGCATACTCGTCGGCAATACCACGATAGTTGGGGCCCACCGTGGGGCAAGAGGCGCTTCAGGCTCTTCAGCGGGCGAGGACCAAGATCTTCGCGGGAATCAGCGAAACCATAGCCATCGGTCGTGTTCTCTTCTCCGGCAACGTTCCGATTGGCCCTCTTGACGAGTTCTGGATCCCGGCGAAGACGAATCCTACGCGGTGTTCGATCGTTCCTATCGGATACATCCACCTCTTCATCGGCGAAACCGACTCGGGCACTAGTTCCCTGGGAGTCAGAGGAGCATCAAGGCCCGCACGGACCGCCTACGGGCAGGATACTTTCGCGGAAGGATTGATGTCGGATCTCTCTTTGGAGTTTGCCGGCAAAGATCGGAAAAATTCAAGGCCCACCCAAACCGCCCCTGTGCAGGATATAAAGGTGGAAGATCACTGCAAATCCGTCGGCTTCGCCCGCGCGTCTGGACAACAGAGATCCAAGTTCATCGACATGGTTACCATCTTCGATCTGGCGCGCTGCATTCAGAGAGAAGGCGAAAACCCCCGCGATTACCTGGCCAGGTGGCTCCGTATACGAGCCGATCTGGCCCACTACCCCGATGATAACCCTTTGTATCACTTCGTGGAAGGACTGGACCGTGGCACGCTTCTCCGACATTCATTAAGACGGCGGCAGGCAACAGGATTCCTTACCCTTGAACAGATGGTGAGCACCGTCAACAACTACGCGGAGGCTGACGCCGAAGCCCAGAAAGCACTTGCGCTCGTCGACGGAGAACCTCCGATTCAGCCACCGCCACCACCGCCTCCGGCCGCCATCGTTGCAGCCGCGCCACCACCTCCAGTCATCGTCGCTGCCATTGCACCTCCACCGCCCGTCATCGAGGAAGTCCTGGCACCCTCCAATTCTGTCATTGACGTGCTTTATGATGACTTCAGTGCAGATTCAGAGGAGATAGATTTCAGTCCAGAAGAGCTAGACTCCGCTATGCAGGAGATGGAGGAGGAGTACTCGCGCGACGAGCAAGCCAACAACGCCGTCACGTCTCAAGGGGTGTTCGTCACCATTGGGACGACGATGGATGAAGATCAACCCGGACGACTCCGCCTACAGCGCTGGAAAAGGGGAAGGCGCCACTTATTTCCGCTGACGATGATCGCGCAAAGGTCATGCCTCATCCGCCTAACCCAGTGCAACAGCCGCAGGAACTCGGCACCGGCCCGAGCAACAACAACACCGCAAACTTGCCGCCTCTAGCATCTATGTCTGCAGCAGCCCAAGTTACTCCAGCTGATAGAGTGATGTACGACAATCTCCTCGTCGAGCCACTGACCGTTGCTCATATCCGGAACGTGACCCAGCTTGACGAGAAGCGCCGGCAGCTGCTAGAGGAGGCGCAGGCCATCGCGGAGCAAGGCGCTAAGCTAGATCGAGATCTGGTCAACGCGCAGAAGTCCATAGAGAAAGCTAGAGCAATGGAGGCCGAGTACAAGACTTTGCTGCAGCAGCAGAAGGCCAAGAAAGCTCCGACTCGCGTCATCAACGATCCTGGTGTACAGTGCAACCTAGGATGGGATCCCTCGAAGCCAGCACAAGCCAAGCCATACATTGACAGTGAAGGCAAGCAGGTGATGCCCACCCCACTCCTTAACCTCGCTGTCACCAAGACCCTTCTGGAGCAGGATAGATCGCTCGAGGCAGTGAACAGGTATATGACCTAGTGGCCAAGGCGGTGAAGCAGCAGGAAAAGACCACCTCTCAGAGGCTCGAGTCCGACCCAACGCTTTGCCAGTCTAGCCAGTATAAGCCGCCAAGGGACAGATCCCCTCTTGATGTAGGGTCCCAGACGGGTTCATCAGAACGAAGACGGAGGGATGCGCGCAATAGGAAGGATGCCATCCCCATATCCTCCGACCACGGAGAAAAGGCCCGACCTCGTCGCCCATCGCCACCACCCCGGTCCCCCCTACATCGTGAAGATGACAAGTCTCACCATCGTATGGATATGCCCCCACCAAAGCAGTGCGACATCGTCATCCGCGACAACGCGGAGTAGACCCGTCTTGACAGAGAGCGCAACCAAGGACACATGAGCAGGTCACACCATGACCCTCCGCGTCCGACAAGCAACCATGACAGGCGTGAGGCGTCGCAGGAGGGTAACAGCAAGAAGGCTAACCCACCGCCACCTCCGCCTCCGTCACCACCAAGAAGTCACCATGGCGGAGGAGGCCCGCGTCGTTCACGCAGCCCATCCCCTTTTGACAAGAAGAAGAACCCGGAGCCGTACGATGCACGTTCGTGGATCTATAAGATCCACGAGGCCCGGGAAGGACCATACCTGGGACCACGTTGCTTTGGACCTGCAATACGGTCTGCAACTTACCCCAAAGGTTTTCGGATTGACAAGACCATCAAGCCCTATGACAGCACCGCCAAGCCAGCCACACGGTTGCAAGACTACGGCAACGCGGTGGAGATTGCCGGAGGCAACCCCAACGTCGCCGTCAAGTACTTCCCATTAATGTTGGCAGGCACGGCCCATCAATGGATTGACGACTTGCCGGATAAATATATCTACAACTGGTTGGACATGCAAGAAGCGTTCACCAAGAACTTTGAGGGTACATACAAGCGTCCCTGCACTGTGGGCGATCTACAGCGGTGCGTGCAAGAGAAAGACAAGACATCTCGCGCCTACCTCTCCCGCTGGCTGGACATGAAGAATTCCTGCGCAGGAGTGCACGTTTAGACCGCCATGGCTGCCTTCATCGACGGGTTGGAAAGGGGCACGTTGCTCCGACATAAGCTGAAGCGCTTGCAGGACAATCACCAGCTTGACTTGAATCAGATGATCCAGTTGGCCAGTGAGTTCGCAGCTGCCGACGACGATGCTCGCGGCTCCTTGACGGCAACAACCGTTCCAACTCAAGCTCGGAGGAACAGTAGTACAAAGCGGAAAAGCACTCCAGAAGAAAAACAATCTGCCGACATGGTCGCTATGGCTTTTGCAGGACGAGGTGATTGCGGACAACATGGCCGAGGAAGGGGAGCTGGTCGTGGGCAGCAACGAGGAAGTGAAACCACTTCGGCGCCGCTTCGCGTTCCCCAAACCTACGAGGAGTACCGCGATATGCCGTGCCTCGTACACCTCGACATCAATGGCAAAGCTACCCATACCAATCGACACTGCAAGTTCATCAACGACCTCAAGGAAGACCCGGAGTCCAGCTACAAGCAAAGTCGGAAGAACAGACCGCCAGGCAAGGGCAAGGGGAAGAATAAGGAGGAGAAGTCCAAGGATTCAAGTGACATGGACGAAGACGTTGACCCCAAGAATGCCGCCAAGAGCGACAACAAGGGCAAGAACCCCTTCACGAAGAAGGCTCCAGTCTACCACACTTTCCTTGGCACCCCCACCGTCCGACAACAGAAGACCTCTCTGAGGATCCTTATGGCTACTCTCCCCCTAGTTCCCCCAGTACCTGCGCTGGTCAGAGGTTCCAATCACTTGGGACAGGACGGACCACCCAGACCTTATACCTACGGAGAACCAGTACGCCATGGTCATCAACCCCTTGATTGACGGCGTGGAGTTCACCAAGTGTATGGTGGATAGTGGAAGCAGCATCAACATCATGTACCTGGATACACTACAGAAGATGAACTTGATGGAGGCAAACCTAAGGCGGACCAACACCATCTTCCACGGCGTAGTTCCTGGTCGGGAGGCTCGGTCCCTTGGGTGCATTACACTTCAGGTTGCCTTTGGTGATGTTAACAATTACCGCCAAGAGCGCATGACCTTTGAGGTGGTACCCTTCAAGAGTGTGTACCACGTCATATTCGACCGTGGCATATTCCACACATTCATGGCCAAGCCATGCTTCGTCTACAACAAACTCAAGATACCCGGACCAAACGGTGTCATCAGCGTATCCGGAAGCTTTACCAAGGCAAGGGACTGCGAGATGAATGAAGCAGCCGTTGTAGAAGCTGTCCTCTACAGCGAAGAATTCAAAGAGATCCAGAGCAAGGTCGATGACTCAGAGATGCCCGCGTCGAAGAAGCAAATCTCTGACTCCGCTCCTGCGTTCAAGGCCGCCATCGAGACCAAGCCGGTGGAACTTGTGGTAGGCGATGCCTCCAAGGTCACCGCCATAGGGACAAACCTGGATCCCAAATAGGAAAGCGCGCTTGTCGAGTTCCTCTGTGAGAATAGGGACATCTTTGCCTGGCAACCTTTCGACATGAAAGGTGTACCTAGGGAACTTTCCGAGCACAGCTTAAACATTGATCCAAAATGCAAACCAGTGAAGCAACCTCTACGATGCTTTGGAGATGAGAAGATGCGCGCCATTGGCAAAGATAGCTAGGTTACTTAAGGCTAGATTTATTCGAGAAGTCCTTCACACCCGATGGGTGGCCAATCCTGTACTTTTCCCCAAAAAGGGAACCAATGAATTAAGAATGTGCGTTGATTACACCGGCTTGAACAAAGCATGTCCCAAAGATCCGTTTGCTTTGCCTCGCATTGACCAAGTCATTGACTCGACTGCTGGCTCGGAACTTTTGTGTTTTCTTGATGCATACTCAGGATACCACCTGATCAAGATGAGGAAGTCGGACCAATTGGCCACTTCGTTCACTACCCCATACGGCACGTTCTGCTATGTTACGATGCCCTTTGGGCTGAAAAACGCAGGTGCTACGTACCAGCGGACAATGCAACATTGCCTCCATGAACAAATTGGTCGGAACGTTCACGCCTATGTGGACGATATCGCGGTGATGTCTAAAAAGTCAAACGACCTAATCTCCGACCTAAAAGAAACCTTTGATAATCTCCGGAAATACAACATGATGCTTAACCCTAAGAAGTGCGTCTTCGGGGTTCCAGCCAGCAAATTGTTGGGTTTCATCGTTTCCCAGCGCGGAATCGAGGTCAACCCGGAGAAAATCATGGCCATCTTAAACATAAACCGTCCGACATGCCTAAAGGACATTCAATGGCTAACAGGTTGTGTTGCAACAGTTAGTCGGTTCGTCAGCCGACTTGGCGAGAAGGCTCTGCTGCTGTACAAGTTGCTGAATAAGGCGGACAAATTCACATGGACAGACGAAGCATATGCAGCATTGAAGCAGCTCAAGGAGATTCTTTCCTCAGCGCCCATCCTTGCAGCGCCCGAGCCTGGAGAGCCCCTGTTAATCTACATGGCAGCAACCAACCGGGTAATCAGCATCGTCGTCGTGGTAGAGCGGAAGGAACCAGGCTATGAGCACGGAGTTCAACGACTAGTTTACTATGTGAGTGAGGTCTTGATGGAGTCCAAGCAGCGTTACCTGCACTACCAGAAGATAGCTTATGGAGTATTCCTTGCTTCGCGGAAGCTGAGGCATTACTTTTAGGAGCACCCAATCACAGTGGTGAGCAAGACTCCACTGTCCGACATAATCAACAATAGCAACGCCACAGGAAGGGTCGCGAAGTGGGGCATTGACCTTGCCGCCTTCGAGATCACCTACAAGAGACGCGACGCAATTAAGTCACAAGCCTTGGCAGATTTTGTTGCAGATTGGACGGAGATGCCAGATGCTACTCCATTGCCGGAACCAGAGTACTAGGTGATGCACTTTGACGGATCAAAGCTGCTCAACGGCTCGGGGGCTGGTGTGTTGCTACAGTCACCAACAGGAGACAAGCTACACTACGTTCTGCAGATCCACTTCGAGGCTACAAACAACATGGCGGACTATGAAGCACTCATTCACGGACTACGTGTAGCCAAGCATATTAGCATCAAGCGCATAGTTTGCTGTGGAGATTCCGACTTGGTTGCCCAGTAGGTGGCTGGCACCTGGAATGCGCGGAACCCTATGATGGCGGCATATCGAGAAGAAGTGGATGAGATAGCCAAGAGCTTCTTGGGCTACGAAGTCAAGTATGTACCTAGGGAGCAAAATGAGGCGGCCGATTTGCTGTCTAAACTTGGATCAGGGTGCAAGAAAATTCTGCCAGGAGTTTTCCTGGAGCACTTGCGCACACCATCTGTGAAGGGAGCCGACATCGACAACCCGGATAGAGCTGACTCTTTCGTCAACATGGTGACTAAGGTCCCTCCGGCTTGGACAAAACCGTTCATGGAATATCTCAAACACGGAACTTTGCCCGACGACGAAGTCGAAAGATGGAAAATAGTACGACGAGCAAAGGGTTATACCATAATCAATGGGCAACTCTACAAAAGGAGCACTACTGGTGTATACCTAAAGTGTGTTTCCCAGCTAGAAGGTATGGAAATCGTACGCGAAATCCATCTCGGAGACTGCGGGCATCACGCTGCTCCACGATTGTTCGTCGCGAAAGCCTTCTAGCAAGGATTCTACTGGCTGACAGCGAAGGCGGACGCCGACAAGCTGGTTGAGACATGCATGCGATGCCAGTATTATGCCCGAGAACCACATTGTGGCATCCCGCAAAACCACTACTAGAAAATCGCGTTGTTTTTGTGCATTGCATCATCATGACCGCATGCTCATGTCATCATGCCACATTGCATTTGAGCATCGTCATCATCTTGCATTTGCTTGCATAAAACTATTTCGGAAAAACCTGTTCTTGTTTTCTAAAACGCCCCGTCTTTGTTCAAACACAAAACCCGGGTCTCCAGATTATTTTGTTTTATCTGCTATCGGTTTGCAAAAGCCTTGTTTTAAACAAACAAAATATTTAATTATTTTTTAGTGGGGCAGTCGAACGGGCCGATTCGACCCGAACGACCACCCCCGGAATAAAATCGGTCCACCACACCAGCCCACCCGAATCCTTTTTATACCCAGACCTATTCTACCCACCCCTCCTCCACCTCACCCCAACCAACCCCCTCTCGACACCTCACCTCACCCTTCCCCCTAGCCAATCAAACCCTGCCGCCTAATCCTACCCCTTACCCCACCTCTCTCTCTCTCTCCCCACACCCCACTCCTCACTCAACACCACACGCCAGCCGACCCACCCCCTCACCCGCCTGGGCCCCCACCGACCCCACCTGCGGGACCCTCTCTCTCTCTTCCTCCCTCAGCCCGCGTCCCCGACCTCTCCTTCTCTCCTCTCCTCTTCGTCGCTCGCCCCTGCCTCCCCCGCTCCCTCTTCCTCCCCGCACCGCGTCCCCAGCCTCCTCTCTCCCCGCGCCTCCCTCTCCTCTCCGGCGCCGGCCGCCGCGCGCCGCCAGCCCGCGGTCGCCCCGCCAACCTCTCTACCGCCGCTCCTCCTTCCCCCGGTCGCCTGCGAGCCGGCCGCCGCCGTCCTCGACCACCGTGGCCCCGCGGTCCTCCTTCCCCGACGGTGTCCAACCCCCCCCCCCCCCCCCCCCCCCGCAGAGCAGCTCGCCGGCCTCGCCCCGTCCTCCTCGCCAAGCCGCCACCGTCCTCCCGCACGTCGCCGTCCGCCATCACCCCCGCCACCAACCGCCCGCGGTCCGCCGCCGCCGGGCCGCCTCAGAGCGCCGCCGTCCGCCTCCGCCACCGTGACCCCGACCTCCTCCTCCCGCATCAGCGACCGCCGCTCCACCGCGCGTCCTCGGCCCCGCCCCTCCATCGCCTCCGCCGCCTGCGTCCGGCCGGACCGCCTCGCGCCCTCGCGCGCCCTCGCCGCCTCCTCTCTGGCCCGTCCCCGTGCCGCCGGCCGAGCCCCCCCGTTTCGAGCCCCTGCGCTCTGGCCCAGTCGCCCGTCGGCTGCATCGCTCACCACCAGGCCCCCTGCGCCAGCGCGGACGATGCTGTCAGATGCCTCTTTTCCAGTGTTTTGGGCCGGTGCGTCACCAACCGCGCCTGGCATCTGCGTGTGTTGGCCCGGTTTTGTTAAAAAGGATAACCATGTGGTGTTGTTGTGCTGCCGTTAATCGAGACCTTTCGGCGAAGACGACCCGAAGACCCCGTACCAAAGGCCTTCGACAAGAAACGCCAAGATCTCCTTCCAGGAGGATGCCAAGTTCGCCTACATGAAGATCAAGACCGATCCCGGCGAGCCGAACCTCCTCGGATTGTCAAGATCTTCGTCCTGGATCCCGAAGACCGATCCCACCGAAGATGAGACGGACGCCATGATCTCCTTCCCAGAATCCGGACTCCTGGAACACCGAGAACTCCTCCCTGAACGCCAAGATCGCCACAAGTACGACAAGTTCTACTTCCGAACGACAAGACCGGCCGATCCGTGGGCCCGACAAGATCGACCGCGTGGAACCAAGATCTCCGGCATGTCACGACAAGTTCTCCGTCTTGTATCCGCTCCCGCCGATCCTGTCGAGCCCTGAACCCTGAGTCCGGCCCCGAACCCCGAACCCCGGAACCCCAAGTTCGTCGAGACCCCCTAATGTGTGAACCCCTTCCCGAAACCCTATTTTATAATAGAATACAACTTGTCACATATTAACTGTTCATGCATGCATATTGTCTTGTGGTTTGGGGGCCTTATGCCGATTCACCTCTAATTAAATATGAGGCCCATATGCGGGCAAATCTAGTCTCATATCGGCCTCATTTAAATTGATGTAGCGAACCGGTGCTATATTTTGGCAATGTTAATACAACATTTAAATTGCGGGGGTTCTAAATAACTTGAACCGTTTAATTAATTGTCGGGACCCCGGTTCCGCTTAATATAACCCAATTGCATCGCACCTTTGCCATGTCATGCATCATACATGCATCATGCCCGATCTTTGCCGTAGTATTAAATATTGCATCCGGTGTTTCTTCTAGTGTTTTGCTTCTTCGCGGATAAGGCCGTTGAGTTGATGCGAGTGTCGACCCGATCTTCGGTTGAACCTTCGACAATGTTTTCAGGCGAGCATCTCCCCCTTTCTACCTATCTTACTTTTATAGTATTTATTCCCTCCTGTTGATCTATTGCTATCTGTGTTGCGATGCTCTAGTTTTCGTACCCGAGATATCCCTTGCAGCCTTATATTGCCTTGGACACCTCCTATTACCTGTTGTTTGGTAGATAGTTGGACTTGCGCGTCGTAGTCGCTTGCTCAAGTGCTGTTGCGTGTCGTCAAGTGCCACAGTTGTTGGTGTATGGCCGCATGTTGATGTTGGAGATGATCATGGTTTTACTTTTCGTTCACTTTAATTCCTGTTTAACAACTAAAATTGAAGTAAGTAAGCAGAGGCATCGGTGGGTGATAGATAACATTTGGTTTTCGACCGCCCACTTGTGTCCCGTAGGACCCCGAGTACTTGATACCTGTTCCTTGATTTATCGCGCTATCCACATACGGGGAATTATTGGCCCCCCTTAGCCAGAGCTTGATTCAGTCTTATTTCTTGGGGCCACAAACTAGTTTGAGGTTTTATTTACGATCCTGTACTTATGCCATGCTTTACTGCTTTATTTACGATTGTGCGAGGAGCACACTGTACTGTTTAGGTAAGCGGAGTGTTTTCGCGGTATCGACAAGCCCCGTTTGGGGTTCCCAGTCGTTTACAGCCATTGACGCAAACCTTGAGTCCGTCTCGGAGCTAGCTTACTTCGTTGCGGGTCTACTCAATGGGGTGCCCCCCTGAAATATTTCTGAATCCTGTGATTGCTTTGTCGTGAAAGCCTCGTTGGGTTTTGATTTGGTTTTTCCGAGGTTGATCGTGTGTGTGTTGCTATTTGTGCACCCCGGCCGGGTTAAAACTTTCTGAAAGCCGTGTCCGCGGTTATGGACGACTTGGAGCACAGTATCTCGATCATAGACAACTATAACTAAAGTAGTGCTACAAACTTGACTTTATAATAACTAGTAATCAGCTTCACTATAATGGAATGGCTAAATAAAACTGCCAACAATTGCTTGCTTGGTTTGTCGCTTGCGACAATTGTATTTGACTAGTAAGTATTGCAACTATAACGGAATGGCTAAATAAAAGTACCAACAACTGCTGGGTTTTGGGTTATCTCATGCTAATTGTATCTGACTAGTAAGTGTCGCAACTACAACGGAACGGTTAACTAAATGTGCCCACTGCTTATTTTATCAGGACGATTATCTGCACCTGACTAGTAATTGCTTCAACGATAACTGAATAAATAAAACTGCCAACTGTGTGAGTTCCTCGGGTGACTTCCTCGTTCGGTCTCGAGGGGGAAACACCAGGATGGGTTTGTTTGGCGGTAGCATCAGGCTGGTTCCGAATAGGTCTTTCTTATCCCTCTCTGATAACCGACAGTTGTATCGAGTCTCTATAGGTTGTTTAGTGCATGCTGCCGCTGCCGCTTCAGTCCACCATACCTATGTAGGCGAGGACCGCCGAATTCTAGTCTCGCCGTGTACTGGCCTCAGTACTGACGCTCCTCTTTTTCCTTTGCCCTTTGTCGGCACCCCTTTTGTTTAAGCAGGTTTTGAGATCGATGTCGTTAGCAGGGTTACCTCTCCGGCTTGGCCTGGGCAGGGTTATGGACGCCATTGGTTATTCTTCAGGGCTCTTAGCCCCATTTGCATCTTGTCCGTAGTCGGACGCTCTATCGTTTTAAAGGTGATTTGGATCTTTGTAATGTATATCTGTATTCTTGACTCATGGAGTCGTGTTGTATATATATATCTGTTCTGTGGGTCCCATCGAGGACTGTTGTGTAATGTTATTACTTCGTTTTCCACCCGCACGAAAGTGCCTGGTGGGCACCTTTGAATCGTTTCTATGCGGGTTTGGCGGGTTTCGCTAAAACTTGCATAGGACCGATTCTGAGGGTGTTACACACATGTTCCTGCTGAAGAATTGTGAACAATACCAATAACTTGGCCGTTTGCAGTTTGGGGGCTAGACATGGTGGGACCGTTACAGACGACACCTTGTGGGTTTACGCATCTGCTTGTAGTAGTTGATAAATTCACTAAATGGATAGAAGCTAAACCCATTAGAAATCTTGATGGGGCAACTACCCTCAGGTTTGTCCGGGATCTAGTGGTGAGATTTGGTCTCCCACAAAGCATTATCACCGACAACGGCAGCAATTTGTCACTCGGAGAAGTGGAGGCTTATTGTTGGGAGAAAGGCATCCGACTTGACCTTGCATCTATGGCACACCCACAGTCCAACGGTCAAGTTGAGCGAGCCAATGGATTAATTCTGCAGGGAATCAAGCCACGTCTTGAGGCACCGATACATAGAGCAGCTAGAGCCTGGGCGGAAGAATTGCCATCTGTGCTGTGGAGTTTACGAACTACACCCAACAGATCCACCGGCTGCACCCCTTATTTCATGGTATATGGAGCAGAAGCCATCCTGCCTTCTGACATCCTTCACGATGCACCAAGAGTTGCCGCCTACGACGAGGATGACGCTGAAGAATCCAGACGCCTAGATGTGGACCTTCTCGAGGAGGAGCACGTTTTGGCATGCCAAAGATCCGCCATCTACCAGCAGAAGCTACACAGCTACCATACTCGCCGCGTTCGGCATCGCTCGTTTAAAGAGGGGGATTTGGTGCTCCGACTTAAGCAGAAGAAATCACACAAATTATCCCCACCATGGGAAGGACCGTTCATCATAAGCAAGGCGCTATGGGTCTTACTACCTTGTTGACAATCGTGAACTGAAGGATAGACCCAACGAGGATCATAAGCGTAAGCGACGTGACCTGGATGATGACTACCCGGAGCTTGATCAGCCATGGAACATAGCACAGCTACGTCCTTTTTACACTTATCATTTTTCATCTAATTGTGTACCTCTTATATGATCAATGAAATAAAGCTCTCTGGTTCACTCATATTTCTGAGTCTTTTACTTCCTTTAGTGTTCATTTTTGGATCATGTAAAACCTTTATGCACAAGATTTGTGATTGCACTTGTGAAAATTCCGCCTACGGGCGTTAGATTAAGTTTTCTGGTCTACACGTTCTTTGTCGTTTTTATGTGGATTCTAGAGTATTGACTTTTGGCACTTACTGTGGGTGATTTTGTGCTCAGGTTATTGACGGTGCCATTGGGCATCATCACCTAAGTGCATGGTTCCGACAACGAGTCTTCCGACTCATGAAAAGTTAAGCATAAGAACCAAAGTAATGGATAAGCCAGCACTTGCTTAAAACAATATATACATGCTGGAAACTAGTTCTTGAGCAGCAGGAATTAACAACCATTGTTTTCCGCCTTAAGTTACATAAACAAGTTTTTTACGCATATGCACCAAAGGTGAAACAAATATTACAAAGTTGTTCTTCACTCCTTTGGCGCAGGTGACTTGGAAGCAGCATCATCACCATCCGGAGAACCACCCTCGAAGTCGGCGTTGTGGTGGGACTCAGAGGAACCTTGGTTGCCGCTGTCAATGATGTTCATGGGCACGAAGACGTCGACGTCCACCAACTCGGCAACTCTGGTGTCATAGCCCGCGAGTGACGACAAGATGGCTTCATGGTTAATCTCTTTGCCATCATCGTCGATGTCGGGAATGCCAGAGGTCACCGTGTCGATGTCGGAATCTTCATAGTGTGCCTTCACCATTGACAACGCCATCCTTGCGCCAGCCCGTGCACATGAAGCTTTCCATCTTGTGATACGCTCGGGGGTTCGGCGCAGAATCTCCGAGTACTTCACCACGGAGTCCGATGCCTTGATGTTTATCTGGAGGGGCTTCGTGATCTCCTTGGCTTGCGTGATGGCGGTGTTGATGAAGTTGCCGGCAAGAACCATGCATTCCTTGGCTGGAGGAGGTGATTGGGTTAAACCCATAGGATCTGCAACATTCTGACAAGGAGCGCATGAGTTCAACAATTCAAAGTAACTAGACTACAGAAATCCAAGACGAAGAAAACTTACTGAAGATGCTGGCCTCAACCTGTCAGAGAGTGTCCGCCAAGGATTCTTTCTCTTGTTGGAGGAGCTTATACGCCTCGCTATGGCGTTGATTTTGCTCATCGGCAGCTTTCTTCTGATCAAGATCGCAATCTCCTCCTTCAAGCGATTGATTTCCTCGGTAGCGGAGTCCTGCAGGACCTTCATCGACTCCTCATGCATTTTTAGCATGTCCTTCCTCTCCTGCTTAAGAATTTTGTTCTCGCTATCCAGCTCTTGAATGTGCTTGTATTGCTCGACAATATTCTTGGCCTTGGCGATGGTTTCTACAAGTCGGAGAAAGCAAAGTACAAAGTGAGTACTCGGAGAATATGGGCACAATACCAAGTCGGAATGCGAAAAAGAAAATAGACGCTTGCTCTTGGTGATCTGTTCCTTCAAGAAGGAAGTTTTACCCTTTTCAGCTTCCAGGTCTGCGCACATCTTCTGGTACTTGTCATTGGCCATGCCCCTCCGAGCACTCTCGTTCTGTGGAGAAGAGTTCAAAGTTAAAAAGTTGTTTGGTCTGCTTGGAGCATCTAGATGGAAATTTTCCACCTAGACGCTCGGGGGCTACAGCGAGAATTTTTTGACTTAGTAATATGCTTAGATTTTCTTTAAGCATCTAGTCAGAACTAATTTAGTTCTCGATTAGAGGCTTGGGGGATACAGTATAAAGTTTTTTAACTCTGATATATGCTTAGCTTTTCTTTAAGCATCTAGTCGGAACTAATTCAGTTACAACTAGAAGCTTGGGGGCTACAGTATGGAAATTTATAACCACTGCGTATGCTACTCTTAAAGCATCTAGTCAGAACATTTCATTCCATCTACATGCTTGGGGGATATAGTGAGAGTTTTTTCTAACTTAGTCACTCTTAGAGCATATGGATGCAAAAACCTATAGTTTTTCCGTCTACATCCTCGGGGGCTATAGTGGGATTCTCATATGAAATGCAAAAGGCAAAGAAAACTTACAAGTGCGATGATCTTGAGGTTCATAGCAATCTGGGCCAGCAGCTTGGCAAAGGATTTGTTGTTTCCTTGCAAGATTTCTGCTTGCCGGCGGAGCTCCTCTAGACCGCACGTCGGAGATGTCGGCGCCGCACCAGGGACCAAAGTAGTGCTACCCGGTGTAAGTACCGGATAGACTATCTTTGGATAGGGTATGGTTTTCTTGGGTGCAGGGGCGCCGCCAATGGCAGAGGTACCTGCTTCCACCACCGCCTTTCCGCCACCGATGGCATCCTTAGCCGGAGCTTCAGCCATTTGGTGGGCGGCACTCTCTTGCGTCGCCTGCTCGCCGACGACTGCAACCTCGGTAGAAGCACCTGAGTCCACTTCCATGGCGGAAGGGCCAGATGCCTCCTTAGCTTGTGAGCTTGTCGGGCAGACGAAGGCTTGACAGAGGGAGTGGTAGGGGCAATGGCGGGAGATGCGTTGCGATGCAGCATGTCCTTGATAGTTATAGAAGCCCCCAATTTGGAGGTCTTCTTGAGGCTGGTCGTGGATTTTTTCCTGAAACGTGCAACACACATAAGTATAGGAGCAAGACAGATAATAGACAATGTCAGAGAGAAAGAAGCTTACACAAGTGGGGGTGCTTTGGCAAAAGGGATCCCGGTAGTCTTTCTTTTGTCCGCCTTCAGGGCGGCGGTAGTCTTTTTGGAGGCTCCACCCTCTGTCTTCTTCTTCTTGCCTCCGTCGGCAGTGTCAGAGGTGGAGCTCTTCCGCTTTTGCGCCAACGGAGCCTCGTCATCATACACGGCCGTGACTTCCCTCATCTTTGGATCGTAGATTTGGGCAGCCAGGTTTCCCTCCTTTAGATCGCTAAGCTGTTAAGTGAGAAGTCACCGTGTTAGATAAGATGACACTTGCAAGATGGAAGAACTGGAGTATATGTCATACACGGAAAATAAATACCTACCTTTGGGCACTTTCCATCTACGAACATGTCATAGGTGATGGTGAAGCCACGCTTCTTATCCTTAACCTTGACGATATCCTTAAGGCGGATCTTGACGGAGTCGCTCGAGAAGTTGTCCACGGAGATGCGGAGGCTATCCCTTCTGTCGCTGGTATACTCGTGCATGAGCTTCGCGCGGTGTTGCAGAGGTTGGATTCGCCTAATGAACTAGCACATGGCTAGGTCCAAGACGGTCAAACCCGTCTCTACGAACCATTCTATCCGCCTTATGGCGCGGGAAGCATTGAGGTCGGAGGGAAGGGAGGCCTGGGATCTCCATGATGAGGCTTCAGCGGCAGCTCCGTCAACGAATTCCGGGTACGTTACTTGTCGGCCAGCCAGAGGGATCTCTGGGCCGTAGAAGTACGTCCGTTGCCAATTTTTGCAGGACTCGTGGCCAACAATGTCGGGGAACCGCCGGCCAGGCCGAATCTTGAAGCTTATGGTGCCGCAGTTCCTGAGTTCTTCCTTGCTATGTACAGCTTCACGTTTGACGGTGAAGAAGTACACAAAGAGGTCTAACCTAGGCCTTATCCCTAAGTATCCCTCGCAGAGCGCCGCGTAGTTGCTAAGCACTAAGATACTATTGGGGGAAAGATTCTGGGGCTGGACTCTATAGTGATTCAAGACGGAGAAGAAGAAGTTGGAGATGGACAGGGAGGCGCCGCGTACCAGTTGGGCTTTGAGGTACACCTTTTCTCCGGCTTGGGGAGAAGGTGTAACCTCGCCGGCCGGTGCCGCCCGCCAGGCGAGACCCTCCGTCGTGGGAAGGTAGCCTTCGGCGATCATCTCTTGGATATCACGGTCCGTGATATCTGAGCCGTGCCAGTCGCCCTTGTGCGAGTCTGGCTCCTCCTCCAATGGCTCCAGCGCCGCCAGATTCAGGTCGCCGCCGGTGGACTCGATCACCGCCGATGCAGGGATGACTATGCCCCTGGACGCACGACGATGGAGCTCACCGGCTTTGTCGCGGCTTCGTTTTACGCCGCCATGGAGGGAGAAGTGCTGCTGCTGGCCATGGAGTGAGGTTGGGTGTGACTGGTGCAGATTGGAGGCTATGGTGCGCGCTGGAGGAAGAAGACGATGCAAGGAGAATGAGGTAAAAAGTGGAAATTCCACCGCGGTTACTATTTATCATCTCCAGCGTCAAGATTCGTGTAGCTTGATCGGACGGTTGCCGCCTAGACGACGTGTTCGCGAACGTGCGCAGAAATTTCGCCAGATCTCCCACCGTCGCCGCCAACGGTTCGTATCGCTCGCGCGGTAAAATCGGACATGATTGCGTTCTCTGCATGTGTGCGTTACGAGGCGTCGCTGACCTAAGACTACGTCGTCCTAGCTGCCATAGGCAGATGAGCCGTCACATCAGAAGATTTCGGCATGGACGGATCTATCCAGTCTGGCTACGGAAGAGTACAATGGAAGATTCAGCATTTCTCCGACTTACATATTGAAGACGGAGAAAGCCTTGCAGGGTTATTTGGGAGGACTACAAGATATTTCTTGACGATTTGCCGACATCCATCTAGACGGAGCATTCCACACGGAGAGGCAAGACGGCGCAAGATCTCGGAGTGCTCCGGGGGCTACTGTTGGGGACATGCTATATGGGTATCCTCATAGCATGCCACTTATCCGGATAACCCGGGTGGCCCACAGTTAGTAGCATGGCCTATGGCCTGCTGGGCGGCCCAGTTAGATGGATCCAGAAGGGAGGCCCATGCCGGATAAAGGAAGGCTACGGTTGGAGTCACCGACATACCCGGAGCCTTGGAGTGCAAGATACACAAGACTAGTAATAGAAGGTGTAGGACTCTATAACCTGTCCGGCTAGGACTTTTCCCTGTAACCCTAGTACCTGGCGACTATATAAGTCGGGCCTATGGGAGCCTTTAGGGCATAACCTAGTATCGATTCATACAACCTCGCATAGCGAACCTATCTCCGTAACTCGGCGTATTTCCCTTATAGTGATTTATAGCAGGAGTAGGATTCCGCCACCGTCGTGGGATCTGAACCTGGGTTAGCTGTGTTACCTCGTACCTGTCAACCGTCCGCCTTCCCCCACGTCTCTAAACACGCACTGTGAGGACCCCTCCATGGCGTACTCGTCGGCAATACCACGAGAAATACTGCCGCGTGCAAGATACTCAGTTTTACAATCCGGTAGTTGAGCCATGTTCTTCCTAGTACTACCAGTAAGTTGCATGTGCCTTGCACATGAGACATGCATTATATACATAAGTATGACATATCATCACTATATTTAATTATAGCTATAAACTATGGGTATATATTTGGTTCTTTGCATATCTCAAAAACATTTACTCCTAGCTATAAACTATGGGTGTATATTTGGTTCTTTGCACATCTATAAATCTTGGTCGTTCCGTTTGAAACCCAATAGTGTCTATTCATGGCAGAACAATACCGCGAAGCTGTTTTTCCAAAACTCGTCAAATCCCATGGTTAATGATTTCATGGCTTGTAGCGCACACGACATGCATTATAGGGCATGTCATGCGTAAATCTTTTAATTTCTTTTTTCTGTATTTCATGTGGTCGTTTTCAAGAGGGGTTCAAATTTTCCAAGATCCAAAACCTTAGCAAGAAGTCAAACCATTCGTCAAAACTCCCGGTGGTTTCAGATAAATTAATTGACCGCCCGATGTGGGTACCTCCAAATGCCATTTCATAAAACTCACGGAGCAGCCTACGATTTACCAGCAGTAATCAAATTTGAACTAATTTCGATAAGTCAGCATAAAGTCATTCAAGTAGGCGTAGTTAGCTAGTAAGTTTGAGAACTCATAAAATATGGGAAATCGTAAGTACAACATATTGGTCCACTGCGTATGTCTGAAAAATTGGGTGGAAGTATTCAGATCCAAGTTCTTCGGACTTCCTTTACGGGAAAGAACAATCTCGTCATCACTCAGAAAATTGAGAATATTCTTTCCCCATATTTGGAAACCCACACCCACAACATTGTTTAATAAAATATATAAGATGTCCACCCAACAACCTCCTAAAATACATTTAATTCAAGAGCAATCTATGGCGCTTACTGGTAGCTCAAGTTTGACCTTATTTCGTTAAATTGTCAAGATGCAAAATCTTAGCAAGAAGTTGAATCCATTATCAAAACTCTTAGTGGCTTGATATATTAATTATGCCCCCGATGGTGGGTACCCCCAAAAGCTTTTTTGTAAACTTTCAAAGCAACCTACCATTTACTTATAGTTTCAAATTTGACCTAATTTCGATAAATCGACATAAATTCATTAAAGCTGGCTTAGTTAGCTAGGAAGTTTGAAAAGTCATAAAACATGGGAATCATAAGTACAGCATGTTGTTCCAATATATATGTATGTAAACTTGGATTGTGGCATCCAGATCCAATATTCTTTGAACTTTTCTTTATTAAAAAGAACTATGTTCTCATCACGCAAAAAAATTGAGAATTGAATGTTCTTTCCTCATAATTCAAAACTCACACCGATGAAATTTTTTACTGCAAGAAGATGCACACATTTACCTCTCAAAATACATTTAATTCAAGAGAAATCTATCGCCGCTTACTTGTGCAACTCAAATTTGACAAAATTTTGTTAAAGAAGTTGGACTCGTCGTCTAAAATCTCGGTGGTTTCTAATATATTAGTCGTGAATCCCTAATGGGTACCTTCCAAAACATTTTTCGTAAACTTTGAAAGCAACCTACAATTTACTTGAAGTTCAAAATTTTCAACTAATCTCGGTAAATAGGCATAAATTCATTCAAGTGGACAGCGTTTGCTAGGCCGAAGGTTGAAAACTCCTAAAACATGGAAATTAATCATAAGTACAAACATGTTGGTCCACTATATATGTCGAAAGCTTGGCTCGTGGCATCTAGATCAATATTCTTTAGACTTTCTTTTCGAAAATGAACAATCTCGATCGTCATCACTCGGAAAAATTAGAATGTTATTTCCTAATAGTTGGAAACAGACACCAACGATAGTGTTTACTACAAGAAGATGCACCCATCTACCGTTGTGAAATTACATTTAATTCGAGAGCAATCTATCGCGCCTACTTTTAGCTCAAGTTTAAGACCTAATTTTGTTAAGTTGTCAAGATGAATAATCTTAGTAAGAAGTTGAACCTGTTGTCAAAACTCTCGGTGGTTTCTGATATATTAATTGACACCCCCGATGGGTACCTCAAAAATCTTTTTCGTAAAACTATGAAAGCAGCCTACAATTTACTCGCTGTTCAAATTTGCCCTAATTTCGATAAATCGGCATAAAGCCACTCAAGTGGGCATAGTTATCTAGGGAATTTGAAAACTCATAAAACATGGAAATCTCAATTACCGACAACATGCTGGTCCACTTAATATGTCTAGAATCTTGATGGATTGTGGTATTCAGATCCATATTCTTCAGACTTTTTTTCTTTATGAAATAGAAAAATCTCTTCATCACTCGGGAAATTGAGTATGTTCTTTCCAGATAGTTCGATACTCACACCGACAACATTGTTTTCTACAACAAGTCGAACCCATCTACTACTAAAATTACATTTAATTCAAGCGCAATTAATCTACCGCGCTAACTTTTATCTCGAGTTTGACCTAATTTCGTTGAATCGACAAAACACTAAGTTAAGTGTGCGAAGTTATCCAGGAAGCTTGAATAATGGAATTATATAATAAACCGTGGTCCACTTTGGGTGATAATTGGGAAGGTTGCATTTTCTTCTAACTCTGGTAGGTCCCCCCGAAACGAGGTGCTTCAGTTAACATGGTCGGTGGAAGTACAAGCTATAATCAAGGACCTCGTAAAAAATGAAAATTACATCCAAGTCCATGCGTTTAGCACAAGGTCCCGAAAACTAAGCAATGAAGTGTGTTTTGAGGTTTGCGCACAGAAGCGTTCATTGTGCTAAAGACTATCAATAGAATCTTCTAGATGCAAAGAATGGAAAAGAAGATCCAACGGTTAGCAATGATTGGTTTTGCGAGTCTTGATCCAACGGTCCATGTTCAAAGTTATCCGTACACTATATAGTTTTTTTCTGACAAAAAAGATAAGATAAGAAGTACTACTGCGAATGGTCAGCCTTTTGAATAACCTTTCCCTCCTGATGTTTGGGAAGCAAGTGAAAATTTCAAAACCGGAAAAGTTTGAATATTTTTGCTGCCAAGGACCAAAGTTGTTTCCTTCCTATGTACTCCGCACAGTACTACTCCACCAACACGGATGTCGAACACGCCAGAGAAGCATAGCCTCCCTATCTCTCAAAAAAGAAAAAAATAGAGCCATCGTACCGAGGCACACGTGCACAGTCACGCTATGGACGAGGGAGAGATCAGCTGAGCCGGCGAGCGAGGGGAGAGGGGTGGAGAGATGAGAGGCAGCGAAGGATAGAGAAAACACACTTCCAATTTATTTTGCATGCATAGGTCCCGACATTTACTACTAGTAGTAGAGTTTGGAGTAACTCGTGTCAGGAACCCATCATAAACTTTGCTCTGACATAGAACCGCCTTCAACTCTTCTTCTCTCTTTGTCGCTTCCCTCTTCCGTTGCCTACGTTTTATTCTCTCTGCAAGTACAATGCATGGACAGAGGTTAGCATATACTCCAGTACTTATGTCTAAGCAACAAAAATACTACTACTGTACTTACAAGTAATAAGCTCCATCATTGTCTAAACGAAATGATTCGTGGGACCCACTAAACTGAAGAACTTTTGCATGGGAGTTTTATACCTTGGTCATACACTTCCAAGTGGGCCCATTGTCGTGGGAATGGTCACGGCAGATGCTGCAATCGGCAGCGAGTAGTAGAACGAGGGGCAAGGGCGGCCAGCCATCTGCGGTGCGAGATGAGGGCGGAGACACAGGGTTTTACCCAGGTTCAGCCCCCGGAGGGTAAAGACCTACTCCTGCTAGATTGTATTATGATGGTGTTACAATGGGGGGAGCTCGGCAGCTAGGCGGCGAGTCGCTTGGGTGTATAGGTGGAACGTATCTCTACATGCCCTGTAGGGAGGTTTATATACACTCACCTTCCCCTAGGACATATCTCAACCGAATAAGTTAAGGCTTCGGTATTCGTTTAACCTAATCCAACTGGGCCTATCTACTCGCCTGGATGATGGAGCCCGCGGGTGAAGCCGCGGTGATGGATCCGGCGAGTGACGCCGGGGTCGCCGAATCGGCGTCGTCGTTGAGGGTCGCGTCTTCTGCGGCCGCGGAGTTTTTGGCCACGTTGCTGTGGGCCGAGTTGTACTCGGAGGCGAGGCGATGGATCGTGCGGACCTGGCTCTCGGAGAGCCGGTCGCATGGCGGCGACTCGCGGTTGCGAGCCGAGTCCTCCGAGACGATGACGTCAGTGAGGCTGACGAAGAGGCTGATCGTGCCTACTGGCAAGATCATGTTGTGCGTGATGGGTCGCGCTGCCGGGACGTAGCTGCTCAGCAAGATCTGGAGCATCTCGCCGATAGCACTATCATGCGGCCGGTGGCGACCGTCTCTTTGATGGGAAGATTGGATCTCGCCGCAGAACACCGGCCAGACCGGCCAGGCCCCATGGTGGGCGCCACTGTCGTGGGAATTGTCACGGCAGATGCTGCAATCGGCAGTGAGTAGTAGAACGAGGGGAAAGGGCGGCCATCCATCTGCGGTGCGAGATGAGGGCGGAGACACAGGGTTTTACCTAGGTTCGGCCACCCGGAGGGTAAATACCTACTCCTGCTAGATTGTATTATGATGGTGTTACAATGGGGGGAGCTCGGCGGCTAGTCGGCGAGTCGCTTAGGCGTATAGGTGGAACGTATCTCTACACGCCCTGTAGGGAGGTTTATATAGACTCACCTTCCCCTAGGGTTTACATATCTCAACCGAATCAGTTAAGGCTTCGGTACTCGTTTAACCTAATCCGACTGGGCCTATCTACTCGCCTGGGCTTTCAGCTTCCAGTCGCTTGGATCCACACCGGGCCTTGATCCAGTCGCCGTCTTGCAGGCCCACTCGCCAGTTCCTGGGCCGGTCAGAAATGTCCTGCTGGGTATACCCCGGTAGGCATATCCCCATCAGTAGTCCCCGAGGCCGTCGTCGATTGGACGTAGGTGGTCGCTGGCATTCGGAGCATGCGGGTTCAACGCGGATGCCCAGTCGAATCGGTGGCGGGCTCCTGAACAAAGGAGTAAACTAGTCATTCTGGTCGCAGCTTGGGCGATCGGGTCAGCGAAATACTTAGTCACTGTTGTAGTGATTGGGTCGGCGAGTCGAGTGGCTGAATTTGGACCGTCCAACGCAGCCAAACTAGCCGTTGGGGTAATCCAACGGTAACTTTTGGCATAATCACCGCGTAGTAACGGCTTCCGGATTTGGTGGGTAACAACTGCTATATAAAGGGAATGGTAGGCGATCGGAGAACCACCTCCTCGTCATTTCCTTCGATTGCGTGCACCTTCGTTTTCCTCCATATCGTGATCCAGCCGAACCAAAATCCTCCGACCCCCATGAATTCTTCCGCCAATGGCCCCCTCCACCGAACCATGGGGCAGGTCCAAGTGCACGAGAGCGCAACTGGCGTCCTTCGAGGAGGCCGGGATCCTGCGCGCCGGCAGGTGGCGCACCCCTGCGGCCGGAGAGGTGACTCCGGACCCGCGCGAGGGAGAGTTCGTCTGCTTCACTAGCCACCTAGAGCGGGGGCTGGGATTCCCAACATCTCTTTTCTTCCGGCGCTTCTGCGCCTTCTACGGGATCCAACCGTCGGACCTGGGCCCGCACAGCATCGAGCAGCTCGCCATTTTCGTGGCGTTCTGCGAGTGCTACCTGGGCTGCAGGCCCTATTTTCCCCTGTGGCAAGATCTGTTCCACGGGCGGGTCAGTCGCGAAGAAGCAGGCGACCCGATGCTTGCCGCGGGGGGCCTGACGTTTCAATTGAAGCCAAAGGCCTCCTTTTTCGATCTGATGCTACCTGCCAAGGCGGCGAGTGAATGGAAGAAGTCTTGGTTTTACGTCACCGAGGCGACTCCGGACGGCGAGGTGGCGATCCCAAGATACTCCGCCGACCAGCCCGAACCGCGCCGACTCCAAGTCGGCAAGCTTCCAACTGACCAGCGGATGGTGGTGGATGAAATGCTTCAGACCATCCGCGGCCTGAAGAAGAAAGGTCTCCAGCCCATCAACCTGTACAACTGCTGGCTCGGGCAGTGACTCGTCCCCCTGGCCCGCCGTGACCACTATATGTACGAGTACATGGGTCGGGAGGACTCGACGAAATCCTGCCTCACCGAGTGGCAACTCGAGGATTACCTCCTGGCGTTGAAGAAGATCACCCAGGCGGCGTACCTTGACGCGAAGGCTGGGGTCGCCCCCTACACCGCAAAGCATCCAGCCCCGACGGTAAGTCATCTTTCTATCATTCACAGTGGCAGTTAATGCTGTCGCGGTTATACTGATATTGTCTTATGCCTATTGCAGTTATTTCAAGTGGTGGAAGGGTGGCTTCCGCCCGCGGACGACGAGAATTCGAGCTCGTCCGTCCAGGAGGGGGGCGAATCGCCTCCAGCAAGGGGCGGCGTCGAGAGTGACAGGAGCGGCGACGACGACGAATCTGAGGAAGAGGTCGCCCCGCTGGTGCGAAAAACTCGCGGACAGCGGCAGCGTGAACTCGAAGCGAGCAAAAGCCTCGAACGTCATGATGATGACGACGACGAGCTCCCCGAGCACACCTCGCGTCGCGAGGCCACTTCGTCTAAGAAGAAGAAGAAGAAGAAGAAGAAGAAGAAGAAGAGGAAGAAGAAGAAGAAGAAGAAGGAGAAGGAGGTGAAGGCCCCTCCGAAGAACAAGACGAAGCCAGCGAGACAGGCGTCTCCGCCTCATTCGCCAAGCAACTCTGACTCCACCAGTCTGGCCAGGGGTGAAGCGCCCCAGACGATGGCGGCGCCAGATATCACCGCCGTCCTGAACGAGGTGCCTCTGGCCTCGATGCCTCCGCCGTTCGCCCCAGTCTCTGGGTCGGGGGCTGCTCCGGTCGCGGCAACTTCGCCGCCCAGGGAAGCTCCTGCCGAAAACGTTTTGGAAGCTCCTGTGGCGGCCTCGACGACGAAGAAGCCATCCGTGTCTTGGGCGCATGATGTCCTGGAGATGGGCCTCAGTCGGCGACTGGGCCCTGAACTGGAGAAGCCGGCCGGCATCCGCACGGGGATACGGTTCATTCCAGTCGCCAAGTGAGTTTTATTCACCTGCTTTATTTTTCCTCGTAGTCGACCGACTTTGCTCCTGTTCTCGATTTGCAGGACTGGGTTTAAAAAGATAGGCCATCCGTCCGTGGCCAAGGTGCCGCCAGTCGTCGCCAAGGAGGACCCCTCTCGGAGGAGGAAGGCTGACGAGGTCGCTGCCCCCACAGACGGTGCCAAGAAGGCCAAGAACGACGAGGTCGTCACGGTGTCTGACGACACGATGGTGGCCCCGAGTGATCCTGCGGAGGTGGCGGCCTCGACGATCAAGGAGGGTGCTCCTTCGCCAGGGGTGACCGAGCCGGCCTCTTTTGGTGCCGGCGCGTCCATCGCGACCTTCCCGCGCTTCATGGCCCGAGCGGCCACGGTGAGTGGTACCACACCATCGAGCCGCGCACCTGGAGTCGCCGAGGCGGAGGTCGATCAACGTCGCGGGCATACTCCGGCTCTACTCACCTCCATGGACGCACTATAACTTCATGCCATGCTGGGCGCGACCATCCAGGTATGTCCAGTCCCCGAGGATCGGGCCACTGAATTGCAGTGCTCAGATTCTTTAGTGTTGTACTTTTATTTCTTGTGCCTAGTCCCCGAGCGCGCATTCGCTGAGTTTCAGCGGGTGGGCGCTCAGTATTTTTGATCGCCAGTCCCCGAGTGTCTAGTCGCTGAATTTCAGCGGGTAGGCACTTAGGTTTTTTGATTGCTAGTCCCCGAGTGTCTAGTCGCTGAATTTCAGCGGGTAGGCACTTAGGTTTTCATTTTTGCTAACTGTTTCACTTTGGCATAGGGTTTGCAGCGTGAATCAGCCGACCGGCTGGCTGCGAAGTGTCGCGCGGAGAAGGAACTTGTCGCCGTTCAAGAGGCGGACAAGGGACTCCAAGCGATTGCTGCGAAGGCAGAAGAGGTTCCCCAGCACCTTGTCCTGGCGAGTGAGTTGACGGCGGCGCAATCAGCGTTGAGTATGGCGGAACAACGGATCGCCGACCTTGAGCGCGAACTGAAGGAAGCGAAGGAGGAAGCAACCTCGGCGGATGGGCGAGCCAAGGCCGCTGTCATGGCCGCCGCTGAGTTGCGTAAGGTTTTCGACGCCCTTGTTGCTGGGCTTCAAGATGATTACTCCGCTCTTCAAAACTTCATCACAGAGCTATCCTGCCCTTTGATTGGTGAGTGTGCCTGCTTCTGCCTATAACATATGCATTGTGTAATTTTTGATGTATTCACTATCACCTTCTGCCTGCAGGTCGGATCATTGATAGCGCGGAAGAGGCGAATTCGTTCGACGCGCGGCAATGTGTAGCCACACTGGTCGACTCGGCGATGTTGTCGGCGACATGCATACGGGCGTATCTTCAGGAGATGTTGCCCACGGAAGTGATTCCTAGCGACCTCGTCGAGGTGTGGAAATACTTGGAGAAGGCACCGTCGGTCGTCGAGTTCATGACGCGATCGGCATTCCGACGCGGAGCGGCGACGGCGCTTAGCCTTGGGCTCACTCACTTCCCGGAGGACTTCGACCTGGACGACGTGACGAGTGGCTACCCATCGTCGACTGGCTCGGTGGAGATCTCCGAGGTGCTGAAGTTGACGGACCGCACCGCGGTGTACTCCGAGCGCGTCTGGGCGATGGGCGACCTCCTTCCTTATCAGGAGACGGTCGTCGCACCCAACGACCCCGAGCTGCAGCACCGGGACTTCAAGATCGAGCAACCCTTCCATGCGGCAATGGCGGGTGAGCTAACGACGTACCCGTCAAACCCGTACACTCCCTTCATTCGCAATCGCAAGGGTGGTGGCGAGTCATCGTTGAAGCCTGCGGAGTAAAATATTTTGCCCTGGGGCGTTAGTAGCAGTTCTGCCGTTGGGCATAATTTGTATTTTGTGACAATTGCGACATGCTATTAATGAGATATCGTGTTGTTTTGTGAATTGTCGTGTGTTTTTGATTGAGGGTTGAACGAGTCCCCGAGCGCGTCCGCCCTTTTTATGGGGTTTACCTCATTTGTTATGTGTTTGCGGTTTTGAATGTTTTGTTATTGAGGTCGACTCGCCCGAACTCGGAGAGCCAGTCGCAAGGCAACTCCCATGAGTGCTCTGTACTTCACCGTTTTCCCTTGCGCGAACGAGGTCGGGTGGCCAAGTCCCCGAGCGTGGTACTTGGTTGTTCTAGGCGCGACTCGAGGGTGGGTGAGGACTTGGCGCGTTAGTTTGAGCGCATCACTCCTGCCTAGCCCGTTGGGTCAGTCGCATGGCGAGTCCTGGGCATGCTCTCATACTTGGCGTTTTCCCTAGCCGCTCGCGCTGAACTGGTCGTCAGTCCCCGAGCGTGGTACTTGGCCGTTCGAGTCGCTATGTCGAGGATGCGGAGGATCATGGTCGCTGTGAGAAGCGAAGGCAGTTGTCTTGGCTCGTTGAGCCAGTCGAGCTAGGCGACTCCAATTGGGCTCCGGGTAGGCGTTTTTCATGGACGTTACAAGACCGGGGGTACCCCAGTGCCCTTGTAGCGCACTACTTGGCCATGCCGATCGCTGTACCAGAGGTTGACTTCTGCAGTTAGCTTGACGCTGTTATTACGAGTGCGAGTGGCACAAGACACGGAGAGTAGACGCAATTTGCGGTAACCAATATTTTTTATTTCATAGCGACTGGAGGATACATATGTGGAGTTCTAGTAGTAGAACTTCCGTAGGAGGTTTACATTCCATGGTCGCTTGACGTCGAGTTTGCCATCCCCGCAGACGTCGATGAGGTAGTAGGCGTCGTTGCCGAGTACTCTCCCTATGGCGAATGGTCCCTCCCACGGGGGGATAGCTTGTGCATGCCCTTTTTGTCCTGGATGAGTCGTAGCACCAGGTCGTCCTCCTGGAAGGTGCGAGTTTTCACCCGCCGGCTATGGTAGCGGCGGAGTCCTTGCTGGTAGATGGTAGTGCGAGAGCGAGCTAGGTCGCGTGCTTCATCGAGTTGATCGACTCCGTCCTGCCGTGCGAGTTCGTTCGCCGCCTCCGTGTAGTGGACGACCCTTGGCGAGTCATGCTCGAGGTCGGTGGGCATGACTGCCTCGGCGCCGTACACCATGAAGAAGGGGGTGAATCCTGTCGACCTGTTGATTGAGGTGCGGATGCCCCAGATGACGGAGGGTAGCTCCTCGGCCCAGCACCCGGCGGTGCGCTCGAGTGGTACTTGGAGCCGCGGCTTCAAGCCGTGGAGGATGTTCTGGTTGGCCCGTTCCGCCTGGCCGTTGGACTCCGGGTGGGCGACTGACGCGAGGTCTAACCAGATGTGGTGTTCCTCGCAGAACTCGGCCATGGCTCGTTTGGAAAAGTTGGTGCCGTTTTCCGTGATGATGCTGTTTGGGAACCCGTAGCAATATATGAGCTCGCGTAGGAATTTGGTGGCGGTCTTCCCGTCGCATTTCCGGACTGGCTTGGCCTCCACCCACTTTGTGAATTTGTCGACCGTGACCAGGAGGTGGGTGAAGCCGGAGGGGGCCTTTTTGAAGGGGCCTACCATGTCCATACCCCACACGGCGAATGGCCAAGTGATGGGGATTGTCTTGAGCGCTGAGCTCGGCACGTGTGTCTGGTTGGCGTACTTCTGGCACCCGGTGCACCGCTGGACAATATCGTCGGCGTCGACGTGTGCGGTGGGCCAGTAGAAGCCGTGCCGCATAGCCTTGGCGACCAGGGAGCGGGCGCCGGCGTGGTGGCCGCAGTCGCCGGAGTGGATGTCGTGGAGGATCTTGCGTCCTTCGGTGGGTTGGACACAGCGTTGGAACACGCCGGTCACGCTGCGTTTGTGGAGCTCGCCGCGATGATGGTGAAGGATTTGCATCGACGTACGATCATCCGGGCATCTGTCTCGTCTGCCGGCAAGGTGCCGGCCTCCAGGTAGGCGATGGATGGCTTGGTCTAGTCGTCTGGCTCGGCGATGAGTGCGACCAGGGCGGCTTCTGGCTGCAGCGGGACTCCGATGTCGATCTCGCTTGGCGGAGAGACTGATGGCTTGGTGATCGTGTCGAGGAAGACGACGACGGGTGGTGCGAGTCGAGCCGACCCGATGCGAGAGAGTGCGTCGGCCTCCTCATTCTTCCGCCTGTCGATCCACTCAACGGAGTAGCCTGCGAAGTTTCCCCCCAGCTTGTCTACTGCTTGGCGGTATGCCGCCATGGTGGGGGAGACGGCGTCGCAAGTGCCAGCGACGAGGTCGTAGTCTCCGTAGCAGCGTAGGCGGTTGACTTTCATCTCCTTGGCGGCTCGCACACCATGGAGTAGTGCCTCGTACTCGGCCATGTTGTTGGTGCAGGGGGTGAAGTCGAGGCAGAGGACGTAGCGGAGCTTGTCGCCCTTTGGTGAAGTCAGTACCACCCCTGCTCCTGCACCGTCCGCGTTCTTGGAGCCATCGAAGTGCAGGCTCCAGTAGTGGAGGTATGGCAGCTTTTCTGGCTGCTGGGCCTCTTCCCAGTCGGCGATGAAGTCCGCTAGAGCCTGCGACTTGATCGCTTTTCGTGGCTCATACTTGATGTTGTGGACGCCGATTTTGACGGCCCACTTGGCGACTCGCCCGGTCGCCTCGCGGTTGCGGATGATGTCCTGCAACGGTGCTGAGGAGACGACCGTGATCGGGTGCTCCTGGAAGTAGTTCGGCAGGCGCCGCTGTGCTCTAAAGACCGCGTATACCAGTTTCTGGTACTGCGGGTATCGTTGGCGCGACTCGGTGAGGACCTCGCTGATGTAGTACACCGGTCGCTGTACCGGGCGCTCCTTTCCTTCCTCCGGCCGCTCGACGACCATGACGGCGCTGACAACTCGCTCGGAAGCCGTGACGTAGACCATCATGGGTTCTTTGTCGACGGGGGCGGCGAGTAGTGGTGCTGCGAGTAGCACCTTCTTGAGGTCGCGGAGTGCGTCGTCCGCCTCCTTGTTCCACTGGAAGGTGGGGTTCTTGCGCATCAGGCGGTATAGGGGCATCGCCTTTTCGCCCAGGCGGGGGATGAAGCGACTGAGAGCCGCTACTCGCCCGGCCAGCTTTTGGACATCGCGCAGGCACTCGGGTTTGCCGAGTCGAGCGATCGTGTCGATCTTTGTGGGGTTCGCCTCGATCCCGCGCTTGGAGACGACGTACCCCAGTAGTTGCCCTGCTGGTACACCGAAGGTGCATTTGCCTGGGTTGAGCTTTATCTTGTATTTCTGCAGGTTGGCGAATGTTTCCGCCAGGTCGGCGAGTAGATCGCCCTGGCGAGTAGATCGCCCTGGCGAACGGACTTCACGACCACGTCGTCGATGTAGACATGGATGTTGCGGCCAATTTGGCTCGCGAGGCACTCCTGCATGCACCGCTGGTAGGTCGCCCCGGCGTTCTTGAGGCCGAAGGTCATGGCGGTGTAGCAGAAGGCTCCGAATGGCGTGATGAACGCCGTCTTCTCCTCGTCCTCAACAGCCATTTTGATCTGGTTGTACCCAGAGTAGGCGTCGAGGAAACACAGCGACTCCGAGCCCGCGGTGGAGTCGATTATTTGGTCGATCCGCGGGAGGACGAACTGCTCCTTCGGGCAGGCACTGTTTAAGTTTGTGTAGTCGATACACATCCTCCAGGTCCTGTTCTTCTTCTCGACCAGGACTGGGTTTGCTAGCCACTTAGAGTACTTGATTGGCCGGATGAAGCCTGCAGCGAGTAGACGCTGCACCTCCTCGGCGATAGCTCGGCGGCGCTCTTCATTGAAGGGCCGCAGCGACTGCTTAACGGGTCGCACTTTGGGGTCGGCGTTTAGTTTGTGCTCAGCGTGTTCCCTAGGGACACCAGGCATGTCAGAGGGCTTCCATGCGAAGATGTCCCTGTTCTCACGGAGGAACTCGATGAGCGCGCCTTCCTAGGCTGGGCTCATGCCCATCCCGATCGTCACCGTCTGGCTGGAGTCGCCTGGGACCAGCTCGACGGTGCGGGTGTGCGTCGTTGCCTCGAAGGCTGAGGTGTTTGCACCCTCCGAATTGGGCTTCTTGAGTATGGTAGGATCGTCGTTGTTGACCCCGCTCGCGTACTTGGCGAGCTCGTCGGCGTGGTTCGTTTCTGCCGCGATGACGGCGTCGGTGAGTTCGGCTCCTTTGGCCTCGCACTCGGCGGCCATGTCGGGGTCGCCATTGATGGTGATGACGCCGCATGGCCCGGGGAGCTTCATCGCGTTGTACGCGTAGTGGGGCGCTGCCATGAACTTGGCGAACGCCTGGCGCCCCAGGACGCAGTGGTAGGGGCTGTCGAAGGGTACCAGCTCGAAGACGATCCGCTCGGTGCGGAAGTTTGCTGGTGTGCCGAAGGTGACTGGTAGCGTGACCTTGCCGATCGGGTACGCCTTCCGACCGGGGACGATGCCATGGAACGTGGTGTAGGTCGTCTCGACCATCGACTGCGGGAGCCGCAGTCGCTTGAAGGTGTCCAGGTATAGGATGTTGATGGAGTTGCCGCCGTCCATCAATGTCTTGGGGAGCCAGTAGTCGCCCACCTTAGGCTTGACCACCAGGGCGACTCGGCCTGGGTACTCGATGCATGGCGAGTGGTCCTGGCGGCTCCAGGTGATGGGCTGCTCCGACCAGTTGAGGAACTGGGGAACGTCCACCTGGGCCACCGCGTTGACAGCGACGGCGCAGGCGATGACCTTCTTCTCGCGCTTCGTGTTGAAGCCTGTGAAGGTGTGCAGCGAGCCGGCCACATTGCCGAATTTTCCGCCGTTCGACGGGTTGTTTCCGGGGTCCTCCCGTGCTCGCCGCGCCTTCTCAATCTCCCAGAGAGTGTTGCAATCGGCGGTCATGTGCGTGGCAGGCTTCCCTTCCCTGCTGTGAAACGCACAAGGTTGGTTAAGGAGGGCCGCGGGGTCGAACCTTGGTTTCGCCTTGTAGTTGCCGCCGTCGCGGCGGAAGCTCTTGGGCTCGCGCTGCGCGTGCCCGGCGTTGGCGACGAAGTCGACTCGCCCGTCACTGCGGCGCTTGCCAGTGAGGCGAGTGTTGCTGTAGCGTAGGTCGGACCGTCGTCCGTTGTCGTTGCCGCTCGTGCGGCGTTGGCCTCCCGACTCGTCGTCGGTTTCTTGGTTTGGATCTTCCTCCGCGTACCGTTTGGCGATCTCGAGGAGGTCCGGTATGTTGTTGAGCATGCGAGAATGTCACTTGAGCTTGGCGACCAAGGGCTCGTAGCGGCACGAGGTATTGAAGCAATGGATCGCGGTGTCCGGGTGGATGCCGACCGCGTTGTAGCATAGTTCTTGCCACCGCTGGACCCAGTTGCGGGTCGACTCGCGGGGTCCCTGGATGCATCGCTCCAGGTCCTCGATGGTGGTGGCGCGGGTGTAGGAACACTCGAAGTGCCTGACGAAGGCGTCGCGCATCTCCTCCCAGGAGTCGATGCTGTCCTGGGGGAGGGTGTTGATCCACTGCCTGCACGTCCCCTCCATCATCAAGGGAAGGTAACGGGCGGCTAGCAGGTCGGTGTGGCCAGCGATCCCCATCGCCATGAGGTATGTATCCTGCCACACGGAGGGGTCGTACGAAGGGTCGTACTTCTCTATTTCCTTCGGCGCCTTGAAGTTCGCCGGGTACTTATCGCCTCGGATCATCGGTCCGAAGCACCTGGGCCCGAGTCGGCTTAGCAACCCCATCGGTTCGCCGTCGCGGCGATTGGTTTGGCTGTGTCGCAGGTCGTCGGGCTGGCGTGCGCGCCAACTTTGGTTGTTGATGATGTGGGTGCGGGCGTCGATGGGCTAACCGTTGGCGGCGACGAAGTTGGTCGCTGGCCTGGGGTCATTGGTGGAGAGTGCCGCGTTCGTGGGTCGATGTTGGAGCTATAGTTGCTCTGGTGGCGGGCAGTTGAGGGTGTTTGCCGCCAATGGGCGGCTGCTTGAGGCCGCTCTGCTGCCCGAAGAACGCGAGTACACCCGACCCTGCGAGTCGGCGCCTGCGTTTTGCTGCTCGACCGCCTTTGCGAGCAGGACCCTGACGTACTGGATCTGTAGGGCGCCGTCACCAGTGGCCGTGATGTTGTCGGCCGCTGCTCGGCCCGCCACGAGGTTGTCCATCGGGGTGGAGAACAGTGGTAGGCCATTCGCGTCTCGCTCCCGTGAGGAGACCACTATCCGCGGCTGATCCCTGGGGGGTGTGCGGTTGGGTGGAGGTGGGGCACCCATCGCCGTCCACCCTGGTGGGGGCCGGGCGCTTCCTCCTGGTGGCGCGTTCTCGCAGATCGCGCGCTCGGCCACGCGGGCCGGGTTGTTCTCGTCGTCAAAGTTCAGGGCGCGCCCCTGGATGGTGGGGTTCAGGAGCGACCTGATTCGCTGCTGGTGGTAGCGTGACAGCTCCTGCGCCGTCACCTGCTCGAGGAGAAATTTTTCGTGCTCGGCTTGCTCTTTGCGGACTGCCTCCGCCAGCTTCAGGAGGAGTTCCTCGACCTCCGTTGCCGTGGCGTTGGGAGGGATCGGGGTGGAGAAGGGATCCTCCGGTGGATCGGTGCCAGTCGCCATGTAGGTCGCGGCGTGGCGATCGGTCCCGTCGCGAAGATCGGCGGAGTTTTCCGACCCGGAGTCGAAGTCGAAGATCCCGAGGATGGAGGGATCCTTGAATTCTCCCATGTTGGAGACCTGGGTGATGGAGCCCGCGGGTGAAGCCGCGGTGATGGATCCGGCGAGTGACGCCGGGGTCGCCGAATCGGCGTCGTCGTTGAGGGTCGCGTCTTCTGCGGCCGCGGAGTTTTTGGCCACGTTGCTGTGGGCCGAGTTGTACTCGGAGGCGAGGCGATGGATCGTGCGGACCTGGCTCTCGGAGAGCCGGTCGCATGGCGGCGACTCGCGGTTGCGAGCCGAGTCCTCCGAGACGATGACGTCAGTGAGGCTGACGAAGAGGCTGATCGTGCCTACTGGCAAGATCATGTTGTGCGTGATGGGTCGCGCTGCCGGGACGTAGCTTCTCAGCAAGATCTGGAGCATCTCGCCGATAGCGCTATCATGCGGCCGGTGGCGACCGTCTCTTTGATGGGAAGATTGGATCTCGCCGCAGAACACCGGCCAGACCGGCCAGGCCCCATGGTGGGCGCCACTGTCGTGGGAATTGTCACGGCAGATGCTGCAATCGGCAGTGAGTAGTAGAACGAGGGGAAAGGGCGGCCATCCATCTGCGGTGCGAGATGAGGGCGGAGACACAGGGTTTTACCTAGGTTCGGCCTCCCGGAGGGTAAAGACCTACTCCTGCTAGATTGTATTATGATGGTGTTACAATGGGGGGAGCTCGGCGGCTAGTCGGCGAGTCGCTTGGGCGTATAGGTGGAACGTATCTCTACACGCCCTGTAGGGAGGTTTATATAGACTCACCTTCCCCTAGGGTTTACATATCTCAACCGAATCAGTTAAGGCTTCGGTACTCGTTTAACCTAATCCGACTGGGCCTATCTACTCGCCTGGGCTTTCAGCTTCCAGTCGCTTGGATCCACACCGGGCCTTGATCCAGTCGCCGTCTTGCAGGCCCACTCGCCAGTTCCTGGGCCGGTCAGAAACGTCCTGCTGGGTATACCCCGGTAGGCATATCCCCATCACCCATTATTTGCTTTTTCCCTTAGGGCATCCGCAATGTGTAAAAAAATCACACCTTAAGGCATATAGTAGTACATTGTGGAGAAAATAAAGTTACCTCAAGCTTGTGGGTTGCCCATAGAGAATATGACCAAGGAATGTGGGTCCTACCTTGTGTAAAATGTTAACCTATACATGGTGGCAATTCTCATAAGCCGGGTGGGTCCTACATTACGGATGCCCTTAGACACTCGTGCTTTGTATCCCATGTCCACCGCGCTAGACTTGATTTTTTTGCGGAATTCATTTAACCGATGTAGTTAGATCAAGGTTTTGGTGTTTTACCGGGTCCGAGCGAAATGGCCGAAATTCGGCTATTTGGTGAATTTCGGTCAAATATCAGATGAAATGCAAGAATGAAAATTCAAAATTTGAAATAAAATTTGGCTAAAATTAGACCAAAATTTAGAGTTTCATATAAAATACTACCAAATATAAAATATTTTAGATAATTCAACAAAAAAATCCCCAAATTTAGAAAGTTTTCTTTCGGTAAATTCTCTTACTGGTCATGGCCAAAATGGCTGAATTTCGGTTAAATTTCGGTAATCTTGGCCGAAATTCGAAACCTTGAGTTAGATAGGAAGCATGATCCACTATATGTCTGAAAACTCCCAAGGTCAACAATGCTTACTATCCCAAGATGCACCCATATACTATGGGAACTCCATCAGGTTGTAAACTACGATGTTGATCGGTATGGCCTTGATAACCTTTGGTTGTTCCGTTTGAAAACCAATAGTGTCTATACATGGCAGAACAATACTGTGAAGCTGTTTTTTTTCCCAAAACTCTTCAAATCCCATGGTTAACGTTTTCATGGCATGTAGCGCACACGACATGCATGATAGGGCGTGTCAAGTGTAAATCTATTAATTTATTTTTTATTTATTTCATGTGGTCGTTTTTAAGAGGGGTTCAAAATTGCCAAGATGTAAAACCTTATCAAGAAGTCAAACCAGTCGTCAAAACTCCCGGTGGTTTCAGAAATATTAATTGACCGCCCGATGTGGGTACCTCCAAACTCACGGAGGAGCCTACGATTTACTAGCAATAGTCAAATTTGACCTAATTTCGATAAGTTGGCATAAAGTCATTCAAGTGGGCGAAGTTAGCTAGGAAGTTTGAGAACTCATAAAACATGGGAAATCGTAAGTACAACATGTTGGTCCACTATGTATGTCTGAAAACTTGGCTTGTGGTATTCCGATCCATGTTTTTCAGACTTTCTTTACGGGAAAGAACAATCTCATCATCACTCGGAAAATTGAGAATGTTATTTCCTCATAGTTGGAAACCCACACCCACGACATTGTTTAATACAATATGTAAAATGTTCACCCAGCAACCTCCTAAAAGACATTTAATTCAAGAGAAATCTATCGCGCTTACTGATAACTTAAGTTTGACCTTATTTCGTTAAGTTTTCAAGATGCAAAATCTTAGCAAAAAGTTAAATCCATCATCAAAACTCTTGGTGGTTTGATATATTAATTATGCCCCCGATGGTGGGTACCCCCAAAAGCTTTTTCGTAAACTTTCGAAGCAACCTACAATTTACTTGCAATTTCAAATTTGACCTAATTTCGATAAATCAACGTAAATTCATTTAAGCGGGATCAGTTAGCTAGGAAGTTTGACAAGTCATAAAACATGGGAATCATCAGTACAGCATGTTGGTCCAATATATATGTATGTAAACTTGGCTTGTGGCATCCAGATCCAATATTATTTATACTTTTCTTTACGGAAAAGAACTATGTTCTCATCACTCAAAAAAAATGAGAATTGAATGTTCTTTCCTCATAGTTCGAAACTCACACCGATGACATTGTTTACTACAAGAAGATGCACCCATTTACCTCTCAAAATACATTTAATTCAAGAGAAATCAATCGCGCTTACTTGTGCAGATCAAGTTTGACAATATTTCACTAAATTGTCAAGAAGAAAAATCTTAGCAAGAAGTTGGACCTATCGTCTAAAATCTCGGTGGTTTATGATATATTAGTTGTGCCTCCCTATAGATAAAAACGTTATGGCTCCCTAGTGGGTACCTTCCAAAAGATTGTTCGTGAACTTTCAAGGCAACCCACAATTTACTTGAAGTTCAAAATTTTCACCTAATCTTGGTAAATAGACATAAATTCATTCAAGTGGACAGACTTACCTAATTTTGTTAATTTGTCAAGATGAATAATCTTAGAAAGAAGTTTAACGTGTTGTCAAAACTCTCGGTGGTTTATGATATATTAATTGACCCCCCGATGGGTACCTCGAAAATCTTTTTTGTAAAACTATCAAAGTAGCCTAAAATTTATTCGCTGTTCAAATTTGACCTAATTTCAATAAATCGACATAAAGTCACTCAAGTGGTCAAAGTTAGCTAGGGAGTTTGAAAACTCATAAAACATGGAAATCTCAATTTCCGACAAAATGTTGGGCCATTTAATTGGTCTAGAAGCTTGCTGGATTGTGGCATTCAGATCCATATTCTTTGGACTTTATTTCTTTACGGAAAATTACAATCTCTTGATCACTCGGGAAATTGAGAATGTTCTTTCCAGATAGTTCGAAACTCACACCGACAATATTTTTTGCTACAAGAAGACGCACCCATCTACCTCTGAAATTATATTTAATTCAAGACTAATTAATCTATCGCGCTAACTTGTAGCTCGAGTTTGACCTAATTTCGTTGAATTGACAAAGAAGGAAGTGAAGTGTGCGAAGTTATCTAGAAAGATTGAAAATCTAATTATATAAGAAACAGTGGTCCACTTTTGTGATAATTGGGAAGGTTGCATTTTCTTCTAACTCTCGTAGGTACCCCCGGAGCGTGGTGCTTCAGTTAACATGGTCGATGGAAGTACAAGTTACATCAATGACCTCGTAAAAAATGAAAATCACATCTAAGTCCATGAATTTAGCACAAGGTTCCTGAAACTAAGAAATGAAGTGTGTTTTGAGGTTTGCGCACAAAAGAGTTCATTGTGCTAAAGACTATCTATAGAATCTTCTAGATGCAAAGAATGGAAAAGAAGATCCAACTATTAGCAATGTATGGATTTGCTAGTGTTGATCCAACGGTCCATGTTCAAAGTTATCCGTACACTATATTGTTTTTTTGGACGAAAAAGATAAGATAAGAAATACTACTGTGAATGACCGGTCTTTTGAATAACCTTTCCCTCGCGATGTTTGGAAAGCAAGTGAAAATTTCGAAACCAGAAAAGTTTGAATCTTTTTGCCGCCAAGGACCAAAGTTGTTTCCTTCCTATGTACTCCGTACAGGACTACTCCACCAACACGGCTGTTGAAAGAAATAGAGCCTCCCTCTCTCTCAAAAAAGAAAGAAAAACAGAGCCGCCGTATAGAGGCACACGTGCGCAATGCCACATTGTCAAAGAGGGAGAGATCGGTCGGGCTGGTGCGCGAGGGGAGAGGGGTGGAGAGATGAGAGGCAGCAAAGGAGAGAGAAAACACACTTCCAATTTTTTGCGTGCATCGGTCTTGACATTTACTACTACTAGTAGAGTTAGGAGTACCTCGTTGTCAGGAACCCATCATAAAATTTATTCTAACATGGAACCGCCTTCAACTCTTCTTCTCTCTTCGCCGCTGCCCTCTTCCCCTACCTACGTTTTATTATCTTTGCAAGTACAGCGCCTGGACAGAGGTAGGAGTATACTCCAGTACTTATGTCTAAGCAACAAAAATACTACTACTGTACTTACAAGCAATAAGCTCCACCAGTGTCTAAACGAGAAGATTCATGGGACCCACTAAACTGAAGAACTTTTGCATCGGAGTTTATAGCTTGGTCATACACTGCCAAGTGGTCCCATTATTTGCTTTTTCCCTTAGGGCATCCGCAATGTGTAAAAAAGCACACCTTAAGGCATATAGTAGTACATTATGGAGAAAATAAAGTTACCTCAAGCATGTGGGTTGCCCATAGAGAATAGAAAAATCATTTCCCCTCCCTCCTCTCTCTTGCATGGATTAATATGGACAAACAATGTGGGTCCTACCTTGGGGCAAATGTTAACCTATACATTGTGGCAATTCTCATAAGACGGGTGGGTCCTATATTACGGATGCCCTTAGACACTCGTGCTTTGTACTCCCATCTCCACCGCGCTAGACTCAATTTTTTATGAAATTGATTTAACCGATGTAGTTAGATCAAGGTTTTGGATTTCGGTTTTGGTATTTTACCGGGTCCGAGCGAACTGGCAGAAATTCGGCTATTTCTGATAATTTCGGTCAAATATCAGATGAAATGCAAGAATCAAAATTTAAACTTTGAAATGAAATTTGGCTGAAATTATACCAAAATTTAGAGTTTCAGATAAAATTCTACCAAATATAAAATATTTTAGATAATTCAGCAAAAAAACCAAATTTAGAAAGTTTTTGTTAGGTAAAATTCTCTTACCGGTCCTGGCTGAATTTTGGTGAATTTTTGGTAATCTCGTCCGAAATTCGAAACCTTGAGTTAGATAGGAATAATGATCTACTATATGTCTAAAAACTCCCACGGTCAACAATGGTTACTACCCCAAGATGTACCCATCTACTGCGGGAACTCCATCGGGTCGTAAACTAAGATGTTTATCAGTATGTCCTTGACAACCTTGGTCGTTCCGTTTGAAATCCAATAGTGTCTGTACATGGCAGAACAATACCGCGAAGCTGTTTTTTTCCAAAACTCATCAAATCTCATGGCATGTAGCGCACACGACATGCATGATAGGGCGTGTTATGCATAAATCTTTTAATTTCTTTTTCCTTTATTTCATGTGGTCGCTTTCAAGAGGGGTTCAAAATTGCCAAGATGTAAAAGCTTAGCAAGAAGGCAAACCAGTCATCAAAACTCCCAGTGGTTTCAGATATGTTAATTGACCGCCCGATGTGGGTACCTCCAAACGCTATTTCATAAAACTCACGGAGCAGCCTATAATTTACTAGCAGTAGTAAAATTTGACATAATTTCGATAAGTCGGCATAAATTCATTCAAGTGGGCGGAGTTAGCTAGGATGTTTGAGAACTCATAAAACATGGGAAATCGTAAGTACCATATGTTGGTCCACTGTGTATGTCTGAAAACTTGGCTTGTGGCATTTAGATCCATGTTCCTCAGACTTTCTTTATCAGAAAGAACAATCTCGTCATCACTCGGAAAATTTAGAATGTTATTTCCTCATAGTTGGAAACCCACACCCACGGCATTACTTAATATAATATATAAGATATGCACCCAACAACCTCCTAAAAGACATTTAATTCAAGAGCAATCTATCGCACTTACTGGTAGCTCAAGTTTGACATTCTTTCGCTAAATTGTCAAGATGCAAATTCTTAGCAAGAAGTTGAATACAGCATCAAAACTCTCGGTGGTTTGATATATTAATTATGCCCCGATGGTGGGTACCCCGAAAAGCTTTTTTGTAAACTTTTGAAGCAACCTACAATTTAATTGTAGTTTCAAATTTGACCTAATTTCGATAAATCAATGTAAATTCATACAAGCGGGCTTAGTTAGCCAGGAAGTTTAAAAAGTAATAAAACATGGGAATCATAAGTACAACATGTTGGTCCAATATATATGTATGTAAACTTGGCTTGTGGCATCCAGATCCAATATTCTTTAAACTTTTCTTTATGGAAAAGAACTATATTCTCATCACTCGAAAAAATTGAGAATTTAATGTTCTTTCCTCATAGTTCGAAACTCACACCGATGATATTGTTTAATGCAATAAGATGCACTCATTTACCTCTCAAAATACATTTAATTCAGGAGAAATCTATCGCACTTACTTGTGCAGATCAAGTTTGACAAAATTTCGTTAAAATTGTCAAGAAAAAAATCTTAGCAAGAAGTTGGACATGTCGTCTAAAATATCGGTGGTTTATGATATATTAGTTGTGGCTCCCTAGTGGGTACCTTCCAAAACCTTTTTCGTAAACATTCAAGCAACCCACAATTTACTTGAAGTTCAAAATTTTCACCTAATCTCGGTAAATAGACATAAATTCATTCAAGTGGACAGAGTTAGCTAGGCCGAAGGTTCAAAACTCCTAAAACATGGGAATTAATCATAAGTACAAACATGTCGGTCCACTATATATGTCGAAAGCTTGGCTTGTGGCATCCAAATCCATATTCTTTAGACTTTGTTTTCAGAAATGAACAATCTCGATCGTCAATACTCAGAAAAATTAGAAATTTATTTCCCGATTGTTGGAAACTCACACCGACGGTATTGTTTACTACAAGAAGATGCCCCCATCCACCGTTGTGAAATTACATTTAATTTAAGAGAAATCTATCGCGCCTACTTGTAGCTCAAGTTTAAGACCTAATTTCGTTAAGTTGTCAAGATTAATAATCTTAGCAACAAGTTGAACCTGTTGTCAAAATTCTCGGTGGTTTCTGATATATTAATTGACCCCCGATGGGTACCTTGAAAATATTTTTTGTAAAACTGTCAAAGCAGCCTAAAATTTACTCGCTGTTCAAATTTGACCTAATTTTGATAAATCGGCATAAAGTCACTCAAGTGGGAAGACTTAGCTAGGGAGTTTGAAAACTCATAAAACATGGAAATCTCAATTACCGACAACATGCTGGTCCAGTTAATATGTCTAGAAGCTTGCAAGATTGTGGCATTCAGATCCATATTTTTCAGACTTTATTTCTTTACAGAAAGAACATTCTCATCATCACTCGGGAAATTGAGAATGTTCTTTCTAGATAGTTCGAAACTCACACCGACAACATTGTTTGATACAAGAAGGCACACCCATCTACCTCTAAAATTACACTTAATTCAAGAGCAATTAATCTACCGTGCTAACTTGTATCCCAAGTTTGACCTAATTTTGTTGAATCGACAAAGAAGTAAGTGAAGTGTGCGAAGTTAGATAGGAAGCTTGAAAAATGGAATTATATAAGAAACCATGGTCAACTTTGTGTGATAATTGGGAAGGTTGAATTTTCTTCTAACTCTGGTAGATCCCCCCGAGCGAGGTGCCTCAGTTAACATGGTCGGTGTAGGGTTCGCAGCATAGAAAACAAAAATTTTCCTACAATGGGAACATATATGTACCAAGATCTATCTACTAGATACAAGCAACGGGTGGATATACATCCATAGAATACATACCCTCGAAGACCGAATAGCGTTAACGAGGTTGTACTCGTGGATGATGTAGACGAACGCTTGACGATCTCAAGATCGTGATGAAGTCCATCTGGTCTAGCCGGTCCAGCACGATCAAGTCCAGCACCTCAAAGCAGTGGTGCATCCGTGATCGCAAACACGTACGGGTACCCCGACAACCTCCACGCCCTCGCTCCAGCGAAGCAGCGGAAGCAACAAATCCTTCCAGAAAAAGCCACCGGGAACATGTATCTCGCTGATCCGAGACCATGGGGGAATTATAAAGGGGGGAGAGAGATCCTTCGCGAGGAGGTGTGCTTTGAGAGGAGGAGAGGAGGGCCTTTTATAGGGGAGAGGGGGAACCCAAGGGGCATGGCGCCCAGCCATGGGGCTGCCCCCACCTCTTCCACATTCATGTGGGTGGAGCTCCCACTCAAAATGAAAAGCATCCACTCCCATTAAAAATCCTCCACTCAAAAATCCACTCACATGCATTAAATTTCCACCAAATTTAATGCAAGCTCTCATTTAAATAAAACTCTTTTATTTATTTATTCAGAATTTTGTTAATTACTTTAATTAACAAACATTCACAAAAAAACCCTTGCTAGTATTCCATTTCACATGCAGAACCAGTTTCAGCAATTTCAACCGAAACAGTTTCGGTGTCTAGTGAAATAAATTCCTGCGCTTTCCTTTTATTTTTCTGGCATATCATTTGCTCCGAATGGTGTCGGTATCCCTTAAGTGTGTCACCCTACGGTTCGCGAATAATGCGAACATGATCGAGACCCTTCTCCGATCAATAATCAATAGCGGGACCTGGAGATCCATACTGAATCCCACACATTCAACGATGACTTCTGTGATCGTGTGAACCTTTTACGCTAGTATCTTAATCCCTTTGTTTCACGATATATTACATGTCCGAGATTCGATCATTGGTATCTCCATACCTAGTTTGATCTCGTTACCGACATGCACTCTTTTCTCGTTCCTGTGATATAACATTCTGGTGATCAAATCACTTGCTTGCAAAGCTAATCAATGTGATATCACCGAGAGGGCCCAGAGTATATCTATCCGTCATCGGGATGAACAAATTCCACTCTTGATCCATGAGTCTCAACATAACACTTTAGTAGTTTTGGAGCCATCTTTATAATCACCCAATTACGGTGTGACGTTTGATGTCAACAAGAAACTCTTCCGATGTTAGTGATTCGCATGATCTCATGGTCTAAGGATTAGGACTACTTCGTAAGTTGTTTATAGCAATATAAACTCAATGACTTTGATCGTATTGCTATACTTTGGATGAATGTTCATCACATCATTACACTAATGTTGTGACCTCGTTATTAACAACATCCAATGTCTATGATCAGGAAACTTTGATCATCATGTTAATCAACGAGCTAGTTTATAAGAGAGGCATAACTAGGAACTTCCTTTTTGTTTATTAAACACACATGTATTAACGTTTCCGTATTAATACAATTATAGCATGCAAAATAAACATTTATCATAAATAAGGAATACGATAATAACCACTTTATTATTGCCTCTCGGGCATATTCCCTTCAGTCTCCCACTTGCACTAGAGACAATAATCTAGTTTGAAAATTTTGCGTATTGAACACATATGGCTTTCTAGTGTTCCATATACGCAACTGCAAGTGGTTAACATAATCTACGGATCTGACACTTTCAGATCCGTGTGTATTTTCATGTCTTTGCATCTCCACGCATCACTTATTCTCCAATGAGATGGCATTGTATAAATTTGGTCTTTTGGTGAGACCTTTAGTTCCTTGGGGTTAAACCATGTCGATACTATTGTCATACAATATATCTTTAGTGTTAGCCCGTTGCGAACCACACCTTAGTTTGATAACAAACAACTTGACACAAATTCCCTCCTTTGCTGCTACTATAGCAGTCATATACTTAGCCTTTTGTTGTAGTATTCGTCACAATGTCTTAACTATGGAACTCTTCCAAATCCATCATGGAAACTCCTTTCCATTTCATTGTGCCACTCATAGTTTAAATTGAGATAAACTTAGTTTGTATCTTGTGACAAAACTAGTATCAATGTAACGCTTTACAATGAACTATTTATAATTGTTTGTCACCTCTACACAAATATATTCTTAGTTCTTCCAAAGGATCATAAGAATATCCTTACTATAGTCCAATGATCATTTTATGATTCATTCTGGTATATGCTCATAACACTTAGAGCATAGGACATATCTGGATGTGTACATATCATGGTATGATTGATCAAAACATTCTCGTGATTTCACTCATCAAGTGTCAAAGCACTTGAATCTTGTTTCACTTATCAAGTGTCGATACACTTGAATCTTGATTCAATTCCTTTTCCATGCGACAAGAACCTTTTCTTGTCGTTTCTATATTGAACTCCTTCAATATCTCATATATGTACGTTTGGCACAACCATATTAGCATCACAGTCTATCCACTATAGACATTCATGCTAAATATTCGGGTTTTGCCTAAGTATTTTATCGAAATGAAATTCTTAACCTTTGTCAATAAAAGATACATCATTTCTAATCAACAAGATGTCCTCCACATAATGTATTAGAAATATGTCTCAGCGCTCCCACTTAATTTCTTGCAAATGCAAGCATCTTCATTGGCTCCTGATGAAAAACTCATTTTTCATCATGGTGAAGATTCCAACTCCGCGATGCTTACTTCAACAATTGAAGTTTGCATGCCCCTTTTAGCATCCTTTGAATTAACAAAACCCTTTGGATTGTGTCATGTACACGTCCTAGGTAACCATTCTATTAAAAGAACTTTGTTTTTTTTATTCATCTACCATATAACAAATTATATGTAGTGGTTGCTACTTTAATCCGTCCAGACTAAATATCACTATGAAAGATCAAATCTTGTCATAGTCAACTCCTTGAACATTGTCATAAAATACTTTACAACATGTCGACTATTTCATAGATGTGAAACATCCATGTCTGTTTCTTTATAGATCCAAATACGACTGATAGATTTTTACACCTTTCCGGAGGGTCTTCCAAGTTCAAAACTTGACTTCTCGTGTATGGAACTATCACGGATTTTATGGCTTCAAGCCATTTGACGGAGTCAGGGCCCATCATCGCTTCTTTGCATGTAGTCGGTTCATCATTGTCAAACAATAATGATTTACTCTCAAATCTAAGTATTTGATTGTTTATCCGACCGACTTGGTTCAATAAGAACTTAGATCTCCGTGACCACAACCTTTGAGGGACATAATCTATGAGCATTATGGCAGCCTCCGGAATGATTTCCGGCGCTACGCAACTCAGCACATTTAGCTAAGGTTCGTTAACCTTATCAAAGTTCTATTGTCCTCCCACTTAACTTTTATGAAAAATTCCTTCTTCAAGAAACTTCACATTTTAAGCGACAAAACCCTTTTGTCCTCGGTGTTATGGAGGAATAACCAATTGCTATTCGAAATAACCTACAAAGACATGCTCATCTGACTTCGGTTGTAAACATCTTACTTATGTTTAGCATACCAAAATTTAAGAAATGAAAACTTGGGTTTTACCCCAAACCATAACTTCCATGGTGTCATTTCAACGGATCAAGATGGAGCTCTTTTCAGTGTAAAAGCGGAAGTCTCTAAAGCTTTAATCTTTTAAAACATAATGGCAGTTTTATAAATAACACCTTTGATCCAACCATGTCAAACAAGGTTTCATTACAAATCTCAAACACTCCATACTCCTATGGTGTTTCGGGAGACGTAAATCTAGGTGTTTTGATAAACTTGCAACTCAAATAAATCCCTTTATGATAAAATCATAATTCATTTATTTTCTTGTTACACTTGTAACTCAAAAAAATCCCTTATGATAAAATCATAAACCATTTATTTTCTTGTTACAATGATTTTCCACTTCATCTTGAAAGTCTTTGAAACGTTTTTCAAATATTTCATACTTCTTTCTCATTAAGTGAATATTCACTCAAATTTCCGAAGAAAGTATATGAAGTTGAAACCCATCGCTTACGACTACACATAATGGACTACATACATCGATATGTATAAATTCCAATAATTTAGTCGTTCGTTCTTCTTTGGACTTTGAACGAATTTTTAATTATCACGTGGAAAGTCTCACAAGCGTCACTTGATCAAATCAAAGACTCCAAAAATCCATGAATATGGAGATTCTTCATGTTTTCTTTCCAATATAATTTAAACGGCGATGTCACTTCGTAAGTGATCTTTCAATCATTTGTCTTGCGACATTTTAGCATTAGGTTTTATGGATGTGATCTCTCCAACTAGATTTGTAAATCATCCATCTAATATGGAATATGGTAATTATTTGAACAACCTTTGTTCTCATAATACCTGATTTAAATAACAATTATTAAAACAAATCATGAAGTCAAGCTTTGATGTCAACGAGAAATACAAACAACGGTTTGTTTGTTTTTGATGAACATCATCACATATTCTGTTGCTAGTTACTTAGGCCATTGTGGTTCATGAATTGCGTTGTTCCGTATGAAATTTCATACCAACCAATTCGGTATCCAATACCCAAGAACCACATTGTTTAACAAGCAAAGAATACAACCATAACATGTATATCATATATATACCTAAATTGGATATTTCTAATCTTTTCTTTTCTGCCAAATATATTTTATAGATTCTCTTTCAGCATTTCCTTTTCCTTTTTAAAAGAATCTATCGACATCAAAAGTGGCGCCATATACATGACACATAGTCCAAAGCGTGTATATTCAAATAATAATACCTTTGGACTTGCACTTTGAAGTAGATCACCATCATCAAATGATCGGTATTCTTTCAAAATCCATTCTTTAGTAATCTTTTAGTATAGTATACACTTTACATACATCTTCTATTCATCCTTATCATGACGACTTTCATGATCAAGCTACTGTAGCTTATAAAGGCGAATCGTGAGTATAACGTTACTTTCCAAAACCCTTTTGGATGATTAGGATGTCTAGCATCTCCAACCTTTGTAAATTCTCATCAATTATGAGAACATATATTATACTCTATCATATTGCAACCAAAACATTGTTTCAGATATCGTTATATCTGCCACACATGATGGTTTCTGAAACAATTCTTTCAGCTCCTAGATAAACTTGATATTAAAACAATCAAGAATCATGGAGGCAAACATGATACTTAAGATACTAACACTGGAATTGTTACTCTCGATTTAATACCTATTATTAAATTTCACGGAGTAAATAGAATTTTGCTGAAAGTTTGCAATAGGACTTTAAACTTTAGATTGACACTCAACACAATACGATACCAGTTCGTAAAGTATATATCCAGAATTCTATAGTTCTATTATCTCAATTACAACTATGCATAAGGTGGTGAACGAATGCCAATGACTATAACAAATTATGCAAATTTACTTTGATTTAATTTATGATAAATTGAGTTCTACTAATCCAAATTAGAAATGAACTCCCACTCAAAAACGACATCCCTCGTGTCTTTTTGGTGATTACATGAACCAAATCCACTACACCAAGTCCGATCATCACGTGAGTCGGTGTAGCTTCAAAGGCGAGCATCCATATGGTCATCATATCAAAACATATGACTCATGCTTAACCTTTCGGTCCGTGTTCCGAGGCCATGTTTGTACATGCTAGGCTCGCCAAGTAAGAACCTTAGTATTCGCGTGTGTAACTGTCTTACACCCGAGATATGCTCGTGGATTCAAGTACACCGGATCATCACGTGATGCCTTGAAGCGACGAAACATTGTCGGTGCATACTTAAGGAAGAACACATTTTTATCTTGATATCTAAATGAGGGATCATCTTATTATGCTAATAAAATGCCAAACAAGCAATATAAGATGCAATCAAACATCACATGTTTATTTAGTGAAATGATATGGTTCCCGCATATGATCTCCATCATGTGCACCGTGGTATGATCACTATCATACCTTTATGTGTAAGGACAAGGTCTATGGAACTTAAACGCTATGTGTGTTGTAAGAGTATCATCTCATACTTCTACTTACAACATCACCATATCATAACACTAGCCCAGCAACAATCTAAACTAGACGCTTCTAATTTATCCATTGCAAATTTTACGTGGCTTAGGGCTTTCGAAGATAGAACCGTTCTTACCTACGAACATGAACCACAACGAGGATAACCAAATTGTTGACAACTCGTTGCAAATTAGATATTGACTATAGTAGGAGAGACAGACACCCGCTAGCCACTTATGCAAAACTAGTTGCATGTCAAGTGTGGAACAGGTCTCATGTGCGAGGACATGTAAAGTTTGTCCGGGCCGCTTCATCCCACTATGCCACCAATATCCAAAGTACAACAAAGAAGCAATAAAATGATCATCATCGCCCACATACTCATATGTGTACTACCCGTGCAAAGTATCTACGCATAGATCCGGCTCTGATACCACTGTAGTGTTCGCAGCATAGAAAACAAAAAATTTCCTACGATGGGAACATCTATGTACCAAGATCTATCTACTAGATACAAGCAACGGGTGGATATACATCCATAGAATACATACCCTCGAAGACCGAATAGCGTTAATGAGGTTGGACTCGTGGATGATGTAGACGAACGCTTGCCGATCTCAAGATCGTGATGAAGTCCATCTGGTCCATCCGGTCCAGCACGATCAAGTCCAGCACCTCAAAGCAGTGGTGCATCCGTGATCGCACACACGTACGGGTACCCCAACAACCTCCGCGCCCTTGCTCTAGCGAAGCAGCGGAAGCAACAAATCCTTCCAGAAAAAGCCACCGGGAACATGTATCTCGCTGATCCGAGACCATGGGGGAATTCTAAAGGGGGGAGAGAGATCCTTCGCGAGGAGGTGTGCTTTGAGAGGAGGAGATGGGGGACCTTTTATAGGGGAGAGGGGGGCACCCAAGGGGCATGGCGCCCAGCCATGGGGCTACCCCCACCTCTTGCACATTCATGTGGGTGGAGCTCCCAGTCAAAATAAAAAGCCTCCACTCCCATTAAAAAGCCTCCACTCAAAAATCCACTCACGTGCATTAAATTTCCACCAAATTTAATGCAAGCTCTCATTTAAATAAAACTCTTTTATTTATTTATTCAGAATTTTGTTAATTACTTTAATTAACAAACATTCACAAAAAACCCCTTGCTAGTATTCCATTTCACATGCAGAACCAGTTTCAGCAATTTCAACCGAAACAGTTTCGGTGTCTAGTGAAATAAATTCCTGCGCTTTCCTTTTATTTTTCTGGCATATCATTTGCTCCGAATGGTGTCGGTATCCCTTAAGTGTGTCACCCTACGGTTCACGAATAATGCGGACATGATCGAGACCCTTCTCCGATCAATAATCAGTAGCGGGACTTGGAGATCCATACCGAATCCCACACATTCAACGATGACTTCTGTGATCGTGTGAACCTTTTACGCTAGTATCTTAATCCCTTTGTTTCACGATATATTACATGTCCGAGATTCGATCATTGGTATCTCCATACCTAGTTTGATCTCGTTATCGACATGCACTCTTTTCTCGTTCCTGTGATATAACATTCTGGTGATCAAATCACTTGCTTGCAAAGCTAATCAATGTGATATCACCGAGAGGGCCCAGAGTATATCTATCCGTCATCGGGATGAACAAATTCCACTCTTGATCCATGAGTCTCAACATAACACTTTAGTAGTTTTGGAGCCATCTTTATAATCACCCAATTACGGTGTGACATTTGATGTCAACAAGAAACTCTTCCGGTGTTAGTGATTGGCATGATCTCATGGTCTAACGATTAGGACTACTTCGTAAGTTGTTTATAGCAATATAAACTCAATGACTTTGATCGTATTGCTATACTTCAGATGAATGTTCATCACATCATTACACTAATGTTGTGACCTCGTTATTAACAACATCCAATGTCTATGATCAGGAAACTTTGATCATCATGTTAATCAACGAGCTAGTTTATAAGAGAGGCATAACTAGGAACTTCCTTTTTGTTTATTAAACACACATGTATTAACGTTTCCGTATTAATACAATTATAGCATGCAAAATAAACATTTATCATAAATAAGGAATACGATAATAACCACTTTATTATTGCCTCTCGGGCATATTCCCTTCAGCCGGTGAAAGTACAAGTTACATCAAGGACCTCATAAAAAAGAAAATCACATCCAAGTCCATGCATTTAGCACAAGGTCCCTGAAACTAAGCAATGAAGTGTGTTATGAGGTTTGCGCACAAAACATTGTGCTAAAGACTATAATAGAATCTTTTAGATGCAAAGAATGGAAAAGAAGATCCAACAGTTAGCAATGTTTGGATTTGCCAGTCTTGATCCAACGGTCCATGTTCAAAGTTATCCGTACACTATATAGTTTTTTTGATGAAAAAGATAAGATAAGAAGTACTACTGCAAATGGCCGGTCTTTTGAATAACCTTTCCCTCCCGACGTTTGGGAAGAAAGTGAAAATTTCGAAACCGGAAAAGTTTGAATCTTTTTCACGCCAAGTACCAATCTTGTTTCCTTCCTATGTACTCTGTACAGTACTACTCCACCAACTCGGCTGCTGAATACGCCAGAGAAAAAGATCCGCCCTCTCTCTCAAAAAATAAAAAAATCATAGCTGCCATACCGAGGTACACGTGCGCAACACCACGCTATGGACGAGGGAGTGATCAGCCAGGCCGGTGCGCGAGGGGAGAGGGGTGGAGAGATGAGAGGCAGCAAAGGAGAGAGAAAACACACTTCCAATTTTTTTTTGTGCATAGGTCCTGACTACTACTAGTAGAGTCAGGAATACCTCGTGTCAAGAACGCATCATAAACTTTTATTTGACATGGAACCGCCTTCAACTCTTCTCTCTTCGCCGCTGCCCTCTTCCCCTGCTTACGTTTTATTCTCTCTGCAAGTACAGCGCGTGGACAGAGGTTAGTGTATACTCCAGTACTTATGTCTAAGCAACAGAAATACTACTATTGTACTTACTAGTAATAAGCTCCACCAGTGTCTAAACGAGATGATTCATGGGACCCACTAAACAGAAGAACTTTTGCATGGGAGTTTTATATCTTGGTCATACACTGCCAAGTGGGCCCATTATTTGCTTTTTCCCTTAGGTCATCTACAATGTGTAAAAAAGCACACCTTAAGGTATATAGTAGTACATTGTGGAGAAAATAAATTTACCTCAAGCTTCTGGGTTGCCCATAGAGAATAGAAAAATCATTTACCGTCCCTCCTCTCTCTTGCGGGGTTGAATATGACCAAGCAATATGGGTCCTACCTTGTGGCAAATGTTAACCTATACATTGTGGCAATTCTCATAAGCGGGTGGATCCTACAATCTGGATGCCCTTAGACACTCGTGCTTTGTACTACCAACTCCACCGCGCTATACTTGATTTTTTTGCGAAATTCATTTAATCGATGTAGTTAGATCAAGGTTTTGGATTTTGTTTTTGGTATTTTACAGGGTCCGAGCGAAATGGCCAAAATTCGGCTATTTTGGTGAATTTCGGTCAAATATCGGATGAAATGCAAGAATCAAAATTAAAACTTTGAAACGAAATTTGGCTAAAATTAGACCAAAATTTAGAGTTTCATATAAAATTCTATGAAATATAAAATATTTTAGATAATTCAACCAAAAAATCCCAAAAATTAGAAAGTTTTCATTTGGTAAATTCTCCTAGCAATCCTGGCCGAAATGGATGAATTTCGGTGAAATTTCGGTAATCTCGGCCGAAATTCGCAACCTTGAGTTAGATAGGAAGCATGATCCACTATATGTCTGAAAACTCCCACGGTCAACAATGCTTACTACCCTAAGATGCACCCCATCTACTACCGGAACTCCATCGGGTCGTAAACTACGATGTTGATCGGTATGACCTTGACAACCTTGATCATTCCGTTTGAAACCCAATAGTGTCTATACATGGCAGAACAATATTGCGAAGCTGTTTTTTTCCAAAACTCGTCAAATCTCATGGTTAACGTTTTCATGGCATGTAGTGCACACAACATGCATGATAGGGCATGTCATGTGTAAATCTTGTAATTTATTTTTTCTTTATTTGATGTGGTTGTTTTCAAGAGGGGTTCAAAATTGCCAAGATGCAAAACCTTAGCAAGAAGTCAAAATAGTTGCCAAAACTCCCGGTGGTTTCAGATATATTAATTGACAGCCCCATGTGGGTACCTCCAAACGCAATTTGATAAAACTCACGGAGCAGCCTACGATTTACTAGAAGTAGTCAAATTTGACCTAATTTTGATAAGTCGACATAAAGTCATTCAAGTGGGCACAGTTAGCTAAGAAGTTTGAGAACTCATAAAACATGGGAAATCGTAAGTACAACATGTTGGTCCACTGTTTATGTCTGAAAACTTGGCTTGTGGTATTCAGATCCACGTTCTTTGGACTTTCTTTACGGTAAAGAAAAATCTCGTCATCACTCGGAAAATTGAGAATTTTCTTTCCTCATAGTTGGAAACCCACACCCACAGCATTGTTTAATACAATATATAAGATGTGCACCCAACAACCTCCTAAAAGACATTTAATTCAACAGAAATCTATCGCGTTTACTGGTAGCTCAAGTTTTACCTTATTTCATTAAATTGTCAAGATGCAAAATCTTAGCAAGAAGTTGAATCCATCATCAAAACTCTCGGTGGTTTGATATATTAATTATTCACCCAAATGTGGGTACCCCCAAAAGCTTTTTCGTAAACTTTCAAAGCAACCTACAATTTACTTGTAGTTTCAAATTTGATCTAATTTCGATAAATCGACATAAATTCATTCAAGCCGGCTCATAAAACATGGGAATTGTAAGTACAGTATGTTGGTCCAACATATATGTATATAAACTTGGCTTGTGCCATCCAGATCCAATATTCTTTAAACTTTTCTTTACGGAAAATAACTATGTTCTCATCACTCAAAAAAATTGAGAATTGAATGTTCTTTACTCATAGTTCGAAACTCACACTGATGACATTATTTATTACAAGAAGATGCACCCTTTTACCTCTCAAATTACATTTAATTCAAGAGAAATCTATCGCTCTTACTTGTGCATATCAAGTTTGACAAAATTTCGTTAAATTGTCAATAAGAAAAATCTTAGCAAGAAGTTGGACCTGTCATCTAAAATCTTGGTGGTTTCTGATATATTAGTTGTGACACCCTAGTGGGTACCTTCCAAATTTTTTTTCGTAAACTTTCAAATAACCCACAATTTACTTGAAGTTCAAAATTTTCACCTAATCTCGGTAAATCGACATAAATTCATTCAACTGGACAGAGTTAGCTAGGCCGAAGGTTGAAAACTCCTACAACATGGGAATTAATCATAAGTACAAACATCTCGGTCCACTACATATGTCGAAAGCTTGGCTTCTGGCATCCACATCCATATTCTTCTGACTTTCTTTTTGAAAATGAACAATCTCGATCGTCGTCACTCCGAAAAATTAGAATGTCAGTTCCCGATAGTTGGAAACTCACACCGATGGTATTGTGTACTACAAGAAGATGCACCATCTACCGCTATGAAATTATATTTAATTCGAGAGGAATCTATCGCGCCTACTTGTATCTCAAGTTTAAGACCTAATTTCGTTAAGTTGTCAAGATGAATAATCTTAGCAAGAATTTCAACCTGTTGTCAAAACTCTTGGTGGTTTCTGATATATTAATTGAACCCCCGTTGTGTACCTCGAAAATATTTTTTGTAAAACTATCAAAGTAGCCAAAAATTTACTCCCTGTTCAAATTTGACCTAATTTCGATAAATCAGCATAAAGTCACTCAAGTGGGCAAAGTTATCTAGGGAGTTTTAAAACTCATAAAACATGGAAATATCAATTACCGACAACATGTTGGTCTACTTAATATGTCTAGAAGTTTGATGGATTGTGGAATTCTGATCTATATTCTTTGGACTTTATTTCTTTATGGAAAAGAACAATCTCGTCATCACTCGGGAAATTGAGAATGTTCTTTCCAGATAGTTCGAAACTCACACCAACAACATTGTTTGCAACAAGAAGACACACCCATCTACCTCTAAAATTACATTTAATTCAAGAGCAATTAATCTACTGCGCTAACTTGTAGCTCGTGTGTGACCTAATTTCACTGAATCGCCAAAGAAGTAAGTGAAGTGTGCGAAGTTAGCTAGGAAGCTTGAAAAATGGAATTATATAAGAAACTGTGGTCCACTTTGTGTGATAAGTGGGAAGGTTGCATTTTCTTCTAACTTTGGTAGGTCCCCCAGAGCGAGGTGCTTTAGTTAACATGGTCGGTGGAAGTACAAGTGACATCAAGGACCTCGTAAAAAATTAAAATCACAACCAAGTCCATGAATTTATCTAAAGGTCCCTAAAACTAAACAATGAAGTGTGTTTTGAGGTTTGCACAAAGCTTTCATTGTGCTAAATACTATTGATGTCTACGCACTTCTATTCTTGTAGACAGTTGTTGGGCCTCCAAGTGCAGAGATTTGTAGAACAGCAGCAAGTTTCCCTTAAGTGTATTACCCAAGGTTTATCGAACTCAGGGAGGAAGTGGTCAAAGGTATTCCCTCTCAAGCAACCCTGCAATCAAGATACAAGAAGTCTCTTGTGTCCCCAACACACCCAATACACTTGTCAGGTGTATAGGTGCACTAGTTCGGCGAAGAGATAGTGAAATTCAAGTGGTAACGGTGCCAAAAAATAGCTTGACGGTGAGGTAAAGACTAAAGCAAGCAAACATGCAACAGATCTAGATGCAAACGGTGTTTCAATGTTTAGAAACAAGGCCTAGGGATCATACTTTCACTAGTGAACACTCTCTCATATAAATATCCTCTCTTCATGATACTACTCTTAATTACTCTCCGTTTGGACACTCTAATCCATGGTAGGGCCTTCCCTAATCTAGATAACCCCACATTGTCACCTTGAGCGCTAGATGGTTCCAACAAACACCAAAATTTCATAGAGACATCCAACTCCAAATATAACTCATAACAAATATTCAATCTATCAAAGTGCCACACATGGTATGCATGTTGTCACTTTCACACACGTGGGGAAAAACATAGATCTATTAAAGCACAAAGAGTATTTATGTAGACTCAAACCTAAGTGCCACCATGGTGTGCACGCTGTCACTTTCACACACATGGGGAGAGCAGAGATCTATTGAAGCACTTGAGTAGCAAGGTATATATACTTGATTACAAAGCTCATGACCACAACAAGATCATGCATAGAGAGAGAGATGAACACATAGCTACCGGTAGAGCCCTTAGCCTCAAGGAAGAACTACTCCCTCCTCATCATGGGAATCATCAACGGTGATGAAGATGGTGGTGGAGATCGATGGAGATGGCTGCGAGGGCACTTCCCCGTGGCAGGGTGCCGGAACAGAGACTTTCTGTCCCCCGAATCTCCCCTTCGGTGGCGGCGGCGCTATAGAGGTTTTCTTGGATTTATTCTGGATGCCCTAGGGTTTTTGGGTCAGAGGCTTCTTATAGGCGCTGGAATCAAGGTCGGTGGGCGTCCAGGGGGACCACACCCCCTGTGGGCGCCTCTAGGGCTTGCCCACGCCTAGGGGGGTGCGGACCCCCTGTGGCCCCCCTCCGACTCTGCTTCGTGGTTCCGTGTTGCTCTGGGAAAAATAATAACATTTGATTTTGTCTTCGAGAATATTTATTTTCGGTCTTTTTGGAACCAAAAACAGAAGAAAACAGGCAACTGGAACTATGGCAACTTGTTAATAGGTTTGTTCTAAAAATATATAAAAGCACTTCAAAGTATAGACAAATCAAAGCAAAGTAGATACAAAACAAGCATGGAGCATCAAAAATTATAGATACGTTTCCGACGTATCAACTATCAATAGAATCTTCTAGATGCAAATAATGGAAAAGAAGATCCAACGGTTAGCAATGTTTGGATTTGCCAGTCTTGATCCAACCGTCCATGTTCGAATTTCGAAAACGGAAAAATTATTAGACTTTCGGAAACCATAAGAAAGAATTGTCCACTTTGTACGAAAATTTTTTGGGGTCATTCTTTGTTATTTAATTTATTATACTACTACCTCTGACCCATCTTAGTTGACTCAAATTTGTCTAAATTTGGATAAATCTAGACACCATACTTTATATAGGTTCATCCAAATTTTGACAACTCGAAGTCAACTAATATGGGTCGAGGGGGAGTAGTACAAATACTTGAAAAACTCATTTGATGGTATTGCCTACTATACCATGTACTCTGTGTGTACTTTCTTGGGTTTCAGGCCAAATGACCAAGGTCATCGTCTACTTTTTTTGAAAACCGGGTGGTGGCACATTATTTTTTTGACCGGGGGTATGTCCTGAGCGAGCAAGATGTTTCAATTAACACGGTCATAGGATGTTTACATATATGTTACACCAAGGACCTCACAAAAGATAAAATTACATCCAAGTCCAAACATTTAGCACAAAGGACCCTGAAATCAAGCAAGGAAAAGTAGTAGGATGAGTAAGTTGCACATGCAAAGCACGTGCGTGTGGCGTAATATAGAGAAGTTTGAGATATCATTTCATAGAACACTTAAATCCTAAATATAAACATTATCAGCAAACTTACTTTATAGCCAAAATACACACTTCATAGTGCCAAAATAGACCCTATTTCCGAGTACTACTACATTAACAAGTAAACGAGTGGAACTCTAGAACTAAATTAACTAGTAATACATCATTACCATCGCGTTGGGATCATTAGCAGAATTTTAAGATCAATTCTTCTTGTCGATGCAAATGGACAAAGAGAACACCTTCTGGTACTGTCCAGCAGCCGTAGTTATGTACCGTGGTGGCACCATGAGGAATGTCATATCCTCGAGGACGACACTAAGGGGCGACGCGCAGCTCGTCGGCTCCATTACCCCATTAACGGTGTCTGTCAAAAAGTCCACCGGCGACTGCGGCCCAGTCGCGCATAGCTTCACCCTATACCGGGGCCACGAGCACGCGGTCGTCCTGACGCACACCAAGGAAACGGCGGCGGCCTGGCCGAGCTTGCTGATGATGAGGCTGAACACGCTAGCGTCATCACAGTAGACGATGACCATGGATGGATGAAAGGACGGTAACAACATCGTTGCTGCAAACTCCATGGGTTGGCCGTACGATATCCTATGCACGCATACCTCGTGGTAGCCGTCGAGGTGCATAACGAGCTCCACCGCCGAGGCGGTGAAAATTCAGCCCACCTCCATGCAGCCACACGGGCTGTATGGGCACGCGGTCTTGTGGTCGTCGAGCTCGTAGTAGGCGACCATGGTGAGATAGCGGTCGTGGGTGCATGGAACAGTTATTGGCGCTAGCTCATCGAGCTTGTGGTAGATGACCATGGTGATACAGGCGTCGTGGGGGAATGGAACAGTTACCGGGGCTAGATCGTCTTTTCCCATCGCCGGCGAGCTCTTGGTGGAATCCTCCTATATGCGCGGCGTTCGAGTGGTTCCCTGGAAGCTTGGCACGCTGATGTAGTGCTCGCAGTCCAGAATTTTTATGCAGCATTGAATATGGGGTCCCTTGATCCATCCTAGATACATCCTAGAGCCCGGCTCCTGCATAAAAAATGGAGTAGGTATTGCTACTTCAACACCATGCTTCACACTGGTCGGTCAAAACAAGGATGCATGTTGTTGATAGTTGGGAGTAAAGCAGGTATCACGTTGTACAGTAATAGATCCTACCCACGTGAAGGTCTACTCCTAGAGAGAGACAAAGAAGCCCGGGGTCTGGCGCAAAGTGCATAGTGCTGCAGGGGAGAGATCGAGGAATGCATGCATGTCTTCAACATGACCTGCATTTTATTATATCTGCCTGTCACTTGTGGCCCTTTCGTTTCTCTCTCTCTTTTTAGAGAGAAAGGGCACCTTACCCCCAGTTGAAACCAAGTTTACAGCATTTTGGTCCATAGGAAAAACGTCAGGGTCAATTCCCTGATACACAAAACCTCAGCACAGTTCCATTTATTTCTTGTGTTTAAGCTTGTCTAGATACAGGTACTAGGATTAATTTAGAAAAAAACAGGTCCGGATGTTGGAAACTCCATGGAGTAGTAACCGGAGAATAGTAGCAGTAGTAGTTGTACAGTTGTACTAATACTCCAGTAATACATATCTTTTTATACTCGAGTAGTACATCACTTTTTACAGTACTTCGGTAGGTATAGGCATTTTTAGTGGGCGGGCGGTAGGCAGCGGTAGATATTTATGGCTTTTTGCTAGGTATTACTCGAGTGCTCTCGTGACTTCATGGAGTGATACAATAGAACATTACTGTACTACTCACATGCAGCTGTCATCACACGGTTCCTAGGGGAACGCCAGAGACATAGGTGCTGAGATGCACGTCCTTGCTACCAAGGAAATTCATTTCGCTCCTCTCTATTTCTCGTGTATAGATAGTTGCGTGCTTTCTAGATTTTGCAGGCGACGCAGCCTTTTTTGACGTGTCGCGGTGCAGACTAGGGATATCACGTTGGGCATAGTCGAGTTTTCATATCATTGTGACATTAAATAATTTAATTCAATACCGAACAAGGAGATGATTTGCGTGTAAAGTATGCTATACAGAGGTTATTTTTTATCCAGGTACTTTGATAGTAGTACTCCGTATTTCACTTAATCACTACGAATACGTGCGGTTTTCCAGGTTTCTTCCTTTAGTTAGGAGTATTAATTACCTGAAATCACGTGAGTACTAATTTACGTCGCTTTCTCTATATTGGCACCCCTCTTTCCTAAAACGCATGCAGAAATTAAGGGGGGGAAGTAATACGGAGTACAAGAGGTTTTATTGCGTCACGGTGGGGGAGATGAAATGACAAACGTAGTACTTGTGCTAGATCCCAACATCGTTCCAACTTGCACTTGATGATCTTCAATCTCCATACCTTATTACAGATATGTAGTACTTGAGGTTAAATTAATCATAAGACTTCTACTTCTTCTTGGACCTGGATACTTTCACCGTGACCTTCCAGTTGGCGTCGTCCTTCCGCTTCCCATGGCATCCCCCAGCTCTCGCCTTCTTCTTCTTCAAGCCTCCCGCCTCCTTCTCCTTCCTCTTCTTATTTCTAGTGAAGAAGGGATCGAGTGCACTCTTCTTGTAGACGATTTCTGACCCCTCATCCTCCTGCTTCCTCTTCTTCTTGCCAAAGAAGCATGGATCGAGTGAACTCTTCTTGAAGACGACGGGTCCGTCATAGATGAAAGATAAACCATCTTCCTCCTCCTCCTATGTACTCTCTGGCGGCGTCCCCTCCATCAGATGACGGTAAGCAGGGTCCTTGTTGGAAAATTTACCTTCTGGAGTGTCGAAATAGTACGACCCGTCAATAGACTCCCCTCTATCAACATGGTAGGGACTGTTATCCCCATTGGCCAATGCCTTGGACTCGTCAATGGAGGTGCACTGATCGGAGCAGCTACACGACATTTTTGTGTGTGTGGTGGCTTGGCCATCCTAGAGGGAGGGGGAAGGGGAGAGACAGAGAAAGTTCTTCGGTGTGTGCGTCATGCCTCGATGCGGAGAGTTTGTCGTTTTTGATGGACTGTTAAAAGGGCTTGCTCGGGACATCCAAACGTCCAATATGAGCCATGGATGATCAATGCCTAATGAGCCTTAATTTCTGAATGCGGGCCCATGGCTGCCTTTGATTCAGGGAGTACGGCCTAGATTTAGTCGAGCGGGAAAATCTCCCGCTATCCCCGAAATATTTCGTGCCCCAGAATTTCAAACATACTGAAATTACCTTTCCACCCCTAGTTAAGGTGGTTCGTTAGGGCTTCAATCGTAATTTTCCGGTTCACCACCTCTACCCCCACCCCCCCCCCCCAAACATACACACACACCCACACACAATCCTCACCCGTAGTTGGGCAAGCTCTACGGAAAAACCTAGATCTAACCTTCACCACCTTACCCTAAATTTGCTTCTTCGCCGTTGTCATCCTGCGCTCGAAGCAACCCCTGTTCTGCTTCCACAAGCACTACCAGGAATCCTTTTCTTCGCCGTTGTCATCTAGCGCTCGGAGCAACATGCGCAGGATGCCTAGACACCGTCCCAACCCAGGTAACTAGATCTCCTTCGATTTTGGTATGATAAATATGGAGTAGTTAACTGTATTTTATATTGAAGCTACTTTCGTAGTAACTTACAAGTGCTATACTTGTTATCCTTATCTTCCCAAATAAACTCTTTGTAGTCATGTTTAACTGTAACGAGTTGAACTATGATTTTGGTTGTCATGGCAAAATATGAGCCAGCGAACAGTGAACACATTTGTTTCCATTATGTTCTTTATTAAAGTGCCCGCCCATAAGTGATTCCATTGTAATTTCTCTTTGTTTTGGCATAGGCTATGGCACTAACTATTATTTACTACCTAATGATGTTCTCTTATCTATGCAGTACACATTTATATTGGTTATACTGCTTTCAGTAATAGGTCGGGTTTATTTGATTTTGCTTACCCCATGATTCCTAACAATTTGTTGTTGTTACACAATGAACAGGTGCAGTTTACACTAGAAATCATAGAATGAAGGGCTCCTATAATATAGTAAGTATCTATTCCTTTCCTATCACTTCATGCTAACATCTATCATCTTGGAACCTTTTTGTGTTTACTATATGTTGCACCTTTATGCAGAGGCCCAACACTGAAGTATGGAGACCACCAGTCCAATTACATGATGCAGCGGACATCATCAACGAATATACCTGTAACCATATAAGAAACTGTGACACTCTACATAGAGCTGCTGTATGCACCCCCCCCCCACACACACACACACACAGTTTTTAAGGTTTATGTCCCCTCGTTTCAGGTCATTTAGTCTAGTTCAGTTTTATTTTTGTCGGAGGCACTAGGATGATTAGAACAAGGCCATATTTGCAATGTAATCCAATATAATAGAAAGAGAATGATCATAATCAACCATTCACTTCAAATCTCACCCTGGTATCTGTCTCTTGTCTGGCTATTTTAATACGAGGCACCCATAGTTCAATTGGTCTTTGGGTAGATAATCAAAAAAATTAAATCTAAATGTTTATGTATCAAACTATTTGATAGATTGTTTCAATTTTTGTCTGAAATGATCTGGCTAGTCTATTAGAGTCACAATATTGTTCTATTTGTAATTTGACTAAGTTACTATAGTATTTTGTCAATCATTACAACAATTCCACCTACATAAGATTCAGATGCAAATGCACATTGAGTAGACTAGTTAATATCAGCCACAATGGTTAAATGCTTAGTTTGTTCTTCGGTAAATGCTTCACTACCAGTTTAAGGAGCTCTCAGTCGATGGATTCATTACATTCGTAAATCACGCATTCTACTTTGATCAGTTTGCTTGAGGTGCTTGGGTTGAGTGCTTACATTACTATATCAGACCAAAATAATCTTTTGAGAATGAACAAGTAGTTTTGTTCCTTCTTATGATGTTGTAAATTTTTTATCTTAGTTTCAGCCTCCATCAAGTAGAGCAGCCATTTCACAGAGCAGAAGTGGCATTTGCACATGATCTCATCGCTCTATGAAGTCGACTATACCAGTAATTCCAGAAGATGGAGATGTATGAGGCCCTCCTGCTACTAGTTGACTGATTTGAAATTCTTTGGTTTTTATTTTCCTTGGTAATGATGATATAGGATATTTATTTTTGTTTCCGGTTGCAAATATAAATATGAAGGAAAAACATAAAACAACTACTTCAAGTGCAGATCTCTTTGCACAGAGCAGCAGCGACAGTGCGTATTGCTCACGTAAGTACATGATGTCGACTATTCCATACATTCCAGAAGAAAGATTTTTTGGAGCTGCACTCCGAGATGCACTTGATGTAGTTGGACATGAAGCCAACATAACAGATGCAGTAGTCTCCATAGCATAGAATGAGTTATTTGAGTTGAAGAACAGGCAAGCTTTGATGGAGAAACTACTAAATAATCTCCTGAGCAAGTCTTGCGGTAAGCCCGTCGTTACATGTGAGGTGATGCGAGCTTTCTAAAAGGAACTTTTTAAAACCGAGATTCTATGTGTTTATCATTTGCGTTGTACTATGATAATGTTGTTTTAGCTACGGATTTTTTCTGGCCTGTAATAATTTAATATTTTAAAAGTTATAAGTTTTCTTCCACAGTTCCAGAATTCTTTTAGTACTATAGATAATCTAGTATTGGGAATATGCCGCCAATTTGCTTAGTTTTGTACCGGTCCTTGATGGGCCGCCATTCAACAGTGACGGGCCTTCCGTGCCGCCATGTGGTAGCGGACAGTTTAACCTGTACGCACTAAACAGTAAAAGGCTAAAACTGCAAAAGGCCTTAACAGTAAAAGACCAGAATAGTAAAAGGCCAAAACAATAAAAGGCCAAAACACGAAATGGCCAAAACAATAAATGGCTAGAACAGTAAATGGCCAGAACAGTAAATGGCCAGAACAGTAAAATATCATTACAGTAAAAGGCCAGAAGAGTGAAAGCCCAAAATGCAACAGCCTGGTAGTGTGCGTAGACTGGCCTTCTGTAGGCCGAAAAAGTAACATGCCCAAAAGTCTATGGGCCACCATGGGCTACATAAAATGGGCCCACTTCAAATAGTATAGGAATGTACAGTAATAGGCCTAAAAGTAGGTTGTCCAAAAGAGGGCCAATTAGAACAGTGTAGGGCGAAATAGTAACGGGCCCGATCTCTTGTGAGCCACACAAATGGGAAGTGTGTGTGGAAACAGTAATAGGCCAGAAAGTTTTGGGATGCCTACGACTGCACCAGTGGGCCCATTTGTAACAGTGCATATTGAAACAGTAATGGTACACGATCTTGTTAGGCTCCCCTAATGGGCCGGCCCACTTAATAATTACCGGGCCTTGGCTGGGCCTGGTTTCTACCACGGTTTTATTGACAGTTAACGGTGTTAACTGGCCATTAATGGTGCTCACCATGTGGCAGTTTGCATGATGTCAGCGTGGCTGGCGAATACATCTACGACGGAACTACTTTTTGTGGCTAAAGGGTGCGATCCACCACGGTCGAAAAAAACCATGGTAGATTAATTTGTGACTGGGCTTTTACCACGAAGGGCATCCGTCGTAGAAGACACTTCAGCCACTAAAAACGGGCCTTCAACCACGAAAATCATCCGTTATAAAAGGACCATTTTTTGTAGTGCACTTGGTCACCATTTGAGTCCCCGCCTTGAATATAAGCACGAACTTGTTCATTATCTTCATAAATATTGACCATGTGAGAGTCTTCATCATCATTTGGAGCGGAAATAGATGGGCCTTGATCAACAATAGCTTTTCCTTGTTCTTCACTTGCTTGACCTTGGACGTTGCCTTTAGTTGGAGCCCCATCTTGGGTAGGTAGATATTTAGGAGCTTGATGATGAGGGCTTGAAGAGTCATGAGCATGACACTAGTAGGAAAACCCTTATAACTGTCATTCTTTCAATGGCCTACAAAACTAAATACACGCTAGCACTGGGAGGCAAAATAGTAGTGGCGTTCAGATATTAGTGGCGTATTAATATACTGAGACGCCATCAGTGATGGGGTACCACGGACAAAGCCGGGACAAACCTACTGGTGGCGTTGAGAACAAGAGAACGCCATGTCTATGCTCCATACCGGTAACATTTAACATGAATTTAACTCGATGGATAAAAAGCACTCCGCGGACTTTCATAACGCCTAGACCTTTCGATCATATCGATCCCTACCTCACTCTATCCCGATGTCTCCCTCAACCTCGCCTCCGCGCGCATTGGACGCCCGCGCACATCCTCCTCTCAGAGCCACCATTCGTCGCCACCATACTGTCCGTTCCCGGGCCCCGGGTCTCCACGACCTCTCTCCTCCTCTCCGAGCCACTGGCCGCTGTGACCACCATGTCCATCCACGATGGTCGCTGCAACTTACCTAGTCCCGGGGCCACCAGAGGTCGCCACACCTCTCTCCTCCTCTCCGAGCCACGGGCCGCCGCGACCACCGTCGTCATCCCCGACGGTAGATACAACTTCCTTGCCCCATCTTCGAGCCGCTCGCCGTAGCTTCCCTGTCCAAAACCTCGGTGAGCCAACCACCACGCTTTTGATCCCTGTTTTTAATGTGTTTTAGACAGTAGATGCATATGTTAATTACATAGTGATAGTGTTAGGTATTATAAATTCGAGAGATAAACATGTTGGATAGTGTTTTAGAAATTAAGTTTTGTCTCAAATTGTAGATATAGAGATATGGGTTTGTTAATTGGGATTTCTATTTTTGTGCCCCTGGTTCGTTAGTTGGACTCACTTTTCTCTAGTCGCTTAACTTTTCCTCATATTTTCTCATCTCCTTTCTCTGAAACTCCCACACGGTGTAAAACTCGTTGCCCGTTAACCTTGCCGTTACGTGCTGACAAGTGGCGCCGCGTTCAGTCAGGTCCCGTAGTGGACCCTTGCCGTTACATGCACATTAGTGGGGTTATGTTCTATCGGGTCCTGTAGTGGACACCTCTCTCCACTTATCCAGATCAACTTATGGTACCACGGCTTATCCACATGAGCGCCGAACCCACAGCTTACCCAGGTTGGTGTTGCAAGATGGGACCCTGAGCCAGCCCCGTGCCCGTGTCGTTGCCTCCCCTTTCTTATTATTTGGTGATGGAGGCCCTTCTCCAGCGACGGTGGCCCTTTTTCTAGCTTCACTTCGGCCTCTCATTCGTCTTGGCCGCAGTTGGTGTCATCTTGTTGACCTGTATGAAGGATGACAATGGCAACCGTGCATAAGGAAGGTTAGATCTCGCACCAAATTATTTAGATTAGACGGGGGCGCCCGCTGTGAACAATAAATTGGTGCAACTCGAGAGCTTAATTGGGCGCGCACTTGTTGTGGAGAATGCGGCCGACAGAGGAGCCGTTTCGATGATTTAATTTGTTTATCGAGTTAATGTCTCGGCTGTAATCAAGTAAATCTATGGGGTGAAAGTCAAACATTGAGATTTCTGGATATGAAAGTATAAGAAATAAGAAAATGACACAACTCTTGAACACTTTCAAATTAAAAATATATACAACTCTAAATGAAAAAGAGTATTTATAATTGACACAACTCTTGAACACTTTCAAATTACAATTTGGACATGATAATGTTGTCCTAATAAAATCTTGAGAGTTTACCATTTTTAGAGCATGAAAAGTGATCCCTAAAATAAAATCTTTATGCCTCATATATATACAAAAATTATACACCTTTGAACACTATGAAATCGCACTTAGGACATGATAATGTTGTGCTAAGAAAATATTGAGAGTTTATCATTTTCATAGAGTGAAATATAATGCATTGTAGAGTCCCAACCTGATAAGGTAGAGATCCCTGTGTTTACAATGCTAGTCCCTGGATAAATAGCTAGCATCCACAGTTTAAGATGTAATTAATATCAAGGAACAAAGGTCATATTACAACTTATAACCAGGAATAAATAATACATTACATATTACATAGCTCATTTGGCTATCTCATTACAATGCAGCAGAAATATCTATATAGCATGGAGTCCTTCATCTTCAAAGTGCCACAGGCAATCATGTTGGTTGTAGACTTGTAATCCTATTCAACACACTTCACTAATATCAAACAAACCTGCAACATAATAAGTTACAGCCACAAGGGTCAATACATTTGAATTGTATTGGCAAGTGATACTATGGTAGAATAGTGGTATCTATCATCTATATACATTTGGCTAAGTGGAGCTTAGGCTTGCTTTTCTCAAAATAGATTTTCCTTATCATTTGGAAACACTAAGTTTTTGTTTGTCAAAATTACCCAAGGCATTTACCAATAAATATTGGTGATCCTTTAACCCTTGCTCAACCACAAGTTTTTAACTTATAAATTGGGATGAGGATATCCTTGATAGCTTCCATGTCTTGATGCTCAAATTTTCCATTGTCGGGGACATGGCTAAGTGCTTAGATTTTTAATTCTCGAGAGGTGGTGCACTTTCCCCACAATACTCTACATGCATCGAGACATGATCTTTCAGAATCCTTCCCTTAGACCAAATGGACGCGTTCCATCCTATCACCCCCTACCACCTTCTATCCATCTGGCTAAGTTATTGCAACCTATATGATCCAGGGAGAGCCCATATTGCCATGTGGCTGCACTAGAAGCTTCTCAATGTTTGACATCTCAAATTTGTTTGTTCCTGGGTGGCTTTCCACAAGTGAGATACACTAGGGAGGCCATTAATATGGGCCCTATGTAACCACTCAACATAATCCATTCACACCATTCCACCTAGATGATTCATTCACATAGTTATTTTATTAAACAAAACACAAGTCATAGACTTAGAAATATTTCATAGCATGAATATAATCCACCCTTGTTTTATACTAGCTAGGCTAAGAATACTAGTAGAAAGATTCTTAACTTAGGGAAAATACTACTAAGGCATCATCTACTAGGATTTCCCAAGGCATAGCTTATACTTAAAAAATTCCTTGCAAGTCCTACTTAAAAATATCACTAATGCATAGTGAAATTAATACGATAAAATGTATGAAGCACCACTTTCCTTTTTGGTAGAGAAACTAGGTTCACTCCTTGATATTGCAATTGTCACACTCTTCAAAGTTCACTACAATTCAATTAAGGCACAAATTCAATCTAGCATTCAAACAATTCATCACATAAAATAATAAACACAAGGCAACGCATGCAATCATGCAAAATATTGTTTTATTGGAAACGTGTTTTCTAATAAGCTATAAACATTTTAAAACACCTATTGGTCATTTATAAAAGTGGTAAAACCATTTAAAATCAAGTTAGTGAAAATGGGCCATTTAAATCATTTTTATGGTCAAATTGTATAAAACTAATCCATTTGCAAAAGGTTTCACTCAAAAATCATTTTTAAATCATAGCAACACTTTTTTTACTAGAAATTATTTTTATTCAAAGGAATAATTCCTTAGTGTCACTAAATATACTTTTAAATCCAAGAGTTAGTTTTTATGGTCAGTAGGTTCAATATAGATCATTTGCAACAGGTTTTACTTAAAAATCAATTTTAGAATAAATTTTATTGACAAAATAGACCTAATAATGTTTCTGCAAAACACTAAATTTTCCAGAAGCAAAATACTAAACTAAGGGCATGGTTGAAAATTTTGCATTTTGGTAAATCCATTGATATAAAATTTGTAATTTTTTGCCAAGCAGAACAAAAGTTATGGATTTTACAAGTTTAAACAATCAAATTCATTTTCTGGATTTTAATTAGACAGAACTGGCCACGTGTCTTCTTTCTATTGGTAGATACCTCTTCGGCAGGATCGTACACGTGGGATGTTGGATTTAAAGATCATCGCACGGATCAGATTGACTCGTACCGATTCAATTAAATGATCTATCCTACGCCCATGCGATCAAGATCTAACGGACAGCATCGCCCGGACCATGAACTGGTGGCGCTGGCTCGACGACGCGCGGCGGTGGCGCTCTGCCAACGGTGCTCCGGCCAATCTATGAAGCGAGAGAGAGGAGGAAGGTGCTCACTGGGTTCCCTGTGGCGTGTAGGTGCTCAACGTGACAGCAGGGTGTACAGGGGCGCACTGGGTCGACTTCTATTACTCGCCAGAGTTCCTGCTTCCGTCGGTCACGCTTTGTCGTCGACGGGGGCGACGCTGCAAGGCTCTGTAAGGCAAGGAAAAGGGTCCGTTAGACACGCAATACTAAGGCGAGTACACGAGCATCATTGAGAGGGAGAGGCGTGGTCAGGGTTTACCAGTAGAGGTCACCGGAGATGTGTTGGTCGTCGGGCATGCACTGGTGAAGACGGAGCTGACGCTCTGTAGCGCGTGCAGGCAAGCTGAGGCCACTAGAAGATGCGCACGGTGATGTTGAACAATATCATAGCATCCAGGGGACAAGGGGAGGTAAGGGCTGGCCGGAATTCGACGGGGAAGGTCGCCGGAGACAGTGAGGTGTGAGGGGAAATTTGCAGAGCCTGGTGCCGGAGGGGGAGGGACGAGTGAGGGGAAAGAGAGAGGAGAGATGGACGCTTATGAGGGCATGGTCGCAGGGGCGAATTACTCGCGGATTTAAGCGAATTTAATCCATAGAATCAAAGGCAGAAACAGCGAGGAGAGGGGGAAGAATTGGTCACGGGTGGGGAAGAAGAGATGAGTTGGCAGTGGGTCCCGATTGTCAGTGAGTGAGGGGGTACTGGTTTGAGTGAGAAAGGGGCTCACGGGGGAGAGAGAGGTGACGGGTGGGCTGTACTGGGCCAGATTGGGCTAGCTGTTGGGCTAGGCTAGTGGGGCTGCTTCTTTCCCTTTTTTTCTTCTGTTTTCTTTTTCCTTTTTGATTTTTGAATTCTGTTTTGATTTTATTCAAATGATTCAAACACTCATTTGTTTGTATTCAAATTTTCCAGAACTTTTATAGTAGGTTTGCACTTATTTATTAGTGTGTTTTGAAAGTCCATTTTTGAATAGTTCAAAATATTTTAATGTGATTCAATATTCATTTAAAAGGGGCTTTTGTCTTTATTCAAGTAATATTTAATATGATTCATAACCCACTTTCAATTCGGATTTTTATCAAACCTTTTCTACACCTTTTCAGTAGGCTTTTACATGTTTCTTAATGTGTTTAAATAATCCATTTTAGAATATTTGTTATATTCTCTTATGGTTTTATTATTTATTTAAATTAGACACTTGTTTTTATTTAAACCATTGATTCAAGCCTCCATTTGAATTCAAATTTTCATCAAACCTTTTCAGTAGGTTTTATTTATTCATTAGTGTGTTTATATAATTCACTTTGAATTATTTCAAAAAAAATAATATGATTTAATATTTATTTAAATGAGGCTTTTTGTCTTTGTTTAAATGAATCTGAATATGGTTCCAAACCACATAATTCTATTTAATTATCCTTTTATTCCTTTATTCTTTTTAAGTTAATTAAATAACTTTTAATCCACTTTGGCTATTCCAATTATTTATTTTCTCATGATTTAATTAATCATTTATATTAGGGATTTTGTCTTCATTTAAATAAATTGAATATGGTTTAATCTCATATAATTTTATTTAAATAACCTTTTATTCCTTTTTATTATTCAGTAAACTTTCATTCCACTTGTTTACGGATTTGACCAAGATTTAATTTGGCTATTAAATATTTCTTATTTATTTATTTCTTTCTTTGTCTTATAAAATCCACATCTTTTTATTTATAGATCCAAAATTGGTGATTCCAATTTGTATAATTTTACTTAAAATTTCTTTATCTATTTAAATCCCTTTAGGATTATTTTGATCATAATTTGGTATGGATTTTAGATAGGATCTTTATTGGCTTTGGGAATTAATTCGTTTTTATCTTATTAAATTCATAAGTTTTTATCCATGGTTCCAAATTAAATGATACCAATTTTCCATGGTTTTATAATATTTTTGTTTATCATGTTTGATCATTTAAAAATGTTTGTTGCTGAATTTTTGTATGAATCAAATCCATAGTCTTAGATAGATCTTGGAAATCATTTTCTTCCATTAGAGTTTAGGGTTTTGGTTTAACTTTTCCAAGTGTTTAAATTTCAAGATACATTCATTGATGAATGCATTTCACTTGATTGAAATTTTTTTGGATGTCCTTTTCATTCAAATTTGTTCAAGAAGGGTTTTGATGTTTCCATTAGAAGCAAAAGTTTCTTTTCACCCTAAATTTCAACAATTGTTTCTTTTGTTTATTTATTTTTCACATTTCAAAATATGGAAAATTTTGGAATGTGACATGCATAAACTTGCATATACGAAAACTATACAGATTTGAACACTGTGAAATCGCACTTAATATGTGATAATGATGTGCTAACAAAATCTTGAGAGATTATCATTTTCATGGAGTGAAATATAATGCATAAACTTGCATATATGAAAATTATTCATGTAACATCCCAAAAATACTAAGCTTGGATCATCAAACTCTAATCATCAAAATTAGGTTTAACAAAAACTTTTCTAATTAAAATTATGAATGCATGCATATGAGTATGCATTAAACTTGAAATTCTTTTGAACCACCTTGTTTGTGTGTTTCATTGCTTGTAAAATGTTTCTTAGGTGAAATAAACATCATCTAAACATTTCCCACACTTTTCCTAAAGACAAGTAAATCAAAACAAATAAAATAAAGGAATGGTCATTTTGACCAATTTAACTCCCATGCCTACTTTGGCTGCCTCAAACTTTCAGAACCTAACAGAAAATTTTCTGGATCTTTGCACCCCTTGAATGTACTCATAACAGAGTATCAAGGCCCACTTTGTGATCATCCAAAAACTTTCAAATGCATAGTTTAAATGGCAATCCAAAATTGAATCTTTATCATATGGGAAGATCCCACTTTTTCAAAAAGCACTCAAACAAGCTCAACTTTCAAAACCCAAGCATCTGCGGACTCACCAGCACTAATCTAGCAAACCCACCAAAAATCATTTCAAAATTCAAAACTTGATTTCATGCGGCCATTTCATCAAACAGGTTGCAGACACAAATCATCCAAATCCTAAACACTATTGTGAGCAGTGATTCTTGCCTAACTGGTTCCCTATCTAGCTCACAACCAGCTCAGTAGATCATCTAGCAAGATTAACCAAGCACTAGCACCATTGTAAGCTTGCCATTGTCATCAATGGTGAACAGCCGAGCACACCCTTGCCACCCCATAGTCGACAGCAAGGTAGGAGCAGCAGCAAGCCTAGCCAGCATGTCTGGGAGGCAGCCCACCGTCCACCGCCACTCACTGTCCCAGCCGCGAGCATTGCCAAGCCCTGGACCACACGCACGGACCGCGCCCAGACCGCCAGCGACCATGCCGAGCGTGCGCCAGAGCGCCACCCTCGACCGAAGCCCACAGACTGCGCGCCGCCCTCGCCGCATGCATACACAATCCCCACTGACCCAGGAGACCGCCAGACATCCTCGTTCGTCGCCCCGTGCCGCACAGCCACCGCTCGCCGTCGAAGACGCCGCCTCTGCCGCGTAGAGCATCGCATGTTCCAGACCAAGCCGCACCGCCCCATGCCTCGAAACCATGTCGTTGAGCATCGCCAGGGAACACCGCACCGTCCCCTACCGTCGCCCAGGCCAATAGCCGCCTGTAACATCGCCCCCGACGAGCTCACCGTGCGCCCCGTCGGTCCCCTCGCTCGATTATAAATAGAGGCCACCCCTAGTCGTTTTCTTCACACCATCTCACTCCCCTCTCCTCATTGATCGTTCCACACCGTTCCCAGATCAAGGCGAGCACCACCTCGCCGGAATTTCACCGGAGCCCGCCGCCTCTGGAGAAGAAGGGCACCATCGATTTCGTCCACCCCAGGAGCTGCCGCAACCACCCCAGAGTTCGCCTTCATCGACTTCATCGTTTGCCCGCCTCGCCGACCCTCGCCAGCACCCTAGTGAGCCCCTAGCACCCCTCACTGGCCGCGCTAGGTTTCTTTCTCGCCGGCGTTGTCTCGCGTCGACGATGACTCCCAGCCGTTGGATTAGAATCAGATCGAACGACCCACGTTGCCCCGTACCGCTTCGCCCCTCCCTGTCTCACTGGCGAGTGGGGACACCCACTTAAGCAGCCCGCGGGAGCACTGCTCTTAGCAGGCCGGCCCAGTAACTTTTCCCGAGCAGTCCAGTTATTCAAATTAAACCTTTTTCTTTTTAATTCAAACACACTTCTGTACCCAACTTCAAAAATCAACCCAGATCGATTCAGTTCATCAAATTGAATGAAACCAATTTTGGTAGAAAGGCCTGGGAATGCTGAATCCAAGCCCGTTGGATTCAAGTCATTTGGATCTATAGATCACCCATGGTAAAAATAACAAGGCAGAAGCTTTTCTGCATTCAAACATTTTTCAAATTTAAACTATAATAGCTTTTGAGTTGATTCCAACTCTCAAAAATCACATTTAGGCATACCTTTCAGAATATATAAAAATATATAGGTTTACTTGCAGAAATAATGTTCAAGTAATAAAAGAATGCTACATAGGCATTTCTAGCCACTTTAATTAATTAGAATAAAAGGGTAAAACCTTATTAAATTGTGACACCACTTTAAAACACATTCCCTTGGACTACAATATGTGGTGATGACATGTGTCAACATGATCCCATGTTTGGTTTGGAGAATATTAAATCTTAAGTAGTTTTTCAATGAGTAGAAATTACTTTTCTAAAAATAAAAAGAATTAAACCAAGCTTTAACCTTGTAATGTTAGAGATGATGCTAGATCATCTGTAGGACCCTTTTGTGTGATGATTGCAAGTAGTTAAGTATTGTTTGGTGATTGTGTACCTCGTATTTATTCATAGACGCTAGTTCCGACCAAGGATACGAGGAGGAAGGAGGATTCTACGAAGAAGAAGCCGAGGAGAACTTCAACCACTGCTCTGCACAAGGCAAGCTGAGACTATACCTATGCAAGCCAATACTTGCAAGCTGAGACTATACCTATGCAAGACAATACTTGAAAGCTGAGACTATACCTATGCAAGCCAATACTTGTAAGCTGAGACTATACCTATGCAAGCCAATACTTGCAAGCTTATACTGATATTGATGCAAGCTAACACTTGCAAGATACTTTACCTATGCAAACCAATACTTGTTACTATGCCTACTATATGCCTTAAGCATATGTGAGCATACCCACTTGATAAGCCAATCCTAGCTTTACTTGCAAGCTTCTTACTTTATTTATTTATCAAAGCTTGCTTAGAGTTTACTTAAGAGATTGGTAGATACTAGAAAGATATTTGAATGTTGCATAAAGAGCATAAAATTTGGCCTAAGTTAGAAACCTTGATATCAGCCTGAGACATAAGGTTGTACTTAGTTGAAACTCCACTAGTCCACCACCCCTCATTAGTGCATACCCCCACTTTTAGATGCTAGTGCTAAGCATAAAACTTGATCAACTTTTAGATGGGAATACTTGGTGTAAAAATGGTTATGAAAACCTTGGAATGATGGATCATTCTATTGAAATGTTTTGGACATGTGTTTCCGAACACCTGATGATTTTGGTGATGAAAATGTTGAGGCATGAGCCTTAGCCCTTTATAAAACTGATGGTTGTCTGGATGCGATACCATTCCAATTTTATCGTACAACCACAATACCCGAAGATTGGGTAGGGCTTGACTAGAAACTTATATACCTTAGTATTAGTTCCCTCACGGCCAAGGTCTGAGCTGAGGCTACCTTGTGAAGATTGTCCACCTGTGCAGTACCCAAGATGACAGTTGGTCATGGTTGGGAGGCCAAACTCACACAAGAGGTGCTTATACTAGGGCATGTAATTGAAAGGTTAGGATTGATTATCCGCATACTGAGTATGGTGAATTCAGGATTTGTTCCTGACGGATGTATCAAATGTTTTGGTGAAAGTGTACAATCTCTGCAGAGTGTCAAACTATTCGAATAGCCGCGTCCACGGTTATGGACAGTTGGAGTGGCCATACTGTTCCCCCGTGAGACTTTTCAAAATGACTTGTGAAATGATTTGAAACTTTGACTTGACCACAACAGAGTTGTGACAGGAGTTACAAGTTCCCACTTAGGAGTTATAACTTTGTGACGAGCATTCGTTGCTTCTAAACTTAGTAGAGATAAATCTGGCTTTTGCAAAACAACCCTAGAGCCTAGTGTCCTATTATCCAAGAACCCCTTTACCTGTTAGTATTTGTTTGCGAGTACTTAAAGAGTACTCATGGCTTTGTCCCTGACTATTCCCATGGCCAGACTATGAAGAGGAGTACCTAGAGGATGGACCCCAGGAAGGTTACGACAACTAGGATCATCTCCCATCGTCAGCATTGCCTGTGACCCCGAAGATGGAGCTTCGCCTATGCTACCGTTATTATTACGTATTCCGCTGCTTGATGTTGTATTAAGAACTGGATCATGAGATCCCTATTTGTGTAAGAACTTATGTATCGTTTGTAATGGATGATGTACTATGGTATCCAATTCTGTTATGTCTCACAAAAATGGTAATCATGGGATTGCGATGTATGGCATAACAGGCATCTGGGATTAAAAATCCGGGTGTTGACAATTCACCTTTGATCTCTTTGAAATTGCACTTAATACATGACAATGTTGTGCTAACAAAATCTTGATCATTTATCATTTTCATAGAGTGAAATATAATGCATAAACTTGCGTATACGAAAATTATACACCTTTGAACACTATGAAATCACGCTTAATAAGTGATAATGATGTGCTAACAAAATCTTGAGAGATTATCATTTTCATAGAGTGAAATATAATGCATAAACTTGAACAAAAATTATTCACCTTTCAACTCTTTGAAATCACACTTAATACGTGATAATTTTGTCCTAAGAAAATCTTGATCATTTATCATTTTTATAGAGTGAAATATAATGCATAAACTTGCATATACGAAAATTATACACCTTTGAACACTATTAAATCACACTTAATTCATGATAATGATGTGCTAACAAAATCTTGAGAGATTATAATGTTCATAGAGTAAGATGTAATAACTTGCATATATGAAAATTATACACCTTTTAACTCTTTGAAATCACACTTAATACATGATAATGTTGTGCTTAGAAAATTTTGAGAGATTATCATTTTCATAGAGTGGAATGTAATGCATAAACTTGCATATACAAAAATTATACACCTTTGAACACTTTCCCTTCAAATTATATTCAAAATCATTTGTTTATGGAGTTAAATTACCGGTGGTAAACTCGTTATTTTGCATGGAGAGATATAGGGGTTATCCTGTCCGCTCGATCACAGAGGATCAACGGTTGGTGGACACGATCCACATGACAACTGTCACGACCAATCATAGCATATCAGCCAAGCTGAGCACAGATGTGATAGTTTGTGACTAAGAGAGAGGGGAAAACTAAGTAGAACTTAAAAACCAAGGGCAAAACTGACAAATGGATTCAAATAGAAAGTGATTTAAAAAATGGAAAATGCTTATTCTATACAATAAAATACATCTTGGCATACATCAAGCTGTTTGCAACTCAAATATACATGAGAGTGACAATTATTGCCTCATTCAGAAAAACTATGTTTTGGGGAGGGTTGTTTTGGGAAGAGGCTTAAGTAGAAAGCCATGAACCTTCATAGATAGCAGGTGATTTAGGTTAAAGCTTGATTTCTATACATTTCTTATGGTGGCAGGTCACATAAGAAGACTCCCCGTGTATGTGCCACTATGTTTTGATCTTTTTGAATTTGTTGTGCATAAAATGACTCAATTAGCTAGCTAAAACTCATCTGTTGACTCTCTGTTGACCAACCACCGGTGGGTAAAGTGAGCATATTGCACGCGGAAGTGTTAGTACTGGAGGGCAAAACTGAGTACAACCAAACTGCTAGTGTTACACTCGAGGGTATAACTGAGTACAACTAAGTCACCAGGGTTAGACACAAGGGAAAGAACGTCACGCATGGTATACGTGTCACGGTGCATGGGGTGGTAGTGGACGCGTGTGGCCATGCACGGCGCAGTAGCATATGCGGTTACGCGGTGCACGGTGGTCCAATAAAATGTACCTTCCCTTCGCCTTTATAGAGGCCGCCTCACTCTCACTCGTCACTCACTCCTCAGTCACTCCTCAGTCACTCCTCACTCACTCCTCACTCACACAACCATCTCCACTGTCCCATCAACTTCTGCAAACCACCAATAAAACCCCAACCATGCGCTAGTGATGGAGAAGAATAGCACGGTGGCCATCGTCGCCTCCAAGGTCGCCGACGAGGAGGCCCCCATCCCCGTACAGGACCCCATCGAGGCATCGAAGGCAGCCGCTGTCCCCGTCCAGGCCCCTACCCCTGCTTCTGCCGTAGCCTCCGGCGAGGAGGCCACTGCCGGTCTCAGGCAGATCCCTCTCGGCCTGGACCCCTACGAGGAGGAGGAATACATCAGGCCAGCAAACCCCCTATGACACTAGCATCGTCGACCCATGGTTGGAGGTAACTAGGGTTTTCTCCCCTTCCCTTGTTGTTCCCCCAATCCCATAGTTGCATGTTAGATCTGAGTTATTAGGGTTTGGTTTTTCGTATTTACAATCCTTGGATGCTAGGTGTTTTTACAGAAGCTAATCCTCTTGTGTTAGATCTTGTATTTCGATGAACCTCCTTTTTCGTATTTCAATCCTATTTTATTTGTCCTCTGAATTTCAGTTAAGGGATTCCCTAGTTAGTACTAACATCGATCTGTAGTTGGGATCAGTATTTTGGTTTGAGATTTGTGGATTGGGGAATTTAACCCACTCGGTTAATTTATACAAATAATCAATCCCGATAATCAAGCTATCTTAATCATGTTTTTATTGAATGCTACTGTTTTTCCAATAGGTGTATAGTAGCGACGTCTGCAATGACGACGAGTCCAAGGACACTTAGACTCATCAGGTGCTAATGAGGCTGAAGTCCGGCCAGTACGAGAACTTCTTCGCCGGTGATGTCTACAGAAGCCCCTTCTGCACCAAGATGCTCCTCGCCACTGACTTCAACTCCCTCGTGAAGCATGCTAAGGACATGAAGACATGTGGCCTTATCGTGAATGTCAACGCCTTTAGAGCCAAGCACAAGGTGCTCGTCTTCCACCTCCGCAACCTCCAGAATGTGGCCATCAAAGAGAGTCGTATGCCCCCGATCAGGCCCAAGGCTCCCAAGGTCAAGGGACAGGGTAGCAAGAAGTGGAGGAAGCACCAGAGGGAGGAGGCGGAGGCCATGAGGGGCCACTGCTCCTTGTGATGCTGCTGTTGTAAAGCAACTTCTTTTGTATTGTTTGTGTTGAACTCGTCCGCTGCTGCTGCTGAGTAGCCTAATTGTCGAACCTCGTTAAGTACCATACAATATATATCCTATATTAGCTGCTTTATCTACATCTGCTCTATTTTACTGAATGTATTTATGGCGCTGGTTAGATTTGCTGCTCTAAATTTGCTACTACCTCTGATCCTAAATAAGTGTCACCATTTTGAACTAGAGTTAGTTTAAAACCGTGACACTTATTTAGGATCGGAGGGAGTACTAGATTGGAAAAAACGAGGGCCAAAAAGAACAACGAATAAAGAGAGAAGCTTCTCTAGATTCACTATCTTTTTGGGAAAAAACACAACTGTTATTTAGAGAGAGGGGGAAAGGCGCTCTTAAAAAGGCCAATCATAAAAATAAAAAAAATAAAACTTCTAATTTAGGCGATAGGACGCACGTAACCACCAAACGTGCCCCACATGGTCCCACACAACGCCCCCCATAACGCGTTCCCAACCAACCGGCCCCACACAATCCCACATGCCACAGCCTCACATGTCAGCATAACGCGTTTCCGGCCAACCGGTCTCATGTGGTACCACACCGCGCGGCCCAACATGTCAGCAAACGGTCAACCTGACGGCAGCTACCGTTCGAGCTCTTTGATGAGTTTTCGAGAAGGAGAAGGGCAAAAGTGAGGAAAAGTTAAGCATCTGGGGAAACGTGAATACTACTAAGGAAACATGGGCATGAAAATATAAATCCCTTGTTAATTATATAGTGATAGTTTATGTCAAGACAACTTTATATGCAAATATCTCATGTTGTTACCCGGACAGATAATAAAGTAGGGTACAAAACCTAGATAGATGATTCTTGTATAATGTAGAAAATAGGTGATTTTAGGCCGATGATTACAATGTGAGGATGCAATGTCAGGGGTGGTGTGAGTGAGCCTTGTGATATGCACAAATAAATAATTTGTGCATCCTACTTGGCTCACTCACTCTGTCCCTGTAATTATTTTGCATCTAATGGAAATATGAGGCCCTACTGTTAGGTTGATTTTGGTTTTGTACTTACATATGCCCGATGATTACAATGTGAGGATGCAATGTCGGGGATGGTGTGAGTGAGCCTTGTGATATGCACAAATAAATAATTTGTGAATCCTACTTGGCTCACTCACTTCGTCCATGTAATTATTTTGCGTCTAATGCAAATATGAGGCCCTACATTTAGGTTGATTTTGGTTTTGTACTTCCATATGGCCGATGATTACAATGTGAGGATGCAATATCAGGGGTGGTGTGAGTGAGCCTTGTGATATGCACAAATAAATAATTTGTGCATCCTACTTGGCTCACTCACTTCGTCCTTCTAATTATTTTGCGTCTAATACAAATATGAGGCCCTACTTTTAGGTTGATTTTGGTTTTGTACTTACATATGGCTGATGATTACAATGTGAGGATGCAATGTCAGGGGTGGTTTGAGTGAGCCTTGTGATATGCACAAATAAATAATTTGTGTGTCTTACTTGGCTCACTTACTCCTTCCCTGTAATTATTTTGCGTCTAATGCAAATATAAGGCCCTACCTTACGCCCTTGGAGTTTCCTATAAACAACACCACCCATTGATTATTTATTTGCTTAGGATTATTTAGTTTAGATATTATTTGTTGACATAAATTTGGAGCAACCGCACACTTAGGAATTTGTTATTTCGATCCAATACCTACTTTAGGATACCCATCCCGCATCCTCATCGTCGAGTCAATGGCAATGAAGGAGACTAGGCTCCACCGGGCATATCTGAGACTAGGCTCCGCCGGGCATATCTGAGATTGGGCTCCGTCGGGATGGCACTAGATGGCACTGGGAGGTACAGAGTCGTGTCAAGGAGGAGGACGGGCATGTCCTTCACTATTATGGTTGCATTGGACATCAGGTTCTCCAATACCTGACAGATTCTTAAGGGATCTCACCAGAGCTATGCTCCTATGATGGTTCATTCTCTTTAGGTGTTCACCGCCCATAGCTCAGGACCCGGGAGTCAAAGTCATTGACATCATCTTTCGTGATAACTAGCTAGTTCCTTATGATGATTTGTTAGTGTAGATGCAAGTTGTTAATAATTTGTGGTGAAGCGCTTGTGATGTGTTGAACCGCTTGTTATGTGATAATGAATTTTGTGATCTTATATTGCGCCATTTCTATGAATATATTTTGTTGTGTTGTAAATATTCAAGTGGATGCACCAGATTTTTTTTAATTTTCTAAAAATCACTTGTGGCGCTCAAATTAACAGGAAGCCATTATTAGGGTATGTAATGGTGGCGCTTACTATAAACTCCACCACTAGAAATACTACTTGTGATGTTTTCTATAGACGCCACCACTACGTCCTACCAGTGGCGTGAGATTAGTGGCGTGCGGGTTCAATGCCATAAACCTCCTTTTCCGAACGCCGTCACTAGGACTTTTCCTACTAGTGTGAGGAACTACAAAAGAGGTTAAAGATTTTTGACCCACAATTATTGGTCCTTGAGGGGAAAGATGATATTGTGAGAGTGAGGGCTCCACATTATTAGAGGTTGGTCCTTCTCCTTCGGCCACAAGGGGTTCCTCAGTGGGGCAAAAGAATCCCACACCCATTCTTCTTATGGCTTGAGGAGGGATTTCATCACTTGGATCACGAACACCATCTTGCCTAACAAGAGACTCATGATCTTCATCAAACCTCACATTGCTAGTTTCTTCAACTCTTCCATTGGCTTTGTTGTAGACTCTATAAGCATGAGATTGATTTGAGTATCCAACTAAAATTCCTTCTTGTGCCTTTGACTCAAACTTTGACAACCGAACTCCTTTTTTGAGAATGTAGAATTTGCAACCAAACACTCGAAATTACTAACATTGGGCTTCTAGCTGGTGAGGAGCTCATATGGTGTCTTGTTCTTTATCTTTCAAAGGTAGAGCCAGTTGGTTGCATGACAAGCGGTGGATATGGCCTCAACCCAAAAATTGTATGGTGACTTAAATTTTGCTAACATGGTCCGAGCCACATCCATCAAGGTACGGTTCTTGTTGGGGAACGCAATACGAAAAACAAATAATTTCTAGTGCATAACCAAGATCCAATGCAAGGGTGAGGTAAGGGAACATACCCTCGTAGATCGAACTAGCGGAAGTTTGTCGATGATGAGGTTGATCGTGCGTCTATCCCAACAACAAGCCTTAGCGAGTCGCGATGAGATGTATTATCCCACAGAAGGCTCCAAAGAACAAGTGCTCCAAGTGTCGCACCTCCACCGGTATCCGCACGTGCAACGAGAATGGCACCGCATCAAGATGAGATCAAGAACTCATGGAAAAGGCAGGAACATGTCAATGAAGATCCGGTAGCACTCCTCCGTCCCTCAAGGTTAGATCTAGACGGGGTAGAAGAGGAGCTATTGTGGGTGTTGGTGAAGACCTCCTCCACACGACAAAGACAAAGATGCGAGGAAGAGGAAGAATACAGGAGGCCGAGGCAGCAGCGGTGGCCGGAGGTGGCGGGGGCGTGTTGGAGGTGGCTTGGGGGCAGGGCTTGTTGTGGACTTTTGTGTCTTGCCCTTTGAAAGGACATTTACTGTTGTAATCACTTTTGGTGTTTGTTAACAACAAGTAGATCATTTTACAGTATGCTAATGTCTATAGGTTGATATAATGCAAACTAAAAAGGACCCTTGACTTAGGGAATTATTTCTGATCACATATGCAAGTTCCTGGAAACTCCAGACCGGAGTCTCCGGTCTGAGTGGACCGGAGTCTCCGGTGTGGTCTGGAGTTTCCCCAGGAGTCTCCGGTGTGGTCTGGAGTTTCCCCAGAAGTCTCCGGAGGGGTCTCCAGAATTCAGCATGGGATAGTCTCATGGGTGGTCCGGAGTTCGGTCCGGAGATTGACCGGAGTCTCCGGTCCAAGACTGAGACCGGAGTATCCGGTGTGGCTGGACCAGAGTATCCGGTCCACTTGGTTCCCGGAGGCGCTGGGACAATATGATAGGTTGTCCGGAGGCTGGTCCGGAGATTGGCCCGAGTCTCCGGTCTGCACACCGAAGTCTCCGGTCTGGCAGATCCTCCAACGGTCATAAAACGGTTCAGTGGAGGGGCTGCTTATAAATAGAGGACCTTATCCCCTTCCTCCAGCTGCTCGACCCACTCAAGAACACCATCCCCATTTTAGCCACCAAATCAACAAGATCTCTTCATCCAACCATCCAAAGTCATCGATCTTTGGAGAATCGAAGAAGGAGGCCTTGATCTACAGCTTCACCAAGAGAGATCTTTATTTCCCCCTCATTCACTTGAGGGCCCCATGCTCTAGTGTTTCTTTGGAAACCCTAGCTTTTGATTTGGTTCTTACAAGCTTGTCTTTGATTGTTTGACAGCTTGCTTGTATTCGGGATCCTCCAATTAAGTTGTGAATGTGTGCCCCAAAATTGTTATAAAGGTGTTGGCTGCTACCTCGAAGGTTGCCGATATAGTGGAAGAGGTGAATCGAACTCTTTGGGGTGAGGTTCATCGGAGAACAAGGGAGGCCTCTCGTGGTGCTGGTGGTTTGAAACCACCCCCTCTCCAAACGTAGACGTACTTCCCCTCAAAAGTAAGGAACTACGGGAAAATAACCTGTGTGTCTCCGCGCTCCACTTTGGTTACTTCTATCCTTTACCGCACTTTACTTTACTTGTTCTTGCTTAGTGTTTGTGCTAGTTTGACATATAGGTAAATTCACCTTAGTTGCATAATCTAGAGAATTTACCTTTCTTGTCAAACCCTAATTTGAAAAAGAGTAAAATTTGAAGTAGCTCCTATTCACACCCCCCTTTAGGTGCCCATACGACCATTTCAATTGGTATCAGAGCCTCGGCTCTTTATTCGGGATTTACCGCCTAAGGGTATATGGGTAGCTGTGTAGGAGAAGATGATGGTGAGTCTGGTCACACATTGACCCTAGATAATCTCAATAACTTGGAAACAAGATTGTGCTCCACCCTGGGCAACGAGATCAAACAATTGCAAAAGTTACTTGAGAAACTTGTTAAAGATAAACCTGCCTCATCATCACCTTCTCCTCAAGAGGAACCACCTTCATTAACCAAGGTGAATGCCTCGGCATCACTTGGTGTTGTGGAGGTGGGGGATAATCCAAACAACACTAATTCTTCCACAAAAGGGATGGTGGGAAGGGAGAGCACCATGATTCTCAAGGATGGTACTCTCCCGACCCTCCAATTCCTCACCCTCATATAAACAATAGAGGTGACCCACCAAAGTTAGCTGCATCTAATTTTTCTCAATGGCAATCACTAATGAAATCTCATGTGCGTAGCTCTTGTATTGAGTTATGGAACATCATTGAAGAAGGACTCCATATTGGGGATCCAACCAACTTGACTAGATGAGAAGTTTCCATTAGTCAACTCAATGCCACCGCCTTGCACATGATACAACAAGGATTGGGTATAAAATATTACCCTCACATTGAGCACCTCAACACCACCAAGGAAGCTTGGGATGCTCTCACGGAGTTATATGTTGGAAATGAGAGCATGAGAAGAAACCGGTATGATGCACTAAGCAATGAAGCCGAAGGCTTCTATATGAAGGATGGTGAAGATCATGAAGACATGTACCGTAGGCTCAAGTCCATCGCCACCGCATTCAGGAATGTGGGTGCCCCACATGTGGATGATGCTTGGATAAAAGGAAATATGTGAGTGCACTCATGCCCTTTGAGCGCACCGACTTGAAGATCCTACAAGGAAGACATAACTACCACCTCATGACCTCCAATGAAGTTATGCAAGAGATGGCCTCTTTCAAGGTTGCCGCCAAGAATTCCAAAGATGTCCATGCTCGAGCCCTTGGAATGAGCAATAGTGTCAACCTTGCATTAAATGCCAAAGTTGTGGAGCATGTGGATGAAGACGATAGTGATGAAGGCCTATCCATGAGCCATCCCGATGATGTCAAGATTGCTCATGGTGAGTAATATGGCCTTCTATGCAAAGAACTTTTGGAAAGACCCCGCCAAGGCCAAGATGGAAATTCAACGTATAAGAACCCAAATGGATGAAGAGACAATGTCACTAAATTGAGAACTTGCTTCAATTGTGGTGACTGCTATCACTTTGTGGCGGGCTGTCCCTATGAGAAAAGAGAAGATCATGGGGGTAAACTTGTGTTGAAGAAAACCTCCAAAGCTCCTTTCAAGAAACCCTTCATCAAGAAGAATCCCATCAACAAGAAGTCGGGTGAAATTGTATTGATCACTCATGAAGAATTATCCTCCGACAATGAAGATGATGAAGAGGGAACATCAAGTGGTGTGGCTTCTCTTGCCACTACTTCTACACCCACATTCTAACTCTTCGACTCTCCAAATGAGAATATCTCCAACAAGAACGCCACTTGCCTTATGGCAAGAGGAACGAAGGTATCTTCATCATCACACCCCTCCTCCTTGATTAATGATGAAATTGATGATGAGATGTCTATTGAGGTCAAAAAGGAAATAATTTCTTTTGATGAGTTCATGAATAACTTGAAAGGGGAACACAAGACACATTTTGTGGACCTCTTAGATCAACTTTCTCACACACAGGAGCTTATTTATGAGAGATGTAAACTATGGAGAGAACACATGATTGAGGTAGAAGCCCTAAATAATGTTCTAGAAGAAGAACAACAGACTATGATGTCCCTTGAACTAAAACTTGAAGGGCTTGATGGGGCTTATGACATAATTGTTAATAGACTCATTAAGGAATAAGACCATGATATTGCTACATATAAAAGGGCTAAAAAACATAAGATTGAGTTTGGTGTTGTTCAAGAATAAGGCAAGATCGCACAAGAAAAAGACAAGGCCATTGTGGGGAGTAAGACCATAAGTGGCAAAACTATGTCTCATGATGATTTCGCGGGAAGTGCTAACGCTCACTATGTTTTAATGCATGATTATTATGGTGATGTGTATGCACAATATGTTGGCCCATTTGATGGGTATATTGCTTGGTCTATTTGGGTTCCCAAGACCCTTGTTGCTAACAAAAGAGGACCCATTGAAAAATGGGTAACTAAAAACTATCTTGATCTTTTGTAGACTTATGCTTCCGGAGGGTCAAAGTGGGTTCTTGATAGTGGTTGCACAATTCATATGACCGGAAGCTCATCTATTGTCAAAGATTTAAGACCAAATGATGATCAAATATCCGTGACATATGCCGACAAGTCAAAGTCTAAGGTCATGGGTCTTGGCAAGGTTGTGGTTGCCCACGATATTACACTCGTGGACGTCATGCTTGTTGAGACCCTTGGTTATAATTTACTTTTAGTCCGTGCTCTTGGAAAGATGGGCTTTGTCATCTTTATTGATGAAGATATTGTGGTCCTCATGTGGAGCCAGCCCCTCAAGGTCACTTTCGTTGGGTACGTCGAAAATGACTTGTATGTGGTGGACTTTTCGGGGCAAACCACTACAAGTGTGATGTGCCTATTCAGAAAGGCCGATGTGGGTTGGTTATGGCATTGACGTCTAGCCCATGTCAATATGATAACTTTTCAAAGTATCCACAAGGGGTTCCATATTGTTGGACTAAAAGAAAATGTTTCCTTTGCCAAAGATCGTGTTTGCAGGGCTTGTGTTGAAGGAAAGATGCATGATCCTCCTCACAAGCCAAATAACTACATCAAGTCCAAGAGGATCTTGGAGCTCCTTCATGTGGATCTCTTTGGTCCTCCATCCCATGCAAGTCTTAGTGGGAAGAAATATTTTTTGGTGATTGTTGATGACTATTCAAGATACACATGGGTATGCTTCTTCAAGTCGAAAAGTGAGACACAAGAGAACTTCATCGACTTCATCAACATGGTTCAACGTCAACACAATGTCCCTATGTTGATAATAAGAAGCGACAACAACACTGAGTTCAAGAACTACACCTTGAATGGATTTCTTAGTGATGAGGGGATAAAACACCAATATTCCGCTTCTTATACCCCTCAACAAAATGGTGTAGCCGAGAGGAAGAACCAGACTCTTATTGACATGGCAAGGACCATGTTGGCGGAGATTAAATCTCCATATAATTTTTTGGCCGAAGCAATCTCCACTGCTTGCCATGCATCAAACCAGATCTACCTCCACAAACAATTGATCAAGACTCCATATGAAATACTTACCGGCAACAAGCCCAACGTATCTTACTTCCGGGTGTTCGGTTGTAAGTGTTTCTATCTCAAAAAGGGTGCTCGTTTTTCCAAATTCGATTCCAAAGCATTAGATGGTATTTTTGTTGGCTATGGTCTCGAATCCCGCACTTATAGAATCTATGATAAGCTCTCTGGAGATGTCATAGAATCTTGTAGTGTGGTGTTCGAAGAATATGATGGTCCCCAAGGGGGGCGTGTTGATGCTTGTGATGCAGATGATGAAATGCCTCAGGATGCCATAGGAACAATGGGTGTGGGATTTATCCTCACCGTTGAGGAACCCCTTATGGCAGATCGATAAGAACTATTCTCTACTAAAGTGGATCCCTCATCTTCACAGCAACAACAAGCTCCATCTATCGAGGAGGACAATGACCCAATCCAAATACAAGCTATGGACCCACAAAATGTTGATTAGGGAGATACCTCTAGTGAGGAGGAGCTTGAGTCACCATTCTCCAGAATGTCAAGTGTTGCTCGGTCTATTACACAAGGAAGATCTATACAATCTGTCGTGAGAGCAGCTCAACTCTAGTCTAGTAGTGTGCCTGATCAAGACCAAGGTTAATCCGTGCCTCTTATTGAAGAGAATGATCCTAATGATGATCAAGGTCAAGTTGATGGTCAAGACGAGGACCAAAATGATGAATATATCCCCCCAAGAAACAATAAGGAGATTGAAACTCGTCGCAAAGCTAGAATGGATAGAATGTTGGAATTAAGAGACCACTCTCTAGACAATGTGGTTGGCGATCTAAGGAGAGGAATGTCTACAAGAGCACAATTTAAGAGGTTTAGTGAACACCAAGCACACATATCCATGATAGAACCAAAGAAAGTATGGGAAGCTCTTGAAGATTCGGATTGGTTGGAGGAAATGCACAAAGAGCTCAACAACTTTGAGAGAAATAAAGTTTGGAAGTTAGTTGATAAGACAAAGGATTGCCGCAATGTCATAGGCACCAAGTGGATATTCAAGAACAAGCAAGATGAGCATGGAATTGTTGTAAGGAACAATACAAGATTGGTTGCACAAGGGTTCTCTCAAATTGAAAGGGATTGATTATGGAGAGACATATGCACCCACGGCTCGCCTTGAGTCCATCTGTATCCTTCTTTCTTATGTGGCACATCATAACTTTAAGTTGCAACAAATGGATGTAGAAAGTGCATTTATTAATGGTCCATTGAATGAGTTGGTATATCTAAAGCAACCCCCGGGTTTGAGGATCCCAACTTCCCAAACCATGTCTACAAACTTGATAAGGCTCTCTATGGGCTCAAACAAGCCCCACGCATGTGGTATGAGCACCTTAGAGAGTTGTTGTTTGACCGTGGGTTTGAGGTTGGGAAAATCAATCCAACTCTTTTTACTAAGAAGGTCAATTGGGAGCTTTTTGTGTTCCAAATATATGTTGATGATATTATCTTTGTCTCATCTAACAAATCTTTTAATGATGAATTCTCAAAGCTTGTGACTAATAGGTTCCAGATGTCTATGATGGGGGAGTTGAGAATATTTCTTGGTTTTGAGATCAAGCAAGTAAGAGGAGAACATTCTTCAACCAAGCCAAGTATACTCAAGATATGCTCAAAAGTTTTAACATGAAAGATTTAAATGGAGCTCCTACCCCCATGGCAACAAAGACTCATCTTGAACTAATCCAAATGGTAAATATGTGGATCAAAAGGTATACCGGTCTATGATTGGTTCTTTTTTTTACCTTTGTGCATCTAGACCTGATATTGTGTTGAGTGTAGGAGTGTGTAAGATATTAAGCGGCTCCTAAAGAAAGCCATCTACTGGCGGTCAAGAGAATCTTTCGATATTTGGTTCATACTCCACACTATGGTATTTGGTATCCTCGAGGCTCAACATTTGCTCTTTGTGGATACACGGACTCGGATTGGGCAGGGGATAAGGATGACAGAAAACAAACTCCGTGTCTTGCCAATTCCTTGGTAGGTCCTTGGTGTGTTGGTCTTCTAAGAAGCAAAATTGTATATCTCTCTCCACCACCGAAGCCGAGTATGTGGCGGCTGCTAGTGCTTGTACTCAATTTCTATGGATGAGGCAAACTTTAAAGGAATACAGTGTCCATTGTGACAAAGTGCCTCTTCTATGTGACAATAAAAGTGCTATCAAGATTGCCTATAACCCGGTGGATCACACAAGGACAAAGCACATTGAGATTCATCATCACTTCATTAGAAATCATGTTTCTCAAGGTGATATTGAGCTATCTTATGTGTCAACCAAAGACCAACTTGCCGACATCTTCACGAAGCGACTTGATGAACCAAGGTTTTGTTATTTGAGGAATGAACTAAATATCATACATTCAAGGAGCTTGACTTGATGACCTTGCATACTCACCTATGTCTTGACTCTTATTTGGTTTCGATGTAGGCATGGAGATAGGGGGAGTGCGGTCCTAATACATTGGGCTATCCCTCCCCCCATAATGCCAAAATTAAGAAATTCAATTCTCTTAAAATCATTTTGTGATATGTGAGCTTCATTGACGAGTAGTGGCTATGAACCAAGGATAATTCTTCACGGTGTCATGCCACAAACTCTCACATGGTGGCCTCGGTCACCGCCCTCTTCTTATTGAAGAGTTGGTTCTTGGTATGTGTCCCTTTGGAGCTTTATTGAACATTTTAGTGGATTTTTATGGTTGATTCTTGATTATTCATGTATGGCATCTTAAACCAAGCCTACTCCTTGTCTTAAAACACACACTCTCTCATATATGTCCCAAAACACAAAACTTGGTGCATTTGGTCAAGGAGGACCGGAGTCTCCGGTCTAGACGGTTTTCGGGCCACTTAAGGGAGGTCGGGGTGAACTAAAATAGACATTTTCATTCATCCACCCCTGACCTCCCCTCTCAACCCCGTCGCCTCCTCTTCCAAATCTCCTCCCCGGAGGTCAAAAACCCCCTGGGATCCCCCGTGCCGCCAGCCAACTTCCTCCCCTCCACCATTGGGCCATTCCCACCGATTGAATCGATCCCATGGACAGATCTGGTACCTCCCCTCACCTGTTTCACCTAGGTTTCCTCCCTTGATTTGTTTTTGAGGTTTGGTACCGATTTTGCCCACTGGAATCACTTGTATGCATGCACACTACCACATTATCCTTGTTACATTGCCCGATATGTTCGAATCGCTCCCTCCCACAGCATCCCTGTACATGCCCGAGTCTCTCTACCGGAGACTCCGGTCCTGTGGGCTGGAGACTCCGGTCTAAGCCAGAAACTCCAGTGTGTACTGCGGAGAATCCGGTGTGGAGTGACTCAAATTGATCCAGTAATGTCTCAAGGCTCTTGAGTTGCATTTATGGGATATATATATGCTTACCTCCATGCTATCTCCCTCATTGTTATTCACGGGTTCTGGTTCTCGTCGTCCTCCTTGCACCAAGGCCAAGTCAAAGAGGGCCGATCCACGATATGATGAGACCGAGGGTCAGTATGTTGTGCCCCCGTCCAACCGGAGACAGCAGGCCCGTGATGCAGCATACATGAGGAGGGAGCGGGATAGGGTTGAGGAAGAGAACCGTGCCAAGAGGGCAAAGTACGACAATCTTCAATATTTGGCCCACATGTCAAAGAAGGAGTTCCATGAGCTGCGGAAGACAAATTTCTATGCCTTGCCACGGACCAGCGAGGACCCATGCTATTGGAGGAAGGAGCAAGTTGTTTTCATGAAAGACATTTACAACATGCTCAAGAAGTCACTTGTGTGTCCACAAAAGTACGAGTGTTGAGCAGATGAGGACCAGTCCATACTTCTCTAATGCACTGTTGATTTGTGAGAATCTTGGGCTGTTCAGGTTGATGGAGCTTCGTGAGGATTACAACATCACTCTTGTGCAGCAGTTCTATGCCACAGTTGTGTTTAGGTCTGACCAAGCAAGGACAATGACTTGGGTGACTAGAGATCACCACTACACTGCGAATTTCTACAACTTTGCTTATGCCATCTTTGAGACCTTTCAGGGTGTGTCCACTCATGTTGGGGTGCGTATGCACTCAGCATCTCTTGGGGAGAACAAGAACAGCTTGCCCCTTTGTATGGCAGCGAGGGAGTTGTGGGCGGTTCCAAGGGCCTCAAGCCCCTCTACAATCTGATGTTGAGGATCTTTCTCCATACCATTTCCCCTAGTGCTGGAAATGATGATGCCATGAGATGTGGTTTGGTCAACCTGCTATACCATACCCACAAGATTCACATGGCTGGCCCCGAGGCAGATGAGGCTCATATTTGAGGAGATGTTCCATGCCATTTTGTACAAGAAGGCTCCTACATATGCACCACTTGTCATGAGGCTCATCAACACCCAGGCTCATGGTTCTCCACTTGCTTTGGCTCCCAACATTATGGAGCACACTATTGTATCACTGCAGCATAAGGGACGCATGGGGCCTCCTCCTAGACACTCCTATGCCAATGAGGAGGAGGATATCACTAAGACCGAGAGGGCCCCCTCTCTTACCAGGGCTCGGAGGAAGAGTGCTTCCAATGCACCCATGCCTCCCATGACACGAGAATATGTACATGAGAGGGTCAAGAAGGCCTCATTCTGGGAGAGGACCCTTTGTTGCATGAATGTGGACATCCGCAAGCAACAGCATGCCTCCTACAAGAGCAACCATCGCATAGAGAAAATCCTCAAGGAGATCAAGGCTCAGAGAGAACAAGAAGATGATGAAGGTGGTGATGAGTACACTGATGAGCATGGCGCTCAACAATCCACTAAGTCAGACTACACACTTTCTTTTGGGGCATGGAATTCCCAACATGACAGTTTGGTGGATTGGAAGACCTTCTCTGATGTCACCTCTGTTGGGAATATGCCCTAGAGGCAATCATGTATGATGATATTTCCCATTGTATTCATAAAGATATTAAGTTGTCCCTGTATAAACATCTGATGTGTATCATTGAATATGTGATTCGGTTGTGGAACTATACATTCATGTTGTTTGTACTATATGTCCTTGGTCATTGAGGTTGTACTGGACACACAACTTAGACCAATGTGAAAGTCGGCTTGATGACTCGGCTCCACTTGTCATGGGCATGGAGATGCTATTCCGACTTACACAGATTCGACTAAAGAGTTTAGCGAGTCGGATTGACACATATTGAGGTACAACGAACAAGTTGTCATTTGTATATCTCAATCAATGTAATCCTTAGACCTGTGGTTATTGCATAATCCGATTTGAGGATCACCAACTTAGGTTCTGTCAAACGTTGATCCGTAACTGGGCAATTATAAAGGCAGAGTTCGGGTCGACTGAGAATCAAGCTGCGTGATGTGAATAACGAAGATGGGATTTTGCCCCTCCACTTGGAGAGATATTCTCTGGGCCCTCTCGGATGATATGATTTGGAAAGCATGGCCATGCACGACTCAGTTAAGTGTTAACTGAGGCGATCGACTAAGAGTTAGTCGGGTGAATCACTTATCTCGGATCGAGAAGGGAGTCAGACTATTTAAGGGATGACAAATATTCGCCTATAGTCTGACAAGGTATATCGTGAGGCAAAAGGGACTCGGACGCAAGTTGCACTGGAAAGGAAAGTCGTCATGACTCTTTGGTACTTGGGAGTCGGCACGTTCTGCTAGGAGCTGCTACCGACTAATCGATTGAGAGTCGGACTCTAATCGTGTCCAGGTTGCCAAGAGCCTGCGGGGTCACACACTTAAGAGCGGGAGCAAGTTCGGATTGGATCTGAACCGGAAATCTGGTTGGGTTGGACCCAAGATGGATTAGGACTGAGTCAGTGAGTTGGACTCGCGGTGACTAGTGTTATATGGGCTTTAGTGAATGGGCCACGAGAGTGGAGCCCACGTTCACTCCCTATATATAGTGGAGCATAGTAACCCAGAAGGGTTAATCGTTGATCGGTTAGGTCATTCCATGTGTTGGAAACCCTAGCTCCAAAGCAGTCCTGCCGTCATTACGAACCTAGAAGTTCGCCGCCGGTGCTCCTCCTTGTATGTGTGGATACCAGCAGAGGTGCTACACGATCAGCACCAGGACGATTGGATCGTGAGGACTGCACTGCATCAACTGATGCGCTTCAACAGTAATCCGCAACTGCGCGTCTAGTGGTAAACCTTGTGGCCCTCTACCTCAGCTGGATCTTGGGATCACCACGTTAGAAGGAAAAGGTTTTGTTTTATCTCTACGTGGCCCAACAGTGGTATCAGAGCGATAACTTCTGGTTTTAGGCTCGAGATCTCGCATATGTGATATGCGGTTGGCTGTAGATGAGATGTATGTGCTATTTTGGTGGTCGATCTATGAGATAGATTGGTTTTGTACGAGGTTGATTGGATCAACTGTACTCGAGGAATGGTAGATCTGATTTCCGTGATCATACTGTTGAGGTCGTGGAACGACATACCCCTACCGGTCGGCTTCCACCATCGGGGTAGACTGTGACACGTAAATCCAGAGGCGATGATCGAAGACTGCCGGCTTTGCCCTGTCGTAGCGTGTTAGACGTCATTGCGAGTTTCACAACGCCGGTAGATAGCGTATCTATGCATAACTTGTTTTTGCAGGAAGTTGTGAATGGTATGGTTCATGTGCATGTGATGTATGTGTGTAATCCATACGTGATCTGCGAATCACGGTTTAGTCAGCCGGCTGGAGCCTAGGTGCTGTCATTTTATTGTATAACGACCTGCGTGTCGGATTCTCTATGTAATTTACTTTACTAAGTTAGTGTAGCTGTTTGAAGAATCCGGATGACATGCAAGGCGATGTACATGTCGGCGACATGGAGTAAGACGACAAGTGACAAGAGTTGGCACGAGCCGGACTACAGGCTTTGTGGAGATGGAGATCGCCAAGAAGAGAGACATACCATTTCACATTATGATTATTTTATTATGTGTTATTGTTATGTCTCTATTTTACCTCTATTAGATAGTCGGTAAAATCTAAACCCTCAAAGAAGGTCTAGTCAGTTTTCCCGCCAGTGTTTGCACCATCACAAGTCGGATATTTTTGGTAGTGGGCTCATAAAATTGAGGTGCTGCCAATTATTTCCGACTAGGTGGGTTTGAGTCGGACTCTTACCGCGGAAACACTCGGTAAGCTATACGGGTCTATCACAATGGTTGTGGGGCTCGGGGAAAAGTCAGATGGGAGCCGGGGCATGTGATGCCACCCGTCCAACAGGAGTCGTATGAGATACGATAGACAAGGAGTTGTCTACCTAGATCACTTTGCGGCTAGCGGTGATGCTAAAGCTCACTAGCCGACTTGCTTATTTAGGATCCTGAATCACTAAGTAACCATCGGAGGGGTGTTGGTTCTAGTGGGAGCATAAAATATTAAAGTGTTTAATATGCTTGCTCTTTTATGAATACATTTTTTAAGTGTTTTGCATATTTTCTGTTGTAGATCATGGCACCAAGTAGTAGTCACTCTCAGATATACGGTTTTGTGTTGAGAACCATTCTTGAGAAAGATAAACTAAATGACACTAATTTTACCAACTGGTATCGAAATATGAGAATTGTTCTCAAACAAGAAAAGAAGGACCATGTCCTAGACAACCCACATCCAGATGAGCCGAATGAGAATGCGACTGTCGCTACCACCATGCCTACCGTTGGGCTAAGGATGAGTCCACGGATATTAGCTGTCTTATGCTTGGTCACATGGAACCAGACTTGCAAAAGCAGTTTGAGCATGTTGAGGCCTACGATATGATCGAAAGCCTCAAAAGTATGTTCCAGGCTCAGGCGAAGACTGAGAGGTTTCAAGTCTCTTAGGCTTTGCTAAGTTGCAAGCTTAAGGATGGTGATCCACTGAGTCCGCATGTGATCAAAATGGTTGGTTACGTGCAGTCTATGGAGAGGCTTGGCTACCCCATTAGCAAAGAGTTCGCTACGGATATAATTCTGAACTCTCTTCCTAGTGCATATGGGCAGTTCATTTCGAACTACCACATTCATGGTATGGATAAGAAGCTCACTAAATTACATGGGATGCTCAAGCAGGCTGAGGCGGAACTCAAGAAGGGCGCCAGTCAAGTGTTGATGGTGCAGAATAAGGCTAAGTTTAATAAGAGTTCTTGGACTAAGAAGAAGGCTAAGTCGGGAGGAAAGCAGGCTCAGGACCCGGTCCCAAGCACTTCCTCAGGAACTAAGCCATCTCCTTCAGCCGGATCCACTTGCTTCTACTGCAAGGCAGATGGCCACTGGAAGAGGAACTGCAGCAGGTACTTGGCCGACAAAGCCAAGAGTGGAGGTATGACTTCCGACTCAGGTACACTTGTTTGCAATGTTATAGACATATATCTTGCTGATGCGCCTAATAGTTCTTGGGTATATGATACCAGATTAGTTATTCACATCTGCAACTCGTTGCAGGGACTGGTAAGAACTAGGAGCGTAGCGAGAGGCGAGGTTGATATTCGAGTCGACAACAAAGCAAGAGTTGCTGCGTTGGAAGTCAGCACGATGCAGCTTCATTTACCTTCCGAATTCATTATGGAACTGAATAATTGTTATTATGTTCCAATGCTCAGTCGAAACATTATTTCTGCTTCATGTTTGATGAGGCAAGGCTATGAGTCGAATATCAAGAATAATGGTTGTTCTTTGTATTTGAATGATATGTTTCACGGCTTTGCACTCGTCTAGGACGGGTTATTTATTTTGAATCTTGACGGTGAGTCGGTTTATAACATAAATGTTAAAAGGTTGAAACCAAATGATCTCAATATGACTTACTTTTGTCACTGTCGGCTTGGTCATATAAGTTGGAAACACATGAAGAAGCTCCATGATGATGGAGTCCTAACTTCGTTCGACTTGGAGTCGTTTGAGACATGCGAATCTTGCCTACTCGGCAAAATGACCAAGACACCTTTTGCAAAGAGTTGCAAAAGGGCGTCCGACTTGTTGGGACTAGTATATAGTGATGTATGTGGACCAATGAGCACGAAGCCAGAGGTGGTTATGAGTACTTCATTACCTTCACTGATGATTTGAGTCGGTATGGATATATCTACTTGATGAAACATAAGTCAGAAGCATTTGAAAAGTTCAAAGAATTCTAGAATGAAGCACAGAATCAACTCGACAAGAAAATAAAGTTTCTTCGGTCGGACCGAGGAGGAGATTACATGAGCCATGAGTTTGATGACCATCTGAAAAGTTGTGGAATTGTTCCTCAACTTACTCCGCTAGGAACGCCGCAAAGGAACGGTGTTTCGGAAAGGCGGAATCGGACCTTTTTGGACATGGTATGATCAATGATGAGTCGGACAGATCTGCCTTTATCATTTTGGGGTTATTGTCTAGAAACAACGGCGTTCATACTAAACAGAGTACCATCAAAGTCGGTAGAGAAGACACCGCATGAGATGTGGACAGGCAAAAAGCCGAGTTTGTCTTTTCTTAAGATTTGGGGTTGTGAAGCATTTGTCAAGCGACTTCAGTCGGACAAGCTTACGGCCAAGTCGGATAAGTGTATTTTCGTGGGGTATCCCAGGGAAACCTTGGATTACTACTTCTACAACCGAGAAGAGGGCAAAGTGTTTGTCGCTCGGAACAGTGTCTTCCTTGAGAAAGAGTTTCTCAATTGGGGAGTAAGTGGGAGCACGGTGCAGCTCGAAGAAATTCGAGAGGAACCGGTTAGTAGCGAGTCGGAAAAAACCTTGGAGGTTTAGCCGGCCGTGGTAGCTGAGCCGGCAGCAGCACCTGTACTACGAAGATCGGCGAGATTACGAAGTGTTCGTGATGTGTTACTGTTAGACAATGATGAGCCAGCGAATCATTCAGAAGCGATGGTGGGATCCGATTCTGAGTCATGGCTTGGATCCATGAGATCTCAGTTAAAGTCCATGGATGAAAATCATGTTTGGAACTTGGTTGATCTGCCAGACGATGCAAGACCCGTCGAGTGCAAATGGGTCTTTAAGAAGAAAAACTGATATGGATGGAAATGTTTCCGTCTATAAAGCACGTCTTGTCGCGAAGGGGTTCCGACAAGTTCAAGGAGTTGATTACGACAAGACTTTCTCGCCCGTAGCGATGCTTAAATCAGTTCAGATCATGTTAGCGATAACAGCCTATTTCGACTATGAGATATGGCAGATGGATGTCAAAACGGCTTTCCTTAACGGAAATTTAACCGAGGACGTGTATATGATACAGCCCGAGGGTTTTGTCGATCCGGCTAATGCTGACAAGATATGTAAACTTTAGAAATCCATTTATGGGTTGAAGCAAGCATCTCGGAGTTGGAATATTCGCTTTGATGAGGTAGTCAAATCGTTTGGCTTCATCAAGAGTGATCATGGTTCTTGCTTATACAAGAAGTTTAGTGAGAGCAAAGTAAACTTTCTAATCTTATATTTGGATGACATATTACTGATTGGAAATGATGTCCAGATGTTGCAAGAAACCAAGGAATCATTGGAAAGGAGTTTCTCAATGAAATACTTGGGTGAGGAAACATACATCCTCGGAATCCGGATCTATAGAGATAGATCAAGGAGGCTCATTGGATTGAGTCAGAGTACTTATTTGGACAAAGTGTTGAAGAAGTTCAACATGGAATCATCTAAGAAGGGGTTCTTACCGATGTCCCATGGTGTAAAACTTAGCAAGACTCAGTGTCCTTCGACAACTGATGAGCGAAGTCGGATGAGTGCGTTTTCGTATGCTTATGCAGTAGGATCCATCATGTATACCATGATTTATACTAGGCCGGATGTTTTGTATGATCTAAGTGTTGTGAGTAGATACCAGGCTGATCCTGGAGAAATCCACTAGACAGCGGCTAAAAATATCCTAAAGTACTTGAGAAGGACTAAGGATATGTTTTTGGTTTATGGTGGCGAAGATGAACTCAGTGTAAAGGGTTACACGGATGTGAGTTATCTTACCGACTCTGATGATTCTCGTTCGCAATCCGGATACGTGTTTATTATAAATGGAGGTGATGTGAGCTAGAAGAGTTCCAAGCAAGAGACTATGTCTGCATCTACAACAGAGGCTGAGTATATTGCCGCCTCAGAGGCAGCAAAGGAAGCTGTTTGGATGAGTAATTTCCTCATGGATCTTGGTGTGGTTCAGGGCTCGTCCAATCCATTAGACGTGTATTGTGACAACAATGGTGCTATTGCACAATCCAAGGAACCTAGACAACACCAGAAGAACAAGCACATACTCATGCGGTACCACCTCATTCGCCAGTTTGTGGATCAGGGTGATATCAAGTTATGCCAGGTATACACAGATGCAAGTATTACGGATCCGTTCACAAAGCCGTTACCACAGCCGAAACATGAGGCGCACCTGAGAGCCATGGGCAGTAGATGCTTAGACATGTGATGTCGGAAGATTGACTCTAGTGCAAGTGGGAGACTGTTGCGAATATGCCCTAGAGGCAATCATGTATGATGATATTTCCCATTGTATTCATAAAGATATTAAGTTGTCCTTGTATAAACATCTGATGTGTATCATTGAATATGTGATTCGGTTGTGGAACTATACATTAATGTTGTTTGTACTAAATGTCCTTGGTCATAGAGGTTATACTGGACACACAACTTAGACCAATGTGAAAGTCGGCTTGATGACTCGGTTCCACTTGTCATGGGCATGGAGATGCTATTCCGACTTACACAGATTCGACTAAAGAGTTTAGCGAGTCGGATTGACCCATATTGAGGTACAACGACCAAGTTGTCATTTGTATATCTCAATCAATGTAATCCTTAGACCTGTGGTTATTGCATAATCCGAGTTGAGGATCACCGACTTAGGTTCTGTCAAACGTTGATCCATAACTAGGCAGTTATAAAGGCAGAGTTTGGGTCGACTGAGAATCAAGCTGCGTGATGTGAATAACCAAGATGGGATTTTGCCCCTCCACTTGGAGAGATATTCTCTGGGCCCTCTCGGATGATATGATTCCGAAAGAATGGCCATGCACGACTCGGTTAAGTGTTAACTGAGGCTATCGAATAAGAGTTAGTCGGGTGAATCACTTATCTCGGATCGAGAAGAGAGTCAGACTATTTATGGGATGACAAATATTCGCCTATAGTCTGACAAGGTATATTGTGAGGCAAAAGGGATTCGAACGCAAGTCGCATTGGAAAGGAAAGTCGTCATGACTCTTTGGTACTTAGGAGTCGACACGTTCTGCTAGGAGCCGCTACCAACTGATCGATTGCAAGTCGGACTCTAATCATGTCCAAGTTGCCAAGAGCCTGCGGGGTCACACACTTAAGAGCGGGAGCAAGTTCGGATCGGATCTGAACCGGAAATCTGGTTGGGTTGGACCCAAGCCGGATTAGGACTGAGTAAGTGAGTTGGACTCGCGGTGACTAGTGTTATATGGGCTTTAGTGAATGGGCCACGAGAGTGGAGCCCACGTTCACTCCCTATATATAGTGGAGCACAGTAACCCAGAAGGGTTAATCGTTGATCGGTTAGGTCATTCCATGTGTTGGAAACCCTAGCTCCACAGCAGTCCTGCCGTCGTTACGAACCTAGAAGTTCGCCGCCGGTGCTCCTCCTTGTACGTGTGGATACCAGCAGAGGTGTTGTACGATCGGCACCAGGACGATTGGATCGTGAGGACTGCACTGCATCAACTGACGTGCTTCATCAGTAATACGCAACTGCGCGTCTAGTGGTAAACCTTGTGGCCTTCTACCTCAGCTGGATCTTGGGATCACCACGTTAGAAGGAAAAAGTTTTGTTTTATCTCTACGTGGCCCAACAACCTCAGGATATGGGTACCAGGGTACCTCCTCTTCTCTCCCTCACGGCAAAGGGCCTGCAGCTCTAGATGGTGATGATGACTATGAGGATGACGATGATGAGGATCAGGATATGGATGAGGAGGACGAGGATGATGACGATGAGGACTACTATCCATTGGGGCGCTAGCTTAGGTCTTTTCCCTTTTTGGCATTTCGATGCCAAAGGGGAGAATACATTGTCATCGGGGTTTGCATGGGCTTGGACTTGCTTTTTATTGCTTTTTATTTGCCATATCAAACTATTTTCTAGTTGTGTGAGGACATGGTTGCTCCTACATTATTGTAAATCGTGTGATGACTATGTTTTATTATCCATCTACTACCTGCCGTGCATCCTTTACATTGTTTATCATAGTACACATAGTCAGGGGGAGAATTGCTATACACTGTAATATCTTATTATATCTTATTGCAAATATTCCCATGCAAAATCACTTGTTGTCATCGAACACCAAAAAGGGTGAGATTGAAAGGACATTTACTATCGTAATTACTTTTGGTGTTCATTAACAACAAGTAGATCATTTTACAGTATTCTAATGTCTATAGGTTGATATAATGCAAAGTGAAAAGGACCCTTGACTTATGGAATTATTTCGGATCACATATGCTAGTTCCTGGAAACTCCAGACCGGAGTCTCTGGTCTGAGTGGACCGGAGTCTCCGGTGTGTTCCGGAGTTTCCCAGGAGTCTCCGGAAGGGGCTCCAGAATTCAGCCTAGGACAGTCTAATGGGTGGTCTGGAGGTCGGTCCGGTGACTGATCGGAGTCTCCGGTCCAAGCCTTATACCGGAGTCTCTGGTGTGGCTGGACCGGAGTCTCCGGTCCACTTGGTTCCCGGAGGTGCTGGGACAATCTGATAGGTGGTCCGGAGGCTGGTCCGGAGATTGGCTAGAGTCTCCGGTGTGGACCAGAGTCTTCGGTCTGCACACCGAAGTCTCCGGTCTGCAGATTCTCCAACAGTCAGAAAATGGTTTAGTGGAGGGGCTGCTTATAAATAGAGGACCTTATCCCCTTCCTCCATCTGCTCGACCCACTCAAGAACACCATCCCCATTCGAGCCACCAAAAACAAGATCTCTTCATCCAACCATCCAAAGTCATTGATCTTTGGAGAATCGAAGGAGGAGGCCTTGATCTACAGCTTCACCGAGAGAGATCTTCATTTCCCCATCATTCACTTGAGGCCCCCCATGCTCTAGTGTTTTTTTGAAAACCCTAGCTTTTGATTTGGTTCTTACAAGCTTGTATTTGATTGTTGACAGCTTGCTTGTATTTCGGAGCCTCCAATTAAGTTGTGGATGTGTGCCCCGAACTTGTTGTAAAGGTGTCGGCTTCCACCTCGAAGGTTGCCGATATAGTGGAAGAGGTGAATCGAACCCTTTGGGGCAAGGTTCATCAGAGAACAAGGGAGGCCTCTCATGGCGTTGGTGGTTTGAAACCACCCCCTCTCCAAACGTAGACGTACTTCCCCTCAACAGGATGGAACTACGGGAAAAATATCCTTTTATCTCCGCGCTCCACTTTGGTTACTTATATCCTTTACCACACTTTACTTTACTTGTTCTTTCTTAGTGTTTGTGCTAGTTGGTGCCAGTTTGACATATGGTAAATTCACCTTAGTTGCATAATCTAGAGAATTTACCTTTCTTGTCAAACCCTAATTTGAAAAAGAGTAAAATTTGAAGTAGCACATATTCACCCCCCCCCCCCTCTAGGTGCCCATACGATCATTTCACCCTTGTCCTCTCCCCTTAAAATATAGGTGGATTTCCTCTTCCATAGAGGAGAGTAGTATAGGATCCGTATCCTACAAGGACTCGTCCTTTTCCTTTCTTCCACCACTTTGAGAGAGAGGAAGTCCATATCCAATAAAAAGTCTGCATGAATACGGAGTCCTCCCCAAAACCAACTTGAGGGGCAAGTTTGAGACCAGGGATGACTCTTCCCCTGCACGACCTCGCCCCATCGGCCCTAGGGGAGGCCCTGGCCGATTCAGCCAGGGTCTCCTCCCTCCTCCGCGTGCATGTGGGCCTAGTAGGCCCATGCGACCCTTCAACCCATGAGACCTACTAGGATATTAATAAATAATAATTTCTTATTTATTATTACTATAAATATTTATTCCAAAGATTTCCAAAATAACTTCCGGACACCTCCAAACTAATTTGAAACCTTCCAAAAAAATATTTACAGCATCCTCTTTTAATGTCCAGAACTATTCCGTCAACTATTGGTGATAACCTAGACACCTCCAGAATATTACGAGATACTTCGAAACAACCTTTTGGAATTACTTCATCCAACTATCTCATTCGCATTCACATTCTAAAGTGCACAAAACGTCTTAAGTGTGTGACCCGGTAGGTTCGGATATTTGCGGACATGTCCGGAACTCATTATGTGACAATGATTACTATCAGTTTCTTGATACAAGTAGCAACCCCTGAAAATAACATGAAGTTCTTTATCGTGTTAATTGTAGTATTGAGTCTGATACATATCGTATTAATCTGTCGATATTTTACATTGCCCGAGATGAAACACTAGGTTATTCTTGTTTCCTGGCATGTACTCTTTACTCATCATGTACTATTGACGTTCTTGTGTTCAACAACTAGATCACATATCCGACCAGACGATGATGAACATCATTGTACATGAGTGGGCCCAGAGTGTATCTCTCCATTATCATGAGTATCAATTCCCACATGAACACCATGTGAATAATTAGCGAACCATCTGGTACAAAAAACATCAAATTTATAATTACTCTACTGAGAGAACATTTGGAGAATCTTGCCACGTCCATATTGTACCAAGTTCACATGTGTCTCATGGTCAAATGAGTCTAGTAAAGGAAATATAATGTTTATGAGATTAAACTGATAACTATATTGATGATGCGTTTCACGGTATCTCATGTTTGGGTCTATCCATCATCGTTGTTCTCCAACAACTCCAATCTCATGTATCACCGGCAACTCCATAACACATTGTTTTTTTGCCCATAGTCAGGAAACCAAGACTATCAATGATACATGAACTAGTCTTAGAGGTGAGACTAGGTATATATAAATGGTGTTTATGATTCCACACATGTATTAGGGTTTTTCTCGAAATAGTCATTATCTGGAACTAATACAATTATAGCACAGAATAATAAACTTAATCATGAACAGGAAATATATAATAATACAATTTATTATTGCCTCTAGAGCATATTTCCATCCGTTCTTCCTTTCGTCCATGCCATTTTTTTGGGACGGGATGGGGGTATATCGAGTGGAGTATTGATGTTTGATCCCCTCATCACTAAGTAACTCATCCAAAGTGTAACTTTTGAACTCGGTACCATTGTCACTTTGGATGGATAATATAGTTGCATTATGTTTCTGTTGGAGAAGATTTGCAAAGTCAATGACGTTCTTTTGAGTTTCACTCTTGAACTTGAAGAAGTAGACCCAAGTGTATCTTGAGAAATCATCCACAATCACTAAAAAATATTTCTTCCCTCCAAGACTATCATGTAACGGAGGTCCAAAGAGATAAATGTGAAGGAGTTCCAAGCACCTTTGTGTGGTGATTTTATTGAAATCCTTGTGAGGAGTCTCATGCATCTTCCCTTCAATACAAGCCCTACACACAAGATATTTGACAAAGGAAACACCGTTTAGTCCAATAATGTGGCCTTCCATGTGAAGTCTTTGCAAAGTCCTCATGTTTACATGGGACAAGCGGTGATGCCACAACTAGCCCTTTTCGGCCTTAGCATAGATACATAGAGCATGTGTAGTAGTGGTCCCCGAAAAGTCTACCACATACAAGTCATGCTCTACGTACCCTATTAAATCCACCATGAGAGACTTGCGCCGCATGAGGACCATGGAGTTCTCGTTAAATAATGAAGACATATCAATAACTGCTAGAGCACCGATGAGTCCAAAATTGAAGCATAATTACCTCTTGTTTTTGTATAAGTAGAGTAGGGTTTTTGTCATTTTACTGCGTTTGCGTGCATCTTTTGTCTTTTTTTCAACAGGATCCTGAATTACTAAGTATCTTATGAACATATCAACTGAGACTATCATATTATGTTGTAATATAATATTTTTAAGTGATAAAAGTCATTTAATTGATTTATCTTCGCACCTGGAAGATTTGCACATGCGCAGGAGCACACAGGGGGCTTAACAACCACTGGTCCAGGCGGAGCCCGCACATACCGTCCACCCGTACCATATGGAAGTGCGTCCGCCTCGTCCAATACTTTCACCTCGTGAAGACAGATCTGAAATCCGACATTCACAGAAACTTCCAGCCACGAAAAACCACACCATAAAGGGATCTAGAGGAGGAACTTGGAGAAGGGAAAATCATTGCTTCTTCGTGGATCATTGGAGGACAATGCATCATCCCCTTCATCATCAACCGGTGCATCACCATCACCATTACCACCCCCATCTTCCATCCATTAAATATTTTTGTAATTCCAGATTCAATTGTTGTTTGCACTAGATTCATCCCTGTACTTCTATCCATCCATTTGATTATGATGATGTTGTTGATTGCTTCCATGTGTGAGTAGTTTCCTTCATTCTTGGGGAGATGGAGAAACCCTAGCATTATTATGAAATGTAATAAAGATGATCTATTACTTGTGTCCATGATCTATTGATCTATGATGTCTGTTTGATCTCTCTCTTTAGATGGTATGTGTAGTCGGCCACATATCATTTGCCTTCAGGCCTAAGGAAAAGGGTGAAATCCTTCGGACATGTTTGGAAGTGTGCCCGGAGCTATTGTGACTAGAAGTACCGGCTAGCAACCTACATAGTCGAAGGAGGAATAAAGAGAGATTCACTAAGCTAATTATGATATCCATGGGGAAACCCTTAATTGTGGTGGTCTATATGGGTGACTGCTCTTAGACACCGCAGTGGTTATTTAGAGATGACCTAATTATTGGATCAACAAAGTGACTGCCTACGAGCCTTGTAGTGAACATCTTATTATGGAGCTCTCTCCACACATATCATGACATAAGAAATAGGTTATTCTAATTATGATTAATTACAACATACTAGTGGTGTATCCTACATCCCCGAGAATGCGTTAGCCTTATTGAGTTCAACCACCATTCCAAAAGCTTTCGTTACTTATTTTTTATTACTTGTTTTAATTACTTTTCTACATTCAATCAAAAACCTTTCAAACACCCTTTACTTGAAATCAAAAGCATATTACAAGTATCCTTCGGTAGATAGTGACGAGGGACATAAATATCTTAACCAAATAGCTCTTTGTGTGTTCGATACTCTTATTTCGAAACTAGCTACAATCGATCTGTGCACTTGCAATCATCAAGCACGAACGAAAAGAAGGTTGTAACCAAGAGTTTTGACAAGCATGACTTCAGCTAAGGATACATTTGGGGTTACCACAACCTTGCCAAAACCCAAAACATGAGAATTGTTTTATCACCGTAGGAGACCATAGTGTTTGCATCGTTTGGCTGGATCTCTGGCATGATAGACTTGCTCCTGGTCATGTGACTTGTAGCTCTACTATCCAGCACCCATTTAGCTCCACCGGAAGCATAGTCCTACAAGAAAATCAAGCTTTGTTCTTAGGTACCCATTTTGCAATGGGTCCCTTTTTGTTAGTAACAAGGGTCTTTGGCACCCAAATAGTCCAATGATAATCATGAGTATAATAAGTCCCAATGTATCTTGCATAAACATGAGAATCATAAGATTTGCAAAGTATATAAGAAGGTTTGTTCTTCCCGGCAAAGTTGTCACTTTGCAAAAGAGTAGGTCCATGAGAGGGTCCTTGAGCATTGCCCTTGTTCTTGCTCCTCCTCTTCTTCCTATTCTTCTTCTCTTTCTTGGGCATGGGAACAAAACCAACACCTTGTTTGTCAACTTTCCCTTTTGCAAGTTATTCTTTCAACAGTTTCATTTCCTCAATCAGGTTCACATGCTTGCAACAAGGGTTAGAAGAACTAGAAAAGTCTATAATGTGCATAGCGGAAGACTTAGCAATTTCACAAGTTAGTTGAGTTTGATGTTTCTCATGGGATTAAAAAGGCTTGAGAATTTTGTCTCCAAGGCTTTGTGTTCCTCTTTGAGCTTCTCAAGTTCCTCTCAACTCCTATCATGACCAACATCAAACTCAACTTTTTTTAATTTTTAAAAACTTTAACCAAAGCTAGAGCATGCTCATGATATTTAGTGAGAAAGGATATGGAGATATTATGGTCCTCAACTAGCTTGGAAACACTCTTCTCAATAGTGATTCTCAGATTTTGTTCATCCCCAAAACTTTGTGTAAGAGAGGCAATTTCATCGGTGGCCTCTCTTTCATTTTTACTTAGCAAGTCAATTAGTTTTTCATTTTCATCTAGAATATCCCTAGCATGATCAAGTTGACTTAGTAGAGCATCAAAGAAAGTTTTAGTCTCTTCCTCCAAGGTAGCAATGAAATCACACATGTCTACCATTTCTTTCTTTATCTCATGACCTTCAAGATCAAGTGCAGAAGGTTCACTTGAGATGGGTTTGGAAGTGGGTGTTACCTCGGTGGCCTTTTCCCTGGGACACTTTTGGTTAGAGGAGATGATGTTATCATTGGGGGAGTCGAAGAGGGACAATCATGGAGTATAACTAGTGGCAACAGCAGAGACTCACACAATCTCACCACCTTGAGCTTCATCATCATTTGTACCCGAAAGGTATTCTTCATGTACCACCATTGCCCTTTCCTTGTTAGCGACATTATTTTTGGTGAAGTTCTTGTTCAAAGGATGAGGAGGTCTTGACTTGTTCTAGCGGATAAGGCGACCACCATTGTAATCTCTATTCTCAAAGGGACATGCAGCCACAAAGTGACTCTTGTCATTGCAATTGTAGCAAGACCTCACTTTAGGGACCTTGTTTGTTGAGTTGAATTTTGAGTTATCCCTTGATCCTGAATTCATGCCTAGCTTGTTCCAAAAGACCCTTGAGATGCAAGTGCAAGATTCTCATTGAAGGCGTACTTGATGTCCTCTTGTGACCACTCACTAGTGTCTTCATAATCATTAACTTCTACAACCTTAACCTTCAAGGAAAGATTCACCTTCAGGATCCAAAAGCTCGAGCACGTGCGTACTCCGCATTCTACTTGGAAATGGTCATGGAAATCACTTCACTCAAGACTTCTTGGGATGTCATAAAGTGAAAGTTTCTTCTTCCCTTGATGGAGTTGAGCTTTTGTTCTTCAAATGGAACAAGAGCTTGCAAAAAAATTCTCTTCATTAACTTGTCATCAACATAGGTGGCACCAAGATCCCTCATTGTGCAACAAAGGACCTTGAGCCACCGATACATATCTTCGGGAGTATCATCTTCTTGCATAGCAGAGCTATTAGACTCATTGTTGACCTCATCAATCTTGGAGCTTTGGATGCTTGGATTTCCTACAAATAGCTTAGTGAGATGATCCCAAGCTTCTTTGGCGATGGAGAATTCCCGAATGTGAGCAAAGTATTTGGGAGTCAATAACTTTTGAATCATGCCCAAAGCGGTAGCATTAAGTTTCTTTTCCACCACCTCAGCTCGAGTCAACTTATTTGGACCATATGGCGAGAAACCTTCTTCCACAATCCTCATTAACTTAATAGAAGAGCTGGAAATATGGGATTGCATTAGATATTGCCAATTGGAAAAATTTGAAGTATCTAACATGGGTGGTGCTCCTTGAGAAATGATATGAGGCATGAGAATCGATGGGCCTAGAGTGTACTTCGGAGGTGGGGGTAGCGCGGAGTAATCCTTTTCCTCATCTCCCTCTTTAGAGGATGAGTCACCTAGCCGCTCGGTGCTCTTGCTTGGGCGCTTGGAAGTTTGAGAAACAAAACCTAAGCCCAAGTGAGTAGAGACCGCCACGAAAGTCACCACGGGGCGATCACAGGAATGTTCTATGGAGGAGGATCGGTGGTTTGGGAAGAAACATGAGGGGTGGAAATCATGGGGTTAGGCTTGAAGGACTACAAGAGAGCCGTCATTTCCTCGAATTTGGTCATCATGTAAGTCTCCAATTTATTGAGGTCTTCCATGGAGGCCAAATTCTTGGTGGTTTCACTACCTACCCTCTTCGTTAGCCATCGTCTCTTGGGCGGTAAAGCCTGAAGTAAGAGCCTTGGCTCTAATACCAATTGAAAGGTCCAACTTTAGTTTATTAGAGGGGGTGATTAGGCGACTACCATTTTTTATTTTTTAATCAAGTTTAGGCTTTGCAAGGGATATGGTTCTCTAGATATGCAACTAGATGAGCAATCCTATATGCAAGAGGACAACACCAAGTAGAAAAGAGGCAAAGGAAAACAAGTAAAGGTGTGGAGCGAGTAAACCAGAGATGAGATGCGGAGATGTAATTCCCATATTTCACTTCCAAGGAAGCTATGTCTATGTTGGAGTGGTCTCAAGGCAACACAACGTCATCCGAGCGCCACAAAGGCCTTACCTTATTCTCCGGTGAGCTCCACCACAAAGGTGGGCTCACAATCCACTAACCGGTGACCTTGAAGGCGCCAACCGAAACCTTTACAACAAGGTTGAGGGGGAGCTCCACAATTCAATTGGAGGCCCTCAATGACACCACAGAGCTTCACAATACATGCCCGAACTCCGAGGATGTTCTACACCGTCTAGGGTTCCAAGAATCCAAGAGTAACAAGATCCACATAGGATGGTAGGGGGGAATCAAGATTCCTTTGGTGGAAGTGTAGATATAGGTCACCTCTCCTACTCCTCAAAAGATCCAGAGATTTGAGTGTATAGGGAGAGAGATCTAGGAAGGTTGAGCTCTTGTATTAATGGAGGAGAGAGAAATTGAAGTGTTATGTGGGGAGGAGGAAGAAGGGTTCCTTAAATATGCTCCCATCAAAATGAACAGTTGCCAGTTTCACTACACCACCAGTACTACAGATGGGCAGCCAAAATTTCTGTCCATCGCTCTCCAATGACTCGAAAGCTAGAAGGAAAGGCTTAGAGTACAGTCGGAAGTTCTAAGTCAGTGTGAACAGAACTACTGACTAGTACTACTGACCCAAGTTCTGGGAAATAGTACACTTCATATAGAAGGGTTACTGAGCCGAACCACGTCACCATCAGAACTTGGAGTGGAGTTAGGCCCAGAAAAGCTAGATCGCGAAACCTTTGGCTGGAACTACTGACGGCTCGGCGGTAGTATCACTCATGGGTACCAAAGGAAGTGGCCAAGTAGTGCCAGTAGGAAGTTCCGTCCAAGGTTGATCGGTACTTCCAACTGGTACTACCGGTCCTACTTCTGGCTCAAATTCCGTCAAATAGCACACTTCATACAGAACGATTACTAAGCCCGAATTAGGGGCAGCGAACTTTGGCTGGTACTAGAGCCGGTACTACTGTCGAGGCCAGCCCCATAGAAGACTGCAGGCGGAACTATCAGTGCATGAACGGTACTTATAGACAGGATAGAAACAACTCAAAAACCTCAGAAGATCGCTCTCTCGTCGAACATATAGGAAGGCTGTGGAGGTGCAAGTATGGTTTATGCAAGAAAACGTGATTCCCCACATCCTTCTGAAGTGGACTTCCCCTCTTGATAGTACCGCCTCCTAAAGAAACAAAAATAAAGAAAGAAGCGAAACAAGAGGCACCGTCTTCACGAGTATTCAAGAGATGAGTCCACAGACCCAAACTGCCTATGAATAAAAATTGCAACTTAGACACGCCGTTAAACCACAAGTGGAGTTGTCATCAATACCAAAATACTTAAATAAATCAATATACTTTCACACTCATTTTCGAGTCAACGGGTTCCATATGTGTTCCACACAAAAAGAGAATCTACAGCTGTCATGTGTGTAATAGTAGGACTTTATGGAACCTCTTATACTTCTGAAACTACTTAGAAGGGCTTTATACATCCGGAAAGATACATCGCAGGACTATATGCGCTGGCTATCCAGAGTAATCAACACATAAAGAAGAACTTTATAGATCCGATTCATAAAGAAATTATCAATAATTTTAATATATTAAATATTAGACTTATTTCTAAGAGCTCTCCACGAGGAAGTTAAATATGCAAACAAAATTAAATTTGTATTTGGTTTGTAAAAGTTACGCAATGTTTTCTTTAAAATAGGGATGAGATGAAAACATGGTTTTGAGAGGATATTTGGCTTGGAGAGACATCCCTAGCCCAATAATACCCCTCTCTATATAATATGCTCCATAAAAACATGTCTCTGTTTATGAAGTCTTGTCTCAAAATTCTCTTAATATTAGTTTAGGAGGAACTTAACTAGGACGAAATAGCATGCATGGTTGCATTTATGTCAGGGTTAATGCAAGTGAAATTGAATGATGAACCTGACTTTTTTAGATGGAAGTTAACTTCGAATGGGGTTTCACTGTCAAATGATGTACGAGGATCTTATGAATGATCATCATAGACTTCCTAGAAAATACCTATGGAAGCTTAAAATACCACTAAAGATTAAAATTTTAATGTGGTTTTTAAATAAATTGCTGATTAAAAATAATGGAATTGGAATGGTTGCAAGAAATGTTGTTTCTGTGACGGACAAGAAACTATTGAATACCTCTTTCTTACAATGCCCCTTTCCTAAAATTATATGGCGAGTTTTCTTTATTTATGATATTCCACCTCCAACCAATATTACTAATATGTTTGGAAATTGGTTGAATGGGATGAATAGAGATAATAAAGCTAGAATACGTATAGGTGTATCTGCTTTATGTTGTCCGAGTTGGAAATGTCGCAATGCTATTATTTTAAGAGGGCTCGAGTTTAATCTTTTTATAGGTTATTATTTTGGTGTCTCATTGGATTCAACTCTGGGATTTCCTACTCTCAGACCGCCTGGTGATGGTCGCACATGATATATATTATCAGGCTTCATGGCGGCATACTTTTTTTTGAAAGGAGCATATATTAATATCAGATGATACCAATTACAACCGGCCTCTGTAACAACGCATTGCCCTAGCGGCCACACGGATACACACAGCCAAAAAAAGAAAAAAGAATTACAAAAAAGAAAAGTCCCGCTACCGTGACTTATTCATTAAAACAGCAGTACTATCACCATCAAGACAGCACCAGAAGTCCAGCTTCTCTAAAAACGACGCCTCCAAGAAGGTAATAGTGCACAAACACCGTCATCGCCTGATCAAAGATCTAGGTTTTTACCCTAAAAAAAGTCCGCGCTCTCAAAACAATACCTTCAACAAGGTCATTGCCAGGCACAACCAATTAAGACCAGAACCTGGGTTTTCACCCTGAGAGGTAGGACCATGAACCTCTCCTGTGCAGTCGCCCCCACTTGCATGCCACTGCTCCAATTCACAAGTCACCTAGCCAATTCCTCATCACCACCTAGACTCGAACCACCATTGTTTGTCCTCAGATCTCGGTCTCCATGACTTTCTCTGTCAGCACCATGGAACGAGAACATGCCCCATGATAATAACTGCCAACAAAGCTTCGAAGCACACCCTCTAAAACCAAACGTTCAGGGTAAAACATGAGTGCGTACGACCGAATTCAATCCTTCCAACAAACTCACGGCATAATAACACTTATGGAGTTCGCCATCGGAGCCTTCCAGAACACGACACAAAAACCAGATCAATGGAGACCAACATCCGGCTAGACATCGTCTTGGCTTGAGAGGGATTTAGGACCACCTCCTTTATTGAAACCGAGCCAGCAGCCCCCACGCCACCCGCCGGAAACTAGCAGGATCCGCCGCAAGACGACAAGACCATCCGGCCGACCGTTTCGACGGAGAAGGAGGTCACCACCACCATGCCGGGGGTAGATGCCCCAAGCGCCCTAGTGTCACGGACAATGCCCGGGTCGCCTGGGCGCCGGCATCGAGGCCAACGTACGGGACAGATCACGGCTAGGCCCAGATCCCCGTCGTCGCCTGCCGCCATCTGGGCCGAGGATCACCGGCCGCCGCTCGCCGCCACACCACCGCCAAACCAGCCGGGACGGACGTCGCCGCCTTCCCGCCAGATCGCGATTAGGGACACCGCCGCCGCCACGCCCCTAGGTCTTTGCCTGGCGACGATCCGGACGGCGGCGGGAAGGAGAGACCACGGGAGGGAGGGCTCGGCGGGAAGGGGAGGCCGCACGGGTGCGGGAGGAGGATGGGGTCGGGACTGACCATGGCGGCATACTAGTAGATTAAGAGATATCTAGCTACCATATGCTTTTCAGTTTCAAACTTTTTGTCGTTTTCAGATGATTGGTGTTTCTATCAATCTCTCTAACCCTTGAGCTGTAATAAGTAGGCATTTCATACTTTATAATAAGTTATGTGCATCGCATCCAAGGATGCAGAGGCCACCGTCCAATCCCATTTCAAAAAGTAGCAAAAAAGTGTACAGGCATGCAGACGTGCCCCATGCATCCGGGCCTCAATGAGAATGAATGGCCAACATATCACATCAGCGTGCACTCGGCTCGTCTTGAGCTTTTTTAGGCATTTTTCAATGGGTGTTTCTTAGTACGGTATCATAGACAAATTGCTTATGTGACACTATAGTTAATGAAGTGAGAAGGTGAGGTTGTATCTTAGCTTAGCTACAAGCCTTACACGGTATCATAGTCAAAATACATGGTTAGCCCAATCACATGGATGCATGTACCCAAAATCATTAAATGTAGATACAACTATTAAGATACAATCCATTATACTAGTTGTTTCTTAAGATACAACACTACTTAGAATAACGAGCTAAGGGACACTCGTTGTGAAAGGCGGTGATCCTTATTTCGAAAAATTACTATTACGCTAGATTCTTGTATGGGCGTTAATTGCGTAGAAGGAGTGGCTAGATTGGAGTTTTCGATGAGTCAAAGGACAAACCTGAGGTGGGAGTTGGTCACAGAGGCTGAATGATTTTAACTCCAATTATTTTCTATAAAGAATCATTTTGTGAGTAAATGTTGATGCCAGCTAAGTAGGGCGCTTGTTTGAGTCCCTCGTGAGTTGTGACTCAGCTACGAAACACTTGGAATTGCTTGAACGCGTGATCCGATCCATGCCGATGCCCAAGGTCTCCGGCGATCTCCTGGCGTCGAGGAAGGTATGCGTCATCGGTGCTGGCATGGCCGGGCTGGCGGCGACACGGGAGTTGCGCGGGGAGGGCCACGCCGTGACGGTGCTGGAGCAGAGCGGCGACGTGGGAGGGCAGTGGCTGTACGACCCGCGGACTGACGACGCCGATCCACTCGGCGCCATTGTGCCGGTGAGGGTGCACAGCAGCGCGTACGCCTCGCTCCGGCTACTAAGCCCGCGCGAGGCCAATGGCTTCTCCGGCTTCCAGTTCGAGCCCAGGCACGACGTCCCCGGCCGCGACGTGCGCCGCTTCCCGGGCCACCGCGAGATGCAGCGCTTCCTGAGGGACTTCAGTGACGCATTCGGGCTGACCGACGCCATCAGGTTCGGCACCAAGGTCGTGCGCGTCGCCATGGCGCCAGCGCCACGTCAGTGTGACGACGGCGACGCGACGCCGAAATGGGTGGTGAGATCCATCGATGCCGATGAGACGGCGGAGGTTGAGGAGGTGTTCGACGCCGTCGTGGTTGCAACCGGCCATTACTCGCAACCCAGGCTCCCAAGCATCGACGGCATGGCCGAGTGGCAGCGGAGGCAGCTGCACAGCCATTCGTACCGTGTCCCCGAGCCGTTCCGTGACGAGGTGGTGGTGGTCGTCGGTTGCGGGGACAGCGGCAGGGACATTGCGCTGGACATCCTCGCTGTGGCCAAGGAGGTGCACCTCACAGCCAAGTCCACGGAAGCGGCCATGACGGCGGCGATGTGCAAGACGCTGGCCAGGCACGCGAACCTGCGCCTCCGGCCACAGGTGGTACGCATGTTCGCGGACGGCACGTTGGTGTTCGCCGACGGTTCCCGCATGGTTGCGGATTCCGTCATCTACTGTACCGGGTACTGGTACTCGTTCCCGTTCCTCGACACGGCAGGGGTCGTTGCAGTCGACGAGCACAACCGTGTGGGACCCCTGTTCGAGCACACCTTCCCGCCATCGCTCGCGCCGTGGTTGTCCTTCGTCGGCGTCCCGCGAATGGTGCCCGTGCCGTGGTACTTCGAGGCGCAGGGGAGGTGGATAGCGCAGGTGCTGTCCGGCAGGAGGACGCTGCCGCCGGAGCTGGAGATGGCGCGGGCCGTGGAGGAGCACTACCGCGCCAGGGAGCTTGCCGGCGTGCCCAAGGAGTGCAATCACGACATCGAACCTCTCGTCAGTACAGTACTTTGATGATTGATCAACATGGCGGTAACTCGATTCTCCATTCTTGATTTGATTTAGCTCTGAAGAATTCGCTCTTGATCTTTTGTAGAAAGTGTTCGAGATCGGGGAGAAGTATTGTGACTTGCCGCGCGTGGAAGAGTGGAAGAGGGAGCTGATGGAGTCCATCAGCAGGAACTTCAACGACGACATGGAGACCTTCCGCGACCGTGTCGACGAGGACAGCGAGAATGTTCGGAAGTGGCTCGATATGTGGTACGACTCGTCCGCTAAAGCTGATCGTGATCAAGAACAAGAGCCTGCTGCTGCTGGGGCCACCATGGCTAGCTCGCTCTGAAGAGTCTCAACTGATTTAAGTGAACCAAACCAGTGGTTCTGGTGCATTTCTGCGGTAAGCAATTTACTAAATAATAGCAGGCGTCCGCTGGATGAGTTGGTAGCGAACTGTTTCATTCCATGATCAATGTTTGAACTTTTCATTGCAGATTGAGAGAATTTATCAAATAGGGTGTACTTTGGTCAAATTGTTACATAATAAGTTGTGAATTTGTGACTGTTGATGCAAAATTGCATTGTATGCAGTGTGTTTATTGCATTGTGAATTTATTGTTACATAATAAGAGGTCGGGGCGGGCTATACTGGAGCGGGAGGAAGAGGCCGGGTAGGCTGGACTGGAGCGGGATCCGGCCGGGTGAAGGGATTCCGGAGCAGAAAACAAAAAATTCCTACGTTAAAATGCCCCAACTGCACAAGATCTATCTATTAGTAATACAGTAACAGACGAAGTTTCGGATACATACCTTTATAGTCCGAAAGGGGTTAATGTTCCGAGGAGAACGTGGTTGATATAGTCGTGCTCGTATAGGAGAACGTGGTTGATGTAGTCGTGCTCGTAGCCGACCTCAAGGTCGCGAACCTCCTCGCATGTCACCTCTTGCTCCATCATGTAGCAGTCCGGCTCATGACATCCAAGATGCCCCAAACGTGGCTCCTCGAGGTTTCGTACACATACGCTGTATGATGACGACCTCCGGCTCTCCCGATTCCTAGAGGGAGTATGGAAGTAGATCTCTGACTTGAAATCCCTGTAGTGCAACGGCGTGCTGCAGGTGCGTCCTCTCATGGGCAAACAGTCATTTTATGAAGACAACTAGAGAGAGACTCTCCAAAAAAATACCTTAAAACCTCTTAAATTATGAGTTTAATTGTACACATGAACACCTCTTTATATAGGAGAAGAAGGCATGCCATCTCCATTAGATGTCCTATATGGGACTAATGTTCAAAGGAATAAACAGGAAAAAATAGGACAGAGTCGGCTGGGCTCCCATGCACCAGCCCAACAGCAACAGCAGCAGTTGTGGCTGCAATGGCCGGGTGGGCCGTCCACCCGTGGCCTAGCTCGCAGCAGTGGCGGCCAGCGGTGCACAGCTCAAATGGGCCGGCCATCCACCCGCGGCCCGCTAGCGTGCTGCAGCCCGGCTGCCTCCAGAGGCTGCTTCCAGCGGGAGTTCGACACTACTGCAAGCTAGGCCGCGTGCGAGTCTCCAGCTAAGACGGGGCGCATCCAGTTTGACACTCATACGTCGCCTGCTTAGCTGCCAGCGGCAGCGGCGGCTGCCCGGATGGGCCACTGTGGTGCGGCCAGCCGGCGCCCCCCACGCGGTGCGCAGTTTCCTGCCGCCCCTTGGGCTGCGCCAAAGCCTGCTCGCCTGGGCTGTGTCAAAATCAACCCAAGTGGCTGTTTGCTGTCTTTTTTTTGTTGTTTCTTTTTTCAGGTGACTTTCTTCTAGGCTAATTCCCTTTAGGGTTTCGGCATAATGAGAAAGTTTTCCTATAAATTTTAATTTAAATATTTATTTAAAATTATTAATATATATTATAAGTTTTCATTTATCCGAAACACCTTTTGGTCCTTTCTTTTCTTTCTTTCTCCGATCATGGTGGCTTTCTCTTGAGCCAATTCCCTCTAGAGATTTTGGCCTATTGATAAAGTTGTACTATAAATTTTAATTTTAATATTTATTTAGTATATATTAATTTATAATTAATATATAATAAATGCATATTATAATTTGCATTTTATCCAAAACACCTTTCGGTCTTTTTCTTTCTTTCTTTCTCCAAAAATTTCAGATCTCTCTTCGAAACGATTGTTTCTTTCTCTTTCTCTACTGTGATTCTAACTTACAAACAATCTCTACCTCATCGTACCCTTAAGTATACCTCCCATATGGCTCGGAAATGGCACAGACATGGTCTCTATCAATGATCAATAACGGGACTGGGATAACCATAATGACCCCTGTGCATTCCACAATAACGATGTCGTTTGAACCATAAACGTCGAGTCCAATTCTATTTGTTTCTTGATACGACTTCTCCGACATCCAATCATTGGTATCACTTACCTTTTTCAATCTCATTACCGACAATTTCTATTTCACTTATTTCCGCGATATTACATCCTCATGACCTAGTCACATGTTGAAACATTATGGACGTAATCTCATCAAGTCATCCTTATGTATCTTACCCGTCACGCAGGTGAACAAATCTTTCTCTTAATTCATAGGCCTCAACTGTTCCTCTAGAATACCCAACATACACCTTTATAATCACCTGACCAAGGAAATGACGTTTGATGCAGTTGAGCCAGTCTCGGGAGACATCGATTTATATGATCTATCTCACGGTCTAAGGAAAAGGGATGAATTTCGTGACTTGATCGTGTCATAATATTTGGGTAATGTCCATCACCTCATTCACTAATGATATAACCTTGTTGTCAACTGGCATAGAAGCTCCATGATTAGGAAACCTTGATCATCAGCTGTCCAACGAACTAGTATGAATAGAGGCTACTAGGGACTTCTGTTCCATATTACACATGTATCAATGTTTCACTTGATACAGTTATAGCACAATATGAAACTATTACAAACTAATTGAGATATAACAATAATACCCATCTATTATTTTTGTCTAGGGCATATATCCTTCACCATGCACCAAGTCCTCCCTTCAGAGATAAAGAGACCTGTAGAAGATAAAAAAATATATTTAGCAAACATAGAAAATAACACCTCGAGGGCACGGCAGAAAGTACATAAAAGCAGAAGGATGAGCGCATAAAAAAGAAAGCTATCAAACACTAACCGGTCGAAGAGGCCTAGGAGTCTTAGAACACAATAAGCAGGGGAGAAGCTCCTAGTAGGGCAGACGTCGTACCTTGACTTGTGGAAAAAAGCTTTAGATGCGTATGTTTTTTCTAAACAATTTGAGTGGTCCTACACTAAAAACGGACTTAGTATGAGAAAGCTATGCTTGTTTTAGTGAATACTGTGCAAAGCTGACTCTGAAGTGAAATAAGAACTAGAAATTGTCTAGTTTTAAACCAATCCTTTCTTTTTGCAATATCTAATTCCCAATCTAATAAAACTCATATCCTAGATGGGGTATCTAAGGAGGACCTGAGAGTATTTTGGTCACCTTATGGCATGTGTCCAAAACCAACTCTAATTATGTGATGTTTATGTTTTATTTTTCTAATTTGTCATGTATATATTATTGATCTAAAATTATTATTGACATTCTTCCTCAATTGGAGAAATGGTGGTTTAGAGCCCTTCTGATAGATGTGAATTCACGCAAAAAAATGATATCACAATCCTAAGTACGGAAGAAATGATAAAAAATGAGTAAAAAGTCATTAAAAGTGAGAACACACTAGGTCACTATTAATTACTTTGGAGTGTGTCGACACCTTCTATTTTTATATAGAACCTATTGCACCATATTTTAACTATCGCTTTGATAAGTTATCGTTAGAGTTTCTTCAGAACTTATTGTTTTGATTCAAGTGACATACTTTATAGGTTCCATAATAAGATTTTTCGGCTTACGGATATTTATTTTATCATGAGGATGAGCCTATATAAGATAGCCTTAAGATATTCGTTATTCGTATATGAAGAATTAAATACTTCATAGATTATCTCAATATTTGAATGATGCATTTGTAGGAATTTGAGGCATATTTGATGTTGGGCTTTTGACCCATAACAAATACAAATTCTGAAATTCTCTTTGGCCCATTATTATGGCAGCTCATGTGTGTGCTAGTGGTGCCAAAGTCTAGTCCCACATTGCTAGTGGAAGGGGAGTTGGACCATCTTATATAGTAGAGTGTTGCACCACTCACTAGGGTGTGAGAAGAAGAGAAGCCCTCGCGCACTCCTCCCCGACGCCGCCCGCCTCGCCTCGCCATGCCATGCCACGCCATGCCTCGCCTCGCCTCGTCACGACGCGCGCGCGTCGCGGGTTGCGGGAATCTCGCCGAGCCGAGCTTTATTTTGCTGATTGGGAAAATTAATTGTGTATTAATTATGAGTTATTAATGCGTCATTATGGACGCGTTAATCAACCGGCCGTTTCTATATAGTGGGCTGGTATTGACTCGGTCGTGGGCTGTTGCCCACGTCCTACCCAACTCGCACTATATAAGCAGGCAGACGCAAACCCTAGCCATCACCAGCAATTAGATTGCATCTGCCTACCTGCGCATCGCCGTTCCACCTCTCTGTGCTGACCTCTACTACTCCATCCCGCCGGCTGCGTGCACGGCCGTCCGGGAGAGCAGGCCTCCAGAACCCCATCTCTCTCATCCTGCACCGGGAGAGAGGCGATAAGGTTTTTGGGGAGCATCTAGGCGCGAGTGCTCAAGCTCTTCTTCGTTCGGCTTCCTCGACTCTATCGCCATGTCTGAAGACGCTTCCAAGAAGGCTGCTGCTGCTACCACCGGTGGCCGATCCACTTCTGTTGCGCCGTTGGTCATACCATCGACGAACTCGTACGTGTTCTTTGCCCTCCTGTTATTTACTATGATGATTGCTAGTATTGCAGTATGCGTAGATGTGCTAGGTCTTCACTTGCCTGTATGGTGCATGTCTACTATGCGTATGCTAGTTAGTCTTGGAAATTGTTCTGTCATGATTTATACTTGGATTAAATTAATGCGAAAACTGCTAATTATTTCAACAATCCAAAAACCTTATTTTAGGCTGTTTTTGCGTCAAGGATTTACCGCTTGTCTGAAACCGAACCCGTTTACGGGTGCGCATTTTAAGCGCTGGCAAACCAAGTGTACCCTCTGGCTGATGGCTATGGATGCCTTCTGGGTATCGGCTGGTAATCCTGAAGGAACGATCACTCCTGAACAGGAGAAGACGTTCAAGGAGACCATCATATTCTTTGTGGGATGTGTCATAAGCGTTATTGGGGACAAGTTGGTGGATGCATATTTACATATGGGCAAAGCCAAAGAACTGTGGGATGCACTCGAAGCAAAATTTGGTGCTACTGATGCTGGCAGTGAACTGTATGCCATGGAGCAGTTTCATGACTATAGAATGGTTGAAAACCGTTCTGTCGTCGAACAGGCTCATGAGATTTAGTGCATTGCAAAATAACTTGAGCTCCTGAAGTGTGCGTTGCCCGGCAAATTTGTTGCGGGATGCATTATTGCAAAGCTTCCTCAATCCTGGAGGAGTGTTGCCACTAACCTCAAACACCAGATGCAAGAGATGTCAGTTGAAATATCATTGGGTTTCTGAATCTTTAGGAAAATGCAAAGGCAAAAGACTCACACCCAAAGGGAGCCGAGGCACCCCAGTCAAGTGCCAATGTGGTGCAGAAGAAGTTCCACAACAAGTTGAAGGGGAAGACCAAGGCCGTTCGTACTACCAACTTCAAAAAGAATAAGAAGGACAAGTCACAGGATCCCTGCTTTGTGTGCGACGAGGTTGGACATTGGGCTCCAAACTGCAAGCAGCGCAAAGGAAGGAATCCAAATGGACAAAACTCTAAGTCTGTCAACGTGACTATGAGAAACAATGATAAGGGTGCATCCGGGTATGGTAATTTACCTACTGTTTTGTCAATTTGTCAATCTACAGATTGGTGGATCGACACCAGTGCTAATATTCATGTGTGTGCTGATATCTCTTTGTTTTCTTCTTACCAGGTCACAAGAGATCTCTCCGTCTTGATGGGAAATGGATCGCATGCTTCTATTCGTGGTGTTGGCACGGTGGATCTGAAGTTTACTTCGGGAAAGATCGTGCAGCTGAAGAACATGCAGCATGTGCCCTCAATAAATAAGAATCTCGTTAGTGGTTCCCTTCTTTGCAAAGAAGGTTTTATGTTGGTATTTGAGTCCAATAAAGTAGTCATCTCTAAGTATGGATAATTTATTGGTAAAGGGTATGAGTGCGGCGGTTTGTTCCGTCTTTCCCTATCAGATTTTTGTAATAAGGTTGTGAACCATATTTGTGCCCCTAGCAATGATACCGATATTTGGCATTCACGACTTTGTAACATTAATTTTGGTTTTATGACGTGGCTAGCTAAGATGAATTTAATTCCGAGTTTCACTTTAGCCAAAGGCTCTAAATGTCAAGAGTGTGTTCAAGCTAAGCAATCGCGCAAGCCTCACAAGCCTGTGCAGGAAGCACGAAACTTGGCATCACTAGAGCTTATACATTCAGATCTATGTGAGATGAATGGTGTGTTGACTAAAGGTGGAAAGAAATACTTCATGACGTTGATTGATGATTCTACTAGATTTTGCTATGTATATCTTTTGAAAACTAAAGATGAGGCTCTACACCACTTTAAAAACTATAAGGCAGAAGTTGAAAATCAACTTGAGAGAAAGATTAAGAGTCCGGTCAGATCGTGGTGGAGAGTATTTCTCTAATGAGTTTGATTTGTTTTGTGCGGAACATGGCATTATTCATGAAGGACGCCTCCCCATTCTCCCCAATCTAACGGGGTTGCCGAAAGGAAAAAACCGTACTCTAACAGACTTGGTTAACGCCATGTTAGGTACTTCGGGTTTATCCAAGGCATGGTGGGGGGAGGCAATATTGACATCATGTCATGTCCTGAATAAAGTTCCCACAAAAGACAATGAAACTGATCCCTATGAATTATGGGAGAAGACAAAACTAACACTCTCGTACTTACGTACTTGGGGCTGTTTGGCAAAGGTGAATTTGCCAATTCCCAAAAAGCGTAAACTTGGACCAAAGATCGTAGACTGTGTCTTTCTTGGCTATGCTCATCATAGCGTTGGATACAAATTTCTAGTGGTGAAATCTGAGGTACCTGACATGAAGGTCGGTACAATTATGGAGTCTAAGGATACTACATTCTTTGAGGATATTTTTCCGATGAAAGATATGCCTAGTACATCTAGACAGGAATCTGTTGAAACTCCTGAACCTGTTATTCCCATGGAATATTATGAACGAGCACATGATGAAATTCCTGAGGAGGTAGACAATGAAGTTCCTGTAAGAAACAAGAGACAGAGGATTGCAAAGTCCTTTGGTGATGATTTCATTGTCTATCTCGTGGATGATACTCCCACCTCTATTTCAGAGGCTTATGCATCCCCTGATGCAGACTACTAGAAAGAGGTTGTTCGTAGCGAGATGGATTCTATCATGGCAAACTAAACTTGGGAGATCACTGATCGTCCTTATGAATGAAAACCTGTAGGATATAAGTGCGTGTTCAAAAAGAAGCTTATGCCTAATGGTACGATTGAAAAGTACAAGGCTTGGCTTGTTGCCAAGGGTTATACCCAAAAAGAAGGCGAATACTTCTTTGATACTTATTCGCCTGTGGCTATATTGACCACTATTCGAGTTCTACTCTCATTAGCTGCCTCACATGGTATTATCGTTCATCAAATGGACGTCAAAACAGCTTTCCTTAATAGATAGTTGGATGAGGAAATTTATATGGATCAGCCAGATGGTTTTGTAGTAGATGGTCAAGAAGGCAAGGTGTGCAAGCTATTGAAGTCTTTGTATGGACTAAAACAATCACCTAAGCAATGGCATGAGAAGTTTGATCAAACTTTAACATCTGCTGGCTTTGTTGTAAATGAAGCCAACAAATGTGTATACTATTGCCATGGTGGGGGCGATGGAGTTATACTTTGTTTGTATGTTGATGACATACTGATTTTTGGAACAAATATGATTGTCATCGAACAAGTCAAGAGTTTCTTGTCTCAAAGTTTTGACATGAAAGACCTTGGAGAAGCTGATGTTATTCTAAACATTAAGCTGCTGAGAGATGAGAATGGAGGAATTACACTTCTGCAATCTCACTATGTGGAGAAGGTGTTGAGTCGCTTTAGCTACTCAGATTGTACTCCTTCGCCGACACCATATGATCCTAGTAAGATGCTTCGAAAGAACAAAAGAACAACTAGAGATCAGCTGAGATACTCTCAGATAATTGGCTCGTTAATGTATTTAGCTAGCACAACAAGGCCTGACATAGCGTTTGCTGTGAGCAAACTTAGCCGGTTTGTTTCCAATCCGGGAGATGATCATTGGCATGCTCTTGAGAGAGTAATGCGCTATCTAAAGAGTACATCGAGTTATGGTATTCACTATACCGAAGACCTTGCGGTACTTGAAGGGTATAGTGACTCAAATTGGATTTCTGATGCTGATGAGTTGAAAGCCACAAGTGGATATGTATTCACTCATGGTGGTGGCGCTGTTTCATGGAAGTCTTGCAAGCAGACCATCTTAACAAGGTCAACAATGGAAGCAGAACTCACAGCACTAGATACAGCTACTGTCGAAGCAGATTGGCTTCGTGAACTCTTAATTAACTTGCCGGTTGTTGATAAACCTGTGCCGGCTATTCTTATGAACTGTGACAATCAAACTGTGATCGTCACACTACTAGATAAAAGCCTATGCGAGGCGCACCTAAAAGCTTATGCGAGGCGCATATCATATGCGCCTCTAGCTTCAAGCCTCGGGTATTTTTTATGCGAGGCGCATATCATATGCGCCTCGCATATGTTTTACAATGCGCCTCATATATTTATAGTATATGCGCCTCCTATAGTATCCTATATGCGCCTCCGGTAATATTTTTGAAATTCAAGTTTTACAGACCACTATAAATAATAATATACAGATATTCAAATATACAATATAGTCCAGAATACAGTATAAAGAGCACAGAATTTTTCAGAAACTTGCAATTTGCCAAAGCATAATAGAACCAACATGAATACAATACATTACACATCAATCATGACATACAAGTTCATACATCAAGTTTTTGTGCCACAAGTTCACACCTCCGAGTACAAGTTCACAATCACATTACACCTTCGAGTACAAGTTCACAATCACATTACAACTCCAACGACGTAGCTCTACCTAGATGAAGTAGAACACATAACCTACCATTTAGAGCAACAAGGTGGTGATCACGAGGAAGTTCCTCCACTTCTTCCTTCCATGCCTCCTCCACTTCTCTTCCGCCACCTCTCTACTCTCATAGCCTTGGTAGCTGTTGCCCGAGAAGTTGTTCACTTACTTCTGGCAGTCTTTCCACTCCTCGTACACACCTAGAACCCGACCGACGTACACGACATAACACCTCGGCATCTCCTACACATAATAAAGATGATATTACTTATGTCAGTGGAAAGCAATAGCTAGCAGTTCACAAGATAGAATCATGCATATATATATATATATGGGTGCAACAAAATGAAGAAATCACGTTCTAATCATCGGCATTTCGAAAAAAGACCAAAAAAAAGAAAACCAAGAATGACTTGGATTAGTACCTAATACTTAGGTTGGGCACGGAAATAATAATGCTCGTTGTTCGATCTTGTGCGTCAAGTAGAATATATATGCCCAAATTACTAGTCTACTTGGCACACCAGATCCGCCATAACATGTTCTAATCATCGACATTTCGAAGAAAGACAAAGAAAGCAAACCACAAGAAGTAGGGAAGCAATGACAAATGAAAAGCAACAAGCAATTAAAATAGTTCGTAACACAAATAACTAGCTAGTGTCTCTCACAATCAAGTTCAACGGTTGACGAAACATATTCTAGAGGTTTCGCTAGGCAAGTTTAACATAGTGATAAGAGGTTACAACACGAGTTCGAAACTAACAGCTAGGTACCCAGGCAATGCAATCATGAAGTCTTCTTCGGCTCTTGAGTCGGCTTTGGGGGGGCATTGATGAAGCCCGACCGAGTTTTCGCCATTTGCATGAACATCCTGCCGTCACCCTGCTGCGCTAAGCGTTCGTCTATCTCCCTGTTGGACGGTGTATAGCCACCGTAGAAGGTGCCTCCGGTTTTTATGACTCCCTGGTACATGATTGTCGCGATCTCCTCCTGGATGTTGATGAAGTGTTGCCTGAGGTTGCGAGCCTATATGCACGCAAGCTTTTCAGCCCACTTCACGAGGTCAGATGGAAGCGTCATTGAAGAACGCCTTCATGTGGTAAAGGGCGTAGAAGGCATCCTTCCCACTGCCAGGCGGCTGCTTGACGCAGGCAAACTTCATCGTGTGGCGGAACACGTGCGCGCCGAACTTTACATGTGGCCTTGCCGGTTTGACGCCTCCCACTGCGACGTAGCCGGTGAGAGCGCCATCAAGAATTTTCTTGATATTGGTGTAGTTTTTTGATCGCACTGTTTGAGTCGAGGTACAATGCTGTTGAGTGTTTCAAATTCAAGCTTATGAGCACACAGCCTGTCCGATCATCCTCCGTGATGGGATGGTAGGGAAGGAGAATCACATCCTTGTCTGAGTATGTTTGCAGGAAGTTTGAGAGGTAGTCGGTCGCCAGATCTATGGCCTCAGCATCTTTCAGGACGGCGTCACGCATGAAGTAGGGATCCACTATCTGGATGCCCGGGATCTTGTCTCTAGTGATCTCCATGGCCATATTGAGGGAGAACAGCCGGACCAGGGTATTGTGCAGTCGAAACCCATTCAACATGTCAAACAGGTCGGTATGCCGCACGTAGAAGATATCCCCGGGGGGTACAGTGACGAAGCACGGCATATGAGAAGGCACCTTAGCCTTGAAAACGAGGTACGACTGATCATTTATCACGAATGCGGCACTGCTCAATTGTGAGACAGCCATAATGAATACTACGCATATGCGAGCCTGCGACCTTGAGCATCGATTTACACATCATCGGTACACCTGCCACGTGCTGCTGATTCCTGGCTTGCCCCATAGCGCCGTCCCGGAAAATAGGATTTGGATCCTGGCCCCGATCACCCTTAGGCTTCCTTTTGCGACCCTTCTTGCTCTTTACGGCTTCGGCCACTGCGTTCACCTCACCGACCGTCTTATGGAGGGTGCCGGGGCTGATCAAAGGAACTACTGGCCTTGGAGGCTCGGTGAAGGGGACAGGTGGCGGCGTCTCCTGACTAGTTGGGAAGAGACGCACCTTGCAAGGAGGTTTCGCTGGTGCTGGTTGGGTCTCGGCAACTTGATGTGTGCCTGATGGTCCCGGCTCATACAAATCAGAAAACCTTGTGTTAACAAACTGGTCACCGTAGTTCGGGTCAATTTCTTCATCATCATCGGGATTCTGTACCATGTTGTCCAAGTCTCCCATCTCGAAGTCTTCATCATGTGCTGGTTGTGCTGCCTCTAGGGTGATGTTGAGCTGGTCCTTTGTCCCCAAACGGATCTGGCTCTTCGGCCATAGGTACAAGTAGCCGAAGCCGGTATTGAGGACCGCTGCCGTGTCCTCGTCATCCCATCCTTGAGGTTGAGAGGGAGGTTCCACTTGCTCGTAGCCCGGAAGCACCATACTGTATTTGACCCTCATCATGTCAGGTGGCATTGTGACATTGTGCATTTTGCGGTTCTCTGGTTGAACAATAGTACCCTTGGCAACATCCATCAACTGGCCGCCCACCCAGTGCATTTGAGTGCAAGGAGCGTCTCCCTACGAAAGATCGACATGTAGGCCGAGCGTTAGAAAAACAGAGATCAAGTCATCGGTGTGGTTGAGCCTCCCAACTCTCGCTTTAATTAGTTAGTTACCTTGAGGGCGTCAAACTCGGCCAATGTCGAGGCACCGACGTCGTCAGGCTTGACCACGCAAGTGGCGGAGTGGCTGCCTGATGGCACGGTGGTGCGGGCCGGCGCCTTCGCCGTAGTGGGCAAGTTAAGCTCCGGAGCTAGAGGAGTCTCCACCACCACCGGACCTACTGGAGGAGTCACCAACGCCTCCGGCCGTGCCACATTGTCCGATTGGGCGCTGTTGAGGTTGGGAACTGGTGGCGGCCCCCATTTACCACCCTTCTGCCACTTGTTGTACTTTTCCATGTAGACGGGAAGGATGGTGTTGAGCTTCTCGTTCACTTGTGAATGGACTTGTGACTGGACTTGTGTCTGGACTTGTTCTTGGAACTTTGTCTCGGCAGCCGACACAGCCTTGTTCACGGCATATTGGACTATATTTGGAAAGGCTTCCACCTGTTCCCTTAGGAGTTTTACCTCGGCGCTTTCGGCCTTCTTGCCCTTCCGCTCCGGGGTGCCATAGTACTCGGACCATGATATGCCGCCAAAGCCGACCACACGACCAGCCGACAGGGCCGCCAAGGGATCGACACTCTTGGTCCGGTTCAGCGCCCTATTAAAAGTGGTGTCCCACTTGGCGACAGGCGGTGGCGCTGACCCCTGGGATGAGGTGCTCCTACACACCTCGTCCTGCGCACAAGGAACGTGAAGCATTTGATCAGAAAACTGGACTTCATTGATTAATCATGAATGCAATTAATCGACTTGCATGCAAACTACTTACATATTTTTGCATGAAGTCCTTCACCCTCAGAGCAAAGGGGCCGGCGGGCTCCGAAGAATAATCAGAACCCCCTTTCAGCTTGGCAAACCGGGCCCTGACGAAGTTCTTTGCCTTCTCCTCCTTTATGTCGTCAAAGGGACGTGTCAACCCCTTTGCACGAGCGTCGGCGTCCTCCTTATCCCATTTGGGCCTCGCGGCTCTATAACCGCCGGAGTCGAGATGGTGGGTACCAATGTTTCGGGATCTCATATTCTTGCCCTTCTCAGTCCTGGCCTTGCCCAAGGCGGAGTTGTTGGAGATATGCCCTAGAGGCAATAATAAATGTAGTTATTATTATATCTTTGTGTTTATGATAAATGTTTACATTCATGCTATAATAGTATTAACAGGGAAACATTGATACTTGTGTGATTTGTAAACTTAATTTGAAGTCCCTAGTATAGCCTCTATACTTCACTAGCTTGTTGGTTGATAAATGATTGTGGTTTCCCTATCATGAACATTGAGATGTTATCAACAACAAGATCATATCGTTAGGAGAATGATATGGTGGACATACTCCTATAGATAAGCGTAGCATAAAGATCAAGTCATTTCAATAGTTCAATTGCTATATGCTTTCTGATACATAGTAACCTAATTCCTTCGACCATGAGATCATGCATATCACCTTTACCGGATGGATGCTTTGATGACATCAAACACCACACCGTAACTGGGTGGCTATAAAGATGGCATTGAGTGTTCGGAAAGTATTGGTTGAGACACATGGATCAAGAGTGGGATTTGTCCATCCATATGACGGATAGATATTCTCTGGGCCCTCTCGGTGAAATGTCATCCAATTAGCTTGCAAGCATGTGACTGGCTCACAAGGGATCACATATCACGGGAACGAGAAAAGAGTACTTATCAGTAACGAGGTTGAACTAGGTATGCAGAGATACCGACGATCATAACCTCGGATAAGTAACATATCGTGAGACAAAGGGAAATTGGTATCGTATGTAAGTGGTTCATTCGATCGCAAAGTAATCGTAGAAATATGTGGGAGCCATATGAATTTCCAGATTCCTCTATTGGTTATTGTTCGGAGAAGTGTCTCGATCATGTCCGCATAATTCACGAACCGTAGGGAGACACACTTAAGGATTCGACGTTGTTTTGAGTAGTTATGGTATTATGAGAAAGAGACCGAATGTTGTTCGGAGTCTCGGATGGGATCCGGGATATCACGAGGTGATCCAGAATGGTCCGGAGAATAAGATTCATATAAGGAAAGTCCCGTTTCGGAGTTCGGGAATGATTCCGGTGTTTTCATCGGGAATGTTCTAGAAGGTTCCGGATTGTCCGGCACTCCGGGGGGGGAGGGGTACATGAATGTGTCATTACATATTGGAATGATTGCATCATGTACTAAGTGTTCTTGCTGTCCCAAATAAAGGATTAAATTGAATCCTAAAACAGAAAAGTCAAATGTCCAGTTTGAAAGTCAAACGGCCAAAACAAGAAACTGTGGGAAACAAGCAAGAGGAGTTGGGAACCGACTTGAGGGAGGAGTCTCCTCCCCAAGCCGGTGCGCCACCCAAGGCCGACTTGGGGAGGGACTCCCCTCCCCTGGCCGCGCCTCCCCACCTATAAAAGGAGGGGCAGGGCTCCCTCCTCTAGACACACAAGTTTCCACCTCTAATCTCAGGTTTAGAGCCGTTTAGTTTAGAGCTTCTAATTGCTTTAGCCTGCGGTTTAGAGCCTTCTAATTGGTGTGTCTAAACCCTAGACCACTAATAGCCCTCTCTCATAATCCACCATACTCGCTCCGGCTTAAGGCGAAGCCCTGCGGGATCTCCCCTCTACTTCCGGTACTACGCCGTTGTGCTGCCGGAATCACGAGGAGAGTGCTACAACCTCCGCTGCCTGCTGGAACAAGGGAGAGGAAGGTCTTCGTCGAGTACCGAACGTGTGACCGACTGCGGGAGCGCTGCCGGAACGCAGCACCGGAAGGATCGTCTACGCGATCTTGAGATCGGGAAGAGTACGACTACATCACCCACGAGAATCCGCTCTCGTTAAACGCTTTGGAATCTTCGAGGGTAAGTTATTCCATCGACTCGTTGCTACAATCTAGTAGATAGATCTTGGCTTGTTTGTTTGTATGCGATAGAAAATTTTTGTTTTCCATGCTACGAACCCCTACAGTGGTATCAGAGCCATGTCTATATGTAGATCTGTTGCACGAGTAGAACACAATGGTCATTGTGGGCGTTGATGCTTTTATTGTCGATTGCTTCTTGTGTACTTTGCATCTTGCGGTATGTTGGGATGAAGCGGCCCGGGCTAACCTTACATGACATCGTTCATGAGACTTGCTCCACGCTTGACATGCAACTTGTATTGCATAAGTGGCTTTGCGGGTGCCTGTTTCTCCTAGCATAGTTAAGATCCAATTTACAACGGGTGATCAACAATGATAGTATCAATGTTGTGGTTCTTGTTCGTAAGTTAGAACGACACTTATTGAAAGCCCCAAACCACGTAAAATATGCAAAGAAAGTAGAGGCGTCTAACTTTGTTTTGCAGGGGTGTGCAGTGATGTGATATGGCCATGATTGTGATTATATTTGATGTATGCAATGTTCCTTATTGTAAGTTGGCAACCGGCAGGAGCCATATGGTTGTCTTTAATTTATGTTAAGACCCGCATGTCTATTCAAAGTAGTTGTAATAGTTGAAGCTGGTGGACGACAACCATGGAGGAGCGTCATTGACCTTGATGCAATGCCGGTGATGATGGAGATCATGTTCGTGCTTGAAGATGGAGATCAGAAGCACAAAGAAGAAAGGCCATATCATATCACATATTATGAATTGCATGTGATGTTAATCCTTTATGCATCTTGTATTGCTTAGTAGACGACGGTAGCATTATAAGATGATCCCTCATGCACATGAATTTCAAGTTCGAAAGTGTTCACCCTTAGTATGCACCGTTGCTAATGCTTGTTGTTTCGAAGCACCACGTGATGATCGGGTGTGTTAGATTCCGCAAGTGTATACAACGTAAGCAAGCCAGATTTGCTTATGCGGTAGCTAAGGTTTGATCTTGACGAGCCTAGCATGTACAGACATGGTCTCAGGAACACGGATCACCGAAAGGTAAAGCATGAATCATATAGTAGATATGATGAACATGACGATTGTTCGCCATTTAAACTATATCAACTCTCGTGATGATCGGTGTTGATATAGTGGATTTGGTTCGTGTGATCACTAAAACAATGTGAGGGATATTGTTTTGAGTGGGAGTTCACCTAGTTTAATTTCTTTATTAATTTGAACTCAATTTGTCATAAACTTAGTCTAAACTATTGCAAATATGTTGTAGATCAATGGCAGCCCCTACCATCAATTTTAATGCGTTCCTAGAGAAAGAAAAGTTGAAAAACAATGGAAGCAACTTCGCGGATTGGTTCCGCAATTTGAGGATTGTCCTCACAGCTGGTAATTTGACCTATGTGCTGGATGCACCGCTGGGTGACCCACCTGCAGATGATGCTCCCGATGAAGTAAAGAATGTTTACCTCGCTCGGAAGAATCAGTACTCCATAGTTCAGTGTGCTATCTTGTATGGTTTGGAATCGGAGCTTCAGAAAAGGTTTGAGGATTCAGACCCATATGATATTGTCGAGGATCTCAAATTGATTTTTGAGACTCATGCGGCAATTGAAAGTTATGAAGCTTCTGAAAAGTTCTTTAACTGCAAGATGGAAGAGGGCAGCTCCGTCAGTGAGCATGTGCTTAAGATGTCTGGGCACGCAAACAAACTTCAAAGCTTGGGTATTGTGATTCCTAATGCTTTGGGGATTTACCATGTCCTCCAATCACTACCACCAAGTTACAAGAACTTTGTGATGAACTACAACATGCAGAACATGAACAAGACGTTGCCAGAACTCTTTGCCATGTTGAAATCTGCAGAAGTGGAGATCAAGAAAGAGCACCAAGTGTTGTTGGTCAATAAGACCACCAAATTCAAGAAAGGCAAGTCTAAGCAAAAGGGACACTTCAAGAAGGGTGGTAAGAAAGTTACCACACTGGCGAAGAAGACCAAGGCTGGACCTAAGCCTGATACTGAGTGCTTTTACTGCAAGGGAGAAGGTCACTGGAAGCGGAATTGCCCAAAGTACTTGGCGGATTTGAAGAACGGCAACATCAAGAAGAAAGGTATATCTGATATACATGTTATTGATGTGTATCTCACTAGTATTCGTAGTAGTGCCTGGGTATTTGATACTGGTTCGGTTGCTCATATTTGTAACTCGAAACAGGTGCTGCAGAATAAACGGAAGCTAGCGAAGAATGAGGTGACGATGCGCGTGGGAAACGGATCAAAGGTTAATGTGATCGCGGTCGGCACGCTACCTCTTCATCTACCATCGGGATTAGTTTTATACTTAAATAATTGTTATTTAGTGCCTGCGTTGAGCATGAACATTATATCAGGATCTTGTTTATTGCGAGACGGTTACTTGTTTAAGTCAGAGAATAATGGTTGTTCGATTTATATGAGTAATATGTTTTATGCACATGCACCTTTGATAGATGGTCTATTCTTATTGAATCTCGATAGTGGAAATACACATATCAACAATATTGAGGCTAAACGTTTGAAATCAAGCGATAATTCGACCTATATGTGGCACTGTCGTCTTGGTCACATTGGAGTGAAGCGTATGAAGAAACTCCATTCCGATGGACTTCTTGAATCACTTGATTTTGAATCACTTGATAGATGCGAAGCATGTCTGATGGGAAAAATGACTAAGACTCCATTTTCTGGTATGATGGAGCGAGCTACGGACTTATTGGAAATTATACATACCGATGTGTGTGGTCCAATGAGTGTAGCATCGCGCGGTGGTTATCATTATGTTCTTACTTTCACGGATGATTTGAGTAGATATGGGTATATCTATTTCATGAAACATAAGTCCGAAACTTTCGAGAAGTTTAAGGAGTTTCAAAGTGAGGTAGAGAATCAACGTAACAAGAAGATTAAGTTTCTACGTTCTGATCGTGGAGGTGAATATCTAAGTTACGAGTTTGGCGAGCATTTAAAGAAGTGCGGAATACTTTCACAATTGACACCGCCGGGAACACCACAGCGTAATGGTGTGTCCGAACGTCGTAATCGAACTCTCTTAGATATGGTTCGTTCTATGATGTCACTTACAGATTTACCGCTATCATTTTGGGGTTATGCATTAGAAACAGCCGCATTCACTTTAAATAGGGCACCATCTAAATCCGTTGAAACGACACCGTATGAATTATGGTTTGGGAAGAAACCTAAATTGTCGTTCCTTAAAGTTTGGGGATGCGAAGCCTATGTAAAGAAGTTACAGCCGGACAAGCTTGAACCCAAAGCGGAAAAATGCGTCTTCATAGGATACCCGAAGGAAACTATTGGGTATACCTTCTATCATAGATCCGAAGGCAAAATCTTCGTTGCCAAGAATGGATCCTTTCTAGAGAAGGAATTTCTCTCGAAAGAAGTGACTGGAAGGAAAGTAGAACTTGACGAGGTTGTCGAACCTTCTCTCGAAATTGCGAGTAGCGCAGCACCGGAAGAAGTTCCTGTGGTGCCTGCACCAATTAGAGAGGGAGCTAATGATGGTGATCATGAAACTTCGGTTGAAGTTGCTACAGAGCCTCGGAGGTCAACGAGAACTCGTACCACTCCAGATTGGTATAATCCCGTTATGAGTGTCATGTTGGTGGACAACACCGATGACCCCGAGACATATGAGGAAGCGATGATGAGCCCAGATTCCAATAAATGGCAAGAAGCCATGAAATCCGAGATTGGATCCATGTACGAAAACCAAGTATGGACTTTGGTGGACTTACCGGATGGCCGAAAGGCTGTCGAGAACAAATGGATTTTCAAGAAGAAAACAGATGCTGATGGTAATGTTACTGTCTATAAAGCTCGAATTGTCGCAAAAGGGTTTCGAAAAATTCAAGGAGTTGACTACGATGAGACTTTCTCACCAGTAGCGAAGCTAAAATCTGTGAGGATTATGTTAGCAATCGCTGCATATTATGATTATGAGATATGGCAGATGGATGTCAAAACAGCATTCCTCAATGGAGATATTGATGAAGAGTTGTATATGATGCAGCCCAAAGGTTTTGTCGATCCTAAAGATGCTAACAAGGTATGCAAACTTCAACGGTCCATCTATGGATTGAAGCAAGCATCCCGAAGTTGGAATCAACGTTTTGATAAGGTAATCAAAAGTTTTGGTTTTATACAAACTTATGGAGAAGCTTGTATTTACAAGAAAGTGAGTGGGAGCTCTGTAGCATTCTTAATACTATATGTGGATGACATATTGTTGATTGGGAATGATGTAGACCTTCTTAGTAGTGTCAAAGAATATTTGAATAATAGTTTTTCAATGAAGGATCTTGGCGAAGCAGCTTACATATTAGGCATAAAGATTTATAGAGATAGATCGAAACGCCAAATATCATTGTCACAGAGTACATATTTGGACAAAGTTCTAAAGAGGTTTGGAATGGAAGAAAGCAAGAAAGGGTTCTTACCCATGTTGCCCAATACGACCTTGAGTAAAACTCAAAGTCCGACATCGGCAGAAGATAGAGAAAGGATGAGTAAGACTCCCTATGCCTCAGCCATAGGATCTCTAATGTATGCCATGCTATGTACTAGACCCGACATTGCATATGCAGTTAGTTTAACTAGCAGATATCAAAGTGATCCAGGAGTGGATCATTAGACAGCGGTCAAAAACATCCTTAAGTACTTGAGAAGAACTAAGGATATGGTTCTTTCTTATGGAGGTGATGAACAGCTCGTTGTTAATGGTTACACCGATGCTAGTTGGAACACCGATCCGGATGATTCTAAATCACAATCTGGATACGTATTTATTTTGAATGGTGCAGCAGTTAGCTGGAGGAGTGCAAAGCAAAGCGTTGTGGCGAGATCTTCAACTGAATCAGAATACATGGCTGCTTCGGAAGCTTCACAAGAAGCGATATGGATGAAAGAGTTCATTACAGAGCTGGGTGTGGTTCCTAGTGCGCTGGACCCAATGTCTATCTACTGTGATAACATGGGAGCCATAGCCAATGTGCAAGAACCAAGGTCACACAAGAAGCTGAAGCATATCAAGCTACGTTTTCACGCTATTCGAGAACATATTCAGGATGGGGATATAAAGATTTGCAAAGTACACACAGATCTGAATGTGGCGGATCCGTTGACTAAACCTCTCCCGAGGGCAAAACATGACCAACACCAAACTGCCATGGGTGTTCGGTATATTACCATGTAATCTAGATTAGATGACTCTAGTGCAAGTGGGAGACTGTTGGAGATATGCCCTAGAGGCAATAATAAATGTAGTTATTATTATATCTTTGTGTTTATGATAAATGTTTACATTCATGCTATAATAGTATTAACAGGGAAACATTGATACTTGTGTGATTTGTAAACTTAATTTGAAGTCCCTAGTATAGCCTCTATACTTCACTAGCTTGTTGGTTGATAAATGATTGTGGTTTCCCTATCATGAACATTGAGATGTTATCAACAACAAGATCATATCGTTAGGAGAATGATATGGTGGACATACTCCTATAGATAAGCGTAGCATAAAGATCAAGTCATTTCAATAGTTCAATTGCTATATGCTTTCTGATACATAGTAACCTAATTCCTTCGACCATGAGATCATGCATATCACCTTTACCGGATGGATGCTTTGATGACATCAAACACCACACCGTAACTGGGTGGCTATAAAGATGGCATTGAGTGTTCGGAAAGTATTGGTTGAGACACATGGATCAAGAGTGGGATTTGTCCATCCATATGACGGATAGATATTCTCTGGGCCCTCTCGGTGAAATGTCATCCAATTAGCTTGCAAGCATGTGACTGGCTCACAAGGGATCACATATCACGGGAACGAGAAAAGAGTACTTATCAGTAACGAGGTTGAACTAGGTATGCAGAGATACCGACGATCATAACCTCGGATAAGTAACATATCATGAGACAAAGGGAAATTGGTATCGTATGTAAGTGGTTCATTCGATCGCAAAGTAATCGTAGAAATATGTGGGAGCCATATGAATTTCCAGATTCCTCTATTGGTTATTGTTCGGAGAAGTGTCTCGATCATGTCCGCATAATTCACGAACCGTAGGGAGACACACTTAAGGATTCGACGTTGTTTTGAGTAGTTATGGTATTATGAGAAAGAGACCGAATGTTGTTCGGAGTCTCGGATGGGATCCGGGATATCACGAGGTGATCCGGAATGGTCCGGAGAATAAGATTCATATAAGGAAAGTCCCGTTTCGGATTTCGGGAATGATTCCGGTGTTTTCATCGGGAATGTTCTAGAAGGTTCCGGATTGTCTGGCACTCCGGGGGGGGGGGGGGGAGGGGTACATGAATGTGTCATTACATATTGGAATGATTGCATCATGTACTAAGTGTTCTTGCTGTCCCAAATAAAGGATTAAATTGAATCCTAAAACAGAAAAGTCAAATGTCCAGTTTGAAAGTCAAACGGCCAAAACAAGAAACTGTGGGAAACAAGCAAGAGGAGTTGGGAACCGACTTGAGGGAGGAGTCTCCTCCCCAAGCCAGCACGCCACCCAAGGCCGACTTGGGGAGGGACTCCCCTCCCCTGGCCGCGCCTCCCCACCTATAAAAGGAGGGGCAGGGCTCCCTCCTCTAGACACACAAGTTTCCACCTCTAATCTCAGGTTTAGAGCCGTTTGGTTTAGAGCTTCTAATTGCTTTAGCCTGCGGTTTAGAGCCTTCTAATTGGTGTGTCTAAACCCTAGACCACTAATAGCCCTCTCTCATAATCCACCATACTCGCTCCGGCTTAAGGCGAAGCCCTGCGGGATCTCCCCTCTACTTCCGGTACTACGCCGTTGTGCTGCCGGAATCACGAGGAGAGTGCTACAACCTCCGCTGCCTGCTGGAACAAGGGAGAGGAAGGTCTTCGTCGAGTACCGAACGTGTGACCGACTGCGGGAGCGCTGCCGGAACGCAGCGCCGGAAGGATCGTCTACGCGATCTTGAGATCGGGAAGAGTACGACTACATCACCCACGAGAATCCGCTCTCGTTAAACGCTTTGGAATCTTCGAGGGTAAGTTATTCCATCGACTCGTTGCTACAATCTAGTAGATAGATCTTGGCTTGTTTGTTTGTATGCGATAGAAAATTTTTGTTTTCCATGCTACGAACCCCTACAGGAGTTACATCTGGCCTTGAACACATTGTAGTCTTCTTCCTTGACCAGAGGCTCCTTCTTGACGAGCTCTGGATAACTTAGCTTCTCCTCGAAAATCAGATTCTTCACCCGAGCCTTCCAATTTGACAAGGCCTTGGTCATCCTCCCGAGGGCATACTTGTTCACTGGATTCCCTTTGAGATTGTCATTATTATACTTGTTTTCCTCATCACCCGGGAACGCGTACCTTGCGTGCAGCTTCCGGAAAAGCTGGATGAGGAAACCCTTGTTCTCTTCGGCCTTCAGGTTCTCCATGTTGATCGTGACGGTGTTCCGGAGGATTGCCGCGAGCTGGTTAGAGTAACCCCCAACAAATTCTTCTGGCTCCAAAGGCGCACCTTTAGGGCTCATGCTTGTGATGATGGACCTTTTGAGGTCGACCATGATCGGGGTCCGATCCTTCCGAGACTTCTTCGATGCGCTACCACCGTCTGTAGTAGCTTCACCGCCGCCATCAGTGGTAGTGGCGTCGCCATCGGCGTCCCCCATCTCCTCATTGCCCGACAAGGTATCCTCGTCCTCCTCCATCTCGTCGTCCCGCGGAACAAATTCCGGGGCCTCTAGGGATTCCATCTCCGCCTGCTGCTCCCAAAAGGGCTTCTGGCTAGAAGGGCCCGGATCCGACATTTCTAAACACACAAATAAATGAAACTAATAAGCACAAAAATTCACAGAAAATTTTGGCATGAACTTTGCTAATTTTCTATGTCTAGGAGTGCCAGAAATTCGCCGGAACGGAAATGAATCAACATTCCGGCGAATCATTGGCAACTCAAAAAGAAAAACCTGCACAAAAAATCCTAAATAGAAATAAACACAGCCATTTTGCTGCCAGCATACACAAACACAACCAGCAGAACATCAAGTTTCTATTTGAGTTGCATTATGAATGACAAAGTGTAGACATACAACGCACAAATAAAAGGGTAAACTGGAATCTGCAAGTGTCGCTGCCAGAAAGGAGAATCAGACCTCCCTCCCCCCTCAGATCACACAACAGGGATATCCAACTCCAGGTGCATAATCTCAACGGAGATACCCACAAGCAAACCAAACTTCCTACAGATTTGAAAACTTATTCACAGCAGGTTATTCACATGAAAAATTATTCACAGCAGGTTATTCACATGAAAACTTATTCACAACAGGTTATTCATATGAAAACTTACTGCAGCAGGTTATTCACATGAAAACTTATTCATAGTAGGTTTTCTAGATTTGCATGCATCTAGACTATGTACACTGGTTGATGCAGATCCCAAGGGTAAAACCTCATTCTCATATACAAAATCCTGAATAGGAAATATTTTTAAGGAGTTCAATCTTTCCAACTTCCTACAGATCCTTTAAATCTAAGAGACCATCAGTTTTTATGCATTCCTCTCAGAAGGCAATCTTATCTAATAAGCACCGACCAAATAATGCTGGAAGAGAACTGAAACTAACTCATGGGCTAAATTCAAGTCTGGTACTAATGCCTGAGAAGAACTGAAGCTTTGGCATAAATATATCATGTCTGCACGTGAAGCTTTCAGCAGCAATACAGAGATCCAGGTTTGAACTTTGAAATTGGCCCTGAGATTTTAGTACCCTATTCTTTCAGCTGTTCTTTCTTTTCCATCAAACTAAAACCACGACTAAACAATCATCTGCAACTTTTAGCAACAATCATCTGCAACCACTAAAACAAGAAGGACAATGATGGACTGAGAGTGATCTCAGTGTGGGGAACAAGTGGAGGCGGGAAGGGACAGAGGAGCTTACGGGGAAGTGGAGGAGGGGAGGAGGGCGGGCGGGTAGGCGGAGTCGACGTCGGCGGGGCGCTGCGGCTGGTGCACGAGCTGGAGCACGAGGGGGCGGCGCGTCAGATGTCGGAGCCGCGCGGGAGGAAGTCGTGGCCGACGAGCGCCTCGAGGTTGCAGGTCCGGCGGGCGGGCTGCTCCGGGCGCGGACCTAGTGGTAACATGCCTTGTCCTATTTCACTGCTGGCCACCCAGGTTCGAATCCTAAGGTTAACAATTTTTTGGAAATTTTTTTTAAAGGCCATTTTTCATGTAAAAGCATTGTCAAAACACAATATGAACTATAAAATATACTACAAATATTTTAAATATTCAAATATTGCTAAAACAACAAAAGTGAGTATTCTCAATGAATGTGTCTTGTCGATACATAATATTCTCAATGCAATATTATTATAACACACACATAATGAAAATTAAGAATGTTTTGATACATAATAGTAGGCCACACACACGACGGTTCTTGACAATGGTCGGAGTGCGCTAGCATTTCTTGACAATGGTCGTCTTCTTGCCCTTCTTTGTCGCGGTTGCATTGGTTAGGTCCGGGACGTCTTCACTACTTCTCTTGAACGGAAGTCCTTTCTTAGGTAGGGTTGTGGTGTACGGTGTTTGGTTGCCATACCCGTCTTCTATCTTCGGGTCGCCGTTCTGGTCAAAGTCTTGCTCGTTGGCGACTCCGTCCATTCCGATAATGTTCCTTTTGCCTCTCCTGACGACAACCCGACTAGGCTTTGACGGGTCTTTGATGTACCAGCATTGGTCGACTTTGCTAGCCAAAACCCAAGGCTCATTTCTTGCGGGTGCGTTCGCGCTGGTGGTCTTGACGGTATAACCATCGTGGTGAAATACCGGTCTTCTTTCTCGACGCTCTTGGCCCACCTGACACGAAACATCGGCACCTTCTCCGTAACATAGTCGAACTCCCAAATCTCCTCGATCCTTCCGTAGTATCTTTCCGGGATGTCGCCGGTGTAGAATATCCTTATTACCCCTGAGTTCTGGTAATCGCAGTTATTGTCTTTTTCCTCTGTGTAGAACGTGTATCCGTTGATATCGTAAGCCTGATAAGTCATGAGGTTGTGCGAGGCGCCCTGTGACAATGAGAATATGAGTTTATCTTCCTCCGAGTACTCGCCCTGTGGTGGATTAGCTATGACCTTCTCCCTAAACCACCGCGTGAAACCGGAGTTGTGCTCCTTGATAACATCTTCCTCCCTCGGGACCTGGTGCCCCTGATCAGCGTAATTCTTCTTGATAAACTCTTTGTGCTCATGTATGTATGGATCAACCACCTGCAGGTGTTGCAGCGTGACTAGGTTTGCTCTTTCAAAGTCCTTGGTTCGGCCCTCCATGTCGACATGCTTTGCACGTCGACCTTCGCGGTGACCCCATCCAGCGAGCCTCCCGAGGTGCTTGTTGAATGGCATACCAAGAGGGGTCTCGGTTTGTAGAAAGTTCGAGCAGAAAGAGATGCACTCTTAGGCCAGGAAGCCGTTTGCTATGCTTCCATCTGGACGGGACTTGTTCTTAACATATCCCTTGATGTGTCCATTGAGCCTTTCGAACGGCATCATGCTTCGCAGAAACACAGGACCGAGCTGGACGATATCCTCCACGACATGGAGAAGCAGATGAAGCATGATGTCGAAGAAAGCGGGGGGGGGGGATAGATCTCGAGCTCTCACATTATCACCACGATCTCGTCCTGTAGCCTCGTGAGCTGCTTAATGCCTATCGACTTCCGAGAGATGACGTCAAAAAAGTTGCAGAGGCCAAACAGTGTTTCACGGATGTGCTTGTCCATTATACCTCGGATCGCGACCGGGAGTACCTGCGTCATTAGCACGGCGACGTCGTGAGACTTCATCCCGCTGAAGCGCTGCTTCGCCTCGTCTAGCCATCTGCTTATCTTCCCCGCGTAGCCGTTCGGAAATTTGACTCCGAGGAGGTACTTCATAAACTATATGGCCTCCTTCTTACTCAGAGTGAAGCATGAGGCCTTGAGCTTGACCTCTCCCTTCTTAACCTTTTTCCCCTTGTGACTATGGCTATTCTGTGTTTCTGTCTCCTCCACCTCGTCCTCCTCCTCATCATCGCTAGGTGGTGGTTGAAGTTCATCCCTGATGCCCATATGCTTCAAGTCGTTCCTTGCCTTCGGCCCATCTTTGGTCTTGTCGGTGTTAAGGAGGGTGGCAAGCAGACTCTCGCCCACGTTCTTCGTGATATGCATGAGATCAAGGCTATGAGGCACGCGGAGGATCTTCCAGTATGGCAAGTCCCAGAAAACAGACCCCGCCTTCCATACCTTCAGCAACGGCTCTGGCTTCTTCTGGGTCTTTCCTGGCGCAGGGCACTCCTTCCAGTTATTCAACAGCTTGTAGATTTCCGTGCCACTCTTCTGGTGTGGGATTGCTCGGAGCTCGATCGTCCCATCGAACAGATGTCCTAGCTTTCTCCAGGCGTGATTCTTGGGAAGCCACCTCCGAGCCCCAAGGAACACGGTTTTCCCGGACCCGGGATCTTTCTGTAGCTGACGGTACGTTGTATTATCCTTGCACCTAAGGCACCCATAGAATCCTTGGACCACCTGCCCCGAGAAGTATCCGTAACCGGGATAGTCTTGCACTGTCGTGATCACCGCCGCTCTCATGTCAAAGTACTCTTGTCTCGAGGCGTCCCATGTACGGGCTCCTTCTTCCCATAACGTGGCCAACTCCTCTTTCAACAACGTGAGATACAGATTGATGTCTGTACCAGGTTGTTTTAGCCCTTGAACGAGCATACTCATGGTTATGTACTTCTTCTTCATGCACAACCAGGGGGAGGTTGTAGATCCATACAAACACGGGCCAGGTGCTGTATGTGCTGCTCTGGCTTCCAAACGGATTGAGTCCGTCAGTGCTCACGCCTAGCCTGAGGTTCCTTGACTCTTTCCCAAAATGTTGGTAATATTGGAGGTCCAACGCCTTCCACTGGCAAGCATCCGAAGGGTGCCTCAACATTTCCTCCTTCTCCGGATCATCGTCTTCCGGCCTCTTTCTTTCCGCGTGCCAGCGCATGAGCTGTGCTTCCTTAGGGTCTGCGAAATACCGCTGCAAACGAGGAGTTAGAGGAAAGTACCACACCACCTTCCTAGGAGCTTTCTTGGTCCCTCTCTTGTATCGAGAGGTCTTGCACACCGGACACGTGGTCTTCTCCCCGTCCTCGCCCCGGTAGATGATGCAATCATTTATGCAGACGTGGTATTTCACGTGCGGTAGATTGAGAGGGCACACGACTTTCTTCGCCTCAGTGATACTAGTCGGACATGTGTTCCCCTTCTTGGGAAGAATATCGTGCCAGAATACAATGTTGTCATCGAAACATTCGTCGGTCATTTTGTGTTTCGCCTTCATCTCCAGAGCCCTAAGCGTTACATTTAGACGGGTATCCCCGTCGTTGCATCCGTCAAACAATGGAGTGACCTCGTCTTTCTCCATTTGCTCCAGTTTAGCTTTCTCTCTACCGGCGGCTCTGGCGTTACTCGTCTCCTTGAGAAGCAGATCTTGGACATGAGGGTCTCGCAACCAGCTCGAATCATGGTCGGCACCTTGATCTTCGTGTTCATGACCGGCGCCACCTTGATCATCTTCGTGTCCATGCCCGACGCCACCTTGATCATCTTCGTGTCCATGTCTAGTGCCACCCTGATCTTCGTGATCGTGACTGGCGTCTTGATCTTCATGATCATCACTGGCATCTTGATCTTCACCATTATTGACATCCTCATCATCATATTCGTCATCACGTATCCATCGAGTGTAGCCATCCATGAAACTACGTCGAAGCAGGTGCGACTCCAGCATTCCGGAATCATGCCTTATCAGATACATCAGCTTGCAGTCCCGACATGGACATCTTATCTCTGTCTTGTTTGCACGTTCCATGTCGGCCCTCGCGCATGTCATCCACCTATCCATGCGGGCTTTGTTGATCAGTGGTCGGACCATGGCCGCCTGCGTGGTACAAAGAGCAAGAGAATAATTAGAGCATATATGGACGTGGATCGCCGGAAAAATTCGGCATGACCTCCCCTAAAAAGAGGACATCCGCGAGTGCCAGAAATTCGCCGGAAAAGAAATAAATCGACATTCCGGCGAAACATTGGCATCTCAAATGAAATCCCTGCACAAAAAGTAGCACCACAACACAATCATATAGTCGGTGTCTCCGACAATGCGCATACATGCAAGCAACGCCTTCACGCTTCCTCCAACAACGACTTGCGCAAGAGAGCCGGAGGAGAAGTAAATGGACATGTTGTAGATCTAGAGGAGCAAGAGACTTCACTTACATATGGGTGTCAACCAATGGATGTTGAGCAAGCTTCTATGGTGAATCAATGGGGGAAATGAGGTGGGGAGGAGGAGGGGGCGACCAGATTTGTCTTGGTGGAGGAGGAAGAAGTGACACAAGTGAGTGGGGTGGTAGTTGGCTCCATGTGCAAAAAGCTGGAAAAAAAGTGGTGCCAGGTTATGCGAGGCGCATATTGCACAATATGCGCCTCCTATAATTCAAACTATAGGAGATGCATATAGCAATATGCGCCTCGCATATGCGGCCACCTACCTCCACCCGGGCCCGCAGGAGTTACTTGAGGCGCATATGACCATATGCGCCTCGCATATTATCAAATATAGGAGGCGCATATAACCATATGCGCCTCGCATATTCGTGCACCTAACAACACGCGGGCCCACACAGATTATGCGAGGCGCATTCTGCCCATATGCGCCTCGCCTATCTAATATATAGGAGGCGATATGACTAGAATGCGCCTCACATAATATGGGGCTGCTAGATTTAGTCCGTACAGGGATTATAGGAGGCACATTCTTATCATATGCGCCTCGTCTATTTTTATACTAGAGGCGCATGGAGAAGGAGTGTGCCTCGCCTATTTTATAGGAGGCGCATATGGTCTAAATGTGCCTCGCATAAGCATGTCTCCTATAGCCTTTTCTCTAGTAGTATCAAAGTGAGTAGTTCAAAGGATAATATGAAGTCATCAAGACATATAAAGAGAAGATTGGCATCTGTTAGGAAAATGAGAATCTCCGAAGTAATAGCATTGGATTGTATCCAAACATCTAAGAATCTAGCAGATCCTTTCACAAAAGGTCTATCAAGAAATGTGATAGATGTTGCATCAAAGGAGATGGGTTTGAGACCCACATGAGTTACCGTGGTAGTAACCCAACCTATGTGATCGGAGATCCCGTGAATTAGGACCTGGGGAAACAAGCCAGTGGCTAACTGGAGGAGAGTAACTTTATTAATCCACTTCGCTGAAGATGCATTACTCTCACGATCTCTATTGCAGGTTGAATTAGTCTTAATGTGTTCATAGGCTTGTATAAGCCAAGATGCTATCCTACAGAGAAGTCTTGAAAGAACGCACCTATGTGAGCCTGACTGCTGGTCACAGTCTATGAGATATGGTAATCTCTAGGAAGCTCATGAAAAAGCCAGGAGTGTGAATTATATGCTCCACCCGAGGGGTAGCCTTCGGCAGCCTAGTATCAGTATGACATTAGGTGAAACTCATTTACACAAAACTGGCAATTGAAGGCTTAGTCCATTGACAGTTGATGATGAGTGTAGTCTCATGCTCTAGGTGGAAGTTCAACTTAACAGTCTCCACTGAAAAACGCTGGTATATCAAAACAGTGATTTGGAACAGAATGATGTGATGTGTCAATGAGACTTTGTAGGGGATTGTTGGAATTTGAGGCGTATTTGATGTTGGGCTTTTGGCCCATAACAAATACAAATTATGAAATTCTCTTTGGCCCATTATTATTATGGCAGCTCATGTGTGTGCTAGTGGTGCCAAAGTCTCACATTGCTAGTGGAAAGGGAGTTGGACCACCTTATATAGTAGAGTGTTGTACCACTCACTAAGGTGTGAGAAGAAGAGAAGCCCTGCGCACTCCTCCTCCGACGCCGCCTGCCTCGCCTCGTCACGACGCGACGCGCGCGCGCCGCGTGTTGCGGGAATCTCGCTGAGCCGAGCTTTAATTACGTATTAATTTTGAGTCATTAATGCGTCATTATGGACGCGTTAATCAACCGGCCGTTTCTACATCGTGGGCTGGTACTGACTCGGTCGTGGGCTGTTGCCCACGTCCTACCCAACCCGCACTATATAAGCAGGCAGACGCGAACCCTAGCCATCACCAGCAATTAGATTGCATTTGCCTACCTGCGCATCGCCGTTCCACCTCTCTGTGCTGCCCTCTGCTACTCCATCCCGCCGGCTGCGTACACAGCCGTCCAGGAGAGCAGGCCTCCGGAACCCCGTCTCTCTGATCCTGCAACGGGAGAGAGGCGATAAGGTTTTTGGGGAGCGTCTAGGCGCGACTGCTCAAGCTCTTCTTCGTCCGGCTTTCTCGACTCCATCGCCATGTCTGATGACGCTTCCAAGCAGGCTGCTGCTACCACCGGTGGCGGATCGACTTCTGTTGCGCCGTTGGTCATACCATCGACGAATTCGTACGTGTTCTTTGCCCTCCTGTTATTTCCTATGATGATTACTAGTATTGTGGTATGCGTAGATGTGCTAGGTCTTCACTTGCCTGTATGGTGCATGTCTATTATGCGTATGCTAGTTAGCCTTGGAAATTGTTCTGTCATGATTTACACTTAGATTAAATTAATGCGAAAACTGCTAATTATTTCAACAACATCATGCTTCGTATAGTTTGTCACCTTGTTTAGTTGATATTGCTATTAATAGTGGCGACAACAATAGTTTAAAGGGCTTTATCGATAAAAAATATCATCAATACGAGTTGATATTACCTTTTTTTGGAGTTCGCCCTACCTTGATTTTTTTTCGCCCTTCACCACTCGCAATAAGCACATCTCTCAGAAAATGATACCTGCAAAACCATGTTTTAAGGAAATAAGAAAATGATACCTACAAAACCATGTTTTAAGGAAAAAAGAAGAAGAAACCGACATCGAGAGATATAAGAACGTAAAGAAAGGTAGAAGAGATACTCACCGAGATGGAGAGATGGAGGAAGAAGCACTCGTCAATCTGCTAAACTTGACGGGAGATCAGGTGCACACCGATCCGGAGGAAGAAGCACTTGTCGAGCCGGTAAACTCGCCGGCAGATCATCTGAGTGGAGAGGTTGTGGAGAGAAGGACATTAAGAAGAAGAAAAGATGAGGATAAGCGAGGTCAACCGATGAAGCGACGACATTCATGGAAATACGGACAATGCTGTAATTGACAATAAGTGTGTATTTCCACATTACGAATCACTGATTTAGCGCGTCTGAGAATACCCAACAATCCGTTGATGCGAGAACCGCGTATGAATACCGGGTGTGAGAGACTTTCTTCTAGTGGCATCGGCAGATCTATGCCCTTCGGTGGCATTGGCGGCTTTCGGAGTCGCGATGTGAGACCTCGGCTGCCGGATTCCCTTCGACGGCGACTGTGTGTCTCCTAGCTTCGTTTCAAGGCCAACAGGAGGAGGGGTAGTCTTCTCGGTGGAACTCTGCCCTTCGGTTGCGTCGGCGGCTTTCGGAGTCGCGGCGCGGCCTCGGCAGGGGGATGCCCTTCGACGGTGGCCGCAAGTCACGCTTGCCTTCTCGGTGGAACTTTGCCCTTCGGTGGCGTCGGCGGCTATCGGAGTCGTGACGTGACCTCGGCAGGGGATGCCCTTCGAAGGTGGCTGCAAGTCACGGATGTCTTCTCGGTGGAACTCTGCCTTTCGGTGGTGTCGGCGGATCTAGGAGTCGCGATGCAACCTCGGCTGAGGGATGCCCTTCGACGACGGCTTGACTCTCTTAGTTCTGCAATGTGTTGAGTGATCGCTCGACAAACGAGTTCCATTTGTCTTCGTCACCTTGGCTACAGGATCCTTCTGACCGATCCACCTACACCCTTTTTCTGCTCTTCTCGGTCTTCTCTTTAATTGTGTGCTATGTTTTAGCTTGTACTGTTCTTTTCTCCTTCTCTTTCTCACTTGTAATTCGACTCTGTACTCCAGTCTCTTTGAATTATAAAGTTCAGGCTGACTTAGGCCCGCCGTAGTTACAGTATAAAAAAGAGACTTTCTTCCGCGCGAGTGGAACCCAACACACGATTTCCTCGCGAGAACTCGCAGATGGAGCTTTCTTCTGCTTCCACGTCACTCGCTATCCACGGTAACCCACAGACAACCAGCGTCTATTCTGCATCTCTCGTCCGCGAGAAACCGCAGCAGGCAAGATTTTTTCGCTTCCATCTAAAGATACATAAAACATAAAAATATAGATGCATAAACATGAAAATGATATTTACGGCCTGACTATTTCTACCTTGTGTGATCCGTGAGATTTAAACTTCGAAGGACTATAAACTTGAACCATCTAAAGATACATAAAACATAAAAATGTAGATAAAACTCTTTCACAGAAGGTCAATACATAAAACTCTTTCACACAAGGTCGATCACACAATCGTTTTTCATCGAAGTTTAGATCGTATGGGCCTGGAGGGCCAAAGCTCCCACACCTTGGTTGTATCCTGCATGGCTTCAATAGCCTTCACTGCCTATATCACATGGGCTCCGGGGCGTCGGCTCTGGGCATGGTGTCGGCGGCACCCTCCTCCGCCGAAGGTGGGCACAACGAGATATGCTGGATGTCGGGATCCCATGTCTTGCATAATAAACAGCCATGCAGCATTGGCCCTGCGGTTCTTCGAGCTCCATGGTGTAGGTCTACTTCTTATCTGCCTCCTCGATCGGTTCCAGTTTTCTTCTCGGAGATTTTCGTAGTTTGGCACATGACACTACTAGATATCTAGAATAGAATTAAGGCAGTGTGCACGCCCTTTTTCTTCCGTGCATTCATATAGATTTTTATGAAATCGACAGAGGTGGAGAAATTCATGGTGGTAGCGATCGGAGGTTGACAATGGTGGAGAGAGTAGCACATGTTCTACCTATGTGTCGGATGTTTGGCGACTTGCACCAACAGCCTTGCCAAGCGGGGTTGAGTGTCGAGGCTTGATTATTTTCAGGGTGAAAACCTAATGTCTGGCCTTCGTTGGCAATGGACTTGTTGAATGCATTGTTTTGAAAACTCGAACCTTTTCTAGGGTAAAAATGGAAGATCTATGATCGGATGCTGACATCGTTTGTGCATTGTTTTCTTATTGGAGACGTTACTTTTAGAGAATCTCGTTTGTAGTCTGGGTGTTGTATTCGGTGGTGGTTATATACTATTGCAAGTGGTTTTTCACCGCCACAGGGTCTTTATTTTCTTTTCTTTCTTTTTCTTAAGTTGTGTGCATCTCTGATATCTTTGGACATGTTGTTGATGCAGATACATAAGTAAATGGTATTGTCGCAAAATTAATATATTTTTTTATTGAAAAAAATCTTCATCACAAAATGGAAGGTCAGCGCCGAGATGCATCAGTTTACCGCTGCCTAATCATGTCGGGTTCACATTACCATGATTGGCATAGTCCGGGTGGCAATACTAATTAAGTGAAGTAATATGGGATCTCATTGTTGGATCATCTTGTGCATGTGGGTTAATGTGTCAGGATCAACGTGACATTCAGTTTTTGCTCCTTGCAAGGTGCATATATTCAACTTTATATTCATGTATTTTAGAGAAGATGTTTTTCTACCTTTGCTATCAGAAATGCATTTTGCTAACTATTTTCTATTATCTACGTGAACAGATCTGAGAAAAGCATATAAGAACTTGGAGGTAACTCGTGGCCTCGTGTTTGTTTAAGTGTTCTTTAGAATATCACGATTATTAGTGTGACTGGAAAATCACGACTATTTTCTATTATCTATGATACACTAATTATGTTCAAAAATTAGTGTGACTGGAAAATACTGCATCATAGAAAATACTGCATCAAAAATTATGATGCACATAACATGGAACATGGCTCTTCCTACGGTTCAAAAATTATGCACACTAGTGGAAACGAGGCTTATGGTTGAGGTCGAAAATGGGCTTTAACACCGGTTCTCCAACAACCGGTGTTAAAGGGGGCGCCCGTACCAGCGTGGTCCAGAAAGCAAAAAGGAGCACTCCCTTTAACACCGGTTCGAGCCACGAGCCACGAACTGGTGTTAAAGGCCCTGCACCAGTGGCCCGCGCAACCCCCCTTTAACACCGGTCCGTGGCTTGAACCGATGTTAAAGGGGGTGCGCCTATATAACACACCGCTGCCCACACCCCTCTCTCTCTCATTTTTTCACTCTCTCATTTTGGAGCATAGCAAGAGGGTGAGAGGTGCGCTAGTTTGTGTTTTTTCCTATGCACAAGAGGTGTTCGGTGAAATGTCTAAGAGCTCGAAATAAGTTTTCTCGTTGCACTTTCCTTCTCGGTCGAGGTCGGCAACTTTATCCTTTCATGTGTCATTGATGTACTATATAAATGGTCATCTCCCTATTAATTTTTGATATACTATATATTAATGCAGATGAACCGGCAATGGATATACGGTGACCGACGCGCTTCGGAGTACATTACGGGCCTCCAAAATTTCATCGTTGTGGCTAACTCAAACCGTGATCACAATGGTTTTATGTGTTGTCCGTGTGTTCACTGTCAGAACACCACCGTCGACCACCACCATCGCCATCGTCGCCGTTTCCGACCCCGCCCGGCCTCGTGGACCCCTCTGGTAGACCCATTGTGAGCCCACGGTGCTCACCCGCCCCTCCGCTCGCTCCCTCTCGCTCGGAGCCGTCGTCGCCTCACTGCTCTGCAAGCGCCGCCGCTGGCCGTCGTCGTTGTCGTCGCTCCGGTGACCCCTAGGTAGCGGCACCGCCCGTTTTAGGTAGGCCGCATCGCGCTGAGTCGAACGCGCTTGCTCGCGCACCCTAGGTCGCTCTCTTACTCTAGATAATATTATTGTTTTAGGAACTATGGATCCACTCAATAGAAACCTTGAAGAGGAAGAAATAATGGAGAACATGATCCACGAGGACATCTCACAATATCTGAACTTGGAGGGACATGATGGCAGCTCAAGTAGTCATGAAGAAGATGACGACTCCGGTGAACGCACTTTAGTGATTACAAAGTCCGTCAAGGTATATATATGCATGGATTAAGCCTCTGCTGACTTGCACCGATTGATTTGTATATATTAACGCTTCTTTCTTCTTTTAGCCCTCCGGATCGACCAGCCAGCAACAATCTTCTTCTATGAAAAAGAGCAAGCGAGGTGCGAGCCATCGGTTGAAAGATCGTGCAAAGTTTACGATCGAAGTAGTCCGTGTTGATGGCAGGCCGATGGAGCCCAAGAAGGCCGCGAACAAATTTATACGTCTTGCTGGAGTTCTTGTCAGGGATCAAATCCCAATCATAATTGAATATTGGAATAAGCCAAAGAAGGGCGACGTTACCTTTGTCGATGAAAGATCCAAAGAAACGCTTTGGAATTCGTTGTTGGTAAATTTCATCCTACCGCCAGAGGAGGATGAAAATAAACCGGTTATAAAGGAAAAGGTCAAAGAGTGGACTCTAAAGAAGATGGCTGACGCTTTCCGCAACTGGAAGACAAAATTGAATAAATTTGTCTAAGCTCGCGAGACTCCAGATTTCGAAGACGCATAATATGCAAAGATAAGACCTCACTGGCCCGAATTTGTGGCGTACAAGGAAGGTTCTATAGCTACAAAGAGGTCAGAAACTAATACGCTAAATGCCTAGAAGAAGGAATATCACCAGAGGACGGGGTCAGATGTCTACATATCTTAGAGGCCTAAGTGGGAGGAAGCTGAGAAGGCCCTGCGCGGCAGCCATCTCCGGCGCGGCAGCCATCTCCGACGCGCCAGCCATCTCCTACGCGTCAGCAATCTTCGGCGCGCCAGCCATCTCCTGCGCGTCAGCCATCTCCGGCACTTCGTCCATCTCCTCAGCGTAAGAGGAAGAGCACTGCCATGAAGAGCATCATTAGCACTGCCACGAAGAAATCCAAAGGAAACCGTACGCCCAAGATTTAAAGAAACTACGTCCCGCAGCCTTCCGCCAAGCCATTGCCGGTATTACTGTGTAATCGCAACGACGAGGAGACCAATAGGATCTCGAAAGAAGAGGTTAATAAATTCTTTGCACCTAGACGGACCGAGCCAAAGGAGAAACTAGATCCGGCGGTGGTGGAGAAGTTTTACAATAATATTTTGAAACCTGAAACCCCACTTGTGCCGGACTACAAGCGCCAGATTATGAAGAGGGATGCAATACGGAGGGAGACTGAAAGTAGCAGTCGTGCGGCACCCCAGAAAACATTTCCCATGCTCGGAGAGCAGGAAAACCAATCATGTGCCCCGCTCCAAGTGTTTGACACACGGATAGCTCCTCCTGTAAATGATTACGACACAGAGCTACAAAGAAAGTCCAATAAGATGGGGATGACTTACATTGCATACTTGAACATCATGGGAGACAACTTGCCCAAAGGCGATGTCAACCCCATACAGCCATGGAAGTATGGGAAGAATCTCGTCAAGAAAGAGGAGCTCAAGAATCTACCAACAAAGATGCGAAGATTGCACAAGTGGTACCTTGATTTCTGCAAGACGAGAAAGGAAGAATGGATCATGTCGCATATAAGAGATGAGATTTTTTTGTGCGGATCACCTTGTTCTCAAATACAATTATCATAATTGGTGCATTATCTTTGGGGAGCTCATCTAATTCATTTAATAATGCTCATTTGTCTTATTTCTCATTTATTGTGCCTTAAATGTTTATGGAGAAGCGAGGATTCCATATTTGTGCATTTTTGTATTGAAATACAACGATTCTAAAGTGTGCACAAATCTTGGCGAACTTCTCTATTTTAAGCATTTATTTGATCTTTCATTTGATGTGTTTTAAATGTTTATGGAGGAGTGAGGATTCCATATTTGTGCATTTTTTGTATTGAAATATACCGATTTTAAAGTATGCACAAATCTTGGGGAGCTTCTCTATTTTCTGTTTCAAACACTCTTTTGATCATATCATAACATCTTGTTGTTTCCATTTGGACTCATTTGTTGTTTTCAATTGGTTTTTGGACCTTGTAATTGCTTGCATCATTTGGCTTTATTTTGGCAATCTTTGGGTCCTCGATATAGTCCTACTCCTTCCCAAGTATTCATCATTGGATATGTGCGAAGGCACACCTTTGGAGGAATTATTACTATATTTGCCTTCTAAAACTTGTCACCCATTTCGGCAATCGATGCCAATGGGGGAGAAGTTTTAGAGGGTCTAAGGGAAATTGGTTGATGCATTGAGTTTGTTCTTAAGCATTTTCCTTTCATGCTCTTGCATCTTTATTGTTGCTTAGCATGTGTTATATATAGAGGAAACTCCACCAATGATAATGATTGGCAATATATGCAATGAAATTCAAGTTCATCACACATGCATAGATTGTGGGGGAGTTTGCTCTATATATGGTGGTGGTACCAATATCACATACTTTTGTAGTATTTGATATTGGTATTACCATCTTATTCATTAAAATTCCTTATATAAACCCTCTTAAAGGGATTGTCATCAATTACCAAAATGGGGGAGATTGAAAGAACATGTGGGCCCCCATGTGTGGTTTTGGTAATTAATGACAATCTTTATGGACTAATGTGTGTATTAAGTTATACTTGTAGGAATTGTCCATTGGCATCGCTTGGAGCTTGTGTCGGCTTCAAGGTCGATGAAATGAGAAAAGATATGTTGTGCAAGCTCAAAATGCGCAATCTTTAGAAGATCTCATGTTTGATGCTTGCCATCCTCGGTGATCATGGATCGATGATGAGGAATCAAGAAAGGCGTTCCATCTTGAGAAGGGAAAGATCGTCTACATCGAGCTCAAGTGGAATGCTCAAGGCAAAGGTATAATCTTGATAGGTTTTCCCTTTTGCCGGTCTTATATTTTTAGTGGAAGACCGGGTTTACGATAGATAACCGTACTATCAAGAGGGGCTCTCGAATGAATAACTCGATCACATTGTTCGGAGAGAGCTCAAACCTTTGCATACTTGCATCATCGTATTTGGTTGTTATTTGGTCTTATCAATGTGAGGATATAGAGCTTGTGGTAATCTCCATAACAAGCTCTTGTTCATCAAAATCAGATCCCTCTATTATATCTTATTGTGATTTTGATCTATGCGGTTTTTCGGTTTCTCACCAAGTGAGGTATCTCACATTATTATACTTGATACATTCTCACTTGGTGATAACCAATATTTTCACCTTTTATAGGGAAGCTCATGTCGTCCTCTTTCCAACGCAATTGGAATCGGGTCGATCGGAGTTACTAATCAAAAGTTATAGTCGTTTGAATATCTGCTGGTCTCCTAGGTACCAAAATGCAGTAGTACCGCATTTTAGTACCTAGGGAGGCAGAAGGTTTTGGAAAGTTGCCAAAATCCACTGCCGGGATAGGTACCAAAAAGCGGTAGTACCGCATTTTAGTAGCTAGCGCGACAGAAGGTTTTTTACTTCGTAATTTGGATCTATCCTCCCTTGGTGGACTATGATGTTTCTTTGCATGATCTTAGAGAGGTTGTTGTCCTCTTCGAAACGAGCCCAAGGTCATCGAAATCGGAGTCCAGATGCAAACGTTATGGTTCTTTTCGTTCTGTGATGACCGGTAGTACCGGACCAGGATCCGGTAGTACCGCATTTTGGTACCGGGGAGTGCAGAGAAAAAATGCGTTTGGAGCTCCAGGGACCCCAGGAATTGTCCGGTAGTGCCGGGAAAGTCCGGTAGTACCGGGAAAAAGTCCGGTAGTACCGGGAATCGTGTTTTTGGGCTGCAACGGTTGGATTTTGGAGGGACCTATATATGGGGCCTTCTTCCCCAATGGTTCCTTAACCTTTCTTGCAAGTTTTCCCCTCCATTGGTGACCTTCTTGAGCTTGCTTTCTCTCAATCCCTCCGATGATTCTTGCATATTCTTGAGGGATTTGAAAGAGGAGATCTAGACCTACAATCCCACCAATCAATCTCTCCTCTAAGTGAGGGGAACATATTGGGATCTAGATCTTGGATTCTTTTGTGGATTTCCTCCATTGTTCTTCCTCTCTTATTCCCCCATAAGCTTTTGTAGCTTTGGTGGAATTTGGGAGAGAAGGATTTGAACACCTTTGTGGTGTTCTTGCCATTTGCATTTGGTGCATCGGTTTGAGTTCTCCTCGGAGGATTTGGTTTGTATGACTCTTTGGAGCTTGTCCCTCTTGGGTTCTTGGAACCCTAGACGGTTTTGTGGCCTTGGTGGCATTGTGTCCTTTTGTGGCATTTGTTGGGAGCCTCCAATTAAGTTGTGGAGAAGTGCCCCAACCTTGTGAGAGGTTCCGGTTGCCACCGACAAGTGCACCGATAGTGGAAGCATGGATCGATCCCGTTGGGGTGAGATTCAGCGGAGAATAAGGGAGGCCTTTTGTGGCGTTGGTGGTTTGATACCACCCCCTCTCCAAACGAGACGTACTCCATGTTGGGAGGAACTCGGTAAAATATCGGTGTCCCCGCGTGCCTCGGTTATCTCTATACCCGAGCTCTTTACTTATGCACTTTACATTGTGATAGCCTTCGTGCTTGAAGTAATATATATCTGTCTACCACTTTGTTGCTTGTATTGCTTAGCATAAGTTGTTGGTGCACATAGGTGAACCTTAGTTGTTCTAGGTTGTGCTTAACAAAGTAAACACTAGTTTTATTCCGTCTTTGTTGAGCCACTCTAGGAAAAGTTTTAATCGCCTATTCACCCCCCCTCTAGGCGACATCTGTATCCTTTCAATTGGTATCAGAGCACGGTCTCTCATTTTAGGCTTCACCGCCTTGAGCGTAAAGATGTCGGCTAGAGGATTAGTGCACAATGACATGTTCATATTCGATGGCACAAATTATGATATATGGAAAACTCATATGCTTATTCATTTTTGGGACATGGACCCAAATTTGGAGCGTATTGTAGATATAGGTTTTTATCCTCCTATGGATTTTAAAAATCTATCTTGTGAGGATGAGAAAAACCTATATCTCAATGCTCAAGCTTCTAATGTGTTTGTTAATGCTTTGAGCCATGTAGTTACATCTTCAATCATTCCTTTTTGGAGCGCTCATGAGTTATGGACAAAACTTCAAGATAAATATGTTGTGTCCAACATTATTGAGGATGATTATGTTGCTTCCACTTCCGGTCGAGATGAGTTCTCATCCTCTACCACTTCACCAACATGTGATTTTTCACAAGGTAATGATATGGTGAGTGGTGATAGAAATTGCAATTTGGATAGTGTGCTTACTATGTGTGATCCTTCATATCTATCTAGTTGCAATGATCTATTTTTGGACCTTAACCCTTCTAGCACTCAAAACTCCTTACATGCTTGTGTTAATAGTCCTTGCATATCATGTAGAATTAACTTGGATAAATCTTGTGATGATATGCTTGGGTTGTCTTGTTGCCATGACAAAAATGCTTCTACTTCATCTATTGCTTGTGTTGCTAACCATGCAGAGGAAAATGAAGATTTTATGGGACAAGACAAGTTTTTGAATAGAGCTACAAGAGCAATCTCATCATCACCTTCCGCCGATTCTCACCTATGCTTTATGCCTAAAGGAACGAAGGTATCCTATTTGGATCCCATTGTATCTCATAATGATGATGAGGTTGAGAATGATAATGATGATGATCCACTAGTTGATTATGATATTGCCTCTATTCTAGATATGGGAGAGATTGTCTTTTCTGCACTTCATATAAATAAAATTGCTTCCTCCAAATTTGTTGAAATATTGACTTGTGCTATTGAAGGCAAGAAACTTATTGAGGAACAAGAAAATATTATCTCTCAAAAGTTTGCACTTGAGCGTGAGTATGCTAATGAAATTGCACAACTAAAGGACTCCCTTGAAGAAGAACAACCCACCAAAGAATCTCTTGAGGAGACTTTTACTCTAGAATTATCTAGAGTAAAGGAATACCATGATAGAGAACTTGCGGTGGCAAACTCCTTCAAGATTAAAAATGGTGAACTTGACGTTGCTTATGCTAAACTTGTTAAGGATTTTAAGCACCTCGAAAATGGCTCTCGGGTCGTTAAGAGGGAGCTCATCAAACTCACCGAGTCACATGAGCAACTTAAAGCTTCATACTCAAAAGAGCTTGCCAAGTTGCCCTCACCTCTTGCTAATAGTAATGATGCTTGTGCTACTAACTCTATATCTTGTGAAGCATCTATTTTGAAGGAGAATGTTGAGCTAAAGACTCAACTTGCTTTGCTAACTAGCAACTATGTGAAATTAGAAGAAAGTCATGTTAAGCTCTCAAGCTCGCATGAAGATCTTCTAGTCTCCCATGGTACGCTAAAGTTAGCTCATGAGGCCATCGTGTCAAAGGTAACATCTAGTGGGCCTCATGTGGACATTAGCACTATATCTACTCCAAATGTTATATTTACATGTGCTAGTCCTTGTAATTCATCCTCTTACAACCATGCTATATCTCGTGATGAATTACATTCCGTGCCTTGTTGCTCTAACAATGTAGCATCTACTTCCTCTAGTGCTTTTGTTGAAACTAACCATGTAGAGGAAATAAAAGAGCTCAAGGCTCAAGTCACTTCTTTGAAGAATGACTTGAAAAAGGGTCATCAAGGGAAGGACACACTCAACAAAATCTTGAGTGTGCAAAAATCCCCCAATGACAAGAGTGGACTTGGATTCAACTCCAATGTCAAGAACAAGTCCACTATCAAGTTGAAGCACAAGGACAATAAGAAGAATGGCCAAGATCAAGTCAAGTATCCGGCCAACATTGTTTGCTTCAAGTGCAAGGAAGAAGGGCATCATGTCAAACATTGCCCATTAAAGAAGAAGTTCCTTGGCAAGAAGCAACAAGGGAAGCGGCCTCAAGCTCTACATCTTGTTAGAGATGGGCCTCCTCCCAAGAAGACTCAAGCTCTTCCTCAAGTTGTTGCTTCATCCAAAAAATAAATATGGCAAGAGAAGAACTTGCTACATATGCCGTGAGAAGGGGCACATTTCTTCCGCATGCACTATTGGTAACTCCTCATCCCATCCTTTCTTGATTGATGATTCTTATTCTATTTGTAAGGATGAGGTTGGCAATGTGTTTGCCAAATTTGTTGGTGCTCAATGTGGTGTCAAGAAAAGAACCATTTGGGTTGCCAAACCTATTGTGACTAACCTCTTAGGACCCAACTTGGTTGGGGACCAACAAGCCAAAACTTGATCAATAGGTGTGTTTTGGAGGGCATTGGAGACTTGGCTACATCATGAAGAATTAAGGGATCTTCATTATTATATTTGTCAAGCCAAGTCATGTGGTTTATATTGCTCCTATTATTATTATTATAGTTCCAATGTTCCTCCTTGCGGTAACATATGCTTAACGCATTTCATTGAAAGTTACTCGCCCCCTTGTGCATGTGTTGGTTTTGTATCTTCCATGCTTTTGTACAAGTTGTGCTTTCCACTTAATTATCTTGAGGTATCAATCATATGTGTGTATGATTAAGTGGCACACCATGTATGTGTGTTTCTTGTGTTTGAGCCTTTCTTGATTATATTTGGTATCTTATTTGGCTCTTTTTGAGAGATTAATGGATTATCCCATTGTGGGGGAGTGTTATTCTTGGGCATTCCACAATCCTAAAATTGTGTATACATGAGGAATACCACCTAGTATTTATATTGGATTATTGTCTAGCCTCTATGTGGTACAATTCTCATGAGAAATTTAAGTTTTATAATGTCCATTAATTATCTCTATTTGTATCTTTTTGCCTCGTGTTGGTTTTATGGTAGTATCACATTATGGGGGAGTCATATGCTTAGTGCATATTACAAATCCTAGAAAATGTGGATATTCGAGGTTGTGTCACTTAGAATTGATATTGATAATTATCTAGCACCTATGTGACACATTTGCTCATACAATTTCCAATTTGCTTGAATGGCTTTATTGATCTTATTTTGGATCTTGTATATGAGAGTGGTTCTTGGTATGTGTTTCCTCATATTTAGATATATATATTCGCATGGAATCCATTTGCTTAAAGTTACTCTAATCACTAGTGATTCTGTGACTATTGGAAGCTACCAAGAATCTTGTTTGAAGTATCATGCTCAATTCTTATATTTAGTTATATGCTTCTTGTTGTGTGTATATGATCTTGGATATCCGTATGAACTACCTAGGGAAAATTATTCCCAATATTTCTTATCCTTGGACAATGAGTACTCAATTTAAGGTAGAATTTATTGATCATATTCACTTTGGCCTTTGTTTAATTTTATCCTATCTTTGGCCAAGAAAATGTTTTATGTTGTCTCCCAAGCTTCCTTGCTTATTTTGGATCTTCTTATTTTATTGATATACTCTTGTGTTTTAGTTAATGTAGGTAGTAGTGATGATCCCATTTGTGTGCATTTTGCATTCTAAAGGAAAATCCTACATAATGCACTATCCATGGGGGAGCTCTCCTATATTATTTAGAACATTCATATTTATGCTTCTTTGTTTGATCCATATCGGGTTTTATGTGCTTGGAACCTCAATCTTTTCATTTTGGTATTTTGTGCCATCATGTGAAGTTTGGGGAGTTTGGTTTCTTGTTGGAACCTTGCTCTTTTTGGGAGTTGGTTTTGTCCCATTCCTTGTTTCTTGATTTGACCATTTTAGAATGAGATAAATCCTTGAGCATTTTTATTTCTATCTATTTTTGCTCTTTTGGCCTTAGCCTAGTTCATTTGTTGAACTTGTGATCTTTCATGTGTTGAATTGGGTCTTTGATACAATTTGGACACCGCTTGTCTTGTCACACTCTTGTGTGTGCCATCTTGGTTTACTTGGTGTTTTTGTTCAAATTGTATCTCATTTTTGGTTCTTGAAAGCCTTGGGCATGCATATTTACTACATATCTATATTATGGCATGCTTGCTTTCTTTGATCCAATATATAGGGGAAACTCTACCAAATCCCATCGGCTAAGTTGTGCATGAAATTCAATTTCATATCAATATGCACATATTTATGTGGAGTCTCTCCTATGTATTGTAGTTGCACTAACTACATTGGACCCAATAAGTTTGGGGACCATTTTGTACTTAAATGTGTTTTAGGTACATTGGAGATAGATTGGATGCTTGTCTCTCAATCTTGAAGAAGTGGTGCGTTAATGACAATTGGAGGCAAGCTATAGGATGATCAATGAATTCATATCCTCTACATCCTACCAATTATATCTCGGTAACAAGTATCTCTTGATCATGCATATTTATATTGCTTCTAACCTTTTGTAGGTTGCATCTTGGCATGGTTTCTTTGATTTTGTACTTATTGTTGTATCTCTATCCATGCTATTAAGAGGACTCTCTATTGTATATGTGTATAAGTTGAGATGAGTGCATATAATTGGGACTATACAAAATCATGCATATGATCCTCCAATCCCAAATATGTCAATCTAGCAATTTTATTGCCTATCATTTCCTCAACTTCTCTCATGTGCAATAGTGAGATTTTGCTAGTCCATTTTATCTTATGATACTTGTTGCCTTTCTCCATATATTCCAACTTTCTCCTTTTCCCTTGGTGATAGTTGTAATATATGTAGTGTGTTAGTGTTTGAAGCTCATTAATCTACAATAAGATATATTTGAGCCTTTGGTCGTGCTTTGAAGCAAAAATCTTATTGGTATATGTTATGACTTCATTTTTGCTTCCATGTGCTTCTTGTATATCTTCTTTATGTGTGCATATTTATTTTTTGGCATATGTCTTTGTGATTTTTCAACTTATAGACATATACACATATGATAAGATAATTTTAGTTGATTTTTAATCCTTGAAGACCACCTTTCTATTCCTTTTGATTCTTCAAGGGCTTCCAAATTTAATTTCCTATGAGTGTTAGTTCCTCTTGTTTTCATATTTGGGCACTCATATTTGTTCTCTCATGCCTTGCATTGTTAAATAAACTTGGATGAGTGAGGATTCCATGATTATGCACCTTGTTCCCAAATACAATTATCATAATTGGTGCATTATCTTTGGGGAGCTCATCTAATTCATTTAATAATGCTCATTTGTCTTATTTCTCATTTATTGTGCCTTAAATGTTTATGGAGAAGTGAGGATTCCATATTTGTGCATTTTTGTATTGAAATACAACGATTCTAAAGTGTGCACAAATCTTGGCGAACTTCTCTATTTTATTTAAGCATTTATTTGATCTTCCATTTGATGTGTTTTAAATGTTTATGGAGGAGTGAGGATTACATATTTGTGCATTTTTTGTATTGAAATATACTGATTTTAAAGTATGCACAAATCTTGGCGAGCTTCTCTATTTTCTGTTTCAAACACTCTTTTGCTCATATCATAACATCTTGTTGTTTCCATTTGGACTCATTTATTGTTTTTAATTGGTTGTCGGACCTTGTAATTGCTTGCATCATTTGGCTTTATTTTGGTAATCTTCGGGTTCTCGATATAGTCCTACTCCCTCCCAAGTATTCATCATTGGATATGTGCGAAGGCACACCTTTGGAGGAATTATTACTATATTTGCCTTCCAGAACTTGTCACCCATTTCGGCAATCGATGCCAATGGGGGAGAAGTTTTAGAGGGTTTAAGGGAAGTTGGTTGATGCATTGAGTTTGTTCTTAAGCATTTGCCTTTCATGCTCTTGCATCTTTATTGTTGCTTAGCATGTGTTATATATAGAGGAAACTCCACCAATGATAATGATTGGCAATATATGCAATGAAATTCAAGTTCATCACACATGCATAGATTGTGGGGGAGTTTGCTCTATATATGGTGGTGGTACCAATATCACATACTTTTGTAGTATTTGATATTGGTATTACCATCTTATTCATTAAAATTCCTTATATAAACCCTCTTAAAGGGATTGTCATCAATTACCAAAATGGGGGAGATTGAAAGAACATGTGGGCCCCCATGTGTGGTTTTGGTAATTAATGACAATCTTTATAGACTAATGTGTGTATTAAGTTATACTTGTAGGAATTGTCCATTGGCATCGCTTGGAGCTTGTGTCAGACTCAAGGTCGATGAAATGAGAAGAAGATATGTTGTGCAAGCTCAAAATGCGCAATCTTTAGAAGATCTCATGTTTGATGCTTGCCATCCTCAGTGATCATGGATCGATGATGAGGAATCAATAAAGGCGTTCCATCTTGAGAAGGGAAAGATCGTCTACATCGAGCTCAAGTGGAATGCTCAAGGCAAAGGTATAATCTTGATAGGTTTTCCCTTTTGCCGGTCTTATATTGTTAGTGGAAGACCGGGTTTAGGATAGATAACCGTACTATCAAGAGGGGCTCTCGAATGAGTAACTCGATCACATCGTTCGGAGAGAGCTCAAACCTTTGCATACTTGCATCATCGTATTTGGTTGTTATTTGGTCTTATCGATGTGAGGATATAGAGCTTGTGGTAATCTCCATAACAAGCTCTTGTTCATCAAAATCGGATCCCTCTTTTATATCTTATTGTGATTTTGATCTATGCGGTTTTTCGGTTTCTCACCAAGTGAGGTATCTCACATTATTATACTTTATACATTCTCACTTGGTGATAACCAATATTTTCACCTTTTATAGGGAAGCTCATGTCGTCCTCTTTCCAACGCAATTGGAATCGGGTCGATCGGAGTTACTAATCAAAAGTTATAGTCGTTTGAATATCTGCTGGTCTCCTAGGTACCAAAATGCGGTAGTACCGCATTTTAGTACCTAGCGAGGCAGAAGGTTTTGGAAAGTTGCCAAAATCCACTGCCGGGATAGGTACCAAAAAGCGGTAGTACCGCATTTTAGTACCTAGCGCGACAGAAGGTTTTTTACTTCGTCATTTGGATCTATCCTCCCTTGCTGGAATATGATGTTTCTTTGCATGATCTTATAGAGGTTGTTGTCCTCTTAGAAATGAGCCCAAGATCATCGAAATCGGAGTCCGGATGCAAAAGTTATGGTTGTTTTCGTTCTGTGATGACCGGTAGTACCGGACCAGGATCCGGTAGTACCGGGGTCCGGTAGTACCGCATTTTGGTACCGGGGAGTGCAGAGAAAAAATGCGTTTGGAGCCCCAGGAACCCCAGGAAATGTCCGGTAGTGCCGGGAAAGTCCGGTAGTACCGGGAAAAAGTCCGGTAGTACCGGGAATCGTGTTTTTGGGCTGCAACGGTTGGATTTTGGAGGGACCTATATAAGGGGCCTTCTTCCCCAATGGTTCCTTAACCTTTCTTGCAAGTTTTCCCCTCCATTGTTGACCTTCTTGAGCTTGCTTTCTCTCAATCCCTCCGATGATTCTTGCATATTCTTGAGGGATTTGAAAGAGGAGATCTAGATCTACAATCTCACCAATCAATCTCTCCTCTAAGTGAGGGGAACATATTGGGATCTAGATCTTGGAGTCTTTTATGGATTTCTTCCATTGTTCTTCCTCTCTTATTCCCCCATAAGCTTTTGTAGCTTTGGTGGAATTTGGGAGAGAAGGATTTGAACACCTTTGTGGTGTTCTTGCCATTTGCATTTGGTGCATCGGTTTGAGTTCTCCTCGGAGGATTTGGTTTGTGTGACTCTTTGGAGCTTGTCCCTCTTGGGTTCTTGGAACCCTAGACGGTTTTGTGGCCTTGGTGGCATTGTGGCCTTTTGTGGCATTTGTTGGGAGCCTCCAATTAAGTTGTGGAGAAGTGCCCCAACCTCGTGAGAGGTTCCGGTTGCCACCGACAAGTGCACCGATAGTGGAAGCGTGGATCGATCCCGTTGGTGTGAGATTAACCAGAGAATAAGGGAGGCCTTTTGTGGCGTTGGTGGTTTGATACCACCCCCTCTCCAAACGAGACGTACTTCATGTTGGGAGGAACTCGGTAAAATACGGTGTCCCCGCGTGCCTCGGTTATCTCTATACCCGAGCTCTTTACTTATGCACTTTACATTGTGATAGCCTTCGTGCTTGAAGTAATATATATCTGTCTACCACTTTGTTGCTTGTATTGCTTAGCATAAGTTGCTGGTGCACATAGGTGAACCTTAGTTGTTCTAGGTTGTGCTTAACAAAGTAAACACTAGTTTTATTCCGCCTTTGTTGAGCCACTCTAGGAAAAGTTTTAATCGCCTATTCACCCCCCCTCTAGGCGACATCTGTATCCTTTCAGTTACCCTCTCTTGTACATATTTTGTTTCGGCTTACTCGATGTTAAGTGTAACTGATGATGAGTTATGCTTGCGCAGGTTCCACTTTATTCTGCTAGTCATTCAACCTGACTTAGGAAAAGTCCTTGTCATGGACTCGTTACGAAAAGACTAAGAGCTATGGGCAGACTTTAAAGAGATGCTCCAGAGGTAATTTCAATCATATTATCGCACTAGATCGACAACTTTCGTGACAACAAGTAATTAATTACTCCTTTATCCATTTTCTTTGCTGGACAGGGTTTGAAAAAGGTTCACGGGCAAGGTCGTGGGTGAATGGTCAGAAGAACTAAAATTTGTAGACCAAAATGTAAGTAATACTAGCTAGCTAGGTCTGCGTATCTCTTTGATTCTGCTTCCAATTCCATTATATCATGCTTTATTGATTATTATTTTGATTGAACTCTCTATTCTCGTAAAGTGCGCGCATCAGGGACCCGGCAATAACTTATGTGGATACTATGTTTGCGAGTTCATTCGAAACACGATATGTGCGACGGGCCAAGCCGAACTAGAACAACTTAGAGTAAGTAAACAAATTACACAACATTATTTTATTACCATCAATTGTGTTGAGTTTTATTCTTATATATATAGAGACCCCATTCTTCATATATATTTAGATCGAACGGATGCGGGACCAACTCCTACCATTTGACCGGATACGAGCCATTCAAGAGGAATTGACGGGGTTCATACTTGATGAGGTCGTCACGCCTGGCGGAAAACTCTTTAGATATCCACCAAAATGAACGTGTACGGAGATGTTATATTTTATATATGCTTGAACGTGTTTGTCTTGTACTTGATGCTTCAACGTTTACGAAGAATACCACAACGACGATTTGTATATATGCTTGAACGTTTGTGTTGTCTTGTATTTTATGTATGCTTGAAGTGTTAGGGGGGGGCTGAGCGCTGCGGCAGCCCCACGTACGCCACCCTTTAACAACGTTTCGTATAAGAACCGCTGTTAAAGGGGGGCTCTAACACCGAACCGCCAATAGCGGTTCTACAACCGCTGTTAGAGGCTGGTCCGAACCGGTGTTAGAGACCTGTGTGTGCACTAGTGGCACTATACTTAAAAACTATTGGAAACTTTGGTTTGGCTTTTTTTTAACATCTGAATACTATCTTTTTCTTGGTTATATGTTCATCTGGAACATTACTCATTGTACGCTTTTCTTATTGCTGAAGAACAAATTCATATATTTAATATACTTGGAGAGCTAAGAATTTGAGAAACTTCTTCGGAAGCCCAAGCAATTTTTATCATTTGATTTATGCATGAGGTTTGCGCAAATGCCAAGAAAATATTCATGTTACCTTGGGGAACCAGAAACAACAATAACTTTTTAAATTGGAATAAAAATCATATCTGAAAGTACATCAACAATGCCCATTAGAAATTTTCTCAGTTCTTTATTGGTTAAATTTTTTAACCTATGCTTATCAACAAAATTCTACTATTGTATTGTCAAATAAACTAGACAGTGTGACTGCATGGGTTGAGGACTAGTCTTAATAGCTAACATCTCAGCTCCACATTTTTTTTCCGCCCAGTTTCATGATTCTCCCTGTCTTATTTCATTTCACCCTTAGCAGTCACAGGAGTGATCTTATTTCATTTCACCCTTAGCAGTCACAGGAGTGATCTTATTTCATTTCACCCTTAGCAGTCACAGGAGTGATCTTATTTCATTTCACCCTTAGCAGTCACAGGAGTGATCTTATTTCATTTCACCCTTAGCAGTCACAGGAGTGAATTCCTTGCCCTGATCCTCATCTTCGGACACCTCAGCTTGTTCTTTTGCTTTGCCCCAAAGCACCAGGTATAGGCCACCCACTATTAGGATAGAACCAAGCACACTGCAATGTAGCCAAGCATATGAATTCAGCTTAAGAAAAAAGAATATGCATAGACGCACAAACATTGATATGCAATGTGTAACTCTAAAATGTACTGACCTCCCAAGGTACAAGGCCTCGTCTAGAAGAAGTGAGCTCAGAATAGCGACAAAGATGAGCATCAGTGGGCTGAACACAGAAATGAAGACAGGCCCTTTCTTTCGCAGGCACCACGATAATAATGGGAACGCGAATCCTGATGCTATCAAGCCCTGAGTGAAACAAGAAAGATGCTAAATTCCTTCGATTGCCAAATACTTTTTTTTTGGAAGGAATGATTGCCAACTACTTAATGCAAGAACCATCCTGATAGTACTTAAAAGAGAGTCTCACTTACCGCGTAGGCTGATGAGTACAGTCTGATATTAATTCCTAACCTCCAATGTTCCATGTTCCTTTGAACACAAAGAGCCAGAATAGTTGACTGAACTGCACCGAAAAGGCACCCCATTGCAGCAATCGAGTAGTGGCACGGATAAACTTCACTCACTTTCGCCTGCAAGTATGGCAAGAAGAAATATTACCACATAAACATTGCGCCAGCTGGGTGGATGCACAACTAGATCGAAACAACTAGCATAGCATGAGATAACTGACCTGGATAACAAGCCATGTCGGGTAAGTAAAACAACTTATGATGCCAAGAAATGATCCAAGAATTTGATTTCCCATTGATGCTGGGTTGGAGTGGTGAGCTTCGGTGATGTGGACAAGTTTGGGGTGGGGCAGCCGATGGAGTAGTTTGAACTGTGGCCCCTTATAGAATGTAAGCAACATTGCACCACCTATGCCGATAAGGGTTCCCACAAATTTTGCTCGTCCATCAGGTTTCCGCAGTTTTAATGTCTCAAGTCTGTTTTTTTGATTTAGCATGGAGTCCAACGTTAAACTTCATTTCTTCCCATTGAATGGGATGAGAATTCCATTAAACTACAATGACACAAATGTGTGCATTCATAGGAAAGAGATGTGAACTTCTTTGTGGAAAGCATGTAACCTTGTTAAGATCGCAAGAAGGAAGGTTGTTGCAGGAGTTAGGTTGGCGATAGCTGTAACAAAGGTTGCTGAAGTCAACTTTATGGCAAGCACGTACAAGTTCTGGTTTATCGCAAATCTGCACGCGAATTTAAACAGAAATTAAGGGGTGATATTGGTCTGCCTGAGTATATATGTGGTGTGTCTAAGATCATGTCAAATGACAAATATTACAATGTTCAAGAGCTTATTCACAACAACTTGCAGAAATCTAGCAAGTATTGTAACACTAAGCTACATGGACGGACAGGGCCACATGCTGCCACTGTCAATATGCTTGCACTTAACTGGTTTTGCACTACCTTGTAGTGTGCGCGACAAATGGCACATGCCCAATACCGCTAAAAGTAATTTCTAAAGCAACTTGAAGCTCTTGCTTTTGTAAATACATAATATATAATCATATATTACCTCTGTTCCAAAATATAAAATGTTATGGTGTAGCCTATCAAAACATCTTATATTTAGAAACGTAGGTAGTACATGACAACATTAACTTTAAGATATCCCGAACTGTATTTGCAGCATTAAAGAAAATTTAAACGGAGTGACCATTATGAATACATTTGTGTGCAATGTCAACATTCAGCCACATGCCAAAAAATAGTGTAACTTGCTGACTGAAACCTTCTGCTAGAGCAGTAACGAATTGAACGATATTTATCGTCTCACAAACGGAAGTATTAAAATGGATCGTTGCTAAGCTCTGAAAAAAATATAGAGAGAGTAAAAAACTTACGACTTATAGTAAAAAAAAGGAGTACATACCCGAACAGCCCACACAAGAACAGGTATAGTACCACCTTCTTGGTTAGTGGTGGTCGTGTTTTCCTGCAATCACATAGTTATAATTAGATAGTCTTAGATCAGCAGTACGTAGTATAGCAGGGCAGAAAAATTTCCCATGAAAAAAAGGCTAATATTTAACTTACCCGACTAACAAAAAAGGTGTACTTTCAGATATACTTTTTAATATTTTTCATTCCTATAGAATTATTCTAAGTGTCATGCCATTCTATTCATGTATTTTTACTATTTCTATGTTTTACAAATCCTTTGAATCAAACGAGCCCTAGATTTTCTTTCAGTTTCCCATCTTTCTTTGTTTCCCGCACGCTTGGGATCGAGAAATCCTTTTGCAACAAATCAAAAAACTACATTTTCTTTGCAACTGATTAACTCTCTGAACGAATATGGAGATGCATTCAATCAGGAGGGGTGGCCAGCGGGAGCAAGCAACATAGGTACTACCTACCTCTCGACGAAGAAGGCGACGGGGCAGAGAAAGGCGGCGGCGAAAATGAAGCGGTAGGCGACGAAGACGCGCGCGTCCATGCCGTCGTTGAGCACGAGCTTGATGACGATCTGCAGCACCGAGAAGAGCACCTGCAGCAGAACCATCCCCGCCTCGACGGCCACCACGCCGCACCCATTTCCTCCTCCCTCCATCGCTCAAGCTACAGCAAAACCCAATGAATGGACAGGACAGCACTGGCAGGCCTGCTACTATATAGACCGCGCTACCTCGCGGCTGGATACACTACACATTGCGAATTCGAGGGCGTCGTCACGTGTCACACTACACGTGGCTGGGTGCGCAGCTGGCGTGCGTTCGTTCCGGTGGGCGGTGGCTCGGCTGTTGCCTACTGTACTTGTCTTCCCGGCGATGCTCAATCTGGTCAAATTTGTTTCGTCGTGTACACGTTGCTACCCGGACGGGCGGCGTACTAAGTGATGCCTATGCAAACAGCCGACGGAGCAATGCTGTAAACAGGCCGATGCAAGCAGCTAGCACGTTATTAGTACTAATACACTAATTAAAATTTCAAAAGAAGGCGCCTGCAGGTTAATTGATCACTTTCCTTTTGTGGCGCTTCTGCTATTAATCGGTTTGGCGGCAAGGATTATCCTTGAGTGGATGCAGTGCTGGCTCAACGACGGCTCTGCTCATAATTAACCTCATTTGTATCGCCGCTGAAGCAAAGATATATAGCAGTGTTATGAGCAAAGCCGGCCTGGAAAGGTCTATGCCATCGAAAATGAACGCAGCCAGACTGAAAAATATTCTTCCGGAGACAATAAGTGAAACACAAAGTGTTTTTGAAAGCGGTGGGGGAGACCCCCACAGCGAGTTTTTTTTTTTAAATAATACTTGTCACTTATGAAAGTTTTCACACAACCCATAAGAAAATGCAAGGAAAAAAATAGAATTTATGTAGTAAAGCTTGATATGCCCAAAGCATATGACATGGTAGAGTGGAGTTTTCTAGAGAAGATTACGCTTAAACTCTGTTTTGCTCTGAGATTGGGTAAAGTTGGCCATGTCTTGTGTGAAATCAGTGTGAAAGGTGTTCGACAGAAAATCGTCCAAAACAGTTCAACAGAAACTCGCCCAAAATGGTTCGGCGATGGCAATGCCGACTGATTATTACAAAAAGCATGAAATTCGGTGATCAGTCGTCGATTGGAATGGTCTCCTCCGCTGGGTCAGTTGCAGTAGGGCTCATTAACAAGTTCGAGGAGGTGGAGGCAGAGCTCGGCGATGACGTGGTGGCGGAGACTGTCGACATAGAGCTCGACGTATTGGCGCCATGGATATCCTCGTCCAGAATGGCGTTGTGTCACACTATGTACCAGTCCTTGACCGGGGGGCTCATCGAGGTGTCTTCGCCGCCCATGAGAAATTGCAGGTCTGTGTTCCTCTTCTTCGCGGTGAAGTTGAGGAGGTCGAGTTTCTTGTCTTGGTTCTGCAGCAGCTGGGTCTACCTCTCTTTGGTCTCCTCCTCCATCTTCTCGGCATAGGCCGTCGAGTCGGTGATGCACTTCTCGATCGACGCGTGAAGTCGCTCGGCAGGCGGTCTCATCGCCTTCAGTGCCTTGGCCTTCTTCTGGCCAAGCTCTGGCCTTCCTTCGCCGGCGACTAGGGGTGGAGCCTCGGGGTTGTACACGCCGTCCTTGTTCTTGGCAAGGGACACGCGAGTGACAAGCCATTCTGGCACTTCTCGATCTTGTCGAACACATGGTGAAACTTGAACCTCTCCTTGGTGTCGTCCCGGTACATGCGGACTGCGCGGGTCAGCTGCGAACACAAGGTGAAGTGTGAGTCATAAACGACATGACCTCGGCGTAGGATCGGCGTATGATCGGCGTACGATCGGCAAACTACTTTGCTGTCCCTGCTGATTGGACGAAGATCGATTTCTTCGAGAATGACGTGCCATTTGCTGCACGCTTGTTGCACGATTCCCTAATGATTCGTCATAGCCTTCTCACCGCATTCCATGTGGACTTTCTTGTACACCAGGTTCAATAGGTTGCACTCATCGAACACTCACTTGACACGCCTCCAGTAGTTCTTTGATTTTTGGTTCGCGCCGGTGATGGGGTCCATGCTCACCGACTTCCATGCTTCGGCGAGGCACATGTCCCCAAGGGGCGTACACTTGACTCGGGGCTCCAGCGGTGCCGACGTACTCGGCTTCCTCTTCTTCTTCCCCTTGCCCTTGGCCGTCACCACGGCGTCCTCGTCGGCTTACTCCCATCCTCGGCTTGGGTCTAGTCATTCGCATGACCTTCGTTGAACTCCTGCAATTCCAGGCCATGCTCAGCACCGGCGTGGGACTGATCTTGCATGAAGAACGAGCTCACGACCACGATGAAGCCGGCTGCGATCATGTCCTCCAGGTCCGAGTCGTCTGGCATTCCGCCGAACATGCTGTGGGTGTCCTTGTCGCTGAGCTGGAAGATCGAGGAGCTTCTGCCGGCGAACATAAGAGGGCCGCGGCACATTGTAGGCAAAGGCCCGACATATGCGGGAGAGCTGGTGTACGGGACGTTGAAGGACGACGGGCGAGGTGCAGGGAAGGGGAAGAGCACATTCGGGTTGAATCCATATAGATAAGTCACATACATGAATATACAAGACAGATTATATACAATATACAAGACAGATATACACACAGATATAAGATATATATATGAATACACAATTTGCAAAAAAGGATTGAAACAAATACGTATAGATAAGTCACATATATGAATACATAGTATTACATTGTTTCGATCAAGTTACAAAGTAGTTAGTGACATGAATACATGTGTCTCGAACAAGTTAGAGCTCGGAAGCTCGCCTAGACATCTAAACTAGAAACACACGGGATAGACAACCAAGGGAGATTATAAGAATCACCCGCGACGAAGGTGTAGGTCTTCATCCGGTTCCTCGTCCTAACTCCCGCTAGATAGCGCGTGTATCTAGCTTTCGCCTCCGCCATAGTGTTGTACCCTTTGTAACTATTGCTGCTGAAATGGTGCACCTGTCTTCGGTAGTCTTCCCAATCATCGTAGACTTCAGAAACCCGTCCCTTGTACACGACGTACCACGTCATCTACAAGTTGGCAATAATGATTAACTGGTGATTGAAAAAACATGTAAAATTGAAGTCGATACACTTAACAAACAACACCAACTCAAAAAGAATGCCTCATATATTCTATGTTGTTGGACAAAAAAATATACTACGATGGAGTTGTGCGGCCAAGTAGGATGCACAAGACTTGGACTTGTGCAAAGCACAAGGCCGGACAACCCATCGCAGCAGATTCACATATATATAGTATCCAACAACATTTTAATCATCGGCATTCTTAAAAAAGACCAAAGTAACACGGATTTGTGTCTTATTCTCGAAAAAGACCAAAGTAACTCAAAAAGCATGCCTCATATATAACTATATCATTGGACACAAGAATATGTTACGACGGAACCGTGAGCCAAGAAGGATGCACAAGACCCGGACTTGTGCATAGCACAAGGCTCACGATCCCGTCGCAGCACATTCACATATATAGTGTGCCATAACATTTTAATCATCGGCATTCTCGAAAAAGGCCAAAGTAACTCAAAAAGAATGCCTCATATACACATAGGTCGTTGGACACAGGAATATGCTATGTCGGAATAGTAAGCCAAGTAGGATGCACAACACCTGGACTTGTGCATATCACAAGGCTCACTATCCCGTCGCAGCACATTCACATATATATAGTGTGCCACGATATTTCAATCATCGTTATTCTCGAAAAAATACCAAAGTAAGCAAAGGACCAAAGAGTAAGAAAAAAAACAAGCATTGATTTATATATAATAATAATAAGCAAAAGAAGTAAACGATGATTCATAACCCTAATAAGCTAAGTAGTAGTATGTACTTGTCGACACACACAAGTATTTGTGGGGATGAAGTTTACATATGGCACAAGCTCATATATAGTTTGGAACTACAACTAGGCCAACATCAAGACTTCTGGCTCGGCTCAGGGAATGGGAGGACGCCTTGTCTCGTCATGAACTTCCTATAGTCATCCTGCATCTTTAGGTGATCTTCTATGTCATGGTTATTAGGAAGAGTGGCTCCGTAGAAGATCCCCCCGAAGTCATGACATCACGAAAGATGATTGCCCCAAACTGCTGCTAGATGCGATACATCTCTTGTCTAATATCTGGATCAGTGATCTTGGCCTTGGCTTCGGCCCACTATTTGAGATGATCTGGCAGCATAGAATTCTGTTGCTCTAGTACGAACGCCCTCATGTGATGGAGTGCGTAGTAGGCTTCCTTCTGACTGCCTTCCGGCTGCATCACGCAGGGGAACTCCGTTACGTGGGTGAAGACGTGCCTGCAGAACTTGACCTTCTTACGCACGAAGGTGGTGCCTTCCGCCGAGGCATAGCCAGTGAGAGCATCACCCAGAACTTCCTTGATCTTGTCATAGTTTTTCTTCTTTTCTAGACTCCCGAGTCGAAATACGTGGCTTGCGAATGCTTCGACGATAAGGAGATGAGTGTACAGTGTTTATCTCTGCGCAAAAAAATTCAAATGGAATGTGTTGGAAAACTTATGATGATAATCAAATAAAGCCAATCGATGGCGGTGAGTGAATATTGACTTACTCGGGAAAGTAAGGCACGAGAATGTATTCCTTTGTCTTTTTCGCCACCAAGATGCCTTTTAGGTATGAGGCCACGAATCACCGTTCAATGGCGCTTCCCAAGCAGCCGTCATGCATGTAGTAGGGGTCCACTACCACGATGCCTGGGGTGTTCTCTCTAATGATCTGCATGGCCAGGCTGAGGGAAAACAGACGGACCATGGTATAGTGCAGCGGGTACAGGTGGAACATACTGAAGATGTCGTCAAACCACAGGAAGAACAGATCCGCGAGGACATTGTCGACGAATCCCAAGCCTGGTGGCACCTTAACCACGAATACCGCGTGCGGGGGATCTTTCTCCGCTAGAAGGCGTCTATCTACCATCAGCACACTGTCATGCACACTCCTCATTTCCAAACTGGCGAGCCTCCGCAATTTCTTAGTTAGCATGGGCTCACCCGCCACATGCATCCTCCACATAATACCCTCGGGTCTTGGTGGCCCATCCCGAAAACTGATCGGATTCGTAGTTGACGCCACCGGCTGGCTTGAGCTGCTAGATTTTCTTTTCCTATCCTATTTTCCTTTTGTAGAGCGGGCAGGCACCACAATACGAGCACCGGCCGCCCTATGTAGTGTGTCAGGTCTTAGAATAAAGGGCCGGTTGGTTGTATCAGCTGGATCGGTGAAGGCACAAGCTGGAGGCGTCTCCTGAGAACTAAACATACACTTGGTGATAGTGGGTTTCTCTGTGGGGCCACCAGCTGGGTCTTCGTATGGGCTGTTGTTGCAAAACTAAGTGTTGAAGAAATGATCGAAGTCTTACATCGTCCTCGTTTGGATCCTACACCATGGGCATATTATCAACATGATCATCCGACCCACCGCGTGGAGGTGATGGCGGGGGCAGTAAGGGGGCCTTCCCATGGCTTGTCGCTGGCACGACAGGAGGTGCTGTTGTCTGTGGGGTGATGGCCCCGGCCGTCCCCAAACGAATCATGCTCTTTGGCCATTCCATGAATAAGCCGAAGCAACTTCTGAGGACAGCCGGCTCTTATTCATTCGTTCCTGGGGGTTGAATGGGAGGTTCTAGGTCGTCGCAGCCCCTTAGCACCTGAATAATTTTAACCCTGTGCACGCTATCTGGCATCGGCCTTGAGTGGAACATGCACTTTAAGGGTTGAACGATGGTACCCTTAGCAACATCCCTTAGCTCGTTGTTCACGTAGCTTAAGAGAGTGCAAGGAACATCCGTCTGCAGAAAACATGTATGGTGTCAGAGAGATGCCATAAGAGTAATAGATGGCAAGGCGGTAAAGTAATTTGTTTACCGTGATGGCGTCGATCTTGGCTAATGTCGAGGCACCGCATACGACGATGGGCGTGCAAGATACGGAGGGGATGCTTGATGGCGCGGTGCCGGCCGCCGGTGTATTCTCCCTGCCGGGTGCATGGAGCTCCGGTGCCGCCACGATGATGGCAGGGGGAGTCACCAACATGCCCGGTGCCGTAGTGATGTCAGGGGGAGTCACCAACACTTTAGCGCCGCAGTGCTAGCGGGAGGAGTCACGAACACATAATTTGCCTGATTCATCGGTGCTGCATTGTTTGAGTTACTGCTGACCATGCTTGGAATCGGGCACGGCCCTTGTCGACCACCCACACTCCAGTTCGGTATTGAATCCACCAAGGCAGGAAGGATGGACGTGAGGGTGATTGCTAGGTTGTCTTGGATGGTCTGTGGGATCCGTGTCACTTGTTCCTTAAGTTCCTGAACCTCGCGGTTTTCCTCCTCGCTCCTTCCCTCCACACGCGTCCTCGACGGTGGACCAAAATGATACATCCAATTCTTACCCCCGAAGCCGGCCAGCCGACGACGGCTTCTTTGTAACCGGCGTGATTTTCTTGGCCCGGTTCATTGCCCCGTTAAAAGGGTTATCCCACCAGGTGGCCGTCGTCGACCCCTGGGATGAGGAGCCCTGGGAACCGTAACTAGCAATTTCCTGCTCCTGCAGAAGAAGTAATAGTGAACCGTTTAGAAATTTTACTTAATCGATTAGAATGCAATCGAGTTGATCCACGGTAATTAAATTACTTACCACAATAACCTCGAAGTCCTTCACCGCAGGATCCGTGGTGAGTTGTTTGGTTTTTGGGTCCACATGGTAACGGGCCCTAATAAAGTTTTGAAGCTTCCTATTTTCGAATTTCTCAAAGGGGTTAGCTATCCCCTTAGCTCTATACTAGTCGTCCTCCTTATCCCATTTGGGCTCCGCGGTTCTGTATCCACCAGATCTGAAATGGTGGTGATCTATATTCATAGCCTGCAGCACCTTTCCCCGCCTACTCGAGGCCTGTGCTCTTTCTGATTCACACCTCTCCTTGAACTCCCGGTACTGATCTTTGGTGATCTATGGATCAATCTTCTGGATCTCGTCGGGACTTTTGCCTTCTTTATAGATATTCTTCTTTATCCGGGTTCTCCAGCTGGCCAGGGCGGTGCTCATCCTTGTGAGGGTGGATTTTTTACTTCATTCCCATGATAATTTGTGTTCTGGTACTCAGTGGGGAACTTGTATCTTGCGTGTAGCTTCTCGAAGAGGAGTGTGCGCAAATGACCATTATCTTTATGCCGGATATTCTCGGTGTTGATCGATATGGTGGTCTGGGTGATAGCTTCCACTTGCCCACCATACCCTCTGACGACAAGGGCGGGCGCCAAAGGAACCCCTGTTGGGCTCACTTCGGTAATTTCCTCTCTGACAGTGCCGGCCGTGTTAAGGCACCGTTCCTTTGTCTGTCTTCTTCTTCTTCTTCTTCTTCTTCTTCTTCTTCTTCTTAGGAGGATTGCTACCACTCGCTGTGCTCTCACCACTATTAGTGGTTTCATCATCCGTCATTCATTCGTCTTCTTCTTCCTCTGCGTCTTCCATCTCATCGTTGTTGCTCTCCGAAGGATGGTATTCTTCATCTTCTTCTAGCCGCTAGGTCTCCTCCCAGAATGACAATTGTTTACACTGAGGTCTGACTTCTCCTTTAGCGTTGATGCGCTTAGAACAGCTAGCCTCGTCGATGTCACTCATGGTTGCACTAATAAAAAGAAAATAATGGTTAGTAATAAAGTGCCCAAAAAAATCCGTCATGACCTTTGATAATTTTCTTAAACTAGGAGTGCCTGATTTCTGCCAAAACGGAAGTTAATCAACATTCCGACAAAAATGGGGACTCATTTCATACAAGAACCTACATACACGACATAAGAAAGTGCTTCATACAAGCACAAACACAATATATACTTGCACTAAATCAAGTGCTTCATACAAGTATTATTGCAGTTGTATTTAACACAAGCTCATTATACCAGCACAGCAAGCACAAGATCATTAACAACATAGCAAGAATAAAAAACAAGAACCATTACCAGCTAGCACTCAAGCCAGCACTCTGCCACAGCAAAGAACCAAACTCAAATAAGAACAACTCAAGCTACTGCTACTGGAAAGATACTTCCTGCCTAAAAAATACTCAACCCTCAAGCCAGCACTCTTGCCACTTATTAGGACCATTTGTAAACCAGAAGCTATCGTCCAATGAAACCAGGGCATCCTTATATTTTGCTAAAATATTAGGACCATTTGTAAACTCAAGAGAATTACATTAGTACAAATATATTATTATTTCATTAGTACAAGTATATATTTAAGGTTGACCATTTGTAACAAAACAATAGTGGCAACTTGACTAGGATATGATTAGTCACAAAGCCCCTAATCCCATCATATATAGCATTAAGTGACTTGTCAAACCTTTCTATATAGGAATCATCACAAATTCATGCAGTGAGAATTTTCTCGAGCCTACAGACTGTTTGTGTCTGATTTAGTTGCTGGGTACACAATCATAAGTGACTATTTGTGTGCAATATTAGGACCAGTGTTAGTGTGCTATTTGGAGAAGTGTTATTAGGAGCAGTGTTTGTGTGCAATATTTAGCAAGGATATTATTAGTCTTATGCTATTAGGAGAAGTGTTGAAGTGTGTTGTCAGATATGATCATGTATATATCAAGAATAGTAATCTGATTGGTGGTGCTCAAGTACACATGATTTATCTGAAAGATACTTATCAGAACTTGAAAATATGCTATGAATATACTTATCAGAAATATATTGGTCAAGTTTAAACTAATTCGTGGTGCGCAAGTACACATGCTTTATCAGAACCAAAATGGTCAGGTCCATGCTTATTGTCGATCCTAAAAATAACACGATTCCATTTGTTTATTATTTCTATAGTTATTTACACAAGCAAGCAGACAAGACAATTATTTACATAAGAAAGCACCCTAATATCAACCCTACTAGATTTGCAGCCTTGCTACCTAGGTAGCTTGTACATCTATTCAGAAACATTTTACCTGCATCTATCTATCTCTAACCTGCACTGTCAACAACCTCTAGAATGCTTAGGAACACTGCAGGAGAGTTTAAAACAGAGCTAAATTGACATCATAGAGCTAAATTGATTACAACAGGCAATTGACAACAAATGTAAACAAGTCCTAGCAATTGCCATATGAACCCTAACCTTCCAAAAGATCAAGAACATCTGTGGTGTGTAAACCCTAATCTAAACCCTAATGTCGCCTTTGAACCCTACTGTGAACCCTAATCGGAATGGATGCAGTGAGAGGGGAGAGAGGGGAGGGGCGACTCTCACCTCTGAGACGAGTACGACGATGGTGGCTGGACGGCTACGGGCTCCTCCAAAGCCTCCTCCTCGAGCGGTGGCGGCCTCCTCCTCCTCGAGCGACGGCGGCTGGTAGGGCTGGTGAGGCGGCGGATCGAGAGCGGCGGCGGGGGCTCAGGCTCGTGATGGGTGATGGGCGCGTCTGATGGGAATGAGGGACGTGCCCGTGCACGTGGATAAGGCACATATAGGCGTAGCGCACTTTGGCATAGTGCGCTACAGATATCCGTAGCGCACTCCGGCCTAGTGCACTACGCCTATCTCCTCTAGCACATGTATAAGAAAATAGCCGCCACACTCTCTAACAGATTCACTACCCTATCCCAGTGGTTCCGCCCACTGCTCTATCTCAACCTACGAGCACTCAGGTTTGAATCCTGGTGCCCACCTTTTTTGTTTTTATTTTATACTTTTAAATATTCCAAAATTCCCAAAAGTGATAATATATGCCATAAAAGTTTTGTTTTTATTTTACAAATACTTTTAAATGTTCCAAAAATGCCAAAAAGTGATAATATATGTCATATAAATGGTACACATATGATTCAAAGTAGAACTAAATTAAATAATAATTTGTCCATGAATATTACAATATTTTTTGAGCACGCGTTTTACAACATTTTTGAGCTAGCGTTTTACAATCTTTTTCCCTTCTTTGTCGTGGTTGAATAATTTAGCCCCGACACTTTAATATTTCTTCTTTCGAATGGGCTACCTTTTTTGGGTAGGGTTGTCCTTTTTATTCTTGTGATGTATGTTGCTGCATCATAGTCATCGTCATCTTCAATATGTGGATTGTCGTACTGGTCGAAGTCTTGCTTGTTGGCGACTCCATCCATTCTAATGATGTTTCTTTTTCCTCTCCTCACGACAACACGTCTAGGATTTGTCGGGTTGATAATAAAAAACATTGGTGCAATTTGCTAGCCAATATGCATGGTTTATTTTTCGCGGCCATGTTCGCTCCGATGGCCTTGGATTTGGCTGCTCCGGGTATAACCATGGTTGTGAAATACCGATCTTCTCTTTCGACGCTCTTAGCCCATCTGACATGGAACATCGGCACCTTTTGTCCATAGTAGTTGAGCTCCTAGATCGCCTCGATTCTTCCGTAGAATCTTTCCTTCACATTGTCATTGGTGCAGAATTCCAACGTTACACCCAAGTTCTGATAGTCACACTTGTTGTCCATTTCCTCTGTGTAGAATGTGTAGCCGTTGATATCATACGCCTGATAGGTCACCAGGTTTTGCATGGGTGCCTGCGACAAGGTGAATATGATCTTTTCCGTATCAGAAGAATGCGATTGCGGGGGATTTTCTAGGAGTGTCTGCCTAAACCAACGCGTGAAATCTGAGTTGTGCTCTTTGATTATTTCTCCCTGCATCCTCTGTATGCCCCGGTCACTGTACTTCTTCTCGATTAACCTTTTGTGCTTCTGTACCCAAGGATCGACCAGTTCTAAATGTTGTAGCGTGACGAGGTTTGCTCGATCAAAGTCTGCGCATCGACAATCGAAGTCTGCATGCAGTACGCGACGATCCTCTCGGTGACCATATCCGTCGAGCTTGCCAAGGTGCCTGTTGACGGGAAGACCAACAGGGTTCTCGATGTACAAATAATTCATGCAGAAAGAGATGCACTCTTCGGCAAGAAAGCCCTTGGCTATGCTTCCATCTGGACGGTACCTATTGCGAACGTATCCTTTGATGTGTCCGTCCATCCTTTCGAACGCCATCATGCTGCGGAGGAATATCGGGCCAAGTTGGATGATGTCCTCCAGGACATGGACCAGCAGATGCACCATAATGTTGAACAATACGTGCGGGAAGTAGACATCGAGCTTGCATAGTATCACCACGATCTCCTCCTATAGCCTCCCGAGCTGATTCACGCCAATCGAATTTCGAGAGATGACGTTGAAAAACTTGCGGAGCCCAAACAACGTTTCACGGACGTGCTCGTCCATTATCCCTCTTAGTGCAACCAGAAGTACCTGCATCATTAGCGAAACACAGTGGTGAGACTTCATGCCACTGAACCTCTGCTTCGCCTCGTCCAGGTATCTTCTTATCTTGCTCGCGTAGCCGTAAGGAAATTTGACTCCTAGAAGGCACTTGAAAAACGGTTTGATCACATCCTGGCTTAGAGTGAAGCAATAAGAAGGGCAGTAATATTCGTTCTTCTTGATGTTTTTACCGTTCCGACGACCTTGTGTCGCCTCCGACACATGATCATCATCATCTTCCTGATCATCAGGAGTAGTGTGTCCTCCGTGAAGCTCCTTCCGGATGCCCATGAATATCAGGTCGTGCCTTGCTTTTGGACCATCTTTTTTCCTATCTGGCATGTTGATTAGGGTAGAGACCAGACTCTCGCACATGTTATTTTTTATATGCATGATATCAAGGCTATGAGGCATGCAGAGTAACTTCCAGTATGGCAACTCCTAGGAAACAGACCTTGTTTTCCATACCTTCAGCAACGGCTTGTCTTGCTACCTCTTTCTCTTCTTTCCAGGCTTAGGACAATCTTTCCAGTTTTTCAGCAGTTCTTCCGCTTCTTCGCTGCTCCTCTGCTCTGGTGCGCCATGAACACGGTTTTCGAAGACCCTGTATCTTTCTCTAGTTGGAGATAGCTTGTGTTATCCATGCACTTAATGCATGTGGAGAATCCTTGGATAACCTGCCCCGAGATATACCCGCAACCTGGATAGTCTTGCACCGTAGTGACCAACGCGGCTCTCACAGTGAAATAATCTTGTGCGACAGTGTCGTACGTATTGGCTCCAGATTCTCATAATGTGGCTAGCTCCTCTTTCAACAGCCCGAGATACAGATTGATGTCGGTACCAAGTTGTTTCGTCCCTTGAATTAGCATATTCATTTGTATGTACTTATTCATGCATAGCCATGGAGGGAGGTTGTACATCCATACAAACATGGGCCAAGTGTTGTGTGTGCTTCTCTGGCTACTGAACGGATTGGGTCCATCGGTGCTCGCACCAAACCTGATGTTCCTCGAATCTCCACCAAATTCTGGGAATTCGAGGTCCAATGCTTTCCACTAACTAGCATCTGAAGGGTGCGTCAGCAGCTCGTCCTTTTTAGGGTCATCGTCATCTCCTGGCTTCTTCCTTTTCGCATGCCATCGCATGAGCTTCGCTTCCTTAGGGTCTGCAAATAGCACTACTGACGAGGAGTGATAAGAAAGTACCATACCACTTTTCGAGGAGCTGTCTTCCCTTTCTTGTATCGACACACGCCGCACACCAGGCATGTGGTTTTCTCCGTGTCCTTGCCCGGATAAATGATGCAATCGTTGATGCAACATGGTGTCTAACATGCGGTAGATCGAGAGGACAAACGATTTTCTTGGCGTCCTCGATACTAGTTGGACACGTGTTCCCCTCTAGGAGATGATCATGCCAAAATTCCATCATATCGTCGAAGCTTGCGTCGGTCAATTTTTGTTTTGCCTTCATCTCCATAGCCTTGAGCATTACATTCAACCGGGTATCATTGGGCCTGCATCCTTCATACAATGGAGTAACCGCGTCTTTATCAAGTTGCGCAAGCTTGGCTTTCTCTCTAGCGGCACCCCTGGCGTTACTCGTCTGCTTGAGAAGCAGTTCTTGCACATAAGGTTCCTGCACCCAGCCTGACGTTGTTCCATCGCCGCCTGCTCCTTCGGCGTCTAGATCATCATCATCCTGGTCTACTTCCTCACCTTCACCATCTCCAAGAGACTCTTCTTCATCTCGCCCGTCCTCGCCATGATCATCATCATGTTGTCCGCCTTCCAAATTTCTCGCCGCCACATTTATGTCCCCATCGTCTTCGTCATCGCTTATCCAACGAGTGTATCCATCCATGAAACCATGGCGGAGCAGGTGCGCCTGCAAATGCCCAGAAAATTTCGGCATGACCTATCCTATAATTAGGACCTTTGCAAAATTCCAAAGTCTTGCCAAAATGGAAATGAACCAACATTTTGGCAAAACAATGGCAACTCATTCACACACAAACACAAGAGAGAGAGACCGATCCATACACATGAACACATCATCATCTCCATACACACATGAGCATCGATCCTCTCCATACATATGAGCATATCATCCATATACACATGAACACATCCTTACATGGACAACTTACCGAGATGAGAGACCAATCGATAAGATGGAAGGAGAGGTGCGAGACCGAGAGGATGGCATGCCCGTAAGGAGAGCTTCCTCTCTTATGTATGTAGCATCCAAGGTAAGTTCTAGATACTAAAAATGGTGAAAGAGTGGAGAAACTGAGGTGGGAAGGAGGAGGATCACGACTAGATCTAAGGAGGAAGAAGGAGGGGAAAGTGAAGTGGGGGTGTGGTAGTGGATAGTAACATGTGCAAAAAGGGAGCTGCCAAAAAGTGGATAGAACATCCGTGGTGCACATGGACCTAGTGCACCACAGAACTTAACAACAATTGTGGCCCACATGCAGGTGGTGCGCCATGGATGTGTTTGGCCAGTTAGATAGCAAAGGTGCATGCGGTTAGGTGTAGTGCACGGTACACATGTGCGCCACTGGTACCCCTCACAACCATAGCGCACTTCCCCCATGTGCACTACGGATATGTGGCCTATGGCTGCCAGGCCCCTGGCCCACACATATCCGTGGCGCACTGCCCCACTGTGTGCCACAGTTGCTCTAGTTAGTAGTAGGGAACATCCTAGGAGTGCGCCACACCTGTTTTACCCGTGGGGCCCTCCAACCACGTGAGCCACGGACGTGCGGATTACCTATAACCCTTTTCCTAGTAGTGCCCAGCCTTTCGGCCTCAGCGTCGCCTTTCTCGGTTTTTATGGCTTATTCTCTTATGGTTCACCGATGGTGCAGCAGGGTTTGACGAATCCCTTGGGTGGCATGTCGAGCGGGAGCTCGGGGAACTGGCGGGAGTTGTAGTGGGGAATGGAGAAGAAAGGCGGGAGCTCGGCCTTGTGTCACGGACAACCGTGGCCCATCCTTTTTCACTTTGGCGTTTGATGGCGCTGCGTCAACGCGGATCGCTTCGTCGGAATACCCCAAGAGCAAGGTCTGATGCAGCACAGCAGTAGGTTTTCCCTCAGTAAGAAACCGAGGTTATCGAACCGGTAGGAGGAAGGAAACATCTCAAAGGTGTTGCAAGAAACGTGGAAACCTGCACAACACAAACTCAAGACTTTGCCCCAACAACTCAGTGAGGTTGTCAAGCTCACCGGTTTGCTGTAACAAAGGATTAACTGTATGGTGTAGAAGGTAATGATGGTTTGCAGCAAGTAAACATTAACAGTGGAAGATGTATCAATGGTAAAGATTGGACCGGGGTCCATAGTTCACTAGAGGTTCTCTCCTTAGATAAACAACATGACATGAAGGGTAAACAAATTACAACAGGGCAACTGACAGGAACTGAGCAGGGCATAACAATGTAATACTAGACAAAAATATCCTATGAGATTCGATTGAGCAATACAACAATATACAAAGACCGCCATCCAACTGCATCTATGACTAGAAGTCTACCTCAGGTTATCATCCGAACCCCCTTCGGTATTAAGTTGCAAGCAACAGACAATTGCTTTAGGCAAAGTGTGTAAGGTAAACAATCCACTTGTTCCATGAATAAGAGACCGTTGTTTTCTCTCTAGTGGCAACAACACATCTACCATCGAAGAGATTTCTGTCACTTCCCTTGAAAACTAGAGGCATGAACCCACTATCGAGTATAAATACCCCCTCTTGGAGTCACTAACAACTACTCGTCTAAGATAGCTACTAACAACGGAGATCATGCAAGATCACAAACAACACAGACATGATAGAATCAAATATACAAAACCATTAATAAATCTGACATAATAATCTCAATATCCATCGGATCCCCGCAAACACAACATGCATGATTACAAATAGATTAGATCTTGATAATGAACAGAGCTCACAAGATCTATACATGAAAGCACAAGGAGGAGATACAACCATCTAGCTACTACATGGACCCGTAGTCCAAGGTGGAACTACTCACGCTTCATACTGGAGAAGAAGGCCTCCGGGATGATCTCCCCTCCGATAGGGTGCCAGGAAGAACTTCAGATCCCCCCAATCTAGGGATGATGGTGGCGACGGCTATAGACGGTTTCGTGGAATATTGATCGGGTACTTAGGGTTTTGGCATCAGGGGGACTTTATAGGCGAAGAGGCGAGGCAGGGGGCCACCAGGGCGGCTGCACCCCCAGGCGCTGCCAGCCTTAGGGCGCGTTGCCAGGGGGTGTGCCCCCCTGGTGAGCCTTCTTCGTCTCGTACTCTTGCTTCGTGTTGCCCACGGTAAAATATTGACTTTGGCTTTTGTCCCGTCCAATACTAAAAATATTGATTTTCTGCCTTTCTGGAACCAAAAACAGAAGAAAACAGGCAACTGGCACTGTGGCAACTTGTTAATAGGTTAGTTCCAGAAAACATATAAAAACATCTCAAAGTGTAGACAAAGCAAAGCAAAGTAGATACTAAACAATCATGGAACATAAAAAATTATAGATACGTTTCCGACGTATCAAGCATCCCCAAGCTTAACTCCTGCTCATCCTCGAGTAGGTAAGTGATAAAATAATAATTTTTGAGGTGACATGCACCATCAAAACCAAGATCAAACCATTTGCAAGCATTGAAAGCTGGGATCAAAGAACTCTAAACATGTGCATGAAAGATGGAGTTCTAACAGTAAGACAAAGTAACTATACATGCAACATGAAAGGCTACAAACAAAGATCATGAATAAAATGCATTGAAAAACGTTTGTTTGTTTCAGATACAAAAAGCATGGCATGGAAATCATCTTGTCCCTCATAGAGTAGCAAATAGATGCATAGGACACCTTCAAAGTTCATAAGAGTGACTAGATTCAAACAGCACAAGAACAAGGAATATCAACAATATGCATCAATCAATAAGTTTTGGGACAATGCACATAGAACTAAGAATGGTAACTATGCTCTCTTAATGGTGCCTAAAGGTAGAAGGTGGAGACTCAATATAATAGTGGAAGAAAGGCCTTTCATAAAGGAAGCAGGGATTTCAAGTTTCAAAAAGATCTTCCAAAAATTATGGTACTTGTTAGCTTTCAGCCCTCATTGCCCCTATCATAAGCATCTTGAAGTGATTAAGGTTAAAGTGAACAAATTATGGAGTATATGCTTGACAAAGTATAAGTTGGCAATCTCATGTCCCTTGAATACGAGGGCCACATATCATGCTACTCAAATTCAGTCACCTGTAAGTTCTTGTCATAGTAAGTACATGTGTATCATAGAGAACCGCCAACGGGGTACCCTTGCACATGGTACAGGACCTTTCCTATAATCAAAATGACAAGGCAAGCAGATAATGAGCATCTCAGTGATCTTTTTATTTACTATTTGCATAGATTTTTATTAAGGCTGCTTCACGGATAGCTCATTATGGTGATGCTGCAAGTTTCCACCATGATTAGGCATGGCTTAGGCTAGCGGCCCAGGCTTTTGTCTAACACAAAATACATAACTCCATGGACTTACAAGCTCCCTCTTTATTCCACACCGGTGACATCCATAGACAAAAGAGCATGATATCAACTGTTTACAAAGTACAAGTGCAATGTTGAAAATGTTCCCCATGACAGCATGGTTCTGCCAATTCCAACGTATAAGTGCAAGCATATACAACATAGACGACACAATGGTTCACGTTTATTAGGGGCAAGGAATATAAAGTGTGCCATCAAGTTTGTGAGGGCTTTAATCACTAAGTTTTCACATAACAAATACTTTCTAATTGGAAGATAGCTGAAAACAAGAATATACTTGGAATGGTGTAACACACCATGCATAGGAATTTATAGTGGACACTTTGGAATAACTTTGTTTCTTGGGAGTTGGAAGCATGAGTATAGCTTACTCATACAAGTGGAGGCTTAGCAAAAGACTGGGAGCAACCAACTAAGAGAGCAATAATGGCCATAATCTTGTAGAGCGACAAAACATTACTAATCAAAGCATAGAGTGGTACTACAAGTCAAGTACTAAATTATTATAGAGGCTATGGTGACTTGTTCATAGTCATAACATGGTGTGAGCATGTTCCAAGTCAACCCAAACAAAACATCAAAGCAGAATACCAAAATACTATGCTTTTGTATGCTAAAACAACACATGATTCTTTCAAGGAACACTAAGCAATCCCAATTGTTTGGAACAAGTCATGCTACAACAATAATCACTAAGCATAAGGTCAAAACAACACCTAGGATAACATGCTAAAGTCGAAGTCACAGTCAATGCAAGCTCCTCTTGCACTTCCAAGCAAGAACTTTCTACTCCTTTCCAACACCAATCGACTTATTTGAAATAACACAGCGAGAACGGGGGTCCAAACTACTTTATTCACGCAAACTAAAACAACTAAGCAAAGAAAATGAAAACTAAGACGCTCCAAGAACAACACAATAGTGCATGAAACAATAAAAACCAAGTGTCTAGATAGCCCTGAGCTTTTTATTGATGAAGAAGGGGATGCCTTGGGCATCCCCAAGATTTGACGCTTGTACTTCTTGGATATATCTTGGGGTGACACCAGTGTGGAATCCCCAAGCTTGAGCTTTTGTCCATTCTTCATCTCATTACATCATTCTCTCTCTACACCTGGAAATTTTCCTTCATACAAAACTTCACACAATCTTCATTAGCAACATTAGTGTATTCAAAAGATAATAGACCTTTAGGCTTAGCTTTGGAACAACAAAACTTTTCAATAAAAACATAAGCCACTTTAGCAACTCCTTCAAAAATCTCAATTCCCCAAAAGAGAACTCAAAAAGGAATCAATAAGAAGAAAATGCAAATAATGGCAGAAATCTGTCAAAACAGACCAGCAGTTAGAAATCTATTTTTTTGAAGAACTTATGTTGCTCAAATCAAAAAGTGTTGAACTAACGAAAGTTAGCTAACACACTGGGGGATTTATTAGTAAAATATCAGCTCAATAAGACTTACAGATACTCCTCACGAATTTTTATGGTGGAGGACAGAAATCTGTTTCGGGACAGCAACTCCCCAAATCTTACTTCCCTCTCATTAGAGGTCATTATTGGCACAAAAAGCAAACAAAAAAGGGTAAGGATAGGTAATTACTGAAGTAATAACTTCCAAGTCTCAAGGAAACTCTTGGGTTATCTCCCAACAATTACTTTTCTTTAACGCCTTTAAGTTAGGGACAAGAAGCAAGAAAATCATTATTTTCAAATGAGGAGTTGTTAACTCTCTTGCTCATTCCTTTCTTACCTTTCTTCTTGTCTCTAGGGAATTTATGATTGTTTACTGGAGGAGCAAAATGCATAATGCCTTTTTCCACATCTATTATTTCTCCAAGGTGTTTCAGTAGGGATCTTCCAAGTGTAATCTGTCCTTTGCCTACACATTCAATAACAAGATAATCAGTAGACAACATTTTACCTGAGATTTTTATAAACACACCTTCAACTATTCAATTGGGTAATAAAGTGGCATTATTAGTAAGAGATATTTCCTCTCCTCCTTTAGAAAGTCCGCAAAGACTCATAAATTGAAGGGTTTCGCAGCATAGTAAATCAAAAAAATTCTACGGATGCGAACAAGAAAGCCAAGATCTAATCTAGGAGATGCAATCAACAAGAGAGATAGATGAGATATTCATACCCTTGAAGAAATCGCATAGCGGAAACGTTCAACAGAACGTGGGTGATGTAGTCGAACTAGCCTTCTCCTCTTCGCCATCCGATCCGATCCAACGCCGCAAGTGGCGGCGCCTCCGAGCGATGCACACGTACGGTGCCGCGACGTCTCCTCCTTCCTCGGTCCAGCAAGTAGGGTGGAGAGATGTATTGGATCTGCAACACGACGGCGTGGTGCTATGGTGGAGTTTCTGCGGCAGGGCTTCGCCTACGCGCAGTCGGGAGAGAGAGAGGTGGGAGGGCAGCATGACGACGACTAGGGTTGGAGGAGTAGGGAGGGTAGGGGTGCGCCCCTGCCCACCTTATATAGGGGGATGTCCGGCCCCCTTGGCCCCTCCTCCAAGCCCTAGGGCGGCGGCCCCAAGGGTTGGAGTGGGGGGCAAGTTTCCCCCCTCCTTCTAGAAGGGTTCCCTAGGGTTTCCCCCTAGGGTTTGGACGGATGGGCCTATGGGGCCTTGTGCCCCTGGCCCAAAGCGTCCAGGGCACTCCCTCTTAGGCCCACGCAGCCCTCCGACAAGTGGGGCCACGTTGGTCCGACTCTGGAAGCTTCTAGAACCTTCCGGTACAATATCGAATACTCCGAAACGATTCCGAAATCCAAAAACTGCTTTCCTTTATATGAATCTTATTCTTTGGACCATTCCGGAACCTCTCGTGATGTCCTGGATCTCATCCGAGACTCCGAACAAAAACTCATAAACCAATTATCCATTCTATCCTAGCGTCGAGGCACGTTAAGTGTGTGACCCTATGGGTTCGAGAATATGCAGACATGATCTTCTATCAATAATCAACAACGGGATCTGGAAACCCATATTGATTCCCACATATTCATCGATGATCATACCGGATGAACCACGATGCCAGGATTCAATTAATCCCATATATGTATTCCCTTCGTCACGCGATATTTTACTTGCCCGAGATTCGATCGTTGGTATCGGCATACCTAGTTCAATCTCGTTCACAACAAGTACTTTACTCGTTCTGTAATCCGATATCACTTTGTGATTAACTCCTTAACCACGTGCTTGCAAGCGGTGTTGATATCGATTACTGAGTGGGCCCGAAGTATATCTCTCCTACTCGGGAGGGACAAATTCCATCTCGAAACATACAACCCAACAAGTACTTTTCGATCACCTGAGAGACACCTTTATGATCACCCTCACATAGGATGACGTTTGATGACCTCAAAGATTTCTTCCGATACCAGGGAGTTGTATTATCTCATGGTCTAAGGAATACAATATTTGACATAAGAAAAAAATCTTCGCAAAGATGAACACGATGACACGATCTAATTGCTCTGCTTAATTTGGGTCTGTCCATCATATCATTCTCATAATGACATGATCTCATTATTAATCGATAACTCATGTCTATGGTTAGGAAACCTTAACCATCATTAATCAATGAGCTAGTCCATAGAGGCGTACTAGGGACACGGTGTTGTTCATAAACCACACAACTATCAAAGTTTCCGCTTAATACAATTCTAGCATGGAATATAAACTTTATCATGAACAAGAATTATAACAATAACATCTTTATTATTGCCTCTAGGGCATAATTCCAACATAAATATCATTAGGCATAAGGCAAAATTCTGACATGATATCACAACGAGCATTAAAAGTTGCACTATTTATAGTGACTTTGATTTGGGAAACCACTTTGAAGGCTCAGAATTCATTGGAACATAATTATGGTACTCCCTAAGTGTGTGATAGCAACTATTCAAAGCAGCAACACTGGACTTAAGAGTGTTCAACCTAGCAAAAATATCTATGAAAGAGGAATCAGACTTGCCAGGCGTATTATAAATTATAATCAATTTCTTTATGGCATCAAAAGCTTCATCCTCAGTACATTGAAAAATATCTTTCTCAGCCACAACATCCAAAGCATATCTATAACAAAGAGCAATACCGTGGTAGAAACTATTAATAACCAAGCTAAGACTCATCTTAGGCTCAGTTTCCCTTTGTAAAGCAGAGATTCTAGACCAAGCTTCTTTAAAACTCTCTTCACTTTTTTGCTTCAAAGTAAAGATCCGTTCCATAGGTGTCACAGAGATTGGACCAAAACCATACATGGTAACAACTAGGGTAGGAACTAATTTTTTTGTGTTTTTGAAAAGATAAAGCAAACCAAAATAAACTATTTTTTGGAGTTTTTGATAAAAAGAGGCAAACAAAACCAAGCAAAAGAAACTAAACAAACTAAAAACAAAGTAAAGAGAAAGGTTGAGGAGGACTCGCTTTGTGAAGACGTCCTTCACTACAAGGAGTCTGGCTATATATGACCCTCAATTATCGTCACAATAGCCCATTTATGACGATTTTGAGATCATCGAAAGCTTGGCGTCGCAAATAAACTATAACGATGATTCCATCAAAATCGTCATAACCTTGTATGACGATATTGGATCGTCATAACCTCTATGATGAATCAATATCGTCACGGGCGATGAGGCCTAGCCACGTCAGATCATACGTGGCCAGTCCGATGTGGCACAAATTTAGTCTAATCCTTTCAGTTGCTTGTTTGGGCTAAGCCCAATAATTCGGCATGTTTATAATATATTGTAATCAATTCTTAAAAGCTAGCTACATGGGCCAAGCCCAAAATTCCGGACTTCCTATGTTCTAGTCCTTGGCCTATTTCAAATCATTTCTTTCTTATTTTCAGCCTATTTATTTGGGTTTGTCTAGCCAATCATATTGGTCCAACCTATCAGGTTAAGCTAGTCAAACGGTCCCAGTTGCCAGTTGTTTGATTTCACATTGGTCCTTGATAGGTTTTATTCTCCCACGTTTTGATATGAATTAATATCTAATAATTTAACCAGAACCTATAGAATAGAAGAAAAATGTTTTGATAACATCCACAATTAAGTATATTACAATATTTCTATGGTTCAAGTCACATTCATACAAATAATATCACAACTATACAAATTGAACCATTTGTGGACACTAACTAGCTAACTGTTTCCTCCCGAGTCTTCATGTGTGCTGGAGCTTAGTCAAACTAACGAAGGAGAAAAAGGTTCAAATTTTCGCTACATTTATTGTATTTCAGGAAAGTAATCTGGGCACGAGATAACATGTGTTATTTCCAGAAGTTACAAAAAAGGAATGACAAAGCGGCGCATTCCTAAGATATGAAGAAGGTGTTGGAATATGAAGCGGCGGAAAAATATGGTTCCGAAATGATAGAAACGTCTTACTTTCAAGAAAATGGTTCACATGAAGAGGAAAATTTATGACCGATCAATATGAAGGAATACCACGAAGAGTTGAATGACAGGACAATACAAAACTTCTACACAAACTATACAGAAATTTATGCAAGCATTCATCCATGTGTTGACAGAACATAATTGAACAAGAAAACACAACTAACCAATGTTTCCACTTAGCTTGACTGTACACATGAATGAAACCAAACATACTAGGGCAAACAAGCTTACAAGGGGCAACACAGGAAGATGGAGGCGCCGCTGGGCCTCAATTGAGGTGTTGCACTGCTTGTGGTTCCTTGTCTAGGGCAGGTATGTCGATGGAGACATGAGCAACTGACTTTGTGCCATCACGGTAGTGACCGACAACGGCATGCTGCAAAGACAAATCAGGCATTGAGATTGACAGTAGGTCTACAACAGAAACCAACTGAGCATTGAGAATGTAACAACCGATTATGAGCAGCCGGTTGAAAGCCTTTAATTAACAAACACTAGCTACTAGTATGCAAATTTACACTACTACCGCCTTTTCCATTATGACACACGGTAAACATGCCATGAAACTCCTAGTATAATTATAGATAGCATTGAACTCTAAGTTTGCTAGAACTGATTTGCACTTCCAGAATTAACAACGCTAAAATAAAAGCTAGGGGATGCCTCTTTCACCAACTGCTAGCTGGTGGCACCTCCATCACAGAATAACCTAGTCTAATCACAAAGTATTTAAGAGTAAACTCTGCTAGTTGGAGGCATCTCCATCGCAGACATTTTACAGACCTTATCTTATTAGTCTTCTTTAATCATAGCGCCTACTGCACAATCAGAATATTGCGTTCAGATAATGAACTTAAAATACCCTTAGATCTTTTTACTAGGACCAAACTAGGAAGAGGCCTCCCATAATTAACTTCTACTTCTACTGCTGCTGTAAAATAATCCAAGTTCACAAACCCAGAGAAAAAAGAATACAAAATATGCTAAGATAGAAATCTTCCATAATACTACTACTTCTATACTTGTAGACAGAACTAAATTAAAACACCATATGACATGCCTTTCCATGCTTAGCAGGTCAGGTCATTAGAATAGAGCATCTCCATACTTCACGAAACCATTTTAATACATCTGATCTACCAAGTAGAAGCTAAGAATTTCAGCAAATAAGGCAACTGCATGAAGAATACTCTATTGTAGGTCAGGTCATTAGAATAGAGCATCTCCATACTTCACGAAACCATTTTAATACATCTGATCTACCAAGTAGAAGCTAAGAATTTCAGCAAATAAGGCAACTGCATGAAGAATACTCTATTGTAGGTTCCAGTCAGCCGTGCACCAGAGTTTGCGCTGCATCCGTAGAAAAGTGGATGCAAATTACCTGGGTTGGAAGGAAGTGGGGAGGAACATACCATCCCCGAAGGCTCGGAACGCAGGTGAGCGTCGAACGCATCGGCAGGGCGGTGGTGGAAGGTGAGATCGGACGGTCCAACAACACCACAGACGGAGGAGCTGTTTTGTCCGTCATGCCGCGAGAGGTCGACCGTCGCGTCGCATGGAGACAACCGTGGAGCAAGTTCTTGTGGTCGCTGCACCACCCTCAACCTGAAAAACGAATAATAAAATAGCGAAAAGTTAGATCGGCTTCTCTGATGTGCTAAGACAGGAGAAGATGAGACAGAGATCTGGGGCGCATGATATGTAGGGATTTGACGGTGGTGTCGGGGAAGATGACATGCGCATGATATGCATGGCGGCCGGAATCAAGACTCCTCCTCGCGATGGGGTTTAGATGGGGCGGAACGAGTCGATTGGATGGGCGAGTCGATGGGATAGGAGTAGCGCGGGGCGGATGGGATGGGATGGCGGCGGGGCAAGTCGGATGGGATGGAGGGGGCGGCAGGGCGAGTCATATGGTATGAAGGGGGCGGCGGGGCAAGTCGGCTTCAGGTAAGGTGGAGGCCGCTGGTACGGCGCTACGAAAGGTGGTGGCGGCGACGCGTCTGGTGTCGATCTAGGGTTTTTGGATGAGGGGGTGGGTGGCGACGGCGTGAGAAAAGTTAGCATGGAGGCGTGGAATATGGAGGCATGGGTGTTCTTATTTGGATGAACGTGGAAGCGTTGGATTAACGGTTTAGATCAGACTGAGATTGCCGATCCGTGGGACGTTGATTCCTGTGATTTTATTTGTTGTAGACGGAAATTTCCATTTTAAGGGTGTATTTTGGGAAGCATCTACCAAAAATATGTTATAAAATTGTAAGAGTATATTTTCTAAAAATATTAGAAGACATTATAGAAAGAGATCCACTAAAAGTTTTGCAAGACTCAACCCCTTCGCTAAGAACTTTCATGTCCGTCGTTTTGATTATAGTTTGGGCTTTCAAGCCAAACGACGAGTGTTATGGCTAGAATCACTGCATAGTTTTTGATAATGTTCCCATATTATGCACGCATGTGCATCTTGGGACGGTGAAAAATGTTGCAGGAGGAAGCTTTCCTTTTCGTCGCACGGAAAATCCATTTTCTATTTTCTGAGCGCTAAAAACATGGCGTTTTGTGAAGCAACCATCAAATAGCTCAATCCAAATGCTACCATCCCATTTTTCAAACATACTAGAACAACTTATATGGACAATGTCCCAACCGGGAGATCTCAAACCTTTTCGTCTACTCCTGGCGAAAAAGACAAATTCTCGCCGAATCGGTAGGAAGTGGACCCGATTTGAATTACAAGTACATTATTCGATGTCCATGATTTTTTGAAAAAAAAATCATTTTTAGACTCACAATATGCTATTTCTTTAGAGATCCAATGCAAGTTTAGCGAGTCTCGGCCCCTAACTAAGAACCTTCATGACATGGTTTTGACCATAGTTTGAAACGAGCATAAGAGATTCAAAAACAGTCCGATCACTGTAAATCCTTCGCGTGGTGTCTTATTATGTGACATAGTTTCAAGGAAAAAATACCAAACTTAGTATATTAATTGCATCTCAAAAAAACCTTCCCAGAAATGACCTATCATGTTCAAGGTTTTATGGCTTTCGGGCCAAACGCCGAGTGTTATGGCTAGAATCGTTGCGTAATTTGTGATAATGTGCCCATATTGTGAATGCATGTGCATCTTGGGATGACGAACAAAGTTGCAGGAGGAAGTTTTCCTTTTCGTCGCACGGAAAAACCATTTTCCATTTTTCGAGCATAAAAAACGGGGTGTTTTATGAAGCAACCACCAAATGACCGTTTTAGAATGATATCACCCTATTTTTCAAAAATAGTATAGCACCTTACATGGATAATGTCCCAATCGGGGTATCTCAAACCTTTCCGTCCACCCCTGGCAAAAAGACAAATTCCTGTCGAATCGGTAGGAAGTGGGTCCGATTTGAACTACAGGTACATGATCTGATCCCCATGATTTTTTGAAAAAAATGATTTTTAGACTCACAATATGCTATTTCTTTAGAGATCCAATGCAAGTTTAGCGAGGATCAGTCCCTAGCAAAGAACCTCCATGCCCACAGTTTTGACCATAGTTTGAAATGGGCATAAAAATTTCAAAAATGGTCCGATCAATGCAAATCCTTCACGTGGTGTCTTATTATGTGACACAGTTTCAAGGAAAAATACCAAACTTGATATATTGCAAGTGTCTCGAAAAAACTTCCCAAAAATGACCTATCATGTTCGAGGTTTCATGGCTTTCGGGCCAAATGTGTTATGGCTAGAATCGTTTCATAGTTTGTGATAATGTGTCCATATTGTGCATGCATGTGCATCTTGGGATGGCGAACAATCTTGCAGGAGGAAGTTTTCCTTTTCGTCGCACGGAAAAACCATTTTCCATTTTCTGAGCGCAAAAAATGGAGTGTTTTGTGAAGCAACCACCAAATAACCATTTTAGAATGCTACCACCCCATTTTAAAAAATAGTATAGCACCTTACATGGATAATGTCCCAATCGGGATATCTCAAATCTTTCCGTCCACCCCTGGCAAAAAAGACAAATTCCTGACGAATCGGTAGGAAGTGGGTCCGATTTGAACTATAGGTACATGATCTGATGCCCATGATTTTTTGAAAAATTGATTTTTAGACTCAAAATATGCTATTTCTTTAGAGATCCAATGCAAGTTTAGCGAGGATTAGTCCCTAGCAAAGAACCTTCATGCCCACCATTTTGACCATAGTTTGAAACAGGCATAAAAATTTCCAAAACGGTGCGATCAATGCAAATCCTTCGCGTGGTGCCTTATTATGTGACATAGTTTCAAGTAAAAATACCAAATTTGGTATATTGTAAGTGTCTCGAAAAAACCTTATGAGAAATGACCTATCATGTCTGAGGTTTCATGGCTTTTGGGCCAAACGACCAATGTTATGGCCAGAATCGCGACATACTTTGTGATAATATTTCCATATTGTGCATGTATGTGCATCTTGGGATGACGAACAATGTTGCAGAAGGAAGTTTTCCTTTTCTTCGCACAAAAAAACCATTTTCCATTTTTCTGAGTGCAAAAAACGGGGGGTTTTATGAAGAAACCACCAAATGACCGTTTTAGAATGCTACCATCATATTTTTCAAAAATATATAGCACCTTACATGGATAATGTCCCAATCGGGGTATCTCAAACCTTTCCATCCATCCCTGGCAAAAAAGACAAATGTCTGCCGAATCAGCAGAAACTGGGTCCGGTTTGAACTACACGTACATTATAAGATGTCCATTATTTTTGGAAAAAATGTTCTTTTGACTCACAATATGGTATTTCTTCATAGATCTAATGCAAGTTTAGCGAGATTCAGCCCCGAGATAAGAACTTTCGTGACCGTTGTTTTGATCATAGTTTGAAATGGGGATAACAAATTCAAAAATGGTCCGAACAATGTAAATCCTTCACGTGGTGTCTTATTATGTGACATAGTTTCAAGGAAAAATACCAAACTTGCTATATTGCAAGTGTCTCGAAAAAGCCTTCTCAGAAATGACCTATCATGTCCGAGGTTTCATGGCTTTCGGGCCGAACGACCAATGTTATGGCCAGAATCACGGCATAGTTTGTGATAATGTTCCCATATTGTGCACGCATGTGTATCTTGGTATGGAAAACAATGTTGAAGGAGGAAGTTTTCCTTTTTGTCACCCAAAAAAACCGTTTTCCATTTTCTAAGCACAAAAAAGCAGGGCGTTTTGTGAAGCAAGCACCAAATTACAGTTCTAGAATGCTATCACCACATTTTAAAAAAATACTAGACCACCTTACATGGACAATTTCCCAATTGGGGTATCTCAAAAATTTCCGTCCACCCCTGGCGAAAAAGACAAATGTCTGCCGAATCGGTAGGAAGTGGGTCCGGTTTGAACTGCAAGTACATTATAGGATGCCCATTATTTTTTGAAAAAATGTTTTTTAGACTCACAATATGCTATTTCTTTAGAGATCCAATAAAAGTTTAGTGAGGCTCATCCCGATCTAAGAACCTTCGTGACCGCTGTTTTGACCATAGTTTGAAACAGGGATAACAAATTCAAAAATGGTCCGAACAATGTAAATCCTTCTCGTGGTGTCATGTTACGTGACATAGTTCTAAGAAAAATATCAAACTAGGTATATTGATTGCGTCTCAAAAAAACCTTCTCAGAAATGACCTACCATGTTCGAGGTTTCATGGCTTTCAGGCCAAACGACCAGTGTTATGGCTAGAATCGAGGCATAGTTTGTGATAATGTTCTCATATTGTGTACACGTGTGTATCTTGGGATGGCGAACAATGTTGTAGAAGGAAGTTTTCCTTTTCGACACACGGAAAATCTATTTTTCATTTTCTGAGGGCCCCAAAACGGGGAATTTTGTGAAGCAACCAGCAAATGACAGTTTTAGAATGCTACCACCATATTTTTCAAAAATACTAGACCACCTTACATGAACAATGTACCAATTGGAGTATCTCAAACCTTTCCTTCGATCCCTGACGAAAAAGACAAATGTTTGCCGAATCGGTAGGAAGTGGGTCCGGTTTGAACTACAGGTACATCATTGGATGCTCATTATTTTTTGCAAAAATGATTTTTAGACTCACAATATCCTATTTCTTTAGAGATCCAATGCAAGTTTAGTGAGGCTCGGCCCCTAAACGGGAATTATCACTCCCTATTTTCAAACTCATATTTTGAATTATGATATTGTGCCTACTATGTACTAATGTGAAATTAGTAAATCTACTATTTATAAATAATAAAATTATTTATATTTAACACCCCTATGATGATCTACTAAATTTTATAGAAATTTAGAGACAAAAAACAATTATTTTGGTCTTCCTATGAAAAAGCTACAAACAAAAATAAAAAAAATAAAAAAAACTACTGTAACTGGACCGACCTAATCTACAGCATAGTCAAAGTCGGCCCAAGATAACAATGAATCCCACCTCCCTTCCCACCGACAACCCACTTCCTTTCTACAGAAAACCACTTATTTAATAGTTATAAGTAGTCGATGTACCATGTTGACCCAAAGGAATGAGTGGTGTAGTGATATTGGGAGTTCTCGAGTTCGACTCCCCGACCAGCTATTTTTGTGGATTAATTTTCACAAAGGCCGCGCCTGGTGGGATTAAAACAATTTTGCGGTCCTAAACTTACAGAAATACATGGCCGGCTTACTGGTTAAGCTCGCCCTTGCTTGAACTTGAGGTCGTGTGTTCGAACCACTTGGCTGACCCTCTTTGACTAAATATTGTAGTCCAGGTAGGATTAATTTCCACAAAGGCCAAGCCTAGTAGGATTAAAACTATGTTGCGATCCTAAACTTACAAAAATACTTGGCTGGCCTAGTGGTTAGGCACGCACTTGCTTGTCGCGAGGTCGTGAGTTCAAACCCCTTGCCCGATCCTTTTTTGACTAATAATCCTAATTTTGACATATAAGCCGATATTGACACATGGATAAGGCACGTAGTAAAAAGCTGACACATAGACACACCACATAGGTGCAATTGCTGATGTGGCCAACTACTCATTTCAAGTTATGCTAATTTGAACAATATGACGATTTAAAATCATCATAGTGAGCTACAAGTAATACCGTAGGCTGCTTCCATCCGGTTATGAAGATTTCATCTAAAGTAAATATGACGATTTTTAGCAAGATCGTCGTAATTTTCTAGGCTATAGGCCCTCTTGAACTACCTATGACCATCTAGTGCAAAATCGTCATAACTCTATGACGATTTTGTTCACGATCACTATTAGAAGGTCATAGAATAACACATTTCTTGTAGTGCTTAGCCTCCCCGGCAACAGCGCCAGAAAAATCTTGATGGCACTGCGTCAACACGGAGCGCTTCTTCGGGATACCCCAAGAGCAAGGTGTGTTGCAGCACAGCAGCAAGTTTTCCCTCAGTAAGAAACCGAGGTTATCGAACTAGTAGGAGGAAGGAAACGTCTCAAAGGTGTTGCAAGCAATGTGGAAACCTACACAACACAAACTTAAGTCTTTGTCCCAACGAATCAGTGAGGTTGTCAAGCTCACCGGTTTGTTGTAACAAAGGATTAACTTTATGGTGTGGAAGGTAATGATGGTTTGCAGCAAGTAAACAGTAACAGTGGAAGATGTATCAATGGTAAAGATTGGACCGGGATACATAGTTCACTAGAGGTGCTCTCCTTAGATAAACAACATGGCATGAAGGGTAAACAAATTACAGCAAGGCAATTGACAGGAACTGAGCAAGGCATAACAATGTAATACTAGAAAAAAAGATCATATGAGATTCGATTGGGCAATACAACAATATACATAGACCGTCATCCAACTACATCTATGACTAGAAGTCCACCTTTAGGTTATCATCCGAACCCCCTCCGATATTAAGTTGCAAGCAACAGACAACTGCTTTAAGCAAAGTGTGTAAGATAAATAATTCACTTGTTCCATGCATAAGAGACCGTTGTTTTCTCCCTAGTGGCAATAACACATCTACCATCGAAGAGATTTCTACCACTTCCCTTGAAAACTAGAGGCATGAGCCCACTATCGAGCATAAATACCCCTCGTGGAGTCACTAGCAACTACTTGGCCAAGATAGCTACTAACAACGGAGAGCATGCAAGATCACAAACAACACAGACATGATAGAATCAAATAGACAAAACCATTAATCAATCTAACATAATAATCTCAGTATCCATCGGATCCCTGCAAAAACAACATGCATGATTACAAATAGATTAGATCTTGATCATGAACGGAGCTCACAAGATCTATACATGAAATCACAAGGTTGAGATACAACCATCTAGCTACTACATGGACTCGTAGTCCAAGGTGGAACTACTCACGCTTCATACCGGTGAAGAAGGCCTCCGAGATGATCTGCCCTCCGGCAGGGTGCTGGGAAGAACTTCAGACCCCCCCGATGTAGGGACAATGGTGGCGGCGGCTACAGACGGTTTCGTGGAATATTGATTGGGTACTTAGGGTTTTGGCATCAGGGGGAATTTATAGGCGAAGAGGCAAGGCAGGGGGCCACCAGGGCGGCTGCACCCCCCAGGTCCGGCCAGCCCTAGGGAGCGTCGCCAGGGGGTGTGGCCCCCTGGTGAGACTCCTCCGTCTCGTACTCTGGCTTCGTGTTGCCCATGATAAAATATTGACTTTGGCTTTTGTCCCGTACAATTCCGAGAATATTGATTTTCTTCCTTTCTGGAACGAAAAACAGAAGAAAACGGACAACTGGCACTGTGGCAACTTGTTAATAGGTTAGTTACAGAAAATATATAAAAACACCTTAAAGTGTAGACAAAGCAAAGCAAAGTAGATACTAAAAAAGCATGGAACATAAAAAATCATAGATACGTTTCCGATGTATCAGCGTTCACAGGTGACTCCCAGCGCCCCGGGTTGGGCCTGGGAATCCCGGATGTAATTTGGGCCACACCATACAGAAACTAGTCGTCTGGGAACGCGACTGGATGAATTTTCGCTATCTGAATAAAAAACGGCTTGAGATGTCCTGGAAATGCTAGTGGAGATGCTCCTGTGGCAGGGAGATTCGTTGTCACCCTATATCTTCCTCCTTTGTGTCGAGGGTATCACATTGCTTCTACCTTATGCTGGAAATATAATAGTGTAATTGTTGTGCCCCCATGGGATCACCACAACGATCCCCATCGTTGTCCGTTGGATGTGTCCTTGCAGAGAATCTCGGTCGTCATTTTTTACAGCAAGGTATAAAAGAGGCACAACCCGGTAGAAACCCTAGCCGCCAGCCAGTCTCTCCCCATCCGCGCGTCCCTCGTCCTCCCCAATCTTCACGCCGTCTCTCTCCACCCGCGTCGATCCACTGCCTCTAGGTTGAGGTGTCGCCTCCCCATCGAGCTGGTGTATCCCCATCTTTTGGACGAATTCCACGCCTCACCGTCATCATCCTCACCGCAGAGGAGGAGCTCGATCTATGGCTCCAAGATAGCGACCAGTGGCATCATTTCTATCCAACATATTGTTCTCGAAATACAGATGTCTCTGCGTTTCTTTCTCTCCCTATTAGGATCTCCTTCTAATTGTAGCGATTTGTAAGGGGAAGGAGGATTGGTTTTTCTTGACACCATTTTCTTGAAATTTTGAGAATGTTTTTCTCTTGCTATTTTTGGGTGCATCCAGTTGTTTGCATGCTCCCACAAGTGTGGGAGATGGGAAGGGGATGCAGCGCCTTGTGAGGCAACTCTTACATCTATAGTTGAAGGAGAAGAGACAGATTTAGGTACACATCTGCCTAGATTCGTCCATCCATGATTTGCATCGGTCAAATGAGCCAGTTTAATATCTACCCTCTCTTTGCTTAATATCTGCCCTCTTGCAAGGAATTGGCAAAAGAGTCAATGAGAGACCAACGTTGAAGGATCTCAACCCAGCCATGAGGCATTTGTTCAAGTGATGTTAGCCAGTGATCTTTATGTATGTTCAGGTGATGTCAACCGGTGATTTGAATTTTCTCACTACTAATGTAATTTGCTATTAACAATTGTTGTATTTTCAAATATATATATTTCAGTGTTTTGTCTTGCACATATTATTTTAGTTTTTCTAGATGTATGTTCATTAATTTTTGACTATCATAGTGAAACCCCTTGAACATATCATATATGTTATTAATTTTGTTCTATTGAGTTATATTTACCTATGAATGTTGGATGGTTACATCTTGTGTTCTTTTTTAGCTACATCTCTGTTTGATTGATTATATCTTGTTTGGACTAGGATTTGGAAAATTGGAGCTCTATTTTTGGTGTCTCCATGATGTCCTCCTCATCTAATGTTCATGCTGATATTGCACCCTCTTTCTTCAGTGCCGAATAGTGGACAATCCGGTCGGGTGACTGCTTTATGTATGTACACCAAAAGTGTCCATTGACCTTCTTTGTTTTCTTGGTCAGCGTTAATTTTTAATAGCTTTAAAACATGGAATAACAACATAAAATTGTTTTGGTTCATGGATTTTGTCGAAGGTGATAAAATCAGTAATGGACTCATTCGTGACCACCATGCCATACATGAGCACAAGACCTAGAACAATCAGTGCATTCCTTGTATTGGGGTTATGTCCTTGTTGTTTGAGGAAATGGCCATAAGAGAGTAAAATGTGAGTATATTGACTTCCTTGTATTGGGGTTATGTCCTTGATGTTTGAGGAAATGCCCATAAGAGAGTAAAATGTGAGTATATCATCTAATACTATGTGGCATCCTGCAAAACCACTACTAGAAAATCGCGTTGAATTTGTGCATTGCATCGTCATCATCATATGTTGTTTGCTTAAAACTATTTTCGCAAAGTCCGTTTTGTTTTCTAAAACGCCCCACCTTCATTCAAACATGCAAACCCGGGACACCGGATTAATTTGTTTTGTCTGCTATCGGATCGCAGAAGCCGTGTTTTAAATAATTAAAATATTCAATTATTTTTAGTGGGGGCAGTCGAACGGGCCAACCCGACCCGCACGACCACCCCCAGGTTTTTACAAACGGTCCACCTACACCCGCCCTTCTAAATCCTACATCTACCAATCTTTCTACCCCAACCCAGCCTCCACCTCACCCCGCCCAATCCCGGGTCGCCACCTCACCCCTCTCTCTCCCTCACCCAATCCCCTTTTGCCACCTAGGCTAACCCAACCCCCCCACTCATCCACACCCCACCAACACACACAGATCCCCACACCACCCGACACGCACACCCGCGCCCGGTCCCACCTCACGTCGCTCACGCCTCCCCCGTCCCTCGCGCGCACCCATCCTCCTCCCGTGTTTCTTCTTCCTCTCTCTAGCCCGTCGAGCCGCCCCTCCTCCTCCCGCTCACCCTCCTTCCCCACCGCGTCGACCTCGCCTGCGCCGCCGCTCGCCCGCCGGCCGCTCCCGCACACCGCGCCAGCTTCCCCGCGCCCGTCAAGCTCCGCCCCGCCGTGGTCGTGCTCCCTGCCGACCCTGTGCCGCCGCCCTCCGCCTGAGCCTGTCGGCGCCGCCCGCTTCTCTGCAGCGCGGCTCCGCCTCCGCCCCCTGCGCAGCGCCGCCGTCCGGCCTCCGCCGCTGCGGGCCCGACCGCGCCGCCCTGGTCCCTCCTCCGTCCGCCGCCCTGGGCCCGAGCCATCGCGGCCACCTCCTCCGCGTGGCCGCTGCAGCCCGCCGAAGTCCGCCGAACTCGCCCCGACACGCCTCTGCTCCAGCTCAACCGCGTCCAAGCTCTGTGACCTGCGCGTCGTCGCTGCCCTGCCGTCTCACCTGCCGGCCTCGACGACCTCTGCCTGGCCCCATCGTTGCTGATAGTCTAACGCGAGGACCATGTTCGGTGCTCTGGATGTTTGGCCAGCGTGTCCCGGTGTACATCACGTCGACAAGATCGCCACCGACAATGGAGCCGCGACACTCCAAGTTCTCCGTCCCGGCGTCCGAAGACCGTGAAGCGTCGAGAACCCCTTCACGGATACGAGACCCCGAAGAACCGTCAAGACCACCGTCACGGCCGACATGATCTTCCTCAGTGGCAACGACAAATCAGACAAGGATCACCAAAAAACAACTGCCGACAAGATCTCCAGCATGGATAAGATGCCCAAACCCCGAAGACCGAACCCGGCGTCGCTTCAAGATCTCCTTCCCGGAGTTGATGACCCGATGACGCCAAGATCTACATCACGGATCCGCCGGGCGAGACCTCGAAGGCTGTCGACGCGTGAAGACGTACCCTTAGAATTCCGAGGAGGTCGGCAAGATCGCCACACGGACGCGAACCCCAAGACCCCGAGGTCCCGAACCAAGACCGATCCGAAACGCCAAGACCGACTCGATGGCGCGGAGCCGACAAGAGCTTCACAACAACAAGAACGACACCGACCCGAGCGAGTCCGATGCGCCCCGACGCCACGCCAAGTTCGTCTACCCGAATGCCAAGATCTACCCCGATCCGAGACCCTAACCCCGGAGTCCGAGAACGTTTCCGTCGGGCCCTGAACCCCAGATCCGGACCCCGAGACCGACCCCGAACCCCGGAACCCCAAGTTCGCCGAACCCTAATGTGTGAACCCCTTCCCGAAACCCTATTTTATAACCTAATATAACTTGTCGCATCATAATTGTCTTGCATGCATACACTCATGTGGTTTGGGGGCCTTATGCCGATTCACCATATCATTAAATATGTGGCCCATATGCGGGCAAATCTAGTCTCATATTGGCCTCATTTAAATTTGTGTAGCGAACCGAGAATATAATCTTGCCTTGTTAAGATAACATTTAAATTGCGGGGTAGCTAAATAACATGAACCACCTAATTAAATGTCGGGACCCCGGTTCCGCTTAATCTTGCCTAATTGCATCGCACCTTTGCCATGCCATGCATCATATCATAAGCATGCCGATCTTTTGCCGTAGTAATAAATATTGCATCCGGTGTTTATTCTAGTGTTTTGCTTCTTCGCGGATAAGGCCGTTGAGTTGATGCGAGTGTCGACCCGATCTTCGGATGAATCTTCGACCATGTTTTCAGGCGAGCATCTCCCCCTTTCTACCCATCTTACTTTTATAGTATTTACTTCCTTCCTGTTGATCTATTGCTACCTGTGTTGCGATGCTCTAGTTTCCGTACCCGTGATACCCCTTGCAGCCCTATATTGCCATGGCCACCTCCTATTACCTGTTGTTTGGTAGATAGTTGGACTTGCGCGTCGTAGTCGCTTGCTCAAGTGCTGTTGCGTGTCGTCAAGTACCACAGTTGTTGGAGAATTGCCGCATGTTGTTGGAGATGATCATGGCTTTACTTATGGTCCACTTTAATTACTTTTTAACAACTAAAATTGAATTAAGCAGAGGCATCGGTGGGTGATAGGTAAGATTTGGTTTCCGACCGCCCACTTGTGTCCCGTAGGACCCGAGTTCTTGACACCTGTTCCGAGATCGAGCGCGCTAACCACAGGTGGGGAGATATGGGCCCCCCATGGATTATTACCTGATTTCAAAGTATTGTACTGGGGGCCACAAAGTAGTTTGGGGCTTTATTTATTATCCTGTACTTATGCCATGTTTACTGCTTTATTATGTTTGTGCGAGGTACTGCACACTGTACTGTTTATGATCGGGCCACGTTTCGCGGTGTCGACAGTCCCCGTTTGGGGATTTGCTGTCGTTCACAGCCGTTTGCCCAAACCCCAGTCCGTCTCGGAGACCGGCCGACTTCGTTGCGAATGTCGACTTGGTGGGGTGGCCCCCATGTACTTGCTTTGGGTCTGGGAACGTCGTGACTTAGGCCCCGCCGACATACCGATGGGTGTATGTTAACTGATCTGGCAAAAAGGGTCGAAGTGCTTGTGGATACTTTGGTGCACCCCTGCAGGGTTAAATCTTTTCGAGAAGCCGTGTCCGCGGTTATGGACGACTTGGAGCACAGTGCTTGATCATAGACAACTATAACTAAAGTTTACTGTTGTAAATTGATTGGTATCCGATATGACTAGTAATCAGATTCACCACAACGGAATGGCTAAATAAAAGTACCAACAACTGCTGGGTCTTTGGGTTATCTCATGCTATCTATATCTGATTAGTAAGTGGTGCAACTATAACGGAAGGATTAACTAAAAGTGCCCACTGTTTATTTTATCAGGATGATTATCTATACCTGACTAGTAATTGCTGCAACGAAAACTGAATAAATAAAACTGCCAACTGTGTGAGTTCCTCGGTTGACTTCCTCGTTTGGTATCGAGGGGGAATACCAGGATGGGATTGTTTGGTGTTAGTATCAGGCTGGTTCCGGATAGGTCTTTCTTACCCCTCTCTAATAGTCGCCAGTTTGTATCGAGTCTCTATAGGTTGTTTAGTGCATGCTGCCGCTGCCGCTTCAGTCCACCATACCTATGTAGGCGAGGACCGCCGAATTCTAGTCTCGCCGTGTACTGGCCTCAGTACTGACGCTCCTCTTTTTCCTTTGCCCTTTGTCGGCACCCCTTTTGTTTAAGCAGGTTTTGAGATCGACGCCGTTAGCAGGGTTACCCTTCCGGCTTGGCCTGGGAAGGGTTATGGACGCCATTGGTTATTCTTCAGGGCTCTTAGCCCCATTTGCGTCTTGTCCGTAGACGGACGCTCTTTCATTTTCAAGGTGATTTGGATCTTTGTATATTATATCCGTATTCTTGACTCTTCGAGTCGCTGTTGTATATATCTGTTCTGTGGGTCCCATCGAGGACTGTTGTGTAATGTTATTACTTTGTTTTCCACCCGCACGAAAGTGCCTGGTGGGCACCTTCGAATCGTTTCTATGCGGGTTTGGCGAGTTTCGCTAAAACTTGCATAGGGCCGATTCTGAGGGTGTTACAGAGTGGTATCAGAGCTCAGCAGTTGCGATACCCCACAAGTCCAGCCTGTAGGACAACCTAGCTAACGGCCGAAGTAGAGTGTCAAAACTATTTTGCAAAATCGGTTGGATAGTTCTGGTTAGGTCTGATTTTACTCCTTACCCCTCTGCTGTTCTCCTCTTACCTCTACGTGTTTTGAATCCGCTCTCGTCTCTTTCTTCGAGTCCAGGAATTCTCGTGGTTGGGTTTCCGTCGTACCTTCAGGGTTTCGCTTCCTCCTTTGGTAACGGTGTTGCTACATCTGGTCTTCATGCTATCTGAGTGATCCATCTGCTGTGGTACCATTCTTTGTTCCTTGTTCGTGCCTTCCGGTGTTTTTCTGACGCGACGACATCATCTACGCCAGCTCCGATGCAGAGTCTGCATCACTCCTTTGTTTCCGAACCTCGCTTGTCGAGATCTTCAGTCTGAATCCTGAGAGTTGGTTGCATAATCTGTCTATTAGTGTACATAGAAATGCTTTGAGTGCGGGATGGAGTCGCGACCATACCACTACTCTTATCATTTGCTCTGTATATTGAATGGTGGATCGATGCAATTTTACTCCTTCCACGGAAGCTAGAGGTGGCTTAATTTGCTGATACCTCTACCTTCGACCTTTTTGTTTCCGGAGTGCTCTCTCGACAATCACGGACAACGACCTCTTGTTAGTGGTGTCGCGAATATCTACACGAAGCGAGAAGACGCAGATCGCCGACCTTCCTTCCGGTACCATGAGGCGGATCTCGAGGGCGAGATCCCTTGTTAGTGGTGCCGAATTGTGGCATCCCGCAAAACCACTACTAGAAAATCGCGTTGAATTTGTGCATTGCATCGTCATCATCATATGTTGTTTGCTTAAAACTATTTTCGCAAAGTCCGTTTTGTTTTCTAAAACGCCCCACCTTCATTCAAACATGCAAACCCGGGACACCGGATTAATTTGTTTTGTCTGCTATCGGATCGCAGAAGCCGTGTTTTAAATAATTAAAATATTCAATTATTTTTAGTGGGGGCAGTCGAACGGGCCAACCCGACCCGCACGACCACCCCCAGGTTTTTACAAACGGTCCACCTACACCCGCCCTTCTAAATCCTACATCTACCAATCTTTCTACCCCAACCCAGCCTCCACCTCACCCCGCCCAATCCCGGGTCGCCACCTCACCCCTCTCTCTCCCTCACCCAATCCCCTTTTGCCACCTAGGCTAACCCAACCCCCCCACTCATCCACACCCCACCAACACACACAGATCCCCACACCACCCGACACGCACACCCGCGCCCGGTCCCACCTCACGTCGCTCACGCCTCCCCCGTCCCTCGCGCGCACCCATCCTCCTCCCGTGTTTCTTCTTCCTCTCTCTAGCCCGTCGAGCCGCCCCTCCTCCTCCCGCTCACCCTCCTTCCCCACCGCGTCGACCTCGCCTGCGCCGCCGCTCGCCCGCCGGCCGCTCCCGCACACCGCGCCAGCTTCCCCGCGCCCGTCAAGCTCCGTCCCGGCGTGGTCGTGCTCCCTGCCGACCCTGTGCCGCCGCCCTCCGCCTGAGCCTGCCGGCGCCGCCCGCTTCTCTGCAGCGCGGCTCCGCCTCCGCCCCCTGCGCAGCGCCGCCGTCCGGCCTCCGCCGCTGCGGGCCCGACCGCGCCGCCCTGGTCCCTCCTCCGTCCGCCGCCCTAGGCCCGAGCCATCGCGGCCACCTCCTCCGCGTGGCCGCTGCAGCCCGCCGAAGTCCGCCGAACTCGCCCCGACACGCCTCTGCTCCAGCTCAACCGCGTCCAAGCTCTGTGACCTGCGCGTCGTCGCTGCCCTGCCGTCTCACCTGCCGTCTCACCTGCCGGCCTCGACGACCTCTGCCTGGCCCCATCGTTGCTGATAGTCTGACGCGAGGACCATGTTCGGTGCTCTGGATGTTTGGCCAGCGTGTCCCGGTGTACATCACGTCGACAAGATCGCCACCGACAATGGAGCCGCGACACTCCAAGTTCTCCGTCCCGGCGTCCGAAGACCGTGAAGCGTCGAGAACCCCTTCACGGATACGAGACCCCGAAGAACCGTCAAGACCACCGTCACGGCCGACATGATCTTCCTCAGTGGCAACGACAAATCAGACAAGGATCACCAAAAAACAACTGCCGACAAGATCTCCAGCATGGATAAGATGCCCAGACCCCGAAGACCGAACCCGGCGTCGCTTCAAGATCTCCTTCCCGGAGTTGATGACCCGATGACGCCAAGATCTACATCACGGATCCGCCGGGCGAGACCTCGAAGGCTGTCGACGCGTGAAGACGTACCCTTAGAATTCCGAGGAGGTCGGCAAGATCGCCACACGGACGCGAACCCCAAGACCCCGAGGTCCCGAACCAAGACCGATCCGAAACGCCAAGACCGACTCGATGGCGCGGAGCCGACAAGAGCTTCACAACAACAAGAACGACACCGACCCGGGCGAGTCCGATGCGCCCCGACGCCACGCCAAGTTCGTCTACCCGAATGCCAAGATCTACCCCGATCCGAGACCCTAACCCCGGAGTCCGAGAACGTTTCCGTCGGGCCCTGAACCCCAGATCCGGACCCCGAGACCGACCCCGAACCCCGGAACCCCAAGTTCGCCGAACCCTAATGTGTGAACCCCTTCCCGAAACCCTATTTTATAACCTAATATAACTTGTCGCATCATAATTGTCTTGCATGCATACACTCATGTGGTTTGGGGGCCTTATGCCGATTCACCATATCATTAAATATGTGGCCCATATGCGGGCAAATCTAGTCTCATATTGGCCTCATTTAAATTTGTGTAGCGAACCGAGAATATAATCTTGCCTTGTTAAGATAACATTTAAATTGCGGGGTAGCTAAATAACATGAACCACCTAATTAAATGTCGGGACCCCGGTTCCGCTTAATCTTGCCTAATTGCATCGCACCTTTGCCATGCCATGCATCATATCATAAGCATGCCGATCTTTTGCCGTAGTAATAAATATTGCATCCGGTGTTTATTCTAGTGTTTTGCTTCTTCGCGGATAAGGCCGTTGAGTTGATGCGAGTGTCGACCCGATCTTCGGATGAATCTTCGACCATGTTTTCAGGCGAGCATCTCCCCCTTTCTACCCATCTTACTTTTATAGTATTTACTTCCTTCCTGTTGATCTATTGCTACCTGTGTTGCGATGCTCTAGTTTCCGTACCCGTGATACCCCTTGCAGCCCTATATTGCCATGGCCACCTCCTATTACCTGTTGTTTGGTAGATAGTTGGACTTGCGCGTCGTAGTCGCTTGCTCAAGTGCTGTTGCGTGTCGTCAAGTACCACAGTTGTTGGAGAATTGCCGCATGTTGTTGGAGATGATCATGGCTTTACTTATGGTCCACTTTAATTACTTTTTAACAACTAAAATTGAATTAAGCAGAGGCATCGGTGGGTGATAGGTAAGATTTGGTTTCCGACCGCCCACTTGTGTCCCGTAGGACCCGAGTTCTTGACACCTGTTCCGAGATCGAGCGCGCTAACCACAGGTGGGGAGATATGGGCCCCCCATGGATTATTACCTGATTTCAAAGTATTGTACTGGGGGCCACAAAGTAGTTTGAGGCTTTATTTATTATCCTGTACTTATGCCATGTTTACTGCTTTATTACGTTTGTGCGAGGTACTGCACACTGTACTGTTTATGATCGGGTCACGTTTCGCGGTGTCGACAGTCCCCGTTTGGGGATTTGCTGTCGTTCACAGCCGTTTGCCCAAACCCCAGTCCGTCTCGGAGACCGGCCGACTTCGTTGCGGATGTCGACTTGGTGGGGTGGCCCCCATGTACTTGCTTTGGGTATGGGAACGTCGTGACTTAGGCCCCGCCGACATACCGATGGGTGTATGTTAACTGATCTGGCAAAAAGGGTCGAAGTGCTTGTGGATACTTTGGTGCACCCCTGCAGGGTTAAATCTTTTCGAGAAGCCGTGTCCGCGGTTATGGACAAACTTGGAGCACAATGCTTGATCATAGACAACTATAACTAAAGTTTACTGTTGTAAATTGATTGGTATCCGATATGACTAGTAATCAGATTCACCACAACGGAATGGCTAAATAAAAGTACCAACAACTGCTGGGTCTTTGGGTTATCTCATGCTATCTATATCTGATTAGTAAGTGGTGCAACTATAACGGAAGGATTAACTAAAAGTACCCACTGTTTATTTTATCAGGATGATTATCTATACCTGACTAGTAATTGCTGCAACGAAAACTGAATAAATAAAACTGCCAACTGTGTGAGTTCCTCGGTTGACTTCCTCGTTTGGTCTCGAGGGGGAATACCAGGATGGGATTGTTTGGTGTTAGTATCAGGCTGGTTCCGGATAGGTCTTTCTTACCCCTCTCTAATAGTCGCCAGTTTGTATCGAGTCTCTATAGGTTGTTTAGTGCATGCTGCCGCTGCCGCTTCAGTCCACCATACCTATGTAGGCGAGGACCGCCGAATTCTAGTCTCGCCGTGTACTGGCCTCAGTACTGACGCTCCTCTTTTTCCTTTGCCCTTTGTCGGCACCCCTTTTGTTTAAGCAGGTTTTGAGATCGACGCCGTTAGCAGGGTTACCCTTCCGGCTTGGCCTGGGCAGGGTTATGGACGCCATTGGTTATTCTTCAGGGCTCTTAGCCCCATTTGCGTCTTGTCCGTAGACGGACGCTCTTTCATTTTCAAGGTGATTTGGATCTTTGTATATTATATCCGTATTCTTGACTCTTCGAGTCGCTGTTGTATATATCTGTTCTGTGGGTCCCATCGAGGACTGTTGTGTAATGTTATTACTTTGTTTTCCACCCGCACGAAAGTGCCTGGTGGGCACCTTCGAATCGTTTCTATGCGGGTTTGGCGAGTTTCGCTAAAACTTGCATAGGGCCGATTCTGAGGGTGTTACATACTATTATATTTTTTTACAAGTATGTTAGCGTACACTTTATTTAGAGCTATGTTGATCAGGACATGAAAATTTGTTTGTGGTATATCTTCTAAACAATGTTCACATTAATGTACATTACAAAAGAAATTGAATAGGAGGTGGTTTGTGCTTTTTTCGAACTTGTTTTCACCAAAAACATATTAATTATGCGTATATGTGGTGTCCATGATCTGGTGATCTTATGTTGAGAACTTGAGGTTTTTATAAATAGAATTATAAATTATACTAATTGGGATAGAAAAGAAGGGAAATAAAAGGATGCCGAAAACTGTACATGTTAGTCCATGTAATTTGTTGAGTTTTAACACTTGCACTAGGCATATTATTTTTCTTGTCTCCCTTTTTCGTGTCAAATGAGAGGACATGTTTTTGGTATCCATTTTAATTCCTAACACTTTTGTGAAAGAACGTTTAGAAGGAGAATCCTGATGTGAAGGTCAGAAGCTCCTATAACCGAAATCTAACCAAAATGCTCCTAGAAAGGAAATGTCCGCAAAAACCAATGTTAAGAAAACTAAGAGACAAGACAAGGAGCAATACGAAGATGGCAGTGGTTGTCCTAAGGCTTTGTTAGTTGGTTTACAGCAGGCATCTAGTAAGTTCCATTGTGGTTTTTGTAGTTCCTAGAATAAATGGCACCGCAATGTATGGAGTTTCCTAATGGAAAGATTTATTTTCAGTTGATATGGGGAAGGAGATCACATATGAAGAAAAGTAGAACATGGTACCTATCAGCAGCAGTTCAGAACATTACTACATTATTAGATCTGTATTACTATTTCATAATATACTGAGGTTTAGATCAGACGTACCGATTTCAGATCAAACCTTCAGTTTGCTAAAATATGCAGTAGGAGTGTGTATCCACCAAGAGAAAACATGCCTTTCATTCTCTCGCGCCCAGAGCATTAGTCTCGTCTCCGCCACAAACCGGGACTAATCCAAGCATTCATCCCGGTTCGAGCGGCCGGCACATCGCTCGGGAGGCGGGGGGGCCTCCGTCCCGTGCGTAAGGGAGCATGCGTCCTGGTTTGTAACACAAACCGGGACTAAAGGTATCACGTCAGACACGTGGCTTGCCGCATACTTTTATTCCCGGTTTGTGTTACAAACCAAAACGCATGCACCCTGTCTATAAATACGCCGCCCCAGCCCTCTGCCACCCCTCTGTTTTTTCTTGGTGGAAGGTGTGAGAGGTGTGTGCTAGTTTATTTTTTTTCCTATGCATGCGAGGTGTTCGATGTAATGTTTGAGTGAACGATCCAGTTTATTTTTTCACAAAACAAAAATATAGGAGGTGTTCGAGCCACACCTGAGTTTCTCCTATTTCTTTCCTCCTCGATCGAGGTTAGCAACCTTATCTTTTCATCTGTCAATTGATACGATGCATGTGTCGATGTGACTTGGTTATTTTACTATTTATGATGTTCTGTAATTAAAAATGCAAAGGACGTCGCCTAGAGGGGGGTGAATAGGCTTTTTAAAAATATTACGGTTTAGGATCAAATAAATGCGGAATAAAACTAACGTTTAATTTATTGAGCATAAAACCTAACTACTAGGTTCACCTAAGTGCATCAACAGCCTATGCTAAGCAATACAAGCAACAAGGTGATATCAAGATAAATACTTAAAGCACGATGGCTATCATAAACTAAAGTGCATAAGTAAAGGGCTCGGTTGAGAGATAACGGATGGACGCGGAGACGAAGATTTGTTTCTCGAAATTCACTTCCAAAGAAACTACGTCTCCGTTGGAGAGGTACGATGGCACAATGCGCTCCGAACGCCACAAATGGCTCACCTCGAGGTGTGGTGGCTCGATGCTCACCCAACGCCACATAAGGCCTTACCCCGGATGCGGAAGCACGCAACTCACCGACGCCACAAAAGGTTCACTCTATTCTCCTGAGTGCGCACCACAAAAGGCAGGCACTCGCTTCATTATGGGACTCTTGAGGGCGGTCACCGAACCCGTACAAGATTGGGGCTATCTCCACAACTCAATTGGAGGCTCCCAACAACAAAAGGCTACAATGCCACAAAGACCAACAAAGCCACAAAAGGCTACAAGACGACAAAAGGTCAACAAGACCATAAAAGATCAACAACCCAACCACACAACCGTCTAGTGTTCCAAGAACCCAAGAGAAACATGCCCACAAGCTTGAACTCACCGAATCTCTGAGGAGAACTCAAAACTATGCACCAAATGCAAGGGCAAGTCCTTCTCTCCCAAATTCCAATAAAGCTAAAAAAGCTATTGGGGGAATAAGGAAGGAAGAACACAAAACTCTCCAAGATCTAGATCCCAATGATTCCTTCACAAATAAGAGATTTGACTTGGGGGGGTTATAGATCTAAATCTCCTCTCACATTTCCCTCAAAAAGATGTAAGAATTATGGGAGAGAGAGAGGGAGTAAGAAATCTCAAATAGGTCAACAATGGTGGGCAAAAACGAGCTCAAAAGATGGGGAACCATTGGGGAAGAAGCCCCCCTTAAATAGGACAAGGAAAAACTGACCGTTTGGGCTAGATTCGCACACCACCAGAACTTCCGCCTCATGTAACATCCCAAAAATACTAAACTTGGATCATCAAACTCTAATCATCAAAATTAGAGTTAACAAAAACTTTTCCAATTAAAATATGAAAGCATACATATGAGTGTGCATTAAAATTTGGATTCTTTTGAATTGCCATGATTATGTGTTTCTTTGCTTGTAAAATGATTCTTAGGTGAAATAAACATCAGCTAAACAATCCCCAAACTTTTTCCAAAGACAAACAAATTAAGTGAATGGTCACTTTGGCCAAATTAACTCCCATGCCTACTTTGGCTATCTCTAACTTTCAGAACTTAACAGAAACATGTACGGATCTTTGCACCCCTTGATAGTACTCATAACAAGGTATCAAGGCCCACTTTGTGATCATCCAGAAACATTCAAATGCTTAGTTTAAATGACAGTTTAAAATTAAATCTATTTCATATGGGAAGATCCCACTATTTCAAAAACCACTCAAATCAACTCAATTTTCAAAGCCCAAGCATCCACAGACTCCCCAGTACATGCCTAGCACACCCAGCAAAAATCTTTTCAAAATTCAAAATTTAAGTTCATGCGGCCATTTCATCAAACAGGTTGTAGATGCAAATCAAACAAAATCAAAACACTATGTTGAGCAGTGTTTTGGACCTAACTTGTTCCCTCTTTGGACACCACTAGCCTTAGTAGATCATCTAACAACCTTAACTAATCACTAGCACCACTGTAAGCTGGCCATTATCATCAATGGTGAACAGGCCGAGATCACCCATGCCACCCCATGGTCGACAACAAGCTACAAGCAACACTAGCCTCGCCAACCTTGTCTGGGAGCAAGCTAGCACCCCACCGCTACTCCCTGTCCCAACCGCGAGCAATGCCAGCCACTAGACCACACGCCCAGGCCATGCCAACCTTCTCTGAAACCATGCCGAGAGCGCTCCCTGTGCGCCACGCTCGACCAGCGCCCATAGACCGCACGCCGCCCTTGCCGCATGCACGCGTGATCACCACCGTCCCAGCAACCCCGCAGACACGCTCGTTCGCCTCCGCGCGGACCACGCGCGCTGTGCGCCATCAAAACTTCCGTCGGACCAGCGCAGAGCACCGCAGCGTTCCGACCGATCAGCACCGCCCCACGCCTCGCCACCATGCCGTTGAGCTTCGCCAGGGAGCACAACACCGCCCCCTACCGTCGCCCACGCCGATAGCCCTCTGTGCCGTCGACCACGACGAGCTCAGCTTGAGCCTGTCGGTCCCCTCTCGCCACTATAAATAGAGGCATCCCCCGCTCGAATTCTTCACACCATTCTACTCCCCTCTCACCCAGAACCACCCCACCTCATTCCCGGAGCAAGGCGAGCAGCGCATCGCCGGAATTTCACCGGAGTCCGCCGCTGCTAGAGAAGAAGGAAGCCATCGATTGGAGCCTCCCTAGGAGGAGCTGCCGGTGCCAGGAGGATCGCTGTCGTCGACTTCGTCGTTCGCCCGCATCGCCGACCCTCGCCTGAGCCCCGGTGAGCCTCCCACGACCCCCTTTGAGCCTCTAGGGTTTGAGCTCGCCGGTGACTTGTTCATCGTCAACGACGACCCTCAGCCGTCGATCGTCAATGAGGGTTGGTAACAAAGGTGAATGATCTAAGTACAATCTCATGCCTTAGGATGACATCAAGATTATCTAACTTAGGCCAAGTTTTATGCTCTTTATGCTACCTTCAATTATCTTTCTAGAATCTACAAGTCACTAAGTAAACTCTAAGAGAAAGCTTTGATAAAGAAGATAAAGTATTAAGCTTGCAAGTAAAACTAGGACGGTGTGTCAAGTGGGTCTAATCACATATGCTTAAGGCATATAGTTGGCATAGTAACAAGCAAGTAGTAGCTTGCTAAGCTATCAGTATAAGCTTGCTAATTCAACAAGTAGTATTAGACTTGCAAGTATTGGCTTGCCTTGTGAAGAGCAGTGGTTGAAGTTCTCCTCGGCTTCTTCCTCGTAGTATCCTCCTTCCTCCTCGTATCCTTTGTCGGTACTAGCGTCTATAAATAAATACGAGGTACACAATCACCAAACAATACTTAACTATTTCTAATCATCACACAAAGGTTCACACTAGGTGATCTAGCATCATCACTAACATTACAAGATTAAAGCACTTGTCCCCTTTATTTTATTGAGAAAAGTAATTTCTACTCATTGAAAAACTACTTATGATTTAATATTCTCCAACTCAAACATGGGATCATGTTAACACATGTCATCGCCACATATTTCAGTACATGGGAATGTGATTTAAAGTGGTGTCACAAGTTAATAAGGTTTAACCTTTTTATTTTATTTAATTGAAGTAACTAGAAATACCTATGTGGCATTTTTTTATTACTATATCATTATTTCTGTAAGTAAACCTATATATTTTTATATATTCTGAAATGTATGGTCAAATGTGATTTTTGAGAGTTGGAATAAACTCAAAAGATCTTATAGTTGAATTTTGAAAAATGTTTGAATGCAGAAAATCTTTTGCTTGGTTATTTTTACCATGGGCGATCTACAAATCTAAATGGTTTGAATCCAACGGGCTTGGATTAAGCTTTCTAGTACCTTTCTAATAAAATTCGTTTCATGCATTTTGGTTTAGTGAATCGAGCTAGGTTGATTTTTGAATGTAGGTACAGAACCGTGTTTGATATTAAATGAATAAAACTAAATTTGAGTTGTTGGGTCGCGCGGGAGGGTTAACTGGGCCGGCCCACTACACACAGCGCACCCGCGGGCTGGTTAAGTGGCTGTCCCTACGCGTCAGTGAGAGAGTGAGGGGCAAAGCGGTACGGGGTGATCTAAGCCGCATGATCTAACTCTAATCGAACGGCTCTGGTTCATCGTCCACGTCGGGCAACACCGGCGAGACAGAACCCTAGCGCGGCAGGTGGGGGTCGTGGGAGGCTCACCGGGGCTCAGGCGATGGTCGGAGACGGGGGCGAACGATGAAGTCGACGATGGCGGTTCTCCTCGTACCGCCAGCTTCTCCTGGGGCGGCTCCAATGGGCGGCGCCTCTCCTCCTCTGTAGCGGTGAACTCTGGTGAAATTCCGGCCACCTGGTTCCCGCCTTGCTCCAGGAGTGAGTGGGTGTGATCAGTGAGAGGTGGGGAGTGAACTGGTGTGAAGAAAACGAGCGGGGGAGGTCTCCTTTTATAGTGGCTGAAGGGGACCGACGGGCTTGCTTAGCTCGTCGTGGTCAACGACATAGAGGGATAATGGCATGGGCGACGATAGGTGGTGGTGCTGTGCTCCCTGGCGAAGCTCAACTGCGTGGTGGCGAGGAGTGGGGCAGTGCTGATCGGTCGGAACGCTTCGACGCTCTGGGCGGGTCCGACGGCAAATTTCATGGCGCACGGGAGCTCCTGGTCGCACGGTAGCGAACGAGGTTGTCTGGCGGGGTGCTGGAGTGTTGGCGATCACGTCTGCAAGCGGCGAGTGCGGCGCGCGGTCTGTGGGTGCTGGTCGAGTGTGGCGCACTGGAGCGCTCTCGGCTCACACACAGAGGTACTTGGCAACCTCGGGCAGTGTGGTCTAGGGGTTGGCAGTGCTCGAGGCTTTGACAGGGGGTGGCGGTGGACGGTGGTCAGTGCTCCAGACATGCTTGCTAGGCTTAGTGCTTCTCCTAGCTTGTTGTTGACCTGTGGGTGGCAAGTTAGGCTCGGCATGGTCACCATTAATGGCTATTCCAAGCTCACAGTGGTGCTAAGGCTTGTTAATTGGGCTAGATCATCTACTGAGATTGTAGTGAGAGCTAGAGAGGTAACACGGTTGGACAAAATCACTGCGCACTATAGTTTTTGTTGTTTGTTTGTTTGCTGCAAACAAGGTGTTTGATGAAATGGCCGAAAGAAATTCAAATTTGAATTTTGGATTCAAACTTGGTGGGTTTGCTAGGCACATACTAGGGAGTCTCTGGTTAGTTGGATTGGTCAAGGGGCACTGGTTTGGTTGGGTTTTCAAAATGTGTGATCTTCACATATGATGAAGATTCAATTTTTACTTGTGATTTGAATGAGGTTGCCAAATGTTTCTGCAAGTTTGAAATGTGGGCTTTGCTTCACTTTTACTTGGTCTTGCAAGGGGTGAAAAGAATTGGAAAAGTTTCTGTTTTAAATCTTGGACTAGAAACACTCAAAGTGACCTAGTGAGCAAGATTGGCAAAAATGATCATTTGCTTTAATTGATTTGTTTTTGATTTTCTCTTTATTTGTTTCTGCTTGAAAATGTTTTATATGATGTTATATTCATCTTTAAACCATTCCTTGCTATTTAGGTTAATCACACAAGTTCATTTATGCATTTATCAAATCATCACATACACACATGCATTCATATGATTTAAATAATCAAAGTTTTTGTTAACCCTAATTTTAGTGATTAGAGTTTGATGATCATTGTTTTATATTTTTGGGATGTTACATCAAGATACAAGCACCCAATATATATCCCCAATGTACCTAAAACACAAATAATTAAACTATGGTCCCCAAACAAATTGGGTCCAAAGTAGTTAGTGCAACTACAATACATAGGAGAGCCTCCACACAAGTATGTGCATATTGATATGAAATTGAATTTCATGCACATCTTAGCCCATTAGGATTTGGTGGAGTTTCCCCTATATATTGGATCAGAGAAAGCAAGCATGCCATAATATATACAAGAAGTAAATATGCATGCATAAGACTTTCAAGAACCAAAAGGAGATACAATTTGAATAAAAACACCAAGTAAACCAATAAGACACACGACAAGGTGTGACTCAACAAAAGGTTTCCAAATTGTATCAAAGAACCAAATCAACACATGAAAGAACACAAGTTCAACAAATTAACTCTTAAGAGCAAAAGAGATAAAAGATAGACAAAAATACCAATGCTCAAGGATTTATCTCATCCTAAAAGATCAAAACAAGTGAAAAAGTATGAGATAAAACCAACTCCTAAAGAGAGCAAGGTTCCAACAACCAAAACAAACTCTTCACACTTTTCATGATGACACACAAAGTACCAACACAAAAAGTATCGAGCTTCCAAGCAAAAATGGATCAAAACAAGAAGCGTAAAACAATGTCCTAGATAATATAGGAGAGCTCCCCCATAAGTAGAGCATTATATAATTTTTACTTTGAATACAAGATTTCCACAAATGAGATCATCACTACTACCTACACTAAATAAAATACAAGGGTATACCAAAAAAAAGAAGATCCACAAGATGCAAAGAAAGCTTGGGAGCAAAAAGAAAAACATTTTCTTGGCAAAGGATAGGAAAATAAGAAAGGTCAAAGTGAATATGATCAATAAAATCTACCATATATGGAGTACCAATTGTCCAACGACAGTAAATATAAGGGAAATTTTCCTGAGGTAGTTTGCAAGGATATCATGATCATATTCACACCAAGAAGCATATAACAAAGCATGATAAAGGATCTTGATGCTTCGAGAGAGATTCTTGATTGCTTAAAATAGTCACACAATCACTAGTGATTAGATTAAATAGAATCAAGTGGTTCCCATGAGGATATATAGATCCAAATATGAGGAAACACATACCAAGAATCACTCTCACACACAAGATCCAAGAGATAAGCAATAAAACATCCAAGCAAATTGGAACTTGTATGAGAAAATGTGCCACATAGGAGCTAGATAATTCTCAATATCAATTCTAAGTGGCACTACCTCAAATGTCCACATTTTCTAGGTTTTTAATATGCACAAAGCATACAACTTCCCCATAATGTGATAAACAAAGAAATCTCAACAAGAGGCAAAAATATCAAAATAGAGGTATTAATGGACATTATGGAACTTGAGTTTCTCATGAGAGAGACATACCACATAGAGACTAGATAAACATGCAATAAAACTACTAAGTGATTTTCCTCATGTACACACATTTTAGGATTGTGGAATGCCCAAGCATGACACTCCCCCAAAACGGAATACCCCATTAATCCCTCACAAGAGCCAAATAAGATACCTACTAGAAACAATAAAGGCTCTAAACCAAGAAACACAAATACATGGTATGCCAACCAACATACACAAATATACAACATAGATCAATAAGTAAGTGGGAAGCACAACATGTACAAACACATGCAAGGTACAAAACCAACACATGCACAAGGGTGCAAGTAACTATAAATGTAAAGAAGTTTAGTACAAGTTACCGGAAGGAGGAACATTGGATAAGGAATAGAAGCATGATAACCAATGACTTGACTTTGATAACAAGAATATGAGCTTGTTGGTCCCCAACCAAGTTGGGTTCTAAGAAGTTAGTCACAATAGGCTTGGCCACCCAAATGGTTCTTTTCTTGATAGCACTTTGGGCACCAAAAAATTTGGCAAACACATTGCCACCCTCATCCTTACGTAGTGAATAAGCATCATCAATCAAGATAGGATGGGATGAGGAGTTACCATGGTGCATGAGGAAGAAAGGTGCCCCTTCTCACGGCATATGTAGCAAGTTATTCTCTTGCCATCTTTCTTATTGGGAGGAGCTGCACCATGAAGAAGAGCTTGAGGCTTCTTGGGAAGTGGCCCATCTTGAGATTGTGGAGGAACTTGAGGTCGCTTCCCTCATTGCTTCTCACTAAGAGCTTCTTCTTCAATGGGCAATCCCTCACATGATGCCCTTCTTCCTTGCACTTGAAGCACACAATGTTGGACGGATTCTTCACATGTCCTTGGCCCTACTTCTTATTGCCCTTGTTCTTCAACACGTTAGTGGGATTGTTCTTGATGTTGGAGTTGAATCCAAGCCCACTCTTCTCACTTGGGGGTCGTCTCACACTCAACATGTTCTTGAGTGTGGTCTTCCCTTCATGACACCTTTTCAAGTCATTCTTCAAAGAAGTGACTTGAGACTTGAGCTCTTTGATTTCCTCTACATGGTTAGTATCAACAACAATACTAGAGGAAGTAGATGCTTCATTGTTAGAGCAAGAAGGCAAGGAATGCAATTCATCACAAGATATAGCATGGTTGTGAGAGGATGAATTACATGGACTATCACATGGCAATATAACATTTGGAGTAGATATAATGCTAATGTCCACATGAGGCCCACTAGATGTTACCTTTGACACAATGGCCTCATGAGCTAACCTTAGCCTACCATGGGAGACTAGAAGATCCTCATGCGAGCTTGAGAGCTTGGCATGACTTTCTTGTAATTTCCCATAGTTGCTAGTTAGCAAAGCAAGTTTAGCCTTTAGCTCAACATTATCCTTCAAGATAGATGATTCACAAGAAATAGAGTTAGTAGCACAATCATCATCATTTAATGCAATAGGTGAGGGCAACTTGGAAATCTCTTTAGAATATGAAGCTTTAAGTTGCTCATGTGGCTCTGTGAGTTTGATGAGCTCCCCCTTGATGACCCTAGAGCCATTCATGAGGTGCTCAAAATCCTCAAGGAGTTTAGCATAAGCAACTTCAAGTTCATCATTTTTAATTTGAAGTTCACTTTCCACCTCAAACTCTCTTTCATGAGATTTCTTTACTCTAGATAGTTCTAGAGCAAAGGTCTCCTCAAGAGATTCCTTAGTGGTTTGTTCGTCTTCAAGAGCTTCATTTAGATTTGCAATTTCATTAGCATACTCACACTAAATACTACTTGTTTTATGTATTGTGTCCTCATGCTCATATATTAGTTGCTTACTTTCAATAGCACAAGTCAAGATTTCAATGAAAGTAGAGCAAGAATTTTTATTTGGATGAAGAGCACGAAGGACTATCCCTCCCTTCTCTTTTAAAGAAGCAACATCATAATCTACTTCTACATGATCAACATTCACATCATCATGAGATATATTAGGATCCAAAGGATAGGTTACCTTTGAACCCTTGTCCATGAGGCACAAGTGAACATTGGGAGAATGTGATGATGTGGGAACACATGAAGATCCAATTGCAACCTTGCCTTGGCCCACACATTCTTCAATTTCCTCTACATGGTTAGCAACACAAGTACTAGAGGAAATAGAAGCACATTTATCATGGCAACAAGGCAAATCAACCATATCATCATGAGACATATTCAAGGCATTTCTACATGATATGCACGGGCAATCAACACTAGGATATGAATCACATATGGTCCTACACGTGTTCATGCCCAAAGATACAACATTGAAATGAGATAGATACAAAGGATCATGAATGGAAATATCACTATCTACATTGCAAGTTCTATCACCACTCACCATATCATTACCTTGTGACAACTCACATGTTGGTGTAGTGGAAGAAGATGAGAACTCATCGCGGTCGGATGGTGCAGGGAACACAATCATCCTCATTAAGCTTGGACACATCAAATTTTGCTTGAATCTTGGTCCATATATCATGAGCGTTACGGAAAGGCATGATTGAGGAAATAACTACAAAGCTCACAACATTAACAAACACATTAGATGCTTGAGCTTTGAGATAAGAGTTTGCCTCCTCCTCCAAAGATAGATTTTGGGGATCCTTAGGGGGAGACAAGCCCATATCTAGAATTCGCTCAATATTTGGGTCAATGGCCCGGAAATGACTAAGGATGCTAGTACGCCAAACATCATAATGAGTGCCAACAAATGTAAATGTGTGAGAGTGCACTAAACCTCTAGGAGACATCTTTACTCTCGAGGCGGTGAAGACTAAAAGCAAGAGACCTCTCTCTGATACCAATTGAAAGTGCAAAGGAAGTTGCCTAGAGGGGGTGAATATGCTTTTTAAAAATATTATGGTTTAGGATCAAATAAATGTGGAATAAAACTAACATTTATGTTTATTGAGCACAAAACCTAACTACAAGGTTCACCTAAGTGCACCAACAACCTATGCTAAGCAATACAAACAACAAGGTGATAGCAAGATAAATACTTCAAGCACGATGACTATCACAAAGTAAAGTGCATAAGTAAAGGGTTCGGTTGAGAGATAACCGATGGACGCGGAGACAAAGATTTGTTTCCCGAAGTTCACTTCCAAAGAAGCTACGTCTCCGTTCGAGAGGTGCGATGGCGCAATGTGCTCCGAATGCCACAAATGGCTCACCTGGAGGTGTGGTGGCTCGATGTTCACCCAACGCCACACAAGGCCTCACCCCGGATACGGAAGCACGAAACTCACCGACACCACAAAAGGCTCACCCTATTGTCCCTAGTGCGCACCACAAAAGGCGGGCACTCTCTCCACTATGGGACTCTTGAGAGAGGTCACCGAACCCGTACAAGATTGGGGCTATCTCCACAACTCAATTGGAGGCTCCCAACAACGAAGCCACAAAAGGCCAACAAATCCACAAAAGGCACAAGACCACAAAAGGTCAACAAGACCACAAAAGGTCAACAACCCAACCACACAACTGTCTAGGGTTCCAAGAACCCAAGAGAAACATGCCCATAAGCTTGAACTCACCGAATCTCCGAGGAGAACTCAAACCTATGCACCAAAATGCAAGGGCAAGTCCTTCTCTCCCAAATTCCAACAAAGCTACAAAATCTATTGGGGTAATAAGGGAGGAAGAACACAAGAGGAGGAGAACACAAAACTCTCCAAGATCTAGATCCCAATGATTCCTTCACAAAGAAGGGATTTAACTTGGTTTTTGATGATCTTGGTCTCATTTTGAAGAGAACAAAAAGCTCTATAAGATTATGCAAAGAAACATCATAGTCCAGCATGGAAGGATAAACCAAATTGAGAAAGGTATGACCTCTCTAGATGCGATGAACCGGTAAAACCTCCAAAACCTAAAACATAATAAGTTGAGCTTGGAAACTCCGATTGGGATGAAACCAATTTTGTTGGGAAGATAAAAACAAGTAAAACCCAACAAAATGTTAAATATTGGATACCACCAAAGGATAAAATATCAAGTATATATGTGAGATATCTCCTAAGGTGTGGAGCCGTAAAAACCCGCACGATCAAGAATGCAATAAGATATGCAAGGACAATCCTTATTTGATGAACTAGAGATTTTTATGATGATAACCACAATCTCTAGATCATATCATGGAGAAGAACCAAATAACAACCAAGAAATATGATGCTATGAATGCAAAGGTTTGAGCTCTCTCCGAACGATGCGATCGAGTTACCCGCTTGAGAGTCCCTCTTGATAGTACGGCTATATATCCTAAACCCGGTCTCCCAACAACACGAGACTGGCTAAAGATAAGCCCTATCAATATCATACCTTTGCCTTGAGCAATCCACTTGAATTTGATGTAGACCGTCTTGTTCTTCTCAAGTGGGAACACCTTTCTTGATTGCTCTTGCTTGATGAAGATAAGGACTTGCAAATTGCTCCCCCATACTCCATGGGGAAGCTTCTTTGAACTTGTCATCATCACTCCATGATCACGAGGATGGCAAGCTTCAAGCATGAGGTCTTCTAGAGATGGCGCATCTTGAGCTTTCCCTTCTTCATCCCTTCTTGAGGTTGATCCATCTTGATGCAACTCTTTGCACTTGTCTTGATCAACCTTCAAGCTCCTTCTTTCTTCATGATTCCAATGGCACAAAGCCCTTGGACATTTCTTCATCTTTCAACCTTGAGACCAACACATGGCCCAAGCGATGCCAATGGACAAACCTACAAGTGAAACTCAATTTACACATTAGTCCATAGAGATTGTCATTAATTACCAAAACAACAGATGGGGGCATACATGCCCTTTCAGTAATGGTTTTTGATAAACTTAATTATATGATGCAAATGAATAGTCGGGAATGAATGTACGGTGACCGGCGTGAACCTAGGTACATTAAGGGCGTGGATAAATTTATCGATGTAGCTACGACAAACAAAGATAATGGTTTTATGCGTTTTCCATGTGTTCAATATCGGAACAACAAAGAGTACTCTTCCTCGAAAATCATTCGCGACCACCTGGTTATGAAAGGTTTCATGCCTAGCTATAATTGCTGGACCAAGCACAGGGAAAGAGGGGTTATTATGGAAGACAATGATGAAGAAGAGGATGATGATAACAACTATGATCATATGTTTCCTGAATATGGTGATACTGCAATGAAAGACAATGAAGAAGAAGGAGGTGAAGAACGGGCATCAGATGAGCCCGCTGATGATCTTGGTAGGGTCATTTCTGATGCAAAGCAAGACTGTGAAACAGAAAATAAGAAGTTGAAGTTGGAGGGCATGTTAGAAGATCACAAAAAATTGTTGTACCCAAATTGCAAAGATGGCAGCACAAAGCTCGGTACCACACTGGAATTGCTGTGATGGAAGGCAGAGTGTGGTATAACTGACTCTGCATTTGAAAAGTTGCTGAAAATAATGAAGCCGAAGATTCCAAAGCATAACGAATTTCCCGAGAGTACGTAGGAAGCAAAGAAGACTCTCTTCCCTCTAGGATTAGATGTGCAGAAGATACATGCATGCATTAATGACTGCATCCTCTACCGCGGTGAGGAATATGAGAATTTAGATAAATGCCCGGTATGCACTGCATTGCGGTATAAGATTAGACGATATAACCCTGGTGATGTTGAGGGAGAGCCCCCCCGGAAGAGGGTTCCTGCTAAGGTTATGTGGTATGCTCTTATAATACCACGGTTGAAACGCATGTTCAGAAACAAAGAGCATGACAGGTTGTTGTGATGGCACAAAGAAGACCGTAAGAAAGACGGAAAGTTGAGACACCCCGCTAATGGGTCGCAGTGGAGAAAAATTGAGAGAGACTTCCTGGACTTTGTAGGTGATGCAAGGAACTTATGGTTTGGTCTAAGTACGGATGGCATGAATCTTTTTGGGGAGCAGAGCTGCAGTCACAACACCTGGCATGTGACTCTATGTATCTACAACCTTCCTTCTTGGTTGTGCATGAAGCATAAGTTCATTATGATGTTAGTGCTCATCCAAGGCCCGAAGAAACCCGGCAACGACATTGATGTGTACCCAAGTCCATTAGTTTAAGAACTCTTATAGCTGTGGGGAAAACTAGGTGTACATGTGTGGGATAAGAACAAACAGGAGCCATTTGACCTATGAGGGTTGCTTTTCGTAACCATTAATGATTGGAATGCTCTTAGTAACCTTTCAGTACAGACAAACAAGGGATATAAGGCATGAACGCACTGTTTAGATAAGACTGAAGGTACATATTTGCATAAATTCAAGAAGGTTGTGTACCTAGGGAATCAACGATTTCTTCCGACCAATCATCCCATAAGAAAGAAAGGCAAGCATTTCAATGGCGAGGCAGATCACCGGAAGAAGCCTGACCTACCTGCTGGTGATGATGTATTTGCTATGGTCAAGGAAATAGAAGTAATCTTTGGAAAGGGTCCCGGCAGTTAATCTGTTCCCAACGACGTCGCTACCGATCACGTGCCCATGTGGAAGAAGAAATCTATATTTGGGGAGCTGCCATATTGGAAAGTCCTACATGTCCGCTCTTTAATCGACATGATGCACGTGACGAAGAATCTTTGCGTGAACCTGCTAGGATTCCTAGGCGTGTATGCGAAGACAAGAGATACACCGGGAGCACAGGACCAACAAGTTATGAAAGACCCAAAACCATGCATACGTAGACCAAGACGGATAAAGGGCGCCAGTTAAGTCATGCCAGTTATGCTCTTACTAAAGCAGAGAAGGAAAACTTTAAGTACTTTACAGTATCAAGGTGCCATCTGGCTTCTCGTCTAATATAAAGGGGATAATAAATATGGCAGAGAAAAAATTCTAAAACCTGAAGTCTCACGACTGTCACGTGATTATGACGTAGTTGCTTCCGGTTGCATTGAGGGGGCTTCTACGGAAAATGTTCGAGTACCCATTGTGAAGATGTGTGCATTCCTCAATGTAATATCTTAGAAGGTAATCAATCTAGATATTCTGCCAAGGTTACATAAGGATGTGGTACAATGTCTTGTTAGTTTTGAGTTGGTGTTCCCATCATCCTTCTTCAATATTATGAGGCATCTCCTGGTTCACCTAGTGGAAGAGATTGCCATTCTTGGTCCTGTAGTTCTACACAATATGTTCCCCTTTGAGAGGTTCATGGGAGTATAAGAAATATGTTCATAACCGTGCTAGTCCAGAAGGAAGCATCTCCAAGGGCTATGGAATAGAGGAGGTCATTGAGTTTTGTGTTGACTTTATTCCTGACCTTAAGACGATTGGTGTTCCTGACTCGCGGCATGAGGGGAGACTGAGTGGAAAAGTCACACTAGGAAAGAAAGCAATGACATGTAGGGACGGGGAATCTTTCACTCAAGCACACTACACAGTTCTATAGAATTCCACCTTGCAGCTCCGTATATTGAGGAACACAAGAATATTGTACGCTCCAACAATCCGGGGAAGCCTGACTCATGGATTAGAGATGAACACATGAAGTCTTTCGGCGGTTGGATGCGGACACATCTCATGAATGAAACCACTGTTGGAGATCAGCTATACTTGTTGGCCGCTTCACCATCTTCTTCTATATTGAATTTCCAAGGGTACAAAATAAATGGGAATACATTCTACACGATTGCCCAAGATAAAAAGAGAACCAACCAAAATAGTGGTGTCCGATTTGATGCAACAGATGAGAATGGGAAAAAAGACACATACTATGGTTACATATAGGAGATATGGGAACTTGACTATGGAGTCTCTTTTAAGGTCCCTTTGTTTCGCTGCAAATGGGTCAACCTGAATGGGGAAGGGGTAAAGTTAGACCAGTTGTATGGAATGACAATAGTGGATCTCAGCAATCTTGGTTACAGAGATGAACCATTCGTCCTAGCCAATGACGTGGCTCAGTTTTTCTATGAGAAGGACATGTCCTCCAGACCGAAAAAAGGAAAAATAAGCAAACGAATACATCATATGATGAGCCAAAGCGTCACATAGTTCTTTCAGGGATAAGAAACATTGTGGGAATCGAGGACAAGATAGACATGTTAGAAGATTATAATAAGTTTGATGAAATTCCGCACTTCATAGTGAAAACTGACCCAAGCATTCCGTTAAGTAAATAAGATGCTCCATGGTTACGTCCGAAGTGATCATAAGGAAAGGACATACGCCAAGAAGTTTATGGCCTCATACTGTGTACATCTAGTTTATGTCTGGCTGGTCGACCACATATTGTAAACCTAAATGCCATGATACATGATAGCTCATTTTGTGAAGGATATTTTATGATGTTTGCAATTTTCCAAGTTTAATATTTTTCCTTCCAACTACAACACATAACATGACAGCAAGCGAAGGGTTTTGTATTTTTGATAAATGTGAAACTTTAATTCAGTTGTTGCTTCACAAACTATATATTTCCCGCCATTTCCCACCGCTTCCCGCCAAGTTTTCCCGCCCTTTCCCTATGACCGGAGCTTTTAGTCCCGGTTGTAGGCACTAACCGGGACTAAATATATTTCCGCCATTTCCCACTTCCCGCCAAGTTTTCCCGCCCTTTTCCTCTGACCGGAGCTTTTAGTCCAGGTTGTAGGCACTAATCGGGACTAAAGATATTTCCCGCCATTTCACACCGCTTCCCACCCAGTTTTCCCACCCTTTCCCTCTATATCTAGGCCGACCGCGCCATGGCTATCCACACATCTACACCTTCGTCTCTCACAACAATGGATAGCGCATACTGGGCAATTCTGACCCTCAAGGAGAACGAGGCGTTGTGCGCCTCCAGCTACCCATGTCCACCGGGCTACCGGCTGCCCGTCGACTGGATGCTGAGCGCTGGAGGGGTTCATGACCCTCCTGTGCCTCAAGGTTCCGTATGCCAGGCGGCCATCACGAACCACTTCTACCTCGAGCTCATGATAGAGCAGCGGATGGATCCCCATTGGGATCCCGACAACTACGACACCTCGAATAACTTCTTCGCTAACAGGCAGGAAAGGGAGATCGCCAGGTATGAGGGTGATGTCCCTCCCCTGGTGAACAACAACGAAGCCGGCCACCGCCTGTGTTGGGCGAACCGAACTATCGTCGACGTGATGTGCTACATCGCATAGGGAGATCATCCTCGCCTGCGGTGCCCACAGCCGCCGTAGAGCCATAATAAGGGTGGCGGTGGTGAAGGCTGCGGGTTTAGCGGGTGTACCATCAAATTGTGTTTAGTTTCATTCATATAGGTTGACTCCTTTAAATCAGATCGAACGGCTGTGGGACGGTCTTCTGCCAGAGGATCGAGCAATTCAGGAGGAATTCGTGGGATTCTTTGATGCAGAGGTCATAAACCCAAAAGGAGAATACCATGTGGAGTTGGGTGTATAAGGAAAGAGGGACCATACAAAGAGCTTATTTTGTATGTATATATGCATGAAACCCGTGTATCGAATGTAATATGTTCGACACTTCAATCTCAATAGTCATGATGATATTGTGTAATATAATGCTTCCTTCATTGATGAGTGCAAAACACAAAATAAAAAGGAAAACAATAAAAGGAAAACAATATAAATGAATTCTCTTCCGCGACACAAAAAGTGGCCAAAATGCAGCAACGACAAAAAAAGGTGGCCAAAATGAGTTCGCTACCGTGGCACAAAAATGTGCCAAATTGTTGCCGCAACAGAGACAGATCTGTCCCGGTTCGTGTTACGAACCAAGACGGATGCTCCTCCCCCTGGCACGATGCAGCAGCCACGTGGAACCCTTTTTGTCCCGGTTCGTAGCCCAACCGGGACTAAAGGGTGGGGGCTTTAGTCCCGATTGCTCCGTCCCGGTTCGGCAACCGGGACTAAATCCCCTTATGAACCGGGAGCAAAGGCCCTTTTTCTACCAGTGCTCGTGCTTGTTTTCTCTCACCATTATAAATATGTCACTAGGGTTGGTCTCCATTGTTGAGTTCTTTTTCAGAGTTAGCTATTAAGCATACCCTGAATATGGTATGCCAGCACACATGAAGGACACATATTTGCTTGGGGTGTTGTAAAAAGACCAAATGGTTGTATTATTTTTTATTACCAACTCTGTTCCAAAAGATAGTATATTTTGTTAGGCTATTTTAACCTACCAAATCATACTATATTTAGGAACAGAGGTATTTGATGTTAAGGGTCTTCCATATCTTGGTTTTGGGTGGTTTTCCTTTTTTGTTCCTTTCGGATCGGTTCTTATTTTTTTTGTCGGTTAGTTGCTGTTAGTTTGTTATTAGTTATTTTCTTTCTCCTTTTTTTGCCTCAATCACATGTTTTTCTTTGTTCTTCCTACTTTTTTTGCAGGTCGAAGTGCTGCTAGAGATGCCGCGTCGGGTCACCGCGACTACTTTCATGGGTTTAGGGTCCTAGTGTGTTTGTGGTGAGATTTACATCCCACCATGGTTTTCTCTACTTAGGATCGAAGATTGATGGTGAGCTTTACAACCCGATTCATGTGTTTCTCGCACAAATAATTTGTGGGTAGGTCCTGTAGGTATCTTGTCTAGAAATTTGATTGTTTCCATTATGCAGACGACTTGATGTGAATTCCCATCGGTCGCACTCGTCCAATACTGAATATCTCCTATAGAATTCCATTTCTCATGTAGTAATAACAAAAAAAATTAAAATTTTCATTTGTTATACCTGATTTTTTAGCTTGGTTATGATGTTTATTGGCCGGTAGGATATGACAAATGTGTGATGTTTATTGATGCTCGGCTGTAGCTATCGGCTGTGTAGCTTTCTAAAGGCTTGTATTGTTGTTGCATTGTAACACTCTGTTTTCACATGTCGTTCTACTTTGACGGTATGCCTTGGTGAGACCAACACGACTCGATTTTTCATATTTAGTCTATTAGATCTATTTCAATTTAATGAAAGTGGGAAGTTGATTGGTCAATCCATGGAAAGTTTCATGTTATGTTCGTGACTTCATCACATGAATAAATTGTGGGTGGTTTATGTGATCTTTAGCACAGGATACACTAGTGGAAAAAATGCCTTCAATTCAGTGCCGAAATTGGCACCAATCCCGGTTTGTTGCAAGCACTAGTCCCGGTTCGTACTGTCTCCAACGGCTAGAAACGCGGGGAAGCACTAGTCTGGAGACGTTTCGGACCTCTAGTCCCAGTCCGTAATATGAGCCGGGACAAGTGACCTCGAGCCGGCCAGCTGCACTGTGCGGGAACAATTAGTCCCAGCCCGCATCATGACCCGGGACTAGTTGTAATTTCTAGTTCCGGACGGTAGTACGGCCCAATACTATTGCTTCCTATATATAATACAGCTTCATCCATGCCCAATACATGACCATTTTTCCTCCCAAGCAAGCCGAGTTCATGCCCTTTTTTCTCAGGATTGTCAAGATTTGGTTGCAACCCCTAAATCCAAGGTTTTAAAAGGTTAGGAACTTCATCCTTTCATCTCTCATTATTAGTTTAGCTCAATGTGATAGAAGTAGAGATGGATTTGCATGCTCTAGAAGTAGAGGGATTTTTAGATATGTAATTTTAGGCAAATTTTGATTAGGCAAAAAGTTACTAAAAATTGAAATGTGTAATTTTATAGTTCAAAGCTCAGAATGTAATGAGGTTTTCACTGCTAGAACAATAATTAAAAAATCCACATTTTTTATGTTAATTGTTTTCTCCAATACAAAAATTGGTGCATGTAAAATTTTCAAAATTCAAATTTAATGCTCTAGAAACTCACATTATAACTTGTTTTAAATTGGTCACTGATCTCTATTCCTAATGTTGTATAATGGTTTTTGATATACTATTATAATAATGCAAATGACCTGGGAATGGATATACGGTACTGACGGACGCTCTGGCGAGTTCATTAATGGCGTGCATGAATTCATCCGGGTGGCTGATGCGAACAAGTAGAATGATTTTGTATTCTGTCCATATAGTGGATGTAGGAATCATAAGAATTACTCTAACTAAAATACCCTTCATAGCCACCTATTAAAGTCTGGTCTCATTCCTAGTTATAATTGTTAGACCAAGCACGAAGAGAGAGATTATAATGGAAGACAATAAAGAAGAGGAGGATGATGAAAACTATCATGGTTTCCCTGAATACGGTGATACTTCCATGGAGGAAGCTGAAGGGGAGGATGAAGAAGAGGCACATGATGATCCCACTGATGATCTTGGTCGGACCATTGCTGATGCATGCAGAGACTGCAAAAATGAAAAGGAGAGGAAGAAGTTAAATCACATGTTAGAGGATCACAAGAAGTTGTTGTACCCAAATTGCAAAAAATGGTCCGAAAAGGCTAGGTAGCACACTGTAAATTGCTACGATGGAAGGCAGCATGTGGTATAGATGACTCCTCATTTGAAAAGTTGCTAAAAATGATGAAAAATATGCTTTTAAAGGATAACGTATTGCCAGCCAGTACAGACAAATCAAATAAGGTTGTTTGCCCTGTAAGTATAGAGGTTAAGAAGATACATGCATTCCCTTATGACTTCGACTCTACCGCGGTGAGGAGTATAAGAATTTGGATGCATGCCCGGTATGCACTGCATTGCGGTATAAGATCAGACGAGATGACCCTGGTGATGTTGAGGGCGAGCCCCCCCGGAAGAGTGTTCCTGCCATGATTATGTGGTATGCTCCTATAATACCATGGTTGAAACGTTTGTTGAGAAACAAAGAGCACGCCAAGTTGTTGCGATGGCACAAAGAGAAAGGTAAGTTAGAAGGGATGTTGAGACACCACGCTGATGGGTCGCAGTGGAGAAAAATCGATAAAAGTACCCGGACTTTGTAGATGACACTAGGAGTTTAAGGTTTGGTATAAGTACATATCACATGGATCCTTTTGGGAAGCAGAGCTCCAGTCACAACACCTGGCTCGTGACTCTATGTATCTATAACTTTCCTCCTTGGTTGGGCATAAAGCGGAAGTTCATTTTAATGCCAGTGCTGATCCAAGGACCGAAGTAACCCAACAACGACATTGATGTGTATCTAAGGCCATGAGTTGAAGAACTTCCACATTTGTGGCACGAACCCAGCGTACGTGTGTGGGATGAGCACAACAAGGAGGAATTTGACCTCCGAGCATTGCTTTTTGTAACAATCAATGATTGGCATGACCTTAGTAACCTTTCAGGACAGACAAACAAGGTATAGAGTGCATGCACGCACTGTTTAGATGAGACTGAAAGTATATATTTTGAACATTGTAAGAAGAATGTGTACACGGGGCATCGTCGATTTCTTTTGGCCAAGCATGCCTTAAGAAAGAAAGGCAAGCATTTTAACGTCCAGGGATGTCACCAGACGAAGCCTAATTAACGTGCTGGTGCTGATGTATTTGATATTGTCAAAGATTTCGATCAAATAGTAACCTTTGGAAAGGGTCCTGGCAGAAAATTTGTTCTGAAGGACGCTGACGGACAAGCACCCATGTGGAATAAGAAATCTATATTTTGGGAGATACCCTATTGGAAATTCCTAGAGGTCCGCTCTGCAATCGACGTGACGCATGTGACGAAGAATCTTTGCGTGAACTTGATATGATTCTTGGGCGTGTATGGGAAGACAAAAGATACACCGGAAGCACCGAAGGACCGGCAACATATGAAAGACCCAGAAAGCACACATCCAGAATGGTTTCAAGGTCATGGTAGATACGCTCTTACCAAACAAGAGAAGGAAATTTTTTTGAATGCCTGAGGAGTATCAAGGTCCCGTCTTGCTTCTCGTTGAATATAAAGATAATAATAATATGGCAGAGAAAAAGTTCCAAAACCTAAAGTCTCATGACTACCACGTGATTATGACGAAAATGCTTCTGATTGCATTGAGGGGGCTTCTGCCAGATTATGTTCGAGTACCCATTGTGAAGCTATGTGCATTCCTCAATGTAATCTCTCAGAAGATAATAAATCCTGAATATCTACCATGGTTACAGAATGATGTGGTCCAATGTCTTATTGATACGTCGGAAACGTATCTATAATTTTTGATGCTCCATGCTTGTTTAGTATCTACTTTGCTTTACTTGTCTACACTTTGAGGTGTTTTTTACATGTTTTCTCGTACTAACCTATTAACAAGTTGCAACAGTGCCATATGCATGTTTTCTGTTGTTTTTGGTTTCAGAAAAGTTAGTAAAGAAATATTCTTGGAATTGGACGGGACAAACATCAAAGTCAATTACTTTCCGTGGGGAACAAGAAGTCAGAGGGGAGCCGGAGAGGCAAGCCAGGGTAGCGAGACCCACCCTAGGCGCTGGTGGTCCCTGCCCCGTGCCTGGGAGGGGTGTGGCCCCTCTAGCCGCCACCTCGGCCTCCCCCTTCGCCTATAAGAAGCCCCCGATGCAGAAACACTAAGCACCCGATCAAATCTCCACGAAACCTACGGTAGCCGCCACCATCGTCCCTAGATCGGGGGGATCTGAAGTTCTTCCCGGCACCCTACCGGAGGGGAGATCATCCCGGAGGCCTTCTCTCCGGTATGATGCGTGAGTAGTTCCACCTTGGACTATGGGTCCATGTAGTAGCTAGATGGTTGTATCTCCGCCTTTGTGCTTTCATGTATATATCTTGTGAGCTCCATTCATGATCAAGATCTAATCTATTTTTAATCATGCATGTTGTGTTTTCGGGGATCCGATGGATATTGAGATTATTATGTTGGTTTGATTAATGGTTTTGTCTTTATGATTCTACCATATGTGTGTTGTTCGTGATCTTGCATGCTCTCCGTTGTTAGTAGCTATCTTGGCCAAGTAGTTAATAGTGACTCCAAGAGGGGGTATTTATGCTCGATAGTGGGTTCATGCCTCTAGTTTCCAAGGGAAGTGACAATAATCTCTTCGGTTGTATATGTGCTGTTGCTACTAGGGAGAAAACAACGGTCTCTTGTTCATGGAACATGTGGACTGTTTACCTTACACACTTTTCTTAAAGCAGTTGTCTGTTGCTTGCAACTTGATACTGGAGGGGGTTCGGATGATAACCTGAAGGTGGACTTTGAGTCATAGATGCAGTTGGATGGCGGTCTATGTATCTTGTTGTATTTCCCAATCGAATTTCATAGGATCTTTCAGACTAGTAATTGCATTGTTATGCCTTGCTCAGTTCCTCTCAATTGCCCTGCTGTAATTTGTTTACTCTTCATGCCATGTTGTTTATCTAAGGAGAGCACCTCTAGTGAACTATGGACCCTGTTCCAATCTTTACCATTGATACATCTTCCACTTTTACTTGTTTACTTGCTGCAAACCATTACCTTTCACACCATACGTTTAATCCTTTGTTATAGCAAACCGGTGAGCTTGACAACCTCACTGATTCGTTGGGGCAAGGTCTTGAGTTTGTGTTGTGTAGGTCTCTGTGTTGCTTGCAACACCTGTGTGGCATTTACTTCCTCCTTCTGGTTCGATAACCTCGGTCTCAACTGAGGGAAAACTTGTTGCTTGATCTTCACACCCTGCGCTTGGGGTTACCAACGAGGCGCCATCACTTGTCAGTTTCGAGTTGGTGTTCCCACCATCCTTCTTCAATATTATGACGCACCTCCTGGTTCACCTAGTCGAAGATAATTCCATTCTCGGTCCTATATTTCTACATAATATGCTCCCCTTTGAGAGGTTCATGGGAATATTAAAGAAATATGTTCGTAACCGTGCTAGGCCAGAAGGAAGCATCTCCTAGGGCTATGGAATAGAGGAGGTCATTGAATTTGGTGTTGACTTTGGTCCTGACCTTAAAGCGAATGGTCTTCCTCAATCGCGACATGATGGGAGACTAAGTGGAAAAGTCACTTTAGGAAGGAAATCAATAATATGTAGGGGCGGCCATTCTTACACTGAAGCACATTATACAGTTCTACAAAATTCCACCTTGGCGGCTCCGTATATCAAGGAAAAAAAGAAAATTTTACGCTCCAACAACCCTAGGAAGCATGACTCCTGGTTTAGAGACAAACACATGAAGACTTTTGGCGGTTGGTTGAAACATCTTATAAAAAACAACACTCTTGGAGATCAACTATATTTGTTGTCCAGGTCACCATCTTCTACTATATCGACTTTCCAAGCATACAAGATAAATGGGTGTACATTTTACATGTTCACCCAAGATAAAAAGAGCACCAAACAAAACAGTGGTGTCCGCTTTGATGCAACAAACAAAAATGGGTGAAAGACCACATATTATGGTTACATAGAGGAGATATGGGAACTTGACTATGGACCTACTTTTAAGGTCCCCTTGTTTTGATGCAAATGGGTCAAACTGACAGGAGGAGTGGTTGAGGTAGACAAGAAGTACAGAATGACAACAGTGGATCTCAACAATCTTGGGGTCAATACATTTATCTATATAGCATGGAGTCCTTCATCTTCAAAGTGCCACAGGTAATCATGTTGGCTGTAGAATTGTAATCCTATTCACACACTTCACTAACATCAAACAAACCTGCAACATAATAAGTTACAGCCACAAGGGTCAATACATTTGAATTGTATTGGCAAGTGATACTATGGTAGAGTAGTGTTATCTATCATCTATATGCATTTGGCTAAGTGGAGCTCAGGCTTGCTTTGCTCAAAATAAGGTTTTCCTTATAAGTAAGTTTTTATTTGTCAAAAACACCCAAGGAACAAGCAATAGAATTGGTTAACCTTTAACCCTTGTTCAACCACAAGTTTTTAACTTAGAAATTGGGATGAGGAGATCCTTGATAGCTTCCAAGTCTTGATGCTCAAATTTTCCATTGCCGGGGACACGGCTAAGTACTTAGATTTTACTCTCTCGAGAGGTGGTGTGCTTTCCCCATAAGACTCGACATGCATTGAGACAAGATCTTTCAGAAGCCTTCCCTTAGACCAAATGGACGTGCTCCATCTTATCACCTCCTACCACCTTCTTTCCATCTAGCTAAGTTATTGCAACCTATATGATCCAGGCAGAGCCCATATTTCCATGTGGCTGCACTTGAAGCTTCTCAACATTTGACATCTCAAATCTCTTTGTTCCTGGGTGGCTTCCACATGTGTGATACACAAGTTTTCACCAGTTTACTGGCCTTGTGTAACCACTCAACATAAATCCATTCTCACCATTCCACCCAGGTGATTCATTCACATTGTTGTTTTATTAAACAAAACACAAGTCATAGACTTAGAAATATTTCATACCATGAATATAATTCACCCTTGTTTTCTACTATCTAGGCTAAGCATGATAGTAGCAAGAATCTGAACTTAGGGAAAATCTACTAAGGCATCATCTAATAGGATTTCCCAAGGCATAACTTATACTTAGAAAATTCCATGCAAGTCCTACTCAAAATATCACTAATGCATAGTGAAAATATTAGGACAAAATATATGAAGCACCACTTGCCTTTTTGGTAGAAAAACTAGGTTCACTCCTTGATCTTGCAATATTCACACTCTTCAAAGTTCACTACAATTCAATCAAGCAAGCACATATTCAAATCTAGCATTCAAACAATTCATCACATAAAATAAAGAAAACAAAACAATGCATGCAAGCATGCAAAAGATTGTTTTATTGGATAAGTGGTTTTCTAATAAGGCTATAAACATTTTGAAACACCTATTGGTCATTTATACAAATGGAAAAACCATTTAAATCAAGTTAGTGAATATGGGCCATTTAAATCATTTTTGTTTTGCTAGAAATGATTTTAATCAAAGGAATAATTTATAGTGTTAGTCAAATATGTTTTTAAACACAAATGTTAGATTTTTATGGTCAAATTGTTTAAAACAAATCCATTTTCAAAAGGGTTCACTCAAAAACCATTTTTAAATCAAGGCAACATTTTTGTTTTACTAGAAATGCTTTTTATTCAAAGCAATAATTCCTTAGTGTCACAAAATATACTTTTAAATCCAAAAGTTGGTTTTTATGGTCAGTAGGTTCAAAACAAACCATTTTCAAAAGATTTTACCTTAAAATCATTTTTTGAATAATTTTTTATACTCAAATAGGCCTACAAATGTTTCTGCAAAAACATTCAGTTTTTCAGACGCAAAATACTAAACTAAGTGCATGGTTGCAAAGGTTTCTTTTTCCTGATTCCAATTATATAAAATTTGCAAATTTTGGACGTGTGGATCAAAAGTTATGAATTTTTCAAATCCAAACACTAAATAGAAATGTTTGTGTTTTTAAAAAAAGTTTATGCCACGCGTCACGTTCTTACTGGCCGATAACGGTTCGTATGGATCACGCAGTATGGGACATTGGATTTAAATGACATTGCACTATGCAGATTATCTTGTACCGATTCAGTTAAGTGATCTATGCTACCGCTTGGATCTAGATCTAACGGTCGAAAACGTCCTGACCAAAGTCTGGCGGCGCTCGACAATGGCGCGCGGCGGAGACGCTCGAGCGGTGACGTTTTCGGCAAAATAGGAAGCGATAGAGATGGGGAATAAGCTCACCGGGTTCACAGTGACGTGGGGATGCTTGTCGTTGTCGTTGCAGGTCGAGGGGCGCACGACGTTGACGATAATCGCTCGCCGCAGTTCCTGCTACCGTCGGGTGCGCTCGGGTCTGGTCGAAGACAAGGCTACAAAGAAGGAGAAGGCCAGCAGAGGGTTGCGTTAGATGCGGGTGAGAGAGGCGAGTATGTGAGCATCATCAAGAGGGAGAGGCGAGGTCAGATTTTAGCAGTAGGGGTCGCCGGAGTTGAGCTAGTCGTCGGTGGCGAGTTGGCCTTGTTGGAGGCGATGTTCTAGGGCGCGCCCGGACTAGCTGGGCCACTGGTAGATGCGCAAGGTGCTGGGGAGTGAGCTCGTATGCACAAGGGGGTAGGGTACGGTCAAGCGTCGCTGGAATTTCGAGCTAGAGTGAAGGGGTCTCAACCTAATAAGGTAGATTCCTCCTGTGTTTACAATGCTAGTCCCTGGATCAATAGCTAGCATCCACAGTTAAGATGTAATATCAAGATACAAAGGCCTTATATTGCCTTGGACACCTCCTATTACCGTTGTTTGGTAGATAGTTGGACCTGCGCGTCGTAGTCGCTTGCTCAAGTGCTGTTGCGTGTCGTCAAGTACCACAGTTGTTGGAGCATTGCCGCATGTTTAATGTTGGAGATAATCATGGCTTTAATTATCATTCACTTTAATTACTGTTTAACAACTAAAATTGAAGTAGGTAAATGCAGAGGCACAGGTGGGCAATAGATGTTATTTGGTTGTTAACCGTCCACTTGTGTCCCGTAGGACCCCGAGTACTTGATACCTGTTCCTTGAATATTCGCTCTATCCACATCCGGGAGGCTTATGGGACCCCCCTGAGCCAGAGCTTGATTCATTCTTATTTCTTGGGGCCACAAACTAGTTTGAGGATTTATTTACTATCCTGTACTTATGCCATGCTTTACTGCTTTATTTACGATTGTGCGAGGAGCACCTGTACTGTTTAGGATCGTGACCCGTTTTCGCGGTATCGACAAGCCCAATTTTGGGTTCCCAGTCGTTTACAGCCGGCCCCACAAACCTTGAGTCCGTCTCGAAGTCAGCTAACTTCGTTGCGGGTGTACTTAATGGGGTGGCCCCCTGAAATATTTCTGAATCCTGTGATTGCTTTGTCGTGAAAGCCTCGTTGGGTTTTGATTTGGTTTTTCCGAGGTTGATCGAGTGTGTGTTGCTATTTGTGCACCCCTGCAGGGTAAAACTTTCTGAAAGCCGTGTCCGCGGTTATGGACGACTTGGAGCACAGTATCTCGATCATAGACAACTATAACTAAAGTAGTGATATAAATTTGACTTTATAATGACTAGTAATCAGCTTCACTATAATGGAATGGCTAAATAAAATTGCCAACAATTGCTTGTTTGGGTTGTCGCTTGCTACCATTGTACCTGACTAGTAAGTATTGCAACTATAACCGAATGGCTAAATAAAAGTACCAACAACTGCTGGGTTTGGGAATATCTCATGCTAATTGTATTTGACTAGTAAGTGTTGCAACTACAACGGAATGGTTAAATAAAGTGCCCACTGCTTATTTTTATCAGGATGATTATCTATATTTGACTAGTAATTGCTGCAACGATAACTGAATAAATAAAACTGCCAACGGTGTGAGTTCCTCGGTTGACTTCCTCGTTTGGTCTCGAGGGGGAAATACCAGGATGGGTATGTTTGGTGGTAGCATCAGGTTGGTTCCGAATAGGTCTTTCTTATCCCTCTCTGATAACCGACAGTTGTATCGAGTCTCTATAGGTTGTGTAGTGCATGCTGCCGCTGCCGCTTCAGTCCACCATACCTATGTAGGCGAGGACCGCCGAATTCTAGCCTCGCCGTGTACTGGCCTCAGTACTGACGCTCCTCTTTTTCCTTTGCCCTTTTGTCGGCACCCCTTTTGTTTTAGCAGGTTTCGACGTCGTTAGCAAGGTTACCCTTCCGGCTTGGCCTGGGCAGGGTTATGGACGCCATTGGTTATTCTTCAGGGCTCTTAGCCCCATTTGCATCTTGTCCGTAGCTGGACGCTCTATAGATATCAAGGTGATTTGGATCTTTGTTCTGTATATCTGTATTCTTGACTCATGGAGTCGTGTTGTATATATATCTGTTCTGAGGGTCCCATCGAGGACTGTTGTGTAATGTTATTACTTCGTTTTCCACCCGCACGAAAGTGCCTGGTGGGCACCTTTGAATCGTTTCTATGCGGGTTTGGCGGGAATCGCTGAAACTTGCATAGGGTCGATTCTGAGGGTGTTACAGAGTGGTATCAGAGCTCAGCAGTTACGATACCCCACAAGTCCAGCCTGTAGGATAACCTAGCTAACGGCCGAAGTAGAGTGTCAAAACTATTTTTGCAAAATCGGTTGGATAGTTCTGATTAGGTCTGATTTTACTCCTTCCCCCTCTGTTGCTCTCCTCTCACCTCTGCGTGTTTTGAATCCGCTCTCTTCTCTCTCTTCGAGTCCAGGACTTCTCGTGGTTGGGTTTTCCGTCGTATCTTAGGGTTTCGCTTCCTCTTTTGGTAACGGTGTTGCTACATCTGGTCTTCATGCTATCCGAGGAATCCTTCGTCTGGTGGACTTCTCTTTATTCCTTCTCGTGCCTTCCGGTGTTTTCCGACGCGACGACATCCTCTACGCCAGATCCGATGCGGAGTCGGCATCACTCCTTTGTTTCTGAACCTCGATTGTCGAGATCTTCAGTCTGATTCCGAGAATGGTTGCATGCTTTTCTACTGATTGTGCAGAGTAATAGTTTGGGTGCGTGATGGATTGGCCCCCATGCCGACTACTCACTCTATTCGCTTGTGTACATTGAAGTGGATGAGAATGCATCGGTTCCTCCTTTCCATCGAAGCTAGAGGTGGCTTTATTTGTTGATACCTCTACCTTCGACCTTTTGTTCCTGGAGTGTTCTCTCGACGATCACGGACAACGATATCTTGTTAGTGGTGTCGCGAGGATCTACACGAAGCGAGAAGATTCAGATCGCCGATCTTCTTCCCGGTACCATGAGGCGGATCTCGAGGGCGAGATCCATTGTTAGTGGTGTCGAATTGTGGCATCCCGCAAAACCACTACTAGAAAATCGCGTTGTTTTTGTGCATTGCATCATCATGACCGCATGCTCATGTCATCATGCCACATTGCATTTGAGCATCGTCATCATCATGCATTGTTTGTCTGAAAACCATTTTCGAAACGCCTAGTTTTGTCTTCTAAATCTTCCCGTCTTTATTCAAATTAAAACCCGGGTCTCCAGATTATTTTGTTTTGTCTGCCAACGGTTTGCAAACGCCCCATTTTAAATAATAAAATATTTAATTATTTTTAGGGGGCAGCCACACCGGGCCGATCCGACCCAGTCGGCCACCCCCAGTACAAACCAGCCTACCCAAAATCCTAAAACTACCCAGTCCTATCCTACCCAGCCCCCCTTCCACCTCACCCTGGCCAATCTCCTCCCTCCACCTCACCTCTTCCTTTCCCCTATCCATTCACGTCCTGCCACCTCATCCTGCCCTCCCTCTCCCTCCCTGGCCCCAGCAACACACCACGCACACAACCCGAACCCCACCCCACTCACTCACACACGCAGCCACCTTCCTAACCCGGTCAACCACCCCTGGCCCCACCTGCCAGCGTCCCTGACGCACGCTCCCTCCTCCCCCGCTGAGCTGTCCCCTTCCTCTCGCCCCGCTCGCGGTCCCCTTCCCCAGACGCCACCCGCTCCCCTCCCTCTCCTCTCCTCTGCGCCGCACCCTCCTCTCGCCGGCCAAGCTCGCCTCGCCCCTCCCTCTTCCTCCGCGCGAGCCCCGCGCCTGCCGCCGCCCAGGAGCCCCGCCTCCGGCCGCGCCTCCTCTCACCGCCCGCGGCCTCCACCCCGCCTCGCCGCCGGCGCCTCCCTCCGCCGCGTTCGCCCTCGACCTCCCCGTCGGCCGCGCCTCTATGGCCTCCCTCCGCCTTCCGCTCTTCCCCGGCCGCCACCTCCTCTGGCCGTGGCCCGAGCACGCAGCGCCCTCCCGCTCGCCTACAACCCCCGCGCCCTGCGCCGCCCCGAGCACCTCCCGCCGCCGCGACCCCTCCGGCGCCTTCCTCCTCCTACCGCCGCCTCCGTCCGCGTCGCCCCTCGCCTCCTCCCGGCTCCGAGCTCCGCGCCCCGCCTCCCCCAAGCGCCGCCTCTCTCTGCTCGATGCGCCGCCCCGCCTGCACCCACCTTCGGCCGGCCCCGTGCCCCTCGTCACCGACCCCACCATCGCCCGGCTCGCCTCCGTCCGCTGTCCAACACGCCGCGCTTGCTGCTGGTGCTTCCCCTCCTCCTTCCCGCGTCTGCGAGCCATGGGCTCCCTCCGTACCAAGCTCCGGCGGCCTCTGCTTGCTTTGCTCAAGCGCCCCATCGCCAAGCTCACTCCGTGCGCTGCCTCCTGGGACCGTACCTCCGTGTTGGTGACCAGCGATATATGTGGTGCACGTTGGGTGTTGATGGATGGAGCTGCTCATGTACACCTCGTATGTTGGACCCGGAGAATCTGTGTGACACTGATGAAGATGGTTTTGGTCGTCCTCAGAGACACAACACCGACCCTGTACACGAGTGCATCGAATCCTTTTTGTCGCCAAGATCTCCGAAAAACCCCGGTACCAAACAAGTTCGCCATCGACCTCGAGTTCTCCTACACGGATACCAAGCGACAAGATCTCCTTCATGGGTTGGACGGAACCGCCATGACCTCCTCCAAGGATCTGATGGCCGAGACCTCGCGCCGGTCCCGGAATCCGAAGCCCGATCCTGGCACCCGAAGCCGAGAACCCCGACAAGAACCACGACACGGATACACCGAGTTCTCTAACGAGGACACCAAGGCCGTCGACATGGGACCGAAGGACGTCAAGCACTGCACCCCGAACGCCAAGTCCGACCCGACCCGCGGACTCGACAAGGTCTTCACGACGGCAAGAACGACCTCGACCAGGGCGGATCTGACGCGCCCCGACGCCACACCAAGTCCTTCTTCCCGGAACGCCAAGCTCTTCATCTTGTATCCGACCTTCGAAGACCGATCCCGTCGAACCCTGAACCCTGAGACCGAACCCCGAACCCCGGAACCCCAAGATCGCCATTCGATGTGTGACCCTTTTTCCGAGACCTATTTTATAATTGATATATTAATTGTGGCATATTAAATTGTTCAAGCAGGCATACTTGTCATGTGGTTTGGGGGCCTTATGCCGATTCACCATATAATTAAATATGGGGTCCATATGAGGGCAAAACTAGTCTTATATTGGCCTCATTTAAATTTGTGTAGCGAACCGGTGCTATCTTTTGCCTTGTTAAGACAACAATTAAAATGCGGGGTATCTAAATAATAAGAACCTATTAATTAATTGTCGGGACCCCGGTTCCGCTTAATATGACCTAATCGCATCTTTGCCATGCCATACATCATATATGCATCATGCCTGATCTTTTGCCGTAGCATTAAATAGTGCATCCGGTGTTTATTCTAGTGTTTTGGTTCTTCGCGGATAAGGCCGTTGAGCTGATGCGAGTGTCGACCCGATCTTCGGATGAACCTTCGGCAATGTTTTCAGGCGAGCATCTCCCCCTTTCTACCTATCTTACTTTTATAGCATTTATTCCCTCATGTTGATCTATTGCTATCTGTGTTGCGTTGCTCTAGTTTTCGTACCCGTGATATCCCTTGCAGCCTTATATTGCCTTGAACACCTCCTATTACCGTTGTTTGGTAGATAGTTGGACCTGCGCGTCGTAGTCGCTTGCTCAAGTGCTGTTGCGTGTCGTCAAGTACCACAGTTGTTGGAGCATTGCCGCATGTTTAATGTTGGAGATAATCATGGCTTTAATTATCATTCACTTTAATTACTGTTTAACAACTAAAATTGAAGTAGGTAAATGCAGAGGCACAGGTGGGCAATAGATGTTATTTGGTTGTTAACCGTCCACTTGTGTCCCGTAGGACCCCGAGTACTTGATACCTGTTCCTTGAATATTCACGCTATCCACATCCGGGAGGCTTATGGGACCCCCCCTGAGCCAGAGCTTGATTCATTCTTATTTTTTGGGGCCACAAACTAGTTTGAGGATTTATTTACTATCCTGTACTTATGCCATGCTTTACTGCTTTATTTACGATTGTGCGAGGAGCACCTGTACTGTTTAGGATCGTGACCCGTTTTCGCGGTATCGACAAGCCCAGTTTTGGGTTCCCAGTCATTTACAGCCGGCCCCACAAACCTTGAGTCCGTCTCGAAGTCAGCTAACTTCGTTGCAGGTGTACTTAATGGGGTGGCCCCCTGAAATATTTCTGAATCCTGTGATTGCTTTGTCGTGAAAGCCTCGTTGGGTTTTGATTTGGTTTTTCCGAGGTTGATCGAGTGTGTGTTGCTATTTGTGCACCCCTGCAGGGTAAAACTTTCTGAAAGCCGTGTCCGCGGTTATGGACGACTTGGAGCACAGTATCTCGATCATAGACAACTATAACTAAAGTAGTGCTATAAATTTGACTTTATAATGACTAGTAATCAGCTTCACTATAATGGAATGGCTAAATAAAATTGCCAACAATTGCTTGTTTGGGTTGTCGCTTGCTACCATTGTACCTGACTAGTAAGTATTGCAACTATAACGGAATGGCTAAATAAAAGTACCAACAACTGCTGGGTTTGGGAATATCTCATGCTAATTGTATTTGACTAGTAAGTGTTGCAACTACAACGGAATGGTTAAATAAAGTGCCCACTGCTTATTTTTATCAGGATGATTATCTAAATTTGACTAGTAATTGCTGCAACGATAACTGAATAAATAAAACTGCCAACGGTGTGAGTTCCTCGGTTGACTTCCTCGTTTGGTCTCGAGGGGGAAATACCAGGATGGGTATGTTTGGTGGTAGCATCAGGTTGGTTCCGAATAGGTATTTCTTATCCCTCTCTGATAACCGATAGTTGTATCGAGTCTCTATAGGTTGTTTAGTGCATGCTGCCGCTGCCGCTTCAGTCCACCATACCTATGTAGGCGAGGACCGCCGAATTCTAGCCTCGCCGTGTACTGGCCTCAGTACTGACGCTCCTCTTTTTCCTTTGCCCTTTTGTCGGCACCCCTTTTGTTTTAGCAGGTTTCGACGTCGTTAGCAGGGTTACCCTTCCGGCTTGGCCTGGGTAGGGTTATGGACGCCATTGGTTATTCTTCAGGGCTCTTAGCCCCATTTGCATCTTGTCCGTAGCTGGATGCTCTATAGTTTTCAAGGTGATTTGGATCTTTGTTATGTATATCTGTATTCTTGACTCATGGAGTCGTGTTGTATATATATCTGTTCTGAGGGTCCCATCGAGGACTGTTGTGTAATGTTATTACTTCGTTTTCCACCCACACGAAAGTGCCTGGTGGGCACCTTTGAATCGTTTCTATGCGGGTTTGGCGGGAATCGCTGAAACTTGCATAGGGTCGATTCTGAGGGTGTTACACTTGGTAACCCCAAGTGTTCATGTTTTCATCAAAATATCTTGAGCACCTTGATAACCCCAAGTGCATCAAGCTTAACAAAATCTCTTTGAATTCCTTGGTAGACACACAAGGGCATCAAGTTTTTATTTTAGAAGTTGGAATGTCGAGATCTCCCATAGTTCAAACTTTAGTTGCTCAGTATTGTCCATAATCGGGGACACGGCTAAGTACTTAGATTTTATTATCTTCTGCAGAAGGAGTACACTTTACCCACATGTCACAATCCCATCCTTTTGCCACCAGTGGCCTACTGGATTAGTGCTCACCAAGATGGAGTACTGGCAGATTGAGAATGTGACGAAGTCTTTCCAAAGGGTCCTCCCATACACCATTGCTAGCTTGCCTTCAGCACCCATGTAGGATTCCAGGTCCCCATGTCCAGTTAACTGAGGACAGTGCATGAGTCTTCCCAATGTAGTTGACTAAGCCAGAGCCATAATAGCATGTGGTTGCACACGAAAGCCACAATTGGAGAAACATGTTCAATCTCTAAGTTTCCTAGGTGGGTTTTCTTTTGGAGCACAACACAAAGTGATTACCATAGACATGGTTCCTTTTGTTGCCACCTTCTCCAAAACTTAAAGTATCCTCCACCTAGGTGGTTCATTGAGTCCTTGTTTTATTATATAAAACACAAGTCCTTTTCTCAACTTTGTAAAATCTCAACATGCATCTCTTTTCAAAATATAGCATGGCTAAGCATGTACAACTTCAATGTTTTCACTAAGTAATGTAAGGGCATCCTATTAGGATTTAGCATAGCATAAGTATAAATTATTTTCATGCATGTTTTCAAAATCCACTAAGTATAATGAAAATAGTAGGACTTTAGATGATAGTGTCACTTGCCTTTTTGGTAGGGAATGGTGGTTCACTCCTTGATCTTGCTAGTCTCACACTTTGCTAAATTCACTACAAGTCAATCAAGCAAACACAAAATCAACTAACATTCCAAACCAAAGTCAAACAAACAATTTCACACTCACAAAGCAATGGAATCTAAGTCATGCATAAGTATGCAAAGGATGGTTCTATTGCAAGGATGGTCTCCACTAGGTTTCTAAACTTTGTAAGGTCCAAATTGGTCATTTACCAAAATGGCAAAGTCATTAGTTAGAGGGTTTTGCTCAAAATCTATTTTAAAATCCATTCAACATTTTATGTGGTGGAAAATAGTTTTATTAAAACAAAACTTTTAAGTTTTTCACCAAATGAGTTGTTATTGCAAAACTTGGTGTTTTTGGGTCAGTAGGTTTGGTCCAAACCATTTTCTCAAAGTTTTCTTTCCATAAACATTTTCATAATAAAATCAATAATTTTATTTGGCTAGAAATTGGCTAAGTCAAATAATCCAACCTAAATTTTACCAAAATCATTTTTAACACCAAGGGTTGGTTCCTAGGGTCAATGAGTTTACAGCAAACCATTTTGCAAAGGTTTTAACCCTAAATACATTTTTAAACAATTTTTCTAATCTAAACAAGCTCACAAATGAATCTGCAAAATCAAGCAAGCTAACCGATACTATTTTCTAAACTAAGGCCATGGTTGGTTAGGTCTTGCTCTCTTGAATCCAACGATATAAAATTTATAATTTTTGGACGTGTGGATCCAAAGTTACAAGGGTTTGAAGTTTGCAAATAATTCTGTTTTCAAATCTGTTTTTGAAACAGATTAGGTGACACGCGGCGTGTTTTTACTGGACGGTACCGATTCGGCCGGATCGGCGACGCGGTGCGTTGGATCAAGTTAGATCGCACGGTCCCTATTGAGTACCTCTTCACGACTAAGTGATTCTATCTCGCTCGCCCGATCTAGATCGAATGGCTCGCGCGGGTTTAACCAAAAGGGGGCGGCGCTGACGGTGGCTAGCGGCGGCGCACGGCCAGGCGGTGGCTCTGCGGTGGTTTTAGGAAGCGAGAGAGGAAGAGAGTAGGCTTACCGAGGTCGCGAGGTTGTGGTGAAGCTCGGCGTGTGGTCGACGGGGCAAGGGGCGCACGGGGTCAGGTGGAATCTCTCGCCGGAGTTCGTTCTGGCGGTGGGTGGCTCTGGTTGAGGTCGAGGACGTTGCTGCAGATCGCCCTGGAAAACGTCGTCGGAGAAGAAACAGACGGCGGCGCTGTCGGAGCTTGTCAAAGCCGACGCTCCGGGGCGCCTGCGGTTATATGAAGGGCACGGGGAGAAGCTTCTGGGAGTGGGGAAGCTACTAGGGTGCTCGGAAAGGTAGGAGGTGGCGTGTACTGGCCTGAATTGGCCGGAGACGGTGGTCGGAACAGAGGAGCTCGAGGAGGAAATTGGGGTGGTCTAAGGCGTGCCAGCGCGGGGTGTCAGAGGGGAAATATAGAGGAGGCATGGGCGTTTCAACCTGCGTGATCAAAGATGGTAACGGTGGTCGAGTTAAAGCGAATTAAGGCCGCGAATTCATCGGCAGGAGCGGTGTCGAAGGAGGAAGAAGGGGTCGTGCGGGTGAGGAGGAAGAACAGTGGAAAGGGGGTCCAGTCGCCAGTGGGAAAGAAACGAGGGGAAGGGTCCACCAGTCAGTCTCGGCGCGGGTCAGATACGAGGTGCGAAACGTTTTCTTGCGGGGTGAGGAAACTGGGCTAGTTCCTGGGCCTGTTGGGCTGCTGGGTTGGGTCGGCTTAAATCTTATTTTTTTCTGTTTCTGATTCTTTTTCTTTTTCTATTTCTATATTCTGTTTTTGAATCTCAAACAATTTCCAAGCAACCAAAACAATTCAAACCTTCACCCAATTTTGTAACTATGAAGTTAGTTCTGTTTAGTAACATGAATCAAAATCTAAATTCAAATTAATAATTTTAATAATAGGGTCTATTATTATTTAAATAAAGTGGGCCTTAGTTATTAAATCAAATAGGATTTGTTTTATTAAAAACTTTATTTTGAAATCTAATATAAAACCAAAACACTTCAGTAAGTTTTATTTGAGAATATAAAATATTTGGAAAACTTATTTAAAATAATTTAATAAGTTTTGAGGTTTCAATTTAAAATGGCAAAACCTTTTATTTAAATAAATTTGGATATTAAATTCTTATTAGTTTATTTAAATCAACCCTTGTTATTTTTATTCAAAAAAATTATGTTTTAATTCCAAAGCTTGGCCAAGGTTTAATTTGGCTTCATAAAATAATCTTTATCTGTGAATCCACTTTTCTTTTGTAAAACAAATCTTTTATTAAAGATCAAAAATAGTAATTCCAAAACATTTTTATTTTGCTTTTATTAAATGTTTAACTCTTTAAATCCCTTTAGGATTTTATTTAATTCAAATGGGTTTGAAGTTCCAATTGATTTCAAAAAGTTTCTTCTGGCTCTGAAAATCAACAAAGTTTTATTTTATTCATTTATTTTCACATTACAAGATTTGGAAAATCTTGGGATGTGACAGGCTACCACCCTTAAAATAAATCTCGTCCCGAGATTTGGGGAGGTTAGGGTTATAAGCGTGTTCAAAACAACTAGGGTACTACCACCCTTAAAAATTTTCAAACAAAAATTACATATTGTCCTTCTTGGGATCCTGGGAAAATTTCTCTAAGCAAACATTTGCATGGTGTCCTTGGTGTCCATACTTGACTCATGGGCCAAGGTTGAGTTTCTCCATAGGCTTGTTCAACTTGTTCTTCATCTTTTCTGGACAGTTGCTTGCATAATGTCCTGGATTCTTGCAGTTGAAACAATGGATGTCCTTGAGTTCTTTACGTGGCTCTTGTGGACAAGTTGCTACATAGTGGCCTAACTCTTTGGAGTTGTTGCACCACACTTGGTCAATCTCTTTATTCTTCTTGTTCTCTGGGCACTCACTGGAGTAGTGTCCCATTTCCTTACATTTACGACATTGCACAAGGTTCATGTCTGGTCTTGGTTTCTTGGGTTTCTTTGATCCTTTGAATTGGGTTGTCTTGTTTGGAGGTATAAGTGGTCCTTTTCCTTTGGTAGACTTGGATCCTTCTTGTTTCCTTTGTTCCACCATGGAGTAGATGGGGCATTGGATGGGAACATGGTCGTTTCCTTCACAAAGGTAACAAGTAGCTTGAGAGGTGGGACATTGTCCAATAGGATGTTTTTCTTCACAGTTAGGGCATTGACCTTCATGCTCCTTGAAAGTATGATCCTTGTCTCCACAAATAATGCAAGCTAGGGCTCCATCTAGAATAACATTCTTGTCATCCTTGTTATCATACACTCCTTTGGGATAGTTTTCTTCCATGCTGATCATTTGATTAGTCACCTTAAGCATTAGTTGGGATTGTTCTCCCAAAAACTTTTGCAGTACTGGATCTTTATCACTATTGCTGACTATGAACTGAGCTGTCAGTTGGTTCAACTGGTGTTGGGTTGCTATGAGCTCTTTCATGCTGTCAGCTTGGTTGGTGTTGGTGTCATCCACTTTGATGTTGGAGTCTTTTGGAGTAGTCATCTGTTTGGGTTGAAGGGAGGTTAGAATAGGCAAGGTATTTTTAAGAAATTATTTCTAATCACACACATCACAATTCACACAAACAATGTGCATGCAATCACAAGTCAAACATTTCACTCAAACAAGTTCAAGCACATACTTAGGCAATAAAATATTTTTGTTACACCACATAAGTTGGTGGTTTTGACTTAACTAAAATATGGTGGTCCATCTATATGATTCACTTGTGATCTTTCCATCCTTCTTGGTTGCTTCTTCTTATATGAGATCATGGTTCTTTGGAAAAACTCTTGGTTACCTTGTCTTCTAGTGAAGTGAACTCCTTCTAACTTTTGCACTCCCTCAGTCTCTAAGTTTTGAGCAAGATTTCCTTGTCTCAGATGCAGTCCTTAGTAGTATCCAAGCTGTAAGTCCTTGGTGATCATGCTGAAGAAGTTGAAGTCATTAGAGTTGAAGAAATTGAAGTCATTAGAGTTGAAAGTGTTGAGGGAGTCCTTTGCACATGGTGTAGTCTTTGGTCATGGGTAGGTTTTTCCATCAAGTTGAAGTAGAAGAGATGTAGAGTTGAAACCAAAATGGTTGGGGAAAGAGTTTACAAGTTTTTGTAAATAAGTTTTGGATTAAAACATAACTCCTATTCTTCTAAGGGTTTTTGTCCAATCCTAGGGTTTACAAATCCTACAGGCAACACAATGCTCTGATACCATCTGAAGGGGTCTCAACCTAATAAGGTAGATTCCTCATGTGTTTACAATGCTAGTCCCTGGATCAATAGCTAGCATCCACAGTTAAGATGTAATATCAAGATACAAAGGTCATAATATAAATTTATAACCAGGAATAACATAGTTTTATTACATCATACATAGCTCATTTGGCTATTACATTACATTGCAGCGGAATAACTATAAGTATGGGTCCTTCATCTTCAAAGTGCCACAGGCAGATGTTGGTTGTAGACTTTGTAATCCTAATCAAACAATCTTCATTAAAATCAATCAAACCTGCAACATTACAAGTTACAGCCACAAGGGTCAATACATTTTGAATTGTATTGGCAAACTTCACTTCTATGTATAATAAGAGTGGATCCTATCAATACATGCATATTTGGCTAAGTAGAGTTTAAGGCTTATTTGCACAAAGCAATATTTTATCCTATCTTTTCAAAAATGGGTTTGGTCCTTTGTCAAATCTCTTTTCCAAGAATCCCTTGAACTCCTTGGTAGACACTCAAGTGTTCAAGTCCTTGTCAAAAATCTCTTGAGCTCCTTGGTAACCCCAAGTGCATCAAGTTTTATAATATCTCATGAGTTCCTTGGTAACCCCAAGTGTTCATGTTTTCATCAAAATCTCTTGAGCACCTTGGTAACCCCAAGTGCATCAAGCTTAACAAAATCTCTTTGAATTCCTTGGTAGACACACAAGGGCATCAAGTTTTTATTTTAGAAGTTGGAATGTCGAGATCTCCCATAGTTCAAACTTTAGTTTCTTAGTATTGTCCATAATTGGGGACACGGCTAAGTACTTAGATTTTATTATCTTCTGCAGAAGGAGTACACTTTACCCACATGTCACAATCCCATCCTTTTGCCACCAGTGGCCTACTGGATTAGTGCTCACCAAGATGGAGTACTGGCAGATTGAGAATGTGACGAAGTCTTTCCAAAGGGTCCTCCCATACACCATTGCTAGCTTGCCTTCAGCACCCATGTAGGATTCCAGGTCCCCATGTCCAGTTAACTGAGGACAGTGCATGAGTCTTCCCAATGTAGTTGACTAAGCCAGAGCCATAATAGCATGTGGTTGCACACGAAAGCCACAATTGGAGAAACATGTTCAATCTCTAAGTTTCCTAGGTGGGTTTTCTTTTGGAGCACAACACAAAGTGATTACCATAGACATGGTTCCTTTTGTTGCCACCTTCTCCAAAACTTAAAGTATCCTCCACCTAGGTGGTTCATTGAGTCCTTGTTTTATTATATAAAACACAAGTCCTTTTCTCAACTTTGTAAAATCTCAACATGCATCTCTTTTCAAAATATAGCATGGCTAAGCATGTACAACTTCAATGTTTTCACTAAGTAATGTAAGGGCATCCTATTAGGATTTAGCATAGCATAAGTATAAATTATTTTCATGCATGTTTTCAAAATCCACTAAGTATAATGAAAATAGTAGGACTTTAGATGATAGTGTCACTTGCCTTTTTGGTAGGGAATGGTGGTTCACTCCTTGATCTTGCTAGTCTCACACTTTGCTAAATTCACTACAAGTCAATCAAGCAAACACAAAATCAACTAACATTCCAAACCAAAGTCAAACAAATAATTTCACACTCACAAAGCAATGGAATCCAAGTCATGCATAAGTATGCAAAGGATGGTTCTATTGCAAGGATGGTCTCCACTAGGTTTCTAAACTTTGTAAGGTCCAAATTGGTCATTTACCAAAATGGCAAAGTCATTAGTTAGAGGGTTTTGCTCAAAATCTATTTTAAAATCCATTCAACATTTTATGTGGTGGAAAATAGTTTTATTAAAACAAAACTTTTAAGTTTTTCACCAAATGAGTTGTTATTGCAAAACTTGGTGTTTTTGGGTCAGTAGGTTTGGTCCAAACCATTTTCTCAAAGTTTTCTTTCCATAAACATTTTCATAATAAAATCAATAATTTTATTTGGCTAGAAATTGGCTAGGTCAAATAATCCAACCTAAATTTTACCAAAATCATTTTTAACACCAAGGGTTGGTTCCTAGGGTCAGTGAGTTTACAGCAAACCATTTTGCAAAGGTTTTAACCCTAAATACATTTTTAAACAATTTTTCTAATCTAAACAAGCTCACAAATGAATCTGCAAAATCAAGCAAGCTAACAGATACTATTTTCTAAACTAAGGCCATGGTTGGTTAGGTCTTGCTCTCTTGAATCCAACGATATAAAATTTATAATTTTTGGACGTGTGGATCCAAAGTTACAAGGGTTTGAAGTTTGCAAATAATTCTGTTTTCAAATCTGTTTTTAAACAGATTAGGTGACACGCGACGTGTTTTTACTGGACGGTACCGATTCGGCCGGATCGGCGACGCGGTGCGTTGGATCAAGTTATATCGCACGGTCCCTATTGAGTACCTCTTCGCGACTAAGTGATTCTATCTCGCTCGCCCGATCTAGATCGAACGGCTCGCGCGGGTTTAACCAAAAGGGGGCGGTGCTGACGGTGGCTAGCGGCGGCGCACGGCCAGGCGGTGGCTCTGCGGTGGTTTTAGGAAGCGAGAGAGGAAGAGAGTAGGCTTACCGAGGTCGCGAGGTTGTGGTGAAGCTCGGCGTGTGGTCGACGGGGCAAGGGGCGCACGGGGTCAGGTGGAATCTCTCGCCGGAGTTCGTTCTGGCGGTGGGTGGCTCTGGTTGAGGTCGAGGACGTTGCTGCAGATCGCCCTGGAAAACGTCGTCGGAGAAGAAACAGACGGCGGCGCTGTCGGAGCTTGTCAAAGCCGACGCTCCGGGGCGCCCGCGGTTATATGAAGGGCACGGGGAGAAGCTTCTGGGAGTGGGGAAGCTACTAGGGTGCTCGGAAAGGTAGGAGGTGGCGTGTACTGGCCTGAATTGGCCGGAGACGGTGGTCGGAACAGAGGAGCTCGAGGAGGAAATTGGGGTGGTCTAAGGCGTGCCAGCGCGGGGTGTCAGAGGGGAAATATATAGGAGGCATGGGCGTTTCAACCTGCGTGATCAAAGCTGGTAACGGTGGTCGAGTTAAAGCGAATTAAGGCCGCGAATTCATCGGCAGGAGCGGTGTCGAAGGAGGGAGAAGGGGTCGTGCGGGTGAGGAGGAAGAACAGTGGAAAGGGGGTCCAGTCGCCAGTGGGAAAGAAACGAGGGGAAGGGTCCACCAGTCAGTCTCGGCGCGGGTCAGATACGAGGTGCGAAACGTTTTCTTGCGGGGTGAGGAAACTGGGCTGGTTCCTGGGCCTGTTGGGCTGCTGGGTTGGGTCGGCTTAAATCTTATTTTTTTCTGTTTCTGATTCTTTTTCTTTTTCTATTTCTATATTCTGTTTTTGAATCTCAAACAATTTCCAAGCAACCAAAACAATTCAAACCTTCACCCAATTTTGTAACTATGAAATTAGTTCTGTTTAGTAACATGAATCAAAATCTAAATTCAAATTAATAATTTTAATAATAGGGTCTATTATTATTTAAATAAAGTGGGCCTTAGTTATTAAATCAAATAGGATTTGTTTTATTAGAAACTTTATTTTGAAATCTAATATAAAACCAAAACACTTCAGTAAGTTTTATTTGAGAATATAAAATATTTGGAAAACTTATTTAAAATAATTTAATAAGTTTTGAGGTTTCAATTTAAAATGGCAAAACCTTTTATTTAAATAAATTTGGATATTAAATTCTTATTAATTTATTTAAATCAACCCTTGTTATTTTTATTCAAAACAATTATGTTTTAATTCCAAATCTTGGCCAAGGTTTAATTTGGCTTCATAAAATAATCTTTATCTGTGAATCCACTTTTCTTTTGTAAAACAAATCTTTTATTAAAGATCAAAAATAGTAATTCCAAAACATTTTTATTTTGCTTTTATTAAATGTTTAACTCTTTAAATCCCTTTAGGATTTTATTTAATTCAAATGGGTTTGAAGTTCCAATTGATTTCAAAAAGTTTCTTCTGGCTCTGAAAATCAACAAAGTTTTATTTTATTCATTTATTTTCACATTACAAGATTTGGAAAATCTTGGGATGTGACATAGAGCTCGCCGGAGCAGTAGCGGTGCCAAGTCAAATTGAGGCAGCCCTAGGGCGGAGAGGGAGGAGCGAGTGAGGGGAAAGAGAGGAGAGAGGGGTTTAATTGTGCATGGTCGTGGGGAGGAATTACGGGCGCAATCAATCGAATTGAAGATGCGGAATCAAGGCAGAAACGACAATGGAAATTGGGGAGGAACGGGTCGCGGGGTTGAAGATGATGAGTTGGCAGTGGGGCTGCGTTGTCAGCGGATGAGAGGGGGTTATGTTGGGGTCAGGTCGTCAGCGAGGGCGCGAGTTGATCTGTGGGTGAGAAAACATTTTGGGCGAGAGAGAGGTGCCGGGTGGGCTGGCTGTTGGGCTTGTTGGGCCTGGTAGCTGGGTAGGTTAGTTTGGGCTGGTCCTTTTCTATTTTTTTCATTCTGAATCTTTTTTTCTTTTTCTTTTCTGTTTTCAAATTCAAACACTCATTTGAATTCAGATTTATTTTTCAAACCTTTTTCAAAGTTTTAGTATGTTCCAATACTTTTTATTAATGTATTTTGAAGTGAATTTTTGAACATTTTTCTTATATTCTCTTATGGTTTATTATTTACTTAAATAGACACTTTGTGTTTATTTAAATAAGGTTTAAATATGTATTCAAACTTCTATTTGAATTCCAATTTTTGCCAACCTTTTCAGTAGCTTAATACTGTTTAATAATGTGTTTATAATACCATTTTAGAATATTCCAATATTCTTTTATGGTTTTAATATTTATTTAGATGAGGTTTGTGTCTTTATTTAAATTAATTTGAATATGGTTCCAAACTATATAATTCTATTCAATTTTTCTTTTATTCTTTTCAAGTTAATTGGATAACTTTTAATGCACTTGGGGAATTTCCATTATTTTCCCATGATTTAATTAATCATTTACCATTTGGGATTTTGTCCTTATTTCAAAAAAATATGGTTCAAGTCCATATAAGTTTTTATTCAAATAATCTTTATTCCTTTATTTTATTTGTATTATATTTATTCCATTTTCTTATGGATTTAATTCAAGTTTTAAATTGTCTTCTAAATAATTTTCTTGGGATCTATTAGTTAGTTTAGGCAATTTGTCTTTATTTAAATAAAATTGAATATGGTTTAATCCATATGATTTTATTTAAGTAATATTTTACTCCTTTTATTAATCACTAAACTTTCATTTGTTTATGGATTTTGCCAAGATTTAATTTGGCTTTTAAATATTCCTTATTTATTTATTTCCTTCTTTGTCTTATAAAATCTATATCTTTTATTTATAGATCCAAAATTGGTGATTCCAATTTGTATGATTTTATTTAATATTTGTTTATCTTTTTAAATCCTTTGAGGATTAATTTGCTCAAAATTTCGTTTTGAATTTATTTAGTAGCTTTATTAGCTTTGGAAATTATTTCTCTTTATCTTATTAAATTCATAAGTTTCTATCCATGGCTACAAATTGAATGAAACCAATTTCTATGGTTTTATAATATTTTTGTTTATCATTTTGATCATTTATAAATGTTTGTTGCTCAATTTTATATGGATCAAATCCATAGTCTTAGGGAGATCTTTGGAAATGATTTTCTTCCATTAGGGTTTTAGGGTTTTGGTTTATTTTCCCAAGTGTTTAAATTCAAAATTTCTTTCCATGCATAAAATGCATTTGATCTTTGGAAGTGTTTTCTTTCATTAAGATTTTGGGTTTTAGATTTAACTTTTCCAAGTGTTTGAATTTCAAGATACATTCATTGATGAATGCATTTCACTTGGTTGAATTTTTGTTGGATTCCCTTTTCATTCAAATTTTGTTCAAGTAGGGTTTTGATGTTTCCATTTAGAAGGAAAAAGTTTCTTTTCACCCTAAATTTCAACAATTGTTTATTTTGTTTATTTATTTTTCACATTGCAAAATTTGGAAATTTTTGGGATGTGACAAACCATTCGTCCTAGCCAATGATGTGGCTCGGGTTTTCTATGTGAAGGACATGTATACCAAACCGAGAAAAATAAAAAATAATCAAAAGAATACATCATATGATGAGCAAAGTGCCACATAATTCTTTCAGGGAAAAGAAACATCGTGGATGTGGAGGACAAGATGGACATGTCAGAAGATTGTGAAAAGTTTCATGAAATTCCGCCCTTCGCAGTGAACACTGATCCAACAACCCTGTTAATTAATGAAGATGCTTCATGGTTATGGCACAATTAGCAAGGGACACACATGAACAAATGATGTGTAATAATGTATTAAACATTTTATGTAATTGTGTTATGAAAACTCAGAAGAAAACATTTATGTAATGTATTATTCCCGACCATTCTGAATAGTTCCCAAGACAATATTTTCATTTTATCTAGATATGATGATAACTAATACATCTTCCTCAATCAAACTGGACCACGACTCCCGGTTCTTGGGCCGCTGGAGGTGAGAACCCAAAGAGAAGGAACCATCACAGGAGCATAGCTCAGGTGAGATCCCTGAAGAATCTGCCAGGTATCAGAGACCTTGGCATCCAAAATCACCATATAGCGACGGACATGCTCGTCCTCCTCCCTAACATGACGCTGTACCACCTCCTCCTCGGGGGCAGGCTCCCTCTGCACCAAGCCTGGACCACACGATGTACACCAAATAAGATCCGGGCCGATGACGAGACCCGGATTCCTCACCAAGCGATGTGTCCTGGAAGGTAGCACCTCCTAGTGTCAGCCCGGCGGAGCCCAGTCCCAGACATGCCCGACGGAGCCCAGTACTCCATCGTTGCCGCCGAGTCGATCACGAGGATGCAGGATGGGCATCCTTAAGTCGGCCGCAGTGAATGTGTAGATGTGTGGGTGGCCATGACGGTCGGCCTATATATAGAGGGAAAGGGCGGGAAAACATGGCAGGCAACAGAGGGAAAGGGAGGGAAAACATGGCGGGAAATATCTTTAGTCACTTGAGTTATGAAAGTAATATTATTCTTCTTAAAGGATAGTAAGCATTTGAGGAAAGTAGGATTTGATATATACATCCATTGGAGGAATATTAGTGATGGATGATAAAGGAAGAGTATCAATGGATTCAAAAGTAACTACTTGTTGGATTGGAGGTTATCATTAGTAGAGTAGTTTGATATAATCAAGTGTAGGTATGAGAAATTATAAAAATCTTCAGTGACAAGCTTCTGATATTCATAAGTAAGATTACAAAGTAATTCATTATGAAAGAGAATAATCAGTCAAGTAGAATTGGATTCATTAGAAAATATTCCGGATTCATTAGAAAGTAATTCATTAGAAAATATTTCGAAAATATTCCGGAAATTTACAAATGGATTTAGAAGGAAGAACTATTGGTTGTAATATAATTATGTAGTAAATCTCATCATGTCAATACATGATGATAGATGTGAAGTAGTAGTATATCTAGGAAAGGAATTCCTCAAGTAGGAAACAAGAATTATGAAGTAGGGAAAGTTGGAATTCCTGAGAGCTATTTACTAAGACTATATCACTTCATATCAAAATAATTATCTATATCACTCTTCTAAAACCCTAAACAATTGTCACATTGTAAATGAACTACAGTTATCATATAAGTAATGCTCATTATCAACCATTATATGATAACTTGTCACTAAGGGTCAACCATACTAATTAAGGCATAAACTATTTAGAATAAGAGGTAATCCTTGGTTGCTTGAGTAGATCAAGTAGAATTGCTCCTGCTTAGTATCATTTCAGAAAGGTATATAGATAAAGCCTAATATTATTTTATATTTATTATAATTTCAAAAAGGCAAGTCACTTAAATTAACTAGTAACACTTGGTGTAAAACACTTTATATTAAATCTTCTGCCTAATTCATCTGTGATAGAGAAAAAATTCTCTATTTTTATTCACCCACAAAAAGTACCCAAAAAGAAATGATTTTAAAACCCCTACAACAAGTGGTTTTTCAATAGTTATATAAAAATCTTAAAAACCACCATCATTACAGTATGAGGCCATCTAATAAAGATTAAATGACCATCATTGATTATTTAACCTTTAAATTCCGTTAGTCCAAGTAGGAGTGAAAACCCTTCAATAGACAATTCTTAAGGTAATAAACCAAACACCCTAAAACCTTAATTTCCTAATGATATTACTTAAATAATATTTGATAAAAATGAACTCTTCATATATTTATGAATTTAGAAAATAATACAAGAGTGTAAAGAGAATGGATTATAAGTGAACTCTACAATATTATTTATGTCCAAAAAAAATTATACATAGTTTAAACCTTAAGGAAGTAATATGTGAAAAGGTTTTGTGAAAACAGAATATAGAAAAAGATAAGAAAAAGTAAAAAACAGATGGAAACCATCTCTGGCCATGGCCCATTTCTGTTTCTCCTTACCCGCCGCGCAACATCGCACTTTTCTTTCTTCCGCTCACTTCGCCGCAGCCCACCTCCGCCCAACAACAGGCCACATACCCCTTCGCTTATTTTCCTTTCTTCTTTGTTTGAACAGAAGGACGCCAAGGAGCAACAGCTGCATATCACCGCCGGAGCCGTCCGTCGTCACCAGCACGCCGTCCACTACGCATGAAATTGAGGAGACGCCGTAATTTTTGCCACGTCTCCGCGTGAATAGTCAACTTCAAGTTAGGCGGTGGGACCCACGATCGTCTCGTCGCATCATCTCTGCTGTCGTAGATGGTTGAGATCACCAATCGCCAGCACTAACGTCATCAAGGAAAAGCCAGCAACGGCTCGAAGTTTTCGGCTGATCAATCAAGTACTTACTCGAATCTACGATTCGAGAAATTACTCGGGGGCTACTCCTATCAGGAGCGCTGGCCGCGCACCTGAGAAATGATTAAGGTAACTTCACCTCGCAGTTATCTTCGAGTCCTACGTCGAGTCTGCGACTCCACTACGAACTCGAGGGCTACTCCCATAGGGAGCGTCGGTTGAGCATCCGAAAAATTATGTCCTTCGGACCTGAGCAGAAAACGACTGAACTAAAGTCTCTGCTCGAGTCTACCTCTCGAACAGACACTCGCGGCTACTCCCATGGGGAGCGCTGGCTGCGCACTCTATGATTTCTTCAACTGCGATCCTATGGATAAAATATTTTTGGCAACTTTTCCCAAACCAACGCTAAGTGAGAAGCAAACTCCTTGGCCACCCGAAACACCTCCGCGGTGATAAATTTCCGGATGTTGTGTCTACGACGCAAAGATAAGCCCTACAGATATCATCTGATGGCCTAGTAACACACCTGACTGCGCTCTGCCAGCAAACTCCCGTGTCAACAGGCACGATGAAAATCCCGACGGACACGTTGGGTACATCACTTGAAAATCACTGGGATTCGACACCTGTAAGTCCACAACGGCTTGAGTCGAATCAGACCAGCAATCGTTCCGAATTCAAGTATGGGGACTCGAGTTTGATGAAGATCGTGTTGTTTTGTCCTATTACAGTTAACTGGCCCTGATCCATCGGGAGAGCTGGGAACACGCATCAATAATCCCTATGAATTAAAACATTTCTCTTTAAATAATAGGCTCAACTGCACCCGAAAGATTGAAGAGTCCTCAGCCGAATCTACGATTCAACTGAACACTCTGGGGCTACTGACATGGATATACCCTATGGGTACACAACATTGGTATACCTGGTCCAGTCCAAGGAAGGCCCACGTCAAGACACGCGGACCATGAAGACTTCGGGTGGCCCAAGCCCATGACATTTTTGACTCCTTGGAGGACAAGTCTAGATTAGATAGAATTCCTCAAGTAGGAAACAAGAATTATGAAGTAGGGAAAGTTGGAATTCCTGAGAAGCTATTTACTAAGACTATATCACTTCATATCAAAATAATTATCTATATCACTCTTCTAAATCCCTAAACAATTGTCACATTGTAAATGAACTACAATTATCATATAAGTAATGCTCATTATCAACCATTATATGATAACTTGTCACTAAGGGTCAACCATACTAATTAAGGCATAAACTATTTAGAATAAGAAGTAATCCTTGGTTGCTTGAGTAGATCAAGTAGAATTGCTCCTGCTTAGTATCATTTCAGAAAGGTATATAGATAAAGCCTAATATTATTTTATATTTATTATAATTTCAAAAAGGCAAGTCACTTAAATTAACTAGTAACACTTGGTGTAAAACACTTTATATTAAATCTTCTGCCTAATTCATCTGTGATAGAGAAAAAATTCTCTATTTTTATTCACCCACAAAAAGTACCCAAAAAGAAATGATTTTAAAACCCCTACAACAAGTGGTTTTTCAATAGTTATATAAAAATCTTAAAAACCACCATCATTACAGTATGAGGCCATCTAATAAAGATTAAATAACCATCATTGATCATTTAACCTTTAAATTCCGTTAGTCCAAGTAGGAGTGAAAACCCTTCAATAGACAATTCTTAAGGTAATAAACCAAACACCCTAAAACCTTAATTTCCTAATGATATTACTTAAATAATATTTGATAAAAATGAACTCTTTATATATTTATGAATTTAGAAAATAATACAAGAGTGTAAAGAGAATGGATTATAAGTGAACTCTACAATTACTCTATAGCTTACGTTTGAGAGAAAGCCCGTGAGCTGAGCACCGGCTCAGCCATGTTAAATAGTACGCAGAAAAAACCGATTAAGTAATAACCATCAAGCCACTCCACTAGACCGGCGGCCCACCGCTCAAGCGCCCAGCGGCCAGCGGTTCCCGTCGGCCGCCCCGATTACTCCCGCCGATCCCCACCTCTATTCCCCGGTCCCCCTCTCTCCTCCCGTGCTTCCCGACCCGATCCAGACGATTCCGGCACCTTCAGCCATCCATGGACGCCAAGGTCCCAAGCGCACCGGCCCCTGGAACATTGACCAGCCAGGATTGGAGCAGGCTAGGCGGCGGATCAACCCGGTGGCCAGCGGCTGCAGCCTCCAACCGCCCTCCCCTTCCATGTTGCGGCTTGCCCTTCGGCTCCGGAGACCCGGATGCGATGCTGACAGGGGAGGGCAAGGTGAAGCTCGGCTCCGGCCACCACGAGTGGCCTCTGGTCCTCCCCTACGTCTTTGGTGACTAGGGAAAGCACCAGGAGCCGCACGGCCCTCCCCTGCCGCGGAACCTTCGCCTGATGCGGACGAGGCTACACGCCATAATATCGGTTGGTGAGGGCGAGAGAGCGGTGGAGGGGCCAAGTCCCTGCCTGTGCCCGAGGCGTGCGCCCAAAGGATCCCTCGGGACCAGGCTCTCAACGTTGCTCGCCGCATGGGTGGACGCCATCGCCATTGCCACCGTCCCTTAGGGTGACCAGCATCGGCGCCGGAACAAAGGTCATGTCGGTCTCTGATGGTCCTGGAAGACGAGCTTAATCAGCGCAAATTGCATGGTTGGGTACCGACCTCCACTGCTGCGAGGGCAATTTGACGAGCAAGCCGTACCAAGGCAGATTTTCAGTACGTGGTGTCGGGATTGAAGGCGGGGCAACAGTGGGTTTATCCAGCGGTAAAAAGAACAGATCAATGTTCTGAATTTTCTTCCACTGCCTAATTTGATCTTGTTTTTTTGCACCCATCCTGCAAGAATTGATGGATACCCATGTTAATTAGTGTTCTGTCAAATAAATCTATTACTAAAATCTACCACTCATTCTTTTTCTTTCTACTAGAAGAAGTGTAGCTTCAGATCATACCTTTCATGAGAATTTTGCAAATCTAGCCAGGAACTGTCTGTTGGCTATACTGTTGTTTTATATTGTCTATTGCAGCATCACATATGCAAACATGCATTATACTGCAAAATATTTAGCTTGGATCTTCCACTGATGGTTTCATTTTATGCAGCTGATGCTCTTGGGTCATAATCACTCCTATCTGCAGGACAAGGCAATGCAGGTCACATTAGCTTTCAATAATTCTAGGGAATGAATTATTCAGGGTGCTAAGGTATATTTAGAAACTAAACTCAAGTTGAATGTGCAGAACTGGAACACAAAGGAGAGCGTTCTCTCTTGTATAGTTTAAAATGAAGCTAACTTTCACAGAATAACAGAATTTCATTTATCTCAATACATATACTGGTATACACATCTGCGTTGAGTCAACTGATTCTGGAACTCACCCTCCATCTTCCACCTCCATCTTCCCAAGCATGTTAAAGAGTATGTGCATTCACATTGCTGAGCACCCTGTCACTAATGTTGTAAGGAACCATCAAATAATTCTCAATCCATCAACTCTTTTCCGGTGGAACCCCGGGTCGAGGTGTCTAAAAAACCATCAAGATTCACGCTTTGCCTGTACACGACCATTCAAGGCTTGCCTTGCTCTAGAAATAAGTATTACATCACACCTTAAAATAGCTAGCTTTTCTTGAGACTTGCGTAATTAAGGCTCCAGGCCGAGCCAACGACCTCCTCCGTTTGTCGCCGTTGCTCCTCTCCGTCGCATCCTCTTAAATATAGTTGCATGATGTTTCTTAACTATTCTCTTTCTACAATTTTTTACAGACAGGAAGATATACAGGAGCATTTTGTTCAAGTGCTCGTGGTTGATGAAATATGCACAAGCTCCCTCTAACAAGGTATCCTTAAACAAAGATTAGCTGAACGTATGTGCTTCCGGTGGATATATACTTTGATGTTTGTATTGGCAAAAAAATCATCATGAATTAAGTGCTCATGTCGTTAGTCCCCTTGCAGCATTGGCGATCCTACACTATATTTGTGTGTTCAGCTGATGCAACATTAGAATATAATCCAAGCTATTTTGGTCAAAGCATGTTCACTACTCAATCTCTGGTTTAAAATTCCATAATTTTGTTTAATCCAAGGCATTCAGTTTTTTATTAATTCGTGTATTATCTTGCAATGTATTAACCCATATTTCTTGAAATAAAGCTGCGATGAATCCTATCCATTTCTTCCATGAACTATTTGTTGACGACATAAGTTGTATTGGAAGGATGGAAATCATTAGTAGTATGATTAGTTAGCCTACTTTTGTTATCTCACTGACATTGTTTCCACAAATGTTGTTTCGGTGGCATGTCAAACGATGTTCAGGTCGCTGGATGTTGTGCTTATAACATACTTGATTATTCTATACATGTACTAACTATTTGGTATTAGATAGACATGCAAAAATATCACAATCTGTATGTTGTACTTGCAGGACGAAAATGAAGAACAGTTAGTAAACTGCTACTGGCTACTAATGTCCTCCTACTAACCATATACTATTTGCATTTGCTTCCCTAACTATCGTACTAAACATTTATGTTTCTCAGCACCATACCTACTTTCAGAAATTCAGACTTGAGATATATGAAAAGAAGACAAGCAGTACAACTTCTATTAAAGTAGGCTTATCATCCATGTTTGCTCCTTGCTCAAATCAAATATCCAAAACTTCTATCTCCTAATTATACACTACTTGCCTAAACTTTCCCTTTGAAAGGCTACTTACATATCATTTCCCTAAGTATCAGGCTTACTGTTTGTTTATTGTCACCTTATCTACAATCAGTATATGTTTATTGCACTTTTTGTAGAGTAAAAAAAGATCACTTCTAGATATATACTTTTCATGATGGTTTATACTAGAATAGTATGTCCTTATGTTATACTTCTATTCATTGAACTTTCTTGCCTCTGTACGTCCACAACTTGGTCGAGTCAATTTCATTTACCTGTATATAAGATGTACTTAGACCAACTCTTACTGAAAATAGTAGATGAGGTAGGATGGTTGCTGCAGTATCAAAGTTGTTCTAAATTTTCTTCTTTGCATGTTATCTTGGATTATAACGGTATCTCAAAATGGATGTTCAGATACTAAATAGAAACGGAACCATGTGTTCTCTATGTATTTAGGAATATTGTGGACATAAAATCCTAATAAATAAGGTGTTATGTATATCTGTAGGCAGATAGTAATGCCAATTCTTTTTAGAGTCAAGAATGTTATTGCTTTGACGAAGTAATATCTTATTTCTTAGTGCATCCAATCACACCCTTCTCCACTTATTAAAATAAGCAGAGTTCTACTCAAATTAATCAAATCATGTTACTATCTTCTATGTAATATAGAGAAGCGGAAATTGGCAATCAACCCATGATGAAGTTCAAAAACCCATCACATAATGGTTTAGTTGTAGTCATTAAGTAGCCATGTTCTATGTTCTTAACAATAGGATCTTTTCATTTATCATGGTTTGGCACCTGCAGGTGTAACTGTAACTTTAAGCATGTTCAAATATGTATGCTTCACCAGATACATCGAGAAAATAAATCATGGATTTTTTTTGCATAACCAATTTCACCATATTCTGATATTGTTGGCAACCTCATATTTAACTTTTGTTTCTGTTCTTCTTTTGTATAATGTTTGCACAAATATTGAAAGATGGTTAGCTACCTAGGTATGAGAATGAAGTGAAAAAACTTCTTTGTCCCTTTGTGCAAGTGAGGGGCCGTCTGACAGCAAAAAGACCTTTGTGTATTACATTCATAAGATAATATTTCTAAGCTGTATGCAGGGCTAGCTGGGAGCGTTTGAGTCCATCTGGCGATTTTGTTTCTCTGGCTGGTGGTTCGTACAGCACACCAAGCAGTGGAAAACTAATCTCCCTTGCCCACTCTTTGCCCTATCCTTTACTTCCTCTCCCGACTTCATGCCGCTGTCGCGATATGATCTCTCCACCGAACTCATTCCACATGTATTGTGTGCCTCCTCGAGCACCTGTTGTCTCGCCCTGCTTCTCTCTTCCGGCAACTGCCACCCCAGAACCAGGACACCATGAGTAGTCATCCCATCCTTGCCGCCTCTGCTGTATATGTAGTGGTGGGGTTTCAATGGCAAGCATCGGTGACGACATAGGCATGAAGAGCATGGAAGACAACCACCTATAGCGCCATGCCAGTCCCTTCCATATTTCTCCGGAGTGGCGCAAGGGAGGCCAAAATAGAAAGCCATGGCGACGGGAAAACGTCAGTGGCGGCGGAGGTGTGCTACTGGATAGTTGGGATGAAAACGACAGTGGCGGCGGAGGTGAGATACTGGATAGTTGGGGTGGGGATGATGGGTACGGAGCACCTCCAAAACCTCGCCTACCTCGCTGGAGAAGTCAAGCAGGAGCAGCCTGTCCATGTCCTCATCGCCGGCCTCGCTGATCCCCACCTGGAGTTCTGCTCCTTGGCCTCTGCATCGCCACTAAGCATGGCATAGCAGCTCCAAATGTACATGGCACAGCCTCCGGTCACATGAATATGGTATAAACACTGCCTTGCTGGTTGTTGAATGTAGATCCAGACAACCATCCATACATAATTAGATAGGTTTCATGCTCCCCTTGGTACATTTATAGTTACATTCATCCGAATTCTTGCTTAGAAGGGAGGCTGTCTATGCTCTTATTCGGTTCAAATTTTTTCTATGACCAAGCTAATTGGTGCATCTTTCTTTGAAGGGAACCCTCTTGGCTGTAATAGTCTGAGCAAACAAATGAAACAAGACAATCCGACCAATATTCAGGAAACCAAGCTGATGACAACTGCTCCATTAAACAACTCATCAAAATTGGCATAGTCGTAGCCAGTTAGTACTACCTCAGTTTCTTAATAAACTGCCAAAACGTCTTATAATTGGGAATGAAGGAAGTAATATTTTCCACGAATCTTACTTCTTTGCTTATTGAATCTGTTAGTCAAAGTAGGAAACTGGGGCTAAATGTAAGGCGCAGTTTGATGGTAAGCTTATAGCATCAATTAATGTTCTGGCTAAAAAAATGATGTTGGTTCATATTCAGATTTCAGAAGCACTTTTTAATCGTGAAAGAATATTTAGTGCTGCAGTTACCACTATTGTCTGGTTTTCTTCTGTCACTTTTCTTTCTTGTGGACTTTGTACCAAGTAAAAAAACAAACTAGCTACAGCCGTATATCCCTCTGTTTTCCTCACGAGATTTCTCATCATTGAGCATTCGTATCACTGGTACCATAATGTGAGCATGCTACTCTGGTGTGCAGGCTGATGGTGATGGTCCAAGAACAAGCGTTTATTTTCTGAAGTGGCAAGGTCAAGCTAGCAAATACTTCAGTTGGGGCTGAATACTGCAGAATCATTGCATAATATAATCGGCAGCTCATGCTATATTTTTGTTCTATGATCCTAAACTATATACTAACTGCTACTGAGTAGGTGTTTTGTTGAGAATATACCTAGCTATCTATATGGTACTATATGAAAACATCATTTTGTTTCTGAGTGATATTTTGATAGTTATATGGTTTATGGTTACATATGGCCACTGATAAATATTTCAAGTTCCTTACCTTATTACCCAAGCAATGTGTTATAAATTTTCACAATAATGTCGTTCAGGAAGCATGTGCAATTGGATATTTTTTGTCACACAGCTACGCACAAGAAGATGTTAATGTCTATTTTTTTTTTCTTTTGTTGGAGTACTATGTTCTTGTGTTATACGGTCCAGCTTGCTTGACCATTACTGGAATGCAAGAATCTGACATGTGGAGTGTGCATATATTGTTTGTTTCTTCTCTACTCCCTCTGATCCATATTAATTGACTTTGATTTGTCAAAATTTGGATGAACCTATATACTAAATAGTGTCTAGATTCATTGAAATCTAGACAAATGTGAGTTAATTAATATGAGTCGGAGGGAGTATTGAATAGTAATTGATTTTCTTTTACTGGATATAAACTATATAACATAAATTTCACTACATCAAATCCACTTTGCCTATGTTCTATAAGTTTTTCACACATGTTATCATACGTTTCTCCTTACTATTAATGTGGGCAAAAATACAAAATTAGCGGGGCAATTTTCCACTACGTATTTTCTGTCATATGTGCTTAATTGACGTCAGGTTCCAGGTAATCGTTTATAGTTACCCCATACAGCAACTCAAATTCCAATTACGGAAATTTCTGATGGGTGTAGGGTTTTTTTGTGTGTGTTTTTGCTTGAGAGATTATGGTATTGCGCCGCATTGCTTGCAACTTCGCTTGCCGCGAGGGTTTTCTTGCCTTGTTTGTGACTGCCGCTGCAGTACAAATGGCTACTTTCCAGCACCAGGTTCTACCTGCCTCAAGTACAGCCAGGCCTACCTGCCTCGAGTACAGCTAGCACTTCTATATTAGATACGCGTACATAACTAAGACACAACGCCAAACAATACATACTCATAATCAGAGGCAAAACGTCTACATGTCTGCCGCACTGTCCATATTGTGCCAAAATTTTATGCAGGCGGCGCGGCGAAGCGCGCATACCCTTCTAGTATTATTTATGTCCAAAAAAAATTATACATAGTTTAAACCTTAAGGAAGTAATATGTGAAAAGGTTTTGTGAAAACAGAATATAGAAAAAGATAAGAAAAAGTAAAAAACAGATGGAAACCATCTCTGGCCACGGCCCATTTCTGTTTCTCCTTACCCGCCGCGCAACATCGCACTTTTCTTTCTTCCGCTCACTTCGCCGCAGCCCACCTCCGCCCAACAACAGGCCACATACCCCTTCGCTTATTTTCCTTTCTTCTTTGTTCGAACATAAGGACGCCAAGGAGCAACAGCTGCATATCACCGCCGGAGCCGTCCGTCGTCACCAGCACGCCGTCCACTACGCATGAAATTGAGGAGACGCCGTAATTTTTGCCACGTCTCCGCGTGAATAGTCAACTTCAAGTTAGACGGTGGGACCCACGATCGTCTCGTCGCATCATCTCTGCTGTCGTAGATGGTTGAGATCACCAATCGCCAGCACTAACGTCATCAAGGAAAAGCCAGCAACGGCTCGAAGTTTTCGGCTGATCAATCAAGTACTTACTCGAATCTACGATTCGAGAAATTACTCGGGGGCTACTCCTATCAGGAGCGCTGGCCGCGCACCTGAGAAATGATTAAGGTAACTTCACCTCGCAGTTATCTTCGAGTCCTACGTCGAGTCTGCGACTCCACTACGGACTCGAGAGCTACTCCCATAGGGAGCGTCGGTTGAGCATCCGAAAAATTATGTCCTTCGGACCTGAGCAGAAAACGACTGAACTAAAGTCTCTGCTCGAGTCTACCTCTCGAACAGACACTCGCGGCTACTCCCATGGGGAGCGCTGGCTGCGCACTCTATGATTTCTTCAACTGCGATCCTATGGATAAAATATTTTTGGCAACTTTTCCCAAACCAACGCTAAGTGAGAAGCAAACTCCTTGGCCACCCGAAACACCTCCGCGGTGATAAATTTCCGGATGTTGTGTCTACGACGCAAAGATAAGCCCTACAGATATCATCTGATGGCCTAGTAACACACCTGACTGCGCTCTGCCAGCAAACTCCCGTGTCAACAGGCACGATGAAAATCCCGACGGACACGTTGGGTACATCACTTGAAAATCACTGGGATTCGACACCTGTAAGTCCACAACGGCTTGAGTCGAATCAGACCAGCAATCGTTCCGAATTCAAGTACGGGGACTCGAGTTTGATGAAGATCGTGTTGTTTTGTCCTATTACAGTTAACTGGCCCTGATCCATCGGGACAGCTGGGAACACGCATCAATAATCCCTATGAATTAAAACATTTCTCTTTAAATAACAGGCTCAACTGCACCCGAAAGATTGAAGAGTCCTCAGCCGAATCTACGATTCAACTGAACACTCTGGGGCTACTGACATGGATATACCCCATGGGTACACAACATTGGTATACCTGGTCCAGTCCAAGGAAGGCCCACGTCAAGACACGCGGACCATGAAGACTTCGGGTGGCCCAAGCCCATGACATTTTTGACTCCTTGGAGGACAAGTCTAGATTAGATAGAATTCCTCAAGTAGGAAACAAGAATTATGAAGTAGGGAAAGTTGGAATTCCTGAGAAGCTATTTACTAAGACTATATCACTTCATATCAAAATAATTATCTATATCACTCTTCTAAAACCCTAAACAATTGTCACATTGTAAATGAACTACAATTATCATATAAGTAATGCTCATTATCAACCATTATATGATAACTTGTCACTAAGGGTCAACCATACTAATTAAGGCATAAACTATTTAGAATAAGAGGTAATCCTTGGTTGCTTGAGTAGATCAAGTAGAATTGCTCCTGCTTAGTATCATTTCAGAAAGGTATATAGATAAAGCCTAATATTATTTTATATTTATTATAATTTCAAAAAGGCAAGTCACTTAAATTAACTAGTAACACTTGGTGTAAAACACTTTATATTAAATCTTCTGCCTAATTCATCTGTGATAGAGAAAAAATTCTCTATTTTTATTCACCCACAAAAAGTACCCAAAAAGAAATGATTTTAAAACCCCTACAACAAGTGGTTTTTCAATAGTTATATAAAAATCTTTAAAACCACCATCATTACAGTATGAGGCCATCTAATAAAGATTAAATGACCATCATTGATTATTTAAACTTTAAATTCCGTTAGTCCAAGTAGGAGTGAAAACCCTTCAATAGACAATTCTTAAGGTAATAAACCAAACACCCTAAAACCTTAATTTCCTAATGATATTACTTAAATAATATTTGATAAAAATGAACTCTTCATATATTTATGAATTTAGAAAATAATACAAGAGTGTAAAGAGAATGGATTATAAGTGAACTCTACAATATTATTTATGTCCAAAAAAAATTATACATAGTTTAAACCTTAAGGAAGTAATATGTGAAAAGGTTTTGTGAAAACAGAATATAGAAAAAGATAAGAAAAAGTAAAAAACAGATGGAAACCATCTCTGGCCACGGCCCATTTCTGTTTCTCCTTACCCGCCGCGCAACATCGCACTTTTCTTTCTTCCGCTCACTTCGCCGCAGCCCACCTCCGCCCAACAACAGGCCACATACCCCTTCGCTTATTTTCCTTTCTTCTTTGTTCGAACAGAAGGACGCCAAGGAGCAACAGCTGCATATCACCGCCGGAGCCATCCGTCGTCACCAGCACGCCGTCCACTACGCATGAAATTGAGGAGATGCCGTAATTTTTACCACGTCTCCGCGTGAATAGTCAACTTCAAGTTAGGCGGTGGGACCCACGATCGTCTCGTCGCATCATCTCTGCTGTCGTAGATGGTTGAGATCACCAATCGCCAGCACTAACGTCATCAAGGAAAAGCCAACAACGGCTCGAAGTTTTCGGCTGATCAATCAAGTACTTACTCGAATCTACGATTCGAGAAATTACTCGGGGGCTACTCCTATCAGGAGCGCTGGCCGCGCACCTGAGAAATGATTAAGGTAACTTCACCTCGCAGTTATCTTCGAGTCCTACGTCGAGTCTGCGACTCCACTACGGACTCGAGGGCTACTCCCATAGGGAGCGTCGGTTGAGCATCCGAAAAATTATGTCCTTCGGACCTGAGCAGAAAACGACTGAACTAAAGTCTCAGCTCGAGTCTACCTCTCGAACAGACACTCGCGGCTACTCCCATGGGGAGTGCTGGCTGCGCACTCTATGATTTCTTCAACTGCGATCCTATGGATAAAATATTTTTGGCAACTTTTCCCAAACCAACGCTAAGTGAGAAGCAAACTCCTTGGCCACCCGAAACACCTCCGCGGTGATAAATTTCCGGATGTTGTGTCTACGACGCAAAGATAAGCCCTACAGATATCATCTGATGGCCTAGTAACACACCTGACTGTGCTCTGCCAGCAAACTCCCGTGTCAACAGGCACGATGAAAATCCCGACGGACACGTTGGGTACATCACTTGAAAATCACTGGGATTCGACACCTGTAAGTCCACAACGGCTTGAGTCGAATTAGACCAGCAATCGTTCCGAATTCAAGTATGGGGACTCGAGTTTGATGAAGATCGTGTTGTTTTGTCCTATTACAGTTAACTGGCCCTGATCCATCGGGAGAGCTGGGAACACGCATCAATAATCCCTATGAATTAAAACATTTCTCTTTAAATAACAGGCTCAACTGCACCCGAAAGATTGAAGAGTCCTCAGCCGAATCTACGATTCAACTGAACACTCTGGGGCTACTGACATGGATATACCCCATGGGTACACAACATTGGTATACCTGGTCCAGTCCAAGGAAGGCCCACGTCAAGACACGCGGACCATGAAGACTTCGGGTGGCCCAAGCCCATGACATTTTTGACTCCTTGGAGGACAAGTCTAGATTAGATAGAATTTCAAAGGGTACCAACCCTAATTTGTAATCGACTTGACCTAAGCCCGGGACCTTCCTATCTATATAAAGGCCAGGAGTTTACGACGAGAAGGATCCTCTTCCACCATCGCATACACACCTCCACGCCATATTGCATCTGCGCACCCCAGTAACTTTCGGTTCTACCATAATCAAGAGTAGACAAGAAGGAGTAGGGTTTTCCCTCCGGGGTCCTGAACCTAGGTAAATCTCGTGTCCCGTGTTGCTTGTCTATTAATCGTTCCGCGACTTCCAGCATCCCCATCTTCTCCAAAACCCAAGTCCATATTAATGGGCATTGACGAAATCAACCCTCGTCAGCGATGGCCGCATGCGCCAAGATCTGCACCGCTGCTGTTCGATGCCTAAAAGGATTTCCCCACCGCACCAACGAACCTTATCTTCCTCTGTTCCCTGTTTTCCCTTCTGACTGGAACCCTAGCTCTCGTGTGAATTCATGCCCCATCGATTCCGATCTCCCCTAGGCCAGCTGAGACCACTCCGGTGACCGTAGTGATCTTCTCATTTGATTTCCCCTCTCGTGGAAGTTATAGCATCCCCAGGCACCCGGATTGATATCTCCATCCCGATGCCGGTCATCGTCAATTCCACTTGTTCTGACCGCTCCAAAGCTCGTCGACCCTTCCTCGAGAATCCTGGTAAGCTAAGTAACTTCCTTGTGCTTTCCATTTCCTCAATTGGTTCCGGTATCATACTCCCTCCGTGTACCTGACACCACTGCCGCCGTTCACCATCGCAGAGACTACTCCGGTGACCATAACCAAGCGGCACCATGATACATCGTAAACATATCTATAATTTTTGATGCTCCATGCTTGTTTAGTATCAACTTTGTTATGTTTTGTCTACACTTTGAGGTATTTTTATACATTTTATGGGACTAACCTAGTAACAAGATGCCATAGTGCCAGTTGCCTGTTTTCTGTTGTTTTTGGTTTCATAAAATCTAGTAAGGAAATATTCTCGGAATTGGACGGGACAAAAGCCAAAGTTCCTATTTTTCCAAACGCTACACGGAGCCCGAAGGAGATACGAAGGGGAGCCACGAGGCGGCCACACCATAGGGTGGGACGGGCCCACCCTAGGCCGCGCCAGCCCATTGTGTGGGCCCCTCGAGGATCCACTGACCTTGCCCTTTCGCCTATATATATGTCTCCCCGAGACGTAAACCCTACGCGGATCAGATCGCCACAAAAAGTTCTGCAGCGCTGCTGCCGCCGAAAAGGAGATTCGGGGGGATAGAAGTCTCTATTCCGGCACCCTGCTGGGACAGGAAATTGCCCCTGGAGCCATCTCCATTGACTCCACCGCCATCTCCATCGCCGTTTCTGACTCCCATGATGAGGAGGGAGTAGTTCTCCCTCGAGTCTAAGGGCTCTACCGGTACATATGTGTTCATCTCTATCTCTATGCGTGATCTTATTGTGGTCATGGGCTTTTAATCAAGTAGATCTACTCTGCTACTCAAGTGCTTTAATTGTAATCTCTGGTTATCCCCACGTGTGTGAAGTTGACAGTGTGCAGACCGTGTGGCACTTAGGCTAGAGATTATAGAAATACTTATCATGAGTTATATTTTGAGTTGGATGTCTCTATGAAATTTTGGTGTTTGCTGGAACCATCTAGCACTCAAAGTGATAGTGTTGGGGTTACCTAGATGGGGAATGCGAACTTTAAGGATAGGTTTTGTATCCCCACCATGGATTGGAGTTGTCCAACCGGAGAGTAGTTTAGAGTAGCATAATGAAGAGAAGGTATTATATGAGAGTGTCCACTAGTGAAAGTATGATCCCTAGGGCTTGTTTCTAAGCATTGAAACACCTTTTACAACTAGAACTGTTACATGTTTGCTTGATGCCTTATTTCAAATTGCAATTACCACTTATAATCATCCATATTACTTGTATTTCACCATCTCTTTCCCGAACTAGTGCATCTATACACCTAACAAGTGTATTGGGTGTGTTGGGGACACAAGAGACTTCTTGTATCTTGATTGTAGGGTTGATTGGGAGGGATTCCTTTGACCACCTCCTCCCTGAGTTCAATAAAACTTGGGTAATCCACTTAAGGGAAACTTGCTGCTGTTCTAGAAACCTTTTCACTTGGAGGCCCAACACTGTCTACAAGAATAGAAGCGTGTGTAGACATGAAGCTCTTTTCTGGCGCCGTTGCCGAGGAGGTAAGGTAAAAGGTACTCACATCCTCTGGCTACTAAGCAATCTTCTAGTAATGTTGCTACTGTGTGAGTTCTCGAAGTTATTTCCGTTAGATTCTGCAATTATATCTTTTTGTTTCTTGTTTTTATTTTCACTAGTTAGGCTTAATGGAAAACAACAACAAAATTAGAGAGCTTTATAGTATTTATATTGAGTTAGGACATGAAGTGTTTGAAGAGAAAATTAAAAAACCCATGGAACTATATTTTCATGATAATAGCAATGTTATTAGTATGAATCCTTTGAACACCATTATTACTAATGCTATGGAAAAGTATAAGCTTGGGGAAGCTAGTTTTTATGAAAATGGTATTTTTAGTTCCCCAGCTTTAGAGGAGAAAATTTGTTATGATGATACTCTACCTCCAGTATATGATGATTACAAGGATGTTTCAGTCCACCTTCTTTAGAGGATAAAATTTGCTATGATGATACTATACCTCCAATATATGATGATTACAATGATGAATATGATATTTTCAGTCCACCTAATACTGAGGATAAAATTAATTATGATTACAATATAACTCCTATATTTGATGATTATGGTGATCAGATAATAATGATAGCTATTTTGTTGAATTTGCTCCCACTACAATTAATAAGAATGACTATTCTTATGTGGAGAGTAATAATTATTATATGCATGTGGCTCATGATAAGAATGTTTTATGTGATAGTTATGTTGTTAATTTTATTCATGATGCTACTGAAAGTTATTATGAGAGAGTGAAACATGGTTTCATGCATCTCAATAATATTAAGTTTCCCCTCTTTATGTTGAAAATTTTGAAGTTGCACTTGTTTTGCTTTCCTATGCTTGTTGCTTTGTGATTTCATGACTTTTTTCTTTACAAGATTATTTTTCATAGGAAGCGGGTAAGAATTAAATGTGTTTTGAATTTGCTTCTTGATGCTCTCTTTTACTTCAATTCATATTTCTTATGTGAGCATCTTCTCAAACTATCAAGCCTAGCTAAAAGGCATTAAAGAAAAGCGATTATGGGAGATAACCCATTGTTTTATTTCAGTAAGTTTTTCTTTTGATGAGTATTGGAAGTTATTACCTCTGTAATAACCTCTCCTTATCCTTTTGTGTGATTTTTGTGCCAAGAATAACCTCAAATGAGAGAGAAGTAAGATTTGGGGAAGTTGTTGTCCCGAAATAGATTTTTGTGCTTCACTATAAAAATTCGTGAAACATCCCTGTACGTCAGATTGAGCTGTAATTTTCTGAGAATATGCCCCAGGTTGTTATCTAACTTTCGTTAGTTCAACTTTTTGATTTGAGCAATAGAAGGTCTTCTAAAAAATAGGTTTTTACCTGCTGGTCTGTTTTGACAGATTTCTGCCATTATTTGCATTTGCCTCTTATCAATTTCTTTTTGAGTTCTCTTTGATCACTTGAGCTTTGAAAAGGAATTGCTATAGTAGCTTATATTTTAGTGGAAGTTACTTGAGTTGAAACTAAACCCAAAGGCTTATTATCTTGAATACACTAATGTTGCTAATGAAGAATTTTATAAAGTTCTGTATGAAGGAAATTTTCAAGTGTAGGGGAAGAACGATGTGATGGGATGAAGAATGGAAAAAATCTCAAGCTTGGGGATGCCACCTGTGTCACCCCAAGAAATATTCAAGAGGTACAAGCATCAAAGCTTGGGGATGCCCAAGGCATCCCCTTCTTCAACAATAAAAATCTTGGGTCTCTTTCTAGACACTTCATTTTTATTGTTTTATGCACTATTGTGTTGTTCTTGGAGCGTCTTTGTTTTTGTTTTTGGTTTTCCTTTTATTTGTTTGCTGCAATAAGTTGGTTGGATCCCAGCACACTTCTTTTGGAGAGAGACACACTCTGTTTTCATTGCCTAGAACACTCTAGTTTTCACTCTTATTGTTCTGTGAGTGTTCACTTTTGCTAGCACTTCATTTAGCCTTAGTTTTCTTATGCTTTTTTCTAAGAACTTTTTAGTTCTTCTTTGTGGATTTGTGATACATGCTCACTGATCTTTATTGATTATTATCTTTGTGAGTTGTTTCAAATAAGTCGACTGGTGTTGGAAAAGGGTAGGAAGCTTCATGCTTAGGTGGTACAAAAAGGATCTTGCTTTGATAGTGGCTTAGACTTTATCATGTCATGCTAGATGTTGCTTTGACCTTATGCTTAGTGATTATTGCTGTAGCATGACTTTTTCCAAACAATTGAGATTGCTTAATGTGTCTTGAAAGAATCATGTGTTGTTTTAGCATACAAAAGCATAATATTGTGGTATTCTCCTTTGATGCTTTATTTGGGTTGTCTTGTGTCCAATCTTGTAATGTGAAAATAAATGAATAAAATAAAACTTTATTGATTTTAGGGTGAGAAGAAACTTTTGAATCCAATTGGAAACTTTCAAAACCTATTTGGATCAAATAAAATCCTAAAGGGATTTAAAAAGTTAAATAATCAATAAAGTTAAAAATATTTGGAATTACTATTTTTGGATCCTCTAATAAAAAGATTTGGTTTTCAAATGAGAAGGTAGAAATATAAATAAGGATTATTTTATATAGCCAAATTAAACCTTGGCCAAGCTTTTGAAATAAAATGTTTTGCTTTGATTAAAAGAGTAAAGGTTTATTTAAATAAAATAATGAGTGTTTATTAATAAACCAATTTTATTAAAGTAAAGGTTTTTCCCATTTTAATTAAACATCAAAACTTGTTAAATTATTTTAAACAAGTTTTCCAAGTATTTTATATTCACAAATAAAACCTACTGAAGTGTTTGGGTTTTATTTTAGATTTCAAAAAGAAAGATTTTAATAAAACAAATCCTATTTGAATTAAATGATTAAGGTTCATTCATTTAATTATTAATGGACCCTAGAATAAAAAAAATATTATTTTATTTTGGACCTTGATTTGTGTTGTTAAACAGAACTAAAAGGGATGCAAAGTTTAGCAAGGTTTTGAATCCATTTGAGTGTTTGAATAGTTGTTTGAAAATCAAAACAGAAAATCAATTAGAAAAAGAAAAACACATTCAGAACAGAAAAAATATGAATCGGACTCGACCCAACCAGCCCAGCCCACTAAGCCCAACAGTCCAGTTCCTCTCACCCCGCAGAAAAACGCTTCACACTCAGGAACTCACCCACTCAGCGACTGACCGGTGGACCCTCGTTCCCTCTCTCTCTCACGCTGCCAAGCGGACCCCACCGCCAACTCACCTCGTCGTCAACCCGCGACCAGTTCTTCCCCGCTCCTGCCATTGATTCCTCCGATTAAATTCATCGTAACGCTGCGTTTATTCCTCGCTGTGATCAAGCCCATTTAATCACCTCTGCCTCCTCTCCATTTCCCCTCTATCGCCCCACCTTAGCGTGCCCCTAGGCCGCCCAATTCCTCTCCACACCACCCTTTGTCCGACGATGATTCCGACCAGTATTCACCGCCCCTTGCCTCCTCGACCACACTCACATATTCCCCAAGCCCTGGCGCATCTCTCTGCATCCCCAGCTCGCTCGCGCGTTCCTCACAGCGCCGGCAACGACATCAACTGATAGCACCGCCGTCTGCAAGCAACTCCGGTGAGCCTCATCGCTTGAACCCGTGCGCGCCTCGACCAGAGCCTCATACCATTTTGATCGCCTGTGCCTTGTGAACATCCAGGTGTTTGCCATCCACTCGTGAAGGACCCGTAGCCTCGCCCCCGTCGACGTCTGACCGCACCCGAGGTCCAGCTCAACTCCGGTGAGCGATTAAGGACGATCTCGTGCGCCCCTTCACCAGCAAGAACCACGTTGAGCATCAGCAAGCTTCGACGATTCTGGTGAGCCACCCCACTCCTCCTCTAGCTTCCTGTATCGTCGGCAACCTCGCCGCCAGAGCGCCGCCGCCGCACAGTCGCCGCCAGCGCCGCTGCTATTTGGTCAAAGCGATAGGAACCGTTAGATCTGCATCTGATGGCTTGGATAGATTGACTAACCGAAGGGGTAAGAGTGAACCTGCGCCGTGCGATGTCAGTTAGATCCAACGGCCTACAGCGCGTGATCCAGACGAAGCGGTATCAGCGAATAGAAACACGCCACGTGTCTCTGTTGAGTTGAATTAGAACAGAATTGATCTATTATATATGTGATTTTGTAAATTGCATAACTTTTGATCCACACGTCCAAATTTTGCAAATTTTATATCAATGGATTCAGAAAAACAAGCCCTAGCCAACCATGCAATTTGTTTAGTAAAAAGCTGCTGGTAAAATGTTTGTTTTTGCAGAATCATTTGTATGCTTGTTTAGGTTATAAAAATTATTCTAAAATGATTTTGGGGATAAAATCTTTGGCAAATGGTGTGTTTTGAACCTACTGACCATAGTCAAATAATGGGTTTCAAAAATGTATTTGGAGAAACAAAAGAATGAATCCTTGATTTAAACCAATTCTAGTCAAATAAAAATATGGTTTATTTATTAAAAATGGTTTTGAAGGAAAACCTTTGGGAAATGTTTTGTTTTAAACTCTCTGACCCTAAACACAAAGTTTTATGGTTTGAAAACATATTTTGTGAATCCTATAGATTAATGCCTTACTAAAACATTTTTACTCCACATAAAATGATACCTTGTTTTAAAAAGGGTTTATAAATTGAAACCTTTTTGCAAATGACTTTGCCACTTTATAAAATGACCAATAGGTGTTCCAAATGTTGATAACCTATTAGAACCCACTTTTACAAATAAAAGAATCTCTTGCATGCTTGCATGCTTGCATGCATAGTTATATTTTATTATTTTATGTGATGAATTGCTTAAATGGTAGATTGAAATGCTGTTTGCTTGATTGAACTGTAGTGACTTGAAGTGTGTGAACATTGCAAAGATCAAGGAGTGAACTTATACCCTCTACCAAAAAGGCAAGTGATGCTTCATACTTTGTCCCATTATTTTCACTATGCATTAGTGTTATTTCTAATTAAGACTTGCATGGAATTTTACTAAGTATAAACCTTGCTATGGGAAATCCTAGTAGATGAAACCTTAGTAGAAATTTCCTAAGTTAAGATTCCTACTACTATCATGCTTAGCTTAGCTAATAGAAAACAAGGGTGGAATATATATTCACACTATGGAAAAATTTCTAAGTCTGAGGACTTGTGTTTTGTTTAATAAAACAACTAAGTGAATGAATCACCTGGGTGGAAAGGGACTTGCTTGGTGGTTTTTGGTTGAGTGGTTACACAAGGCCCATTTTTATGGTTTACCTTGTGTATCACACTTGTGGATTGCCACCCAGGAACAAAGAGATTTGAGATGTCAAAATGTTGAGAAGCTTCAAGTGCAACCACTTGGCATTATGGGCTCTGCCTGGATCATATAGGTTGCAATAACTTAGCCAAATGGACAGTTGGTGGTAGGGGAATGATAGGTTGGAGCGCGTCCATTCTGGTCTAAGGGAAGGCTTCTGAAAGATCTTGTCTTGGGAAACCAAGTCTTGTGGGGAAAGTGCACCACCTCTGCAGAGTGTAAAATCTAAGTACTTAGCCATGTCCCTGGTAAAGGACAATTTGAGCATCAATACATGGAAGCTATCTAGAATCTCATCATCCAAACTTCTAAAGTTAAAAACTTGTGGTTGAACAAGGGTTAAAGGATCTTCAATCTTTGATTGGTAGATGCCTTGGGTGATTTTTTGTCAAGCAAAAACTTAGAGTTTTCAAATGATAAGGAAAAATCTATTTTTGAGCAATGCAAGCCTAAAGCTCCACTTAGCCAAATGCATATAGATGATAGATTCCACTATACTACCATAGTATCACTTGCCAATACAATTCAAATGTATTGACCCTTGTGGCTGTAACTTGTTATGTTGCAGGTTTAATTGATTTAGTGAAGTGTGTTGATTAGGATTACAAAGTCTACAACCAACATGTCTGCTTGTGGCACTTTGAAGATGAAGGACCCCATGCTTATAGATATTCTGCTGCAATGTAATGTAATAGCCAGATGAGCTATGAAAGATGTAATAAATTATTTTATTCCTGTTTATAAAGTTGTATTATGACCTTTGTTTCTTGATATTACATCTTAACTGTGGATGCTAGATATTGTTCCAGGGACTAGCATTGCAATCACAGGGATCCTTTTCCTTTATAAAGGAGGGATCTTACAGATGGTATCAGACCATTGTGTTGCCTGTAGGATTTGTAACCCTAGGATTGGACAAAACCCTTAGAAAAATAGGAGTTGTATTTGTTCCAAAACTTATTTACAAACAATCTTGTAAACTCTTTCCTCAAACCATTTTGGTTTTGATTCTACACCTCTTCTATTTCAACTTGATGGACAAACCTACCCCATGTCCAAAGACTTCACCATGAGCTAAGGACTTCTTCAACTCTAATGACTTCAACATCTTCAGCATTTTCACCAAGGACTTCAACCTTGGATATCACTAAGGACAAGTGAGACAAGAAATCTTGCTCAAGATTTGGAGACTAAGGAAACACAACTTAGAAGGAGCCATCATCACCTTTGAAGTTTTGTGACAAAGAGTCTTCCCAAGGAAATCATGATCTCATGCAAGAAGAATCAACCAAGAAAGATGGAAAGATCTCAAGTGAACCATATAGATGGACCACCATATTTAGTATAAGTCAAACCCACCAACTTATGTGGTGTAACAAAAATATCTTTGGTTGCCTAAAAATATGCTTGAAAACTTGTTGTTTGAGTGGAATGTTTGTTTGTGATTGCTTGCACATTGCTTGTGTGAATTGTGATGTGTGTGATTAGAATTATTTCCTTAGATGCCTATTCTAATCCCAAACCAACCCCAAACAGATGACTACTCCAAGAAACTCCAACATCAAGGTTGATGACAACAACAACAACAACCAAGAGATGCACATGAGAGAACTTATAGCAACCCAAAACCAGTTGAGCCAAGATACAACTCAGCTTTTAACCAACAACAATGGACTAGACCCAGCCATACAAAGGATTTTGAAACTTCAATCCCGATTGTTGCAAGGATTGGTTACTCAAATGATCAACATAGGAGAAAACTCTTCCCAAGGAGTTTATGACAACAAGGATGACAAAGATGCTATTCTAGAAGGAACCCAAGCTTGTAATATTTGTGGAGACAAGGATCATACACCCAAGGAGCATGAAGATCAATGCCTCAAGAAGAGAGAAAGATTTTCCACCTTTGAGGTGAGGTATGAAGAGCATGAACTAGAAGAACTCCTAGCTTTGGAGAGACCCAAAAAGAAGAAGAAGGACAAAAGCCAGTTGCAATATTACAATTGCAAAGAGATGGGACACTATGCCAGTGAATGCCCAGAAAAGAAGAAGAGCCAAGAAGACAAACAAAAGCTAGTGAAACCCAATATGAGGAAGGATATTAGCCAAGTGATGTGCAACCATTGCAAAAAGTTAGGACATTATGCATCATATTGTCCAGAGAAGCCACCTCAAGACCTCAACCTTATCACATGTTTCAAATGCAAGGAGCTAGGCCACTATGCAAACCTCTGTCCAGGAAAGTTACACCAAGATCCCAAGTAAGACAAGATGTAATCTAGATGGAAATATTTTAAGGGTGGTAGTACCCTAGATGCTTTTGAGCCAACTTGTAACCCTAGCCTTCCCAAATCTCGGGACGAGATTTATTTTAAGGGTGGTAGCCTGTCACATCCCAAGATTTTCCAAATCTTGTAATGTGAAAAATAAATGAATAAAATAAAACTTTATTGATTTTCAGGGTGAGAAGAAACTTTTGAATCCAATTGGAAACTTTCAAACCTATTTGGATCAAATAAAATCCTAAAGGGATTTAAAAAGTTAAATAATCAATAAAGTTAAAAATATTTGGAATTACTATTTTTGGATCCTCTAATAAAAAGATTTGGTTTTCAAATGAGAAGGTAGAAATATAAATAAGGATTATTTTATATAGCCAAATTAAACCTTGGCCAAGCTTTTGAAATAATTTTTTTTGCTTTGATTAAAAGAGTAAAGGTTTATTTAAATAAAATAACGAGTGTTTATTAATAAACCAATTTTATTAAAGTAAAGGTTTTTCCCATTTTAATTAAACATCAAAACTTGATAAATTATTTTAAACAAGTTTTCCAAGTATTTTATATTCACAAATAAAACCTAATGAAGTGTTTGGGTTTTATTTTAGATTTCAAAAATAAAGATTTTAATAAAACAAATCCTATTTGAATTAAATGATTAAGGTCCATTCATTTAATTATTAATGGACCCTAGAATAAAAAAAATATTATTTTATTTTGGACCTTGATTTGTGTTGTTAAAAAGAACTAAAAGGAATGCAAAGTTTAGCAAGGTTTTGAATCCATTTGCGTGTTTGAATAGTTGTTTGAAAATCAAAACAGAAAATCAATTAGAAAAAGAAAAAGACATTCAGAACAGAAAAAAATATGAATCGGACTCGACCCAACCAGCCCAGCCCACTAAGCCCAACAGTCCAGTTCCTCTCACCCCGCAGAAAAACGCTTCACACTCAGGAACTCACCCACTCAGCGACTGACCAGTGGACCCTTGTTCCCTCTCTCTCTCACGCTGCCAAGCGGACCCCACCGCCAGCTCACCTCGTCGTCAACCCGCGACCAGTTCTTCCCCGCTCCTGCCGTTGATTCCTCTGATTAAATTCGTCGTAACGCTGCGTTTATTCCTTGCTGTGATCAAGCCCATTTAATCGCCTCTGCCTCCTCTCCATTTTCCCTCTGTCGCCCCACCTTAGCGTGCCCTCATGCCGCCCAATTCCTCTCCACACCACCCTCTGTCCGACGACGCTCCGACGATGATTCCGGCCAGTATTCACCGCCCCTCGCCTCCTCGACCACACTCACATATTCCCCAAGCCCTGGCACATCTCTCTGCATCCCCAGCTCCCTCGCGCATGCCTCACAGCGCCGGCAACGACATCAATTGACAGCACCGCCATCTGCAAGCAACTCCGGTGAGCCTCATCGCTTGAACCCGTGCGCGCCTCGACCAGAGCCTCATACCATTTTGATCGCCTATGCCTTGTGAACATCCAGGTGCTCGCCATCCACTCGCGAAGGACCCGTAGCCTCGCCCCCGTCGACATCTGACCGCACCCGAGGTCCAGCTCAACTCCGGTGAGCGATTAAGGACGATCTCGTGCGCCCCTTCACCAGCCAGTACCACGTTGAGCATCAGCAAGCTTCGACGATTCTGGTGAGCCACCCCACTCCTCCTCTAGCTTCCTGTATCGCCGGTAACCTCGCCGCCAGAGCGCCGCCGCTGCACAGTCGCCGCCAGCGCCGCTGCTATTTGGTCAAAGCGATAGGAACCGTTAGATCTGCATCTGATGGCTTGGATAGATTGACTAACCAAAGGGGTAAGAGTGAACCTGCGCCGTGCAATGTCAGTTAGATCCAACGGCCTACAGCGCGTGATCCAGACGAAGCGGTATCAGCGAATAGAAACACGCCACGTGTCTCTGTTGAGTTGAATTAGAACAAAATTGATCTATTAGATATGTGATTTTGTAAATTGCATAACTTTTGATCCACACGTCCAAATTTTGAAAATTTTATATCAATAGATTCATAAAAACAAGCCCTAGCCAACCATGCAATTTGTTTAGTAAAAAGTTGCTGGTAAAATGTTTGTTTTTGCAGAATCATTTGTATGCTTGTTTAGGTTATAAAAATTATTCTAAAATGATTTTGGGGATAAAATCTTTGGCAAATGGTGTGTTTTGAACCTAATGACCATAGGAATCACTTTGTGGTTTCAAAAATGTATTTGGAGAAACAAAAGAATGAATCCTTGATTTAAACCAATTCTAGTCAAATAAAAATATGGTTTATTTATTAAAAATGGTTTTGATGGAAAACCTTTGGGAAATGTTTTGTTTTAAACTCTCTGACCCTAAACACAAAGTTTTATGGTTTGAAAACATATTTTGTGAATCCTATAGATTAATGCCTTACTAAAACATTTTTACACCACATAAAATGATACCTTGTTTTAAAAAGGGTTTATAAATTGAAACCTTTTTGCAAATGACTTTGCCACTTTATAAAATGACCAATAGGTGTTCCAAATGTTGATAACCTATTAGAACCCACTTTTACAAATAAAAGAATCTCTTGCATGCTTGCATGCATTATTATATTTTATTATTTTATTTGATGAATTGCTTAAATGGTAGATTAAAATGCTGTTTGCTTGATTGAACTGTAGTGACTTGAAGTGTGTGAACATTGCAAAGATCAAGGAGTGAACTTATACCCTCTACCAAAAAGGCAAGTGATGCTTCATACTTTGTCCCATTATTTTCACTATGCATTAGTGTTATTTCTAATTAAGACTTGCATGGAATTTTACTAAGTATAAACCTTGCTATGGGAAATCCTAGTAGATGAAACCTTAGTAGAAATTTCCTAAGTTAAGATTCCTACTACTATCATGCTTATCTTATCTAATAGAAAACAAGGGTGGAATATATATTCACACTATGGAAAAATTTCTAAGTCTGAGGACTTGTGTTTTGTTTAATAAAACAACTAAGTGAATGAATCACCTGGGTGGAAAGGGACTTGCTTGGTGGTTTTTGGTTGAGTGGTTACACAAGGCCCATTTTTATGGTTTACCTTGTGTATCACACTTGTGGATTGCCACCTAGGAACAAAGAGATTTGAGATGTCAAAATGTTGAGAAGCTTCAAGTGCAACCACTTGGCATTATGGGCTCTGCCTGGATCATATAGGTTGCAATAACTTAGCCAAATGGACAGTTGGTGGTAGGGGAATGATAGGTTGGAGCACGTCCATTCTGGTCTAAGGGAAGGCTTCTGAAAGATCTTGTCTTGGGAAACCAAGTCTTGTGGGGAAAGTGCACCACCTCTGTAGAGTGTAAAATCTAAGTACTTAGCCATGTCCCTAGTAAAGGACAATTTGAGCATCAAGACATGGAAGCTATCAAGAATATCATCATCCAAACTTCTAAAGTTAAAAACTTGTGGTTGAACAAGGGTTAAAGGATCTTCAATCTTTGATTGGTAAATGCCTTGGGTGATTTTTTGTCAAGCAAAAACTTAGAGTTTTCAAATGATAAGGAAAAATCTAGTTTTGAGCAATGCAAGCCTAAAGCTCCACTTAACCAAATGCATATAGATGATAGATTCCACTATACTACCATAGTATCACTTGCCAATACAATTCAAATGTATTGACCCTTGTGGCTGTAACTTGTTATGTTGCAGGTTTAATTGATTTAGTGAAGTGTGTTGATTAGGATTATAAAGTCTACAACCAACATGTCTGCCTGTGGCACTTTGAAGATGAAGGACCCCATGCTTATAGATATTCTGCTGCAATGTAATGTAATAGCCAAATGAGCTATGAAAGATGTAATAAATTATTTTATTCCTGGTTATAAAGTTGTATTATGACCTTTGTTTTTTGATATTACATCTTAACAGTGGATGCTAGCTATTGATCTAGGGACTAGCATTGCAATCACAGGGATCCTTTTCCTTTATAAAGGAGGGATCTTACATCTTGGCACATGCTTACACCATGTAAAGACTATGAACCAGTCACCTTAGCCTCTATCATCATCTAGTTTTTGACTTGTGATACCACTTTAGGCTTAAGGAAATAATGTTTTGTCGCTCTGCATGATTATGGCCATTATGGCTCTCTTAGTTGGTCGCTCCCAGTCCTTTGTTAGCCTCCACTTGTACTAAGTAAGATCTACTCATGCATCCAACTCCTAAGAAACCAAGTTATTCCAAAGAGTCAACTATAAACTCCTATACATGGTGTGTTACACCATTCCAAGTATATTCATGTTTTTATCTATCTTCCAAATTAAACTTGTTATGTGAAAATTAGTGATTAAATCTCTCACAAACTTGATGGCACAATTTATTTCTTGCACCTAATAAACTTGAACCATTGTGTCATCTATGTTGTATATGCTCGCACTTATAAGTTGGGAATTAGCAGAACCATGCTGTCATGGGGAACACTTTCAACACCTGTACATATTACCCAGTTGATATAAAAGGGGAGCTTGTAAGTCCATGGAGTAATATATATATATATATGTGTTAGAGAAATGCCTGGGCGGCTAGCCTATGCCATGCCTAATCATGGTGGAAACTTGCAGCATAACCATAGTGAGAAATCTATGAATCATCTTTAAAAAAAGAGATGCCATGCTCATGGTAAATAAAAGATCGCTGAGATGCTCAGTGTCTGTTTCCTTGTCATTTCTATATGGGTATCTTCTGTGTCAGGGGGCAAGGGGTACCCCGTTGGAGGTTCTCTATGATACACATATATTTACAATGACAAAAAATTGCTTGTGACTAAAGTTGAGTAGCATGAGGAACAACCCTCGTACTCAAGGACATGAAATTGCCAACTTATCATCTGTCAAGCATATATTTCATATTTGTTTCACTTTAACCTTAACCACTTCAAGATGCCTATGATAGGGGAAATGAGAGCTGAAAGCTAATAAGTACCATAATTTTTGGAAGCTCTTTATGAAACTTGAAATCCCTGCTTCCCTCTATGAAGGGCCTTTCTTCTTTACTTTTATGATTGAGTCTCCACCTTCTATCTTTATGCACCAATTAAGAGAGCATAGTTGTCATTCTTAGTTTCATGTGCATTGTCCCAAAACTTATTGATTGATTCATAATGTTGATATTGCTTGTCCTTGAACTATTTGTATCTAGTCACTCTTATGAACTTTGAAGGTGTCCTATGCATTTATGTTTTGCTACCACATGATAGACAAGCCGAATACCACTCTTACTATGTTTTCTATATGTGAAACAAACAAACGTCTTTCAATGCATTGTTATTCATGATCTTTTATTTGTAACTTTTCATGTTACAACATAGTTGCTATGTCTTATTGTTAGAAATACATCTTTCATGCTCATGTTTAGACTACTATGATCCTAGCTATCAATGCTTTACAATACCTTGATCAAGACTGTGATGGTGCATGTCACCTCAAAAATTACTCTTTTTATCACTTACCTACTCGAGGACAAGCAGGAGTTAATCTTGGGGATGATTTATATGTCATAAACGTATCTACAATTTTTGATGATCCATGCTTGTTTAGTATCAACTTTGTTATGTTTTGTCTACACTTCGACGTATTTTTATACAATTTCTGGGACTAACCAATTAACAATATGCCACAGTGCCAGTTGCCTCTTTTCTGCTATTTTTGGTTTCAGAAAATCTTGTGAGGAAAAATTCTCGGAATCGGACGGCACAAAAACCAAAGTTCCTATTTTTCCAAATGCTACATGGACCCGAAGTTGAGACGAAGGGAAGCCACGAGTCGGACACACCATAGGGTGGCGCGGGACCACCCTAGGCCGCGCCAGCCCATGGTGTGGGCCCCTCGAGGATCCACCGACCTTGCCCTTTCGCCTATATATACGTTTCCCCGGGACGTAAACCCTATGCGGATCAGATCTCCACAAAAATTTCCGCAGTGCCACCGCCACCTAAGAGGAGATTCAGCGGACAGAAGTCTCTGTTTTCGCACCCTGCCGAGACGAGGAATTGCCCGAAGATCCATCTCCATCGACTCCACCGCCATCTCCATCGCCGTTGCCGACTCCCATGATGAGGATGGAGTAGTTCTCCCTCGAGGCTAAGGGATCTATCGGTACCTATGTGTTCATCTCTTTCTCGATGCGTGATCATATTGTAGTCATGAGCTTTGTAATCAAGTAGATCTACTCTGCTACTCAAGTGCTTTAATTGTAATCTCTGGTTATCCCCACGTGTGTGAAGTTGACAGTGTGCACACGGTGTGGCACTTAGGCTAGAGATTACAAAAATACTTATCATGAGTTATATTTTTAGTTGGATGTCTCTATGAAATTGTGGTGTTTGTTGGAATCATCTAGCACTCAAAGTGACATGGTTGGGCTTACCTAGATGGGGAATGCAAACTTTAAGGAGAGATTTTGTAGCCCTATCATTGATTGGAGCTGTCCAACCGAAGAGTAGTTCATAGTAGCATAAGAGTATCTCCACTCGGCTACCTAGGATGCCGATCCGGACGCCGAAAATCGGCCCAGTCGCTTACCCATGAACCTTTATTCGTCCGAATTTGGGTGAAGTTTGGTCCGGGCTTCCCAGGCCGTACCCACGATCCTGGGAACGCCCTGGGAACACTGGACGCAGCGAAAACGGGCGTGGGCCAGCTCTGTCAGCGAGAGAAGGCTGAACTCCCGCCACTTTGCCAAGCTCCCGCCCTTTTATTTCTCCCCTCCCGCCTTTCTTCCCCATTCCCCCCACTCCCGCCACTCGGCCGAGCTCCCTCCCACCATGCCGCCCAAGAGTTTCGTCCAACCCAGATCGATCCTCGGCGAGGCTCCAGTGGAGAAGAAGGTGAGGAAGCTGAGAGCGCTGCCGAAGAAGCCGGAGGGCATGTCCTCTGCCGAGTGGGCATCCAAGGAGCACGCCAGGAAGATCATGTCGGACAAAAGATGGGCAGAAAGGAGAGGGCGAAGCCCCGACAAGAACAAGAGCAGGCGGCAGCGAAAGAGCAGGCGATCGTGAGGGCGAAACAGGCTGCGGCGACGAGGTCGGCATTGATGGCGGCGCCGTATCCACCCCACTAGGGAAGCCAGGAAAGCGTCGGCTTGCCTGCCGGATTCTCGCCGATCGCGCTAGCCGGCTTCCAGGAAAGCCAGGCAATTTCTCGCCAGATATACTCCTCGTCCCCCGAGTTCTACGGTGAGTCCAACCCCAACATGGTCTTCCCCTGCCCGCGTCGTGCCCTCCTTCGGCCTTCAACGTGGACATCAACATCCCCTACTCCACACCTCTCTGGTGTTTGTAGGCCCCGCGCTGCGCCACGACACACTGTGTTTCGACGGAAGCTCGGTGCAAGCAACCTACGGCGAAACCAACGCGCGCAACATGCTCGGCGGAATGCCGGCCGCCCAGCCGGCCGGCGTGTAGGCCGAGACATACATGGAGGGCATGATCATCCAAGGCTCGGCCTCCAACCACCCCTCCTTCTTCACGGAAGAACAGTCCCGGGCCGACACCGAGCATGGAATCGAGTCTCAGGATTTCGCCGACCTCGACGCCAAGGAGATGCAGGATGAGCCGACACAGGCAGAGGACGCCGAGGGTGAAGCCGTGCTGCTGGCAAAAGGAGAGAAGGGCAAGAAGAAGCCGGGCACTTCGGCGTCGGACGCGCGAATCAAGTGGATCGTGGTCGAGGACACCTGTCTCGCCGAATCATGGAAAACGGTGAGTATGGATCTGATCACCGGTGCCAACCAGAATTCCGACAACTATTGGAGGTGCGTGAAGCTAGCGTTCGACGAGCGTAGCATTTGCGACCCGAAGTATAGCAAAATTCACATGGAGCGAGGGGAGAAGGCTATTACCAACCATTGGGCGATCATCCAGACTGCATGAAGAAAGTGGCATAGCTGCGTGGAAGAGGTGGAACGCACACAAGCCAGCGGGAAAAACATGGACAACAAGGTATTCGCGAACGCTAGCTTCATCGTGCACTCGCTTCCATTTTGACACACTTGACACACTTCCATTTTGCATCTTCGTCGTGCACTCACTTTGTTTGTAGAGGACATGAAGACGGAGTTCAAGTTCCACCATGTGTTTCAGGAGATCGAGAGCTGGGAAAAATGGCGGGACACTCGCTTGAGCTTCTCCAAGAACAAGGAAGGCGTATACAACCCGAAGGCCCCTCCCGCTGCTGCTGGCGAAGGAAGGCCAGAGATCGTCCAGAAGAAGGTGAAGATGCTCAAAGCTTCCGGACCTCCCGCCGAGCGTCTCCAGGCTTCGCTCGAGAAATGCATCGCCGACATGAGGGCACACGCCGAGAAGACGGCCGAAAAGACCGACGAGCGGTGGAAGCAGTTGATCGAGACACAAGGGGAAAAGGTGGCCCTCCTCAAGGACAACTACGCCGCCAAGAAGCGGAACACGAACCTCAAGTTCCTGATGGGCGGCAAGGACATGTCGAAGATGAGCTCACCGGTCAAGGCCTGTTACATGGCACAATGCCAGGCCATCCTCCAGGTCGAGATCACGCCTTCCGCTGAGCCGAACGCCCCTGCGCCAAACGCCCCTATGTCGAGCTCTGCTTCGACCTCCTCCAACCAGTCGGCGTCCGCCGGCGAGACGTCCGACCCCGCCGCGTCGACCATGCCATAGGAACCCATCCCCGTCGACGACTAAGAGTTGGCCGAGTCATTTTCCGTGTTCTGTAATAATCTGTCGCCGAACATTTGGGCGTTAATTATGTAGAACACCTTTTGGCCGAGCTCTCGCCGACGGTAACAATAAAAATTCAAATATGTCGCCATTTTCTGTTTGTCTGGGAACTTGGCCTAGGAACGCGAGTGTGAAACTCGGCGCTCCCAGGCTAAAAATGTGTTTCGTCCGGCCAAAGAAAGGTCTGGATTTCGCCCAACGAGTGGAGATGCTCTAATGAGGAGAAGATATTTATATGAGAGTGTCCACTACTAAAAGTATGATCCCTAGGCCTTGTTTCTAAGCATTGAAACACCATTTACAACTAGACATGTTACATGTTTGCTTGCTGCCATCTTTATTTCAGATTCCAACTACCACTTATAATCATCCATATTACATGTATTTCACTATCTCTTCACCGAACTAGTGCATCTATACACCTGACAAGTGTATTGGGTATGTTGGGGACACAAGAGACTTCCTGTATCTTGATTGCAGGGTTGCTTGAGAGGGATACCTTTGACCACTTCCCTAAGTTCGATAAACCTTGGGTAATCCACTTAAGGGAAACTTGCTGCTGTTCTACAAACCTCTTCACTTGGAGGCCCAACACCGTTTACAAGAATAAAAGCGTGTGTAGACATCACGCCGCCACTATTAGGCTTCCCGTGTTGCGCTTTGTCAAACCCAACATCTTGCACCGTCCCGCGAGTCCTCCATCGCCTTCCTCGCCGTCTCTCTGTAGATCCCCGCCAGGATGATGTCAGGGTGACGTCACCATGCGCGGTCAATGTAGTCAAAGATCATAGTGGGTCCCCCATCGCTGATGTGGGAGACGATTTGGTGGAGGCCCCACCAGTCTGTGACTTTGGGGTACGTTTAGTGTAATATCGCAAAAATATTAAACTTGGATCATCAAACTCTAATCATCAAAATTAGGGTTAACAAAAACTTTTCCAATTAAAAGTATGAAAGCATTCACATGTGTGTGTATTAAAATTTGGATTCTTTTGAATTGCCATGGTTTTGTGTTTCTTTGCTTGTAAAATGATTCTTAGGTGAAATAAACATCATCTAAACAATCCCCAAACTTTTCCAAAGACAAACAAGTCAAAACAAACAAATTAGGTGAATGGTCACTTTGGCCAAATTAACTCCCATGCCTACTTTGGCTATTCTTAACTTTCAGAACTTAACAGAAACATGTATGGATCTTTGCACCCCTTGATAGTACTCATAATAAGGTACCAAGGCCCACTTTGTGATCATCCAAAAACATTCAAATGCTTAGTTTAAATGACAATTTAAAATTTAATCAATTTCATATGGGAAGATCCCACTATTTCAAAAACCACACAAACAAGCTCAATTTTCAAAACCCAAGCATCCACAGAATCCTCAACACATGCCTAGCACACCCACCAAAAATCTTTTCAAAATTCAAAACTCAAGTTCATGCGGCCATTTCATCAAATAGGTTGCAGATTCAAATCAACAAAATCAAAAACACTATGTTGAGCAGTGTTTTGGGCCAACCTTGTTCCCTCTCTGGTTACAACTAGCCTTAGTAGATTATCTAGCACCCTTAACTAACCTCTAGCATCACTGTGAGCTTGCCAATGCCATCAATGGTGAGGAGGCTGAGAGCACACTTGTCACCCCAGTGTGGACATCAAGCTAGGAGAAGAACTAGCCGTGCCAACCTTGTCTAGCATGCAGCCCATGCCTCACCGCCCCCTCTCAACCAGCCCTAGCTCTAAGACAGCGACCAGAACTGCCAGGAACACCGCGACCGTGCCGCTATCGACCATGCTGACACGCACCGCAGAGCACGCACCGTTCCCACGCAACCCGACCACCTCGAGCGCTCGCCGCCCGCCAGCATGCACCCCACCATCCCAGGAGACCACTAGACATGTTCGTTTCACCGCCCGTACCCCGTAGCCACCGATCGCCGCGGAGTTCGCCGCCTCTGCCTCGCAGAGCATCGCACGTTCCCGACCGATTGCCACCGCCCCTACACGCGCATTCAAGCTCTAGAGCATCGCCAGGAGACCGCCCGTCGATCGCCAACCTCGGCCATGCCTCTATCCGCCCATAGCCGTGTCGCCACCGTCGCCTGCCCATCCCTCTCGGTCTCGCCGTCGAGCCTATAAAAGGAGACGACCCCCGCTCGATTTCTTCACACCATCTCACTCCCCTCACCTCACTGAACCTTCCACCCCTTAGCTGGAGCACGAGGAGCAGTAGTTCGCCGGAATTGCGCTGGAGCAGGTCGCCTCTGGAGAAGAAGGGAGCCATTGATTTCGACCACCCCCGGAGCTGCCGCGACCATCCCTGAGTTCGCCGTCATCACTGGAGCCCCATTATTCCCCCTATGCACCCCCACCGAGCCGCTAGGGTTCAAGCTTGCCGATGACATGTTCATCGTCGACGACGACCCTCAGCCTTTGATCTCACTTCTAATCCAACGAACCAAATCGCCCCGTACCACTTAGCATGTTATGAGCCACTGACTGGTAGACCCCCCTGTCAGTTGAGCCCCGCGCTGCGGAGTGACACTGGGCCGGCCCATTAACATCTCCTGTGCAGCCCAACCGTTTGAATTTAGCTTTTTCTATTTTAATTCAAACTCAGTTCTATACCTAGTTTCAAAAATCAAGCCAGCTCGATTCAGTGAACCAAATTGCATGAAACTAATTTTGTTAGAAAGGTACTGAAATGCTTAATCCAAGCCCGTTGGATTCAAATCATTTGGATCTGTAGATCAACCTTGGTAAAAACAACAAGGCATAAGCTTTTCTCCATTCAAACATTTTTCAAATTTCAACCATAATAGCTTTTGAGTTGATTCCAACTCTCAAAAATCATATTTGATCATACCTTTCAGAATATATAAAAACATTTGGGTTTACTTACAGAAATAATGTTCAAGTAATAAAAGAATGCCACATAGGCATTTCTAGTCACTTTAATTATTTAAAATAAAAAGGTTAAACCTTATTAAATTGTGACACCACTTTAAATCACATTCTCATATACTGAAATATGTGGTGATGACATGTGTCAACATGATCCCATGTTTGAGTTGGAGAATATTAAATATTAATTAATTTTCAATGAGTAGAAATTACTTTTCTAAAAATAAAATAAATAAGACAAATGCTTTAATCTTGTAATATATGTGATGATGCTAGATCATCTATAGAACACCTTTGTGTGATGATTGAAAATAGTTAATATTGTTTGGTGATTGTGTACCTCGTATGTATTTATAGACCCTAGTACCGACCAAGGGTACGAGAAGGAAGGAGGATACTACGAAGAAGACGCCGAGGAGAACTTCAACCATTGCTCTGCACAAGGAAAGCCTAATACTACTAGTTGATTGAGAAAGCTAACACTTGCAAGATACTCTACTTTAGCCAGCCTTACTAATCAAGTTGACATATGCAAGGTAATACTTGCTTGCTACCATGCCAACTATATGCCTTAAGCATATGTGATCATACCCACTTGATAACCCAATCCTAGTTTTACTTGCAATCTTTATACTTTATTTCTTTATCAAAGATTTCTCTTAGAGTTTACTTAAGTGATTTGTAGATTCTAGGAAGATAATTGAAGGTTGCATAAAGAGCATTAAATTTGGCCTAATCTAGATAATCTTGATGTCATCCTAAGGCATGCGATTGAACTTAGTTAAACTCCACTTGTTTACCACCCATTTGTAGATGCTAGTGCTAAGCATAAAACTTTATCAACTTTAGATGGGAATACTTGGAGAAAATGGTTATAAAAACCTTAGAATGATGAGTCATTCTACTGAGATGTTTTGACATGTGTTTCCGAACACCAGATGATTTTGATGATGAAAATGTTGAGGCATGACCCTTAGCCCTTTATAAAACTGATGGTTGCCTGGATGCGATACCATTCCAATTTTACCGTACAACCACAATACCTGAAAATTGGGTAGGGCTTGACTGGAAACTTATATACCTTAGTATGGGTTCCCTCACGGCCAAGGTCTGAGCTGAGGCTATCTTGTGAAGATTTGTCAGCACCCGGATTTTTAATCCCAGATGCCTGTTATGCCATACATCGCAATCCCAGAATTACCATTTTTGCGAGACATAACAGAATTGGATACCACAGTACATCATCCATTACAAACCATACATAAGTTCTTACACAAATAAGGATCTCATGATCTAGTTCTTAATACAACTTCAAGCAGTGGAACACGTAATATTAACGATAGTGTAGGCGAAGCTCCATCTTCGGGGTCACAGGAAATGCTGACGATGGGAGATGATCCTAGTTGTCGTAACCTTCCTGGGGTCCATCCTCCAGGTACTCCTCTTCATAGTCTGGCCACGGGAATAGCCAGGGACAAAGCCATGAGTACTCTTTAATTACTCGCAAACTAATACTAACAAGTGAAGGGTTTTTTGGTAATAAGATAGTAGGCTCTAGGGTTATTTTGCAAAATCCAAATTTATCTCTACCAAGTTTAGAAGCAACGAATGCTAGTTGAAATTTTATAACACCTAAGTGGGAACTTGTATCTCATATCACAACCCTGTTGTGGTCAAGTCAAAGTCTCAATTCATTTGACAAGTTCTTTTAAAACATCTGACGGGGGAACAATATGGCCACTCCAACTGTCCATAACCGCGGACGCGGCTATTCGAATAGTTTGACACTCTGAAGAGATTGTACACTTTCACCACAACATTCGATACATCTGTCAGGAACAAATCCTGAATTCACCATACTCAGTATGCGGATAATCAATCCTAACCTTTCAATTACACGCCCTAGTATAAGCACCTCCCCTGTGAGTTTGGCCTCCCAACCATGACCAATTGTCATCTTGGGTACTGCATAGGTGGACAACCTTCACAAGGTAACCTCAGCTCAGACCTCGGCCGTGAGGGAACTAATACTAAGGTATATAAGTTTCAAGTTAAGCCCTACCCAATCTTCGGGTATTGTGGTTATACGATAAAATTGGAATGGTATCGCATCCAGACAACAGTCAGTTTTATAAAGGGCTAAGGCTCATGCCTCATCATTTTCATCATCAAAATCATCAAGTGTTCGGAAACACATGTCCAAAACATTTCAATAGAATGATCCATCATTCAAAGGTTTTCATAACCATTTTTCCACCAAGTATTCCCATCTAAAGTTGATCAAGTTTTATGCTTAGCACTAGCATCTACAAGTGGGGGTAAGAACTAATGAGGGGTGGTAAGATAGTGGAGTTTAACTAAGTTTAATCTTATGCCTTAGGATGACATCAAGATTATCTAGCTTAGGCCAAATTTTATGCTCTTTATGCAACCTTCAATTATCTTTCTAATATCTACAATTTACTTAAGTAAGCTCTAAGTACTAGCTTTGATAAAGAAATAAAGTATAAATCTTGTAAGTAAAACTAGGATTAGTTTATCAAGTGTATATGATCACATATGCTTAAGGCATATAGTGGTCATGGTAACAAGCAAGTATTAGCTTGCATAAGTATCAGTATAAGCTTGCATTAGTAGGGTATCTTGCAAGTGTTAGCTTGCATTGGTCAAGTTGATTAGTAAAGCTTGCTAAGTTAATAGCTTGCAAGTATTGGCTTGCCTTGTGCAGAGCAGTGGTTGAAGTTCTCCTCGGCTTCTTCTTCGTAGTATACTCCTTCCTCCTCGTATCCTTCGTCGGTACTAGCGTCTATGAATAAATACGAGGTACACAATCACCAAACAATACTTAACTACTTGCAATCATCACACAAAAAGGGTCCTATAGATGATCTAACATCATCTCTAACATTACAAGATTAAGGCTTGGTTTAAATCCTTTTATTTTTAGAAAAGTAATTTCTACTCATTGAAAAACTACTTAAGATTTAATATTCTCCAAACCAAACATGGGATCATGTTGACACATGTCATCACCACATATTTTAGTCCATGGGAATGTGATTTAAAGTGGTGTCACAATTTAATAAGGTTTACCCTTTTATTTTAATTAAATAAAGTGACTAGAAATGCCTATGGGGCATTCTTTTATTACTTGAACATTATTTCTGTAAGTAATCCTATATATTTTTATATATTATTAAAGGTATGGTTAAATGTGATTTTTGAGAGTTGGAATAAACTCAAAAGCTATTATGGTTTAAATTTGAAAAATGTTTGAATGGAGAAAAGATTCTGCCTTATTATTTTTACCATGGATGATCTATAGATCCAAATGACTTGAATCCAACGGGCTTGGATTCAGCACTTCCAGACCTTTCTAAAAAAATTAGTTTTATTCGATTTGGTGCACTGAATGGACCTGGGTTGATTTTTGAAACTGGGTACAGAAGTGTGTTTGAAATAAAATGGAAAATGTTAAATTCAAATACCTGGGCTGCGCGGGAAGCGATACTGGGCCGGCCTGCTAAGCACAGCGCTTACGCGGCTGGTTAAGTGGCTGTCCCCATGCGTCAGTGAGACAGGGGGTGCGAAGCGGTATGGGGCGATGTGGTGCGTTCGATCTGGTTCTAATCCAACGGCTGAGAGTCATCGTCGACGTTGGGCAACGTTGGCGAGACAGAAACCTAGCACGGCCAGTGGGGATCGTTGGGGGCTCACCGGGGTTCAGGCGAGGGTCGGCGATGCGGGCGAACGATGAAGTCGACGACGGCGGACCTCCTGTTACCGGCAACTTCTCCCGGGGCGTCTCCAATCGCTGGCTCCCTTCTTCTCCAGCAGCGGCAGACTCCGGTGAAATTCCGACGAAGTGCTGCTCGCCTTGCTCCGGTAACGGGGTGGCACCATCAGTGAGGAGAGGGGAGTGAGATGGTGTGCTCAATTCGGCTGGGGGTGGCATCTATTTATAGTGGAGCGAGGGGACCGACGGGGCGCAAGGTGAGCTCGTCGTGGTCGACGGTACAGACGGCTATCGGCGTGGGCGATGGTAGGGGGCGGTGCGGTGCTCCCTGGCGATGCTCAATGACACGGTGGCGAGACGTGGGGCGGTGTGGTTTGGTCGGAACGCGACGGTGCTCTACGCATGCCCGACGGAAGATTTAATGGCGCATAGCACGCGTGGTCCGCGCGGCGGCGAACGAGCGTGTCTGCGGGGTTGCTGGGACGGTGGTGATCACGTATTCACGCGGCGAGGGCGACGTGCGGTCTGTGGGCGTCGGTCGAGCGTGGCGCATGGGGCGCGCTCTCGGCATGGTTGCTGGCAAGCTTGGCATGGTCCGTGCGCGTGGTCCAGTGGCTGGCAGGGTTCGAGCGGTGGACAGGGAGTGGCGGTGGAGTGCTGGCTGCCTCCTAGACATGTTGTTTAGGCGTGCTTGCTCTGGCTAGCTAGCCATTGTCGGCTGGCAAGGGGATGCTCGGGTTGGAATGCCATGGGGCAAAGGGTAGGGGCTAGGGTTTGTCTAAGCACTGGTTGGCACTAGGGGAGGCAAGGGTGATCAATGGTGAACATTGCTTAGCCCAATTACTGCTCCAAACAGTGAAGTTAGGCCAGTTTGATTTGTTTCTGCCAAGTGTTTGATGAAATGGCCGCAAGAATTCAAGTTTTGAATTTTGAAAATATTTTTGGTGGGTGTGCTAGGTTGGTGCTGGTGAGTCTACAGATGCTTGGGTTTTGAAAGTTGAGCTGGTTTGAGTGGTTTTTGAAAAAGTGGGATCTTCCCATATGATAAAGATTCAATTTTGAACTGTCATTTAAACTATGCATTTAAATGTTTTTTGGATGATCACAAAGTGGGCCTTGATACTTTGTTATGAGTACAATCAAGGGGTGCAAAGATCCAGAAAAGTTTCTGTTAGGTTCTGAAAGTTTGAGACAGCCAAAGTAGGCATGGAAGTTAAATTGGTCAAAATGCCACTGCTCAAGGTGTCGAGGTTTAATACATACCCCAAACTCAGAAACAATATAGGACAGTCCCCGAGCCACTGCTCAAGGTGCCGAGGTTTGATACATAACCCAAACTCAGAAACAATATAGGACAGTCCCCGAGCCACTGCTCAAGGTGCCGAGTTTTAATACATAACCCAAACTCGAAAACAATATAGGGCAGTCCCCGAGCCACTGCTTAAGGTGCCGAGGTTTAATACATAACCCAAACTCAAAAACAACATAGGGCAGTCCCCGAGCCACTGCTCAAGGTGCCAAGGTTTAATACATAACCCAAACTCAAAAACAATATAGGGCAGTCCCCGAGCCACTGCTCAAGGTGTCGAGGTTTAATACATAACCCAAACTCAAAAAACAATATAGGGCAGTCCCCGAGCCACTGCTCAAGGTGCCGAGGTTTAATACATAGTTGATACTTTGTCCTGGAGCATTACTTTACAACGTGTCGTAGATGACTCCTACGAGTAAAATGGACGAAGTAAAGCTACATTCCATGGTCTTTTCGATTCTTCGCCGGCTTTGTCTGCCTTGTTCTTTTCTGGTGACTGAGCATCAATTAGGTAATACGCATCATTGTGCAATGCTTTGCTCACGATGAACGGTCCTTCCCACGGGGGTGATAGTTTGTGCATGCCGGTTGTACGTTGCACTAGAAGAACCAAATCTCCTTCTTTAAACACTCTTGGATTTACTTTCTTGCTGTGATATCGCTGCAAGTCCTGCTGATAAATAGCTGATCTTAATAGTGCCAACTCCCTGGCTTCTTCTAGCAGATCGACATCATCTTGCCGAGCTATTTCATTTACCTCAGCGGTTGTATACTGGGTAACCCTTGGCGAGTCATGTATTATGTCGGCTGGAAGCACAGCTTCTGCCCCATATACTAGAAAAAATGGTGTATACCCTGTTGATCTATTTGGGGTAGTTCTGAGGCTCCATAGTACTGCCGGTAGTTCCTCAATCCAACACCCTGCCGACCTTTGCAGTGGTTCGACGAGTCGTGGTTTTATTCCGGACAGTACTAGTCCATTAGATCTTTCTACTTGCCCATTAGATGCTGGGTGAGCCACCGAGGCGACATCTAGTCTTATGTGCTTTTCTTGACAGAATCTAGTGAAGGCCCCTTCAGCAAAGTTTGTACCATTGTCTGTAATAACACTTTGTGGGTAACCATATCGCAAGATAATATCTTTGAGGAATTTTACTGCTGTGGGCCCCATCACATTTATTTATTGGTTTTACTTCGATCCATTTGTGAATTTGTCGACCATGACTAAGATGTGGGTCATCCCGCCTCGGGTCGGCTTGAATGGTCCCACCATATCTAAGCACCATACAGAAAATGGCCAAGTAATTGGTATCGTTTTTAACTCGGACGATGGCATATGTATCTTGCTGGCATATCTCTGGCAACCATTACATTTTTCGACCAGTTCTTTGGCCTCTTTCAACGCTATTGGCCAATAAAACCCATGCTTGAATGCTTTGGCCACTAAAGCTCTGGACGAGGCGTGATGCCCGCATTCTCCTTGATGTATAGCCAGGAGGATCTCCTGGCCTTCCGCCGAGTTCACACATCTTTGCAACACGCTTGTGATGCTCCTTTTATACAGCTCATTGTTTAGGATTGTATAAGCTTTAGCTCTTCTTAGTGTCTGTCTTGCCAATACCTCGTCATTCGGCAAAATCGCATCTTTAAGGAAATAAAATATGGGTTGCGCCCATGTTGGTGTGATTTTTTCTGGGGTAATCTCACTATCTATTTCCATATTTTCCGCCGACATAACTACCTCGAATTTCCCCATATCCATCCTTGCATCGGCCGGGTTCATTTTTGGAAATTCCGGGTTACATTCCTTGTCAATTTCCATCGGCACACTATCTTCTCTTGATTTTGCCGGAATAAAGATGGATTCGGACTCTGGTGATGGTGTTATTGATGGTTTCCTCAGGTGCTCTAGGGCGATACCTAGGGGAATTGATTGTCTGGTTGATCCGATTTTTGACAATGTGTCTGCGGCGTCGTTTTCTGCCCGAGGTATATGATGAAATTCACATCCATCGAAGTATCCACTGAGTTTTTGCACATGAAACCTATATAAGGCCATATTGGCATCTAACGCATCCCAATTGCCTGAGACTTGTTGTACTACTAGATCTGAATCTCCGTAGCATAAGATTCGGTGTATGCCAATCTCTTTCGCCACCTTCAATCCATGGACCAGTGCTTCATATTCGGCTACATTGTTTGATGCGGCGAAATGTATTTGCAACACATATCTCAGCTGATCTCTTTTTGGCGAGGTTAACACTATTCCTGCCCCCAAACCATTTCTTAGTTTGGAACCGTCGAAGTGCATTGTCCAATTCGGATCTGGTAATGGTGGCTCATACTGTACCTCGGCCCAATCTACGAAGAAGTCGGCCATAGCCTGAGATTTGATTGCATCTCGCCTATCGAATTGCGGAGCATAAGGTGACAATTCAATTGCCCATTTTGCTATTCGGCCACTTGCATATTTGTTGCTCAATATGTCGGCTATGGGTGCTTCACAGATCACTTTGATGGGGTGCTCTTCGAAGTAATGTTTAAGTTTCTTTGCTGACATGTATACCCCATATGCCATCTTCTGATAATGTGGGTTTTTTGTTTTGAGGCTGATAGTACCTCGCTTAGGTAATACACCGGCCTTTGTACTGATTTATCATCTTTAATTCGTTCCACCACGATCACAGCGCTTACTACTCTGTTCGTGGCGGCTATGTAAAGTAACATAGGCTCTTTCGACAATGGAGAAGCCAGGATTGGCGCTGTGACCAACATCTTTTTCAATTCATGGAACGCATTGTATGCTTGTGGTGTCCAAATGAACTTATCAGATTTTTTCATCAGTTGATAAAGTGGTAATGCTTTCTCTCCCAACCCACATACAAATCGGCTAAGCGAGGCCAAGAAACCTGTGAACTTATGTACGTCATTTAGACATCTCGGCAATTCCATCCTTTCTACTGCTCTTATCTTAGTTGGGTTGGCCTCTATGCCTCGGCTAGATACGAGAAAACCGAGTAGTTTTCCAGCTGGCACACCGAAAGTGCAATTTTCCGGGTTAAGCTTCATTCAGAACCTTCTCAGGTTCGCGAAAGTCTTCCGGATATCATCTAGTAGAGTTTTGCTTTCTTTGGTTTTGATAACCACATCATCTACATACACTTGTGCATTCTTTCCTATCTGGTCATGCAGACATTTTTGCATACATCTCTGATACGTTGCCCCCGTGTTACGCAGGTCGAATGGAATGGTGCGATAGCAATAAGCCCCGTACGGGGTAATAAACGCATTCTTTATTTGATCAGCCGGATTTAACGGTATCTGGTGAAAACCAGAATACGCGTCTACAAATGATAATAGTTCACAACCAGCGGTCGAATCAATGACTTGGTCTATTCTAGGTAAAGGAAAAGGATCTTTTGGACACGCCTTGTTCAGGTTCGTGTATCAATACACATTCGCCATACAATGGCTACATTTGGATCATCCTTCTTCTTTTCCACTAGCACCGGGTTCGATAACCAATCCGGATACATCACCTCCATGATGAACCCGGCCGCAAGGAGCCGAGCTATTTCATCCCCTATTATTTTTCTCCTGTCTTCGACAAAGTGGCGGAGAGGTTGCTTCACCGGCCTTGCTCCTGGCCTTACATTCAGAGAGTGCTCAGCCAACTCCCTCGGCACACCTTGCAGATCCTGAGTTGACCATGCAAAGATATCCCGATTCTCACGGAGGAAGTTGGTGAGCTCGCTTTCTTTTTTAGCATCTAGGCCGGCACCAATGGTGACGGTGCGCTCTGGGAACTTCTCATCTATCTGGAACTTTTTTGTTTCTTTAGTCGGCTGGAAAGAGACACTTCCATGCGGATTGGCCAATGCCGGCATATTCAGTTGTGCCGACTGAGCGAGGGCTGCTACCTCCTGAATCCTTCTTTTTTCTCTTGCTATTACCAATGACTCGGCCAGATTTGATCCGGCTGAAGCACATTCCATTGACTTCCTGTAATCTCCTGCTACTGTTATCACCCCTTGTGGTCCGGGTAACTTCATTTTCAAGTAAGTTATGTGGCAGCTGCCCATGAATTTGGCCAATGCCGGCCGTCCGAGTAGAGCATGATAACAACTCTCTAGATCCACCACTTCAAACTCCAAATTTTCTGCTCTGCAGTTATCTCTTGTGCCGAATAACACATCCACTCGAACCTTTCCAATTGGTTTGCATGAAAGCCTTGGTACTATCCCATGGAATGTGGTCCTCGTGGATTGCAGCATATTCCGCGATATTCCGAGTTTATGCATTGTATCTTTGTACATGATATTGATACTGCTCCCATTGTCAATGAGTACTTTTGAAAATTTCACATTAATGCTCGGTCCAACAAATGTCGGATCTAGTATGAGTGCGTACGACCCCGGATTCGGCATTATTTTGGGGTGATCCTTTATGCTCCAAGTTATTTCCTGATCTGACCAAGGCACATATCTTGGTACTGCCGGCATAACTGCATTTACTTCCATATGCCGGCGCTGTACACTTTGCCTGTCTTGCTTTTCTGTTGTGAACACGCAATATGATTGATGATGTTCCCTGTAATCATTGCGTCCACTATTTCCTGGGTTCGTCGTTCCATCCGGACCCTGATTTATCACTTGATGCACTGCATCCCTCCGGTCCGAGTTATCATACCTCGGGGGAGAAGGTGGTAACATTAGTTGCTGTGCATTTGCTCCAGTCAACTGTGGCTGATGCTGCTGATGTGCCTGGTGGGATGTTGCTTGCATGCCTGCCGGGTTACCCATTGCATTTTTCATCCAGGCACACTGCCGAGTCGTATGATTGGCCGGCTTGGCCGGGTTTGAAGTGTGAAATTTACACGGTTGATCTAACATAGACTCAAATGTGTACTTCAGCCTTTCCTGCCATTGCTTCTTCTGTTCTGGTGTCCACTGTCTTTTCCCTTCATTCCTTGGTGTCCATTGCTGAGGACCATTCTTTTGCCGTTGATTGTTTCCGTGACTCGGCTGATCTTGCACTACCGCTGCCACCTGATTTGAGCCATATCTATAATCCGGTCTTTCTTCTCTTCTTCTCCCTCTTAACTCATTGCGCCTTGATGACCCGGCCGCATCTCTTGCATATTGATCTTGAAGTTCCCGATGATCTGCTGACATTAATTCTGGTTGTGTCGGATCTCCCAATGCATAGGAATCCGCTATCCTGATGGTTTCTTCCAAAGTGGTTGGCATATCTCTTTGTAATCTCTGCCATAGTACACTGCCATAGCGGCATCCTTGAGCGAACCAAGTTATCGCCTGTGATTCTATAACCCCCTCGCATGAATTCCTGAGATTACACCACCGAGTCAAGAATTCTCTGTCTGTCTCATTCGGCCTTTGCTTGCACATGGCTAGCTGCTGCAGCTTGTTTGGCCTTTTGTAAGTACTGGTGAAGTTGCTAACGATCATTTCTTCAAAATCCAACCAACAGTTGATACTGCCTGCTGGCAGGTTATTCAGCCATACTCTAGCTGGTCCTTCCAACTTTTGCGGGACATATCATACTGCCCATCGCAAGTTTCCGCCAGCTATTTTTACAGCAGTGGCATAATCAATCAACCAATCCTGCGGTTTGGTGCTCCCATTATATGTTTTTGTGCCTCTTGCCAGCTGAAAGTTCGGCACTGGCGGCTCGCCCATGATCCGTGGTCCGAAGCATGCCGGGCCTGGTGGACCTTGTTCTTCTAACAACTCGGACCGGTATAGCCGGTCCAGCTTTACTCTCGCATCACTTGACGGCAAAAATCTATACAGAATTCTCTCCTGCATTCCATAGTGGTTATTTCCACCATGAACCGCATATTCCATCTCGGAATAACCATCATTATACCTCTCATTCACCTGATTGTGGCGAGCTGGTATCACTTCTCTTTCCTGCTGAGGTTCATATCTCGGTTGTGGATTGGGTGGCGGTTCTCTCCTTCCTTCAGCCGGGATATTATTCTCGTGATTTCCTCTTTCGAGATCTCCATTACCTCGCCTTCTGTTGCCTTTATCGGCACAGTCGGGGTTTCTCTCGCCACTGTTACCTCGGCTTCCATTGCCTCTGTTTTCATTTGCTTTTCCGGCTATCGCCGAATCATATGGAACAATTTGCTTATTTCTTTTTCCCGAAGTTACCGCTCTGTCTTTCCGCGCATTGTTTCTAGGCGAGGATGCTGCTGCCATAGATAAGGCAGGTGCTGCACCAACCGAATGAACCATTCGTGAAGCACCAGGCCTTGTCGGGTCTGCCATGAGAATTTCTTCATTCTGCTGGTTCGCAATGCGACCAGTTCATTCACTCTCTCTTGCTATTTTTTCCGGGTTTCGCCGGTCAATCCTTCTAACTCTAGTGCAGCGGCATTTGCCGCCCTCAGGTTCTTTGCCGGGTACTGTACCTCGGCAAGCCTAGATCAACTGATTCTGCCTTATGAGCATCATGCTCTTTGTTGATATCATCTATGAGGTTCTTCCCTCTTAATCTTAATTCGTCGACCCGCTCGGGGGCGACGTCAAGCTTGTTTGCCCTAGCATATTATCGCAGGGTCCTGTTTAAGGACTCCTGCAATGCTGACACCTTTTTTGCCTCTACCAACACTTTTTGCCTGGTCTCTTCTAACTCTGTCTGAGCATTAGCCGGATCAAGTATCGACGCTACAGGTGTAGTTAGATTATCTATAGTTGCCTGAAGAATGTTTTCTGGTCTTTCCAGAGGTGGCCCTCTTACCCTTGGTGCCTTTGGTGTCGTATCCTGCACCTCGGGTGGGTTGGTCGCTGAAGGAATTACCTCGGTGGGCTATGGAGCTGCCTGCTTGGTGGCCACCTGCACACCCGTCGTCGGATCTTTGCTTGATCCGGCGCTTGCTGTTCCCGCCTGCACCCCGGCTGCGACCATCACCTCGACGCTGCTGACGGGCGCACTCCGCGCGGACCGTTTGCGGCGCTAAGGGGAGGCTCTCCTGCAACAACAACTTGGTGAGGATAAACACCGGAGGTGTCGACCCCGACGTAGATCTGGTGCATGCCCAAGTTGATGAAGACGCCGTTGCACGGAGGAGTTTTTCCCTTGAAGCTGCTTGCGTTGTCGCTGACGTAGTCACAGAGATCAAATCTCCGGACTAAGCCAGAGACAACGCGCTCGCCAGTGTGGATGAAGTTTGCCGTCCGGATCATGACTCCAGCTAGCACTGCTGCTGGCCCCACGGTGGTCACCAACTGTCGTGGTGGTGGCACGGCAGATGCCATGGGTAGGCTAAAGTATGGGGCCAGTGGATGCTAGAGGGATCTAGGGAGGGAAGATGTAGTTGATTCTACACACATAAGACTAATGTAAACATCTTTATTTCTCCTTTCTTGGGCTACAAGTGCTCCTTGAGCTGTATACAAGTGGAGAGGAAGAACTTTACCAGCCTAAAGGTACCAAATGAGTCGATGCCCTTCTTAGAGTCCAAGCCTCTCCTTATAAAGGGGAGCCCTGGGCTCCTCTAGGGCTGACGTGGCAAGCATATTGGAAGAATATGCTTGTCCCAATATAGTAACTCGGCGGCCTCCTTTCCGTGTCGCCCTTCTAATGACGGCAAGGTTCCAGAGGACCCCGCCTGCACGCTTCGGGCTTCAGGACTGTCACCTTCGTGACCTCCTTCTGCCCTTCTGTCGCTCTGCGCCTTGTCCTTTGTGCTTGGCTCTGCTCAGATTCTTCCTAGCCCGTGACTAGAGTTTGACTATAGGCATCTCCTTCTCCTGCAAGCTTCATATCATTCGGCTCTGCCTCGCTTAACTCGGCTTGGCCTTCACCTGCATTCAGATTATTCGGCCTAACCCGGCCGACTTACACAGTATGTCGGCCGGGTAACGCCTTGCTTTTCTCATAAGGGTCCTGCTCTTGCTTACCTCGGCCGACCTTTACAGGATTCGGCTGATTTAGACTGTAACTCGGAAACTGGACGGGGAGCTTCCTTTTGTCTTTCCCCGTCCTTACCCTATCCGAGGCCACCCCCCCAACAGGATAGGTCAGGTCATCGTTGATCTCTATGGTCCGGTGATCGATATTTTTGAACACTTCGGTCTTCTCGGGGACTTCGAGACACTTGCGAAGTAACGAGATATGGAACACATTGTGCACGGCTGACATCTCTTCGGGCAGTTCCAATTGATATGGCACTTCTCCTCGACGGTTCAGAATCATGAAGGGTCCGATATATCTGGGGGCTAACTTTCCTTTCAGTTGGAAACGATGCATTCCCTTTAATGGCGACACCTTCAGATAAACAAAATCTCCTATGTTGAAGGAGAGGTCTTGACGTCTCTTGTCGGCGTAAATCTTCTGTCTGGACTGGGCGGTCTTAAGGTGCTCACGAATCTTGTGAACTTTCTCTTCTGCTTCTCGTAGGATGTCGGGTCCGAAAATCTGATTCTCTCCTACTTCCGACCAGTTCAAAGGGGTGCGACACTTTCTTCCGTACATGAATTCAAAGGGGTCCATTTGCAAACTGGCTTGATAACTGTTATTGTATGAAAATTCTGCAAATGGCAGACAGTCTTCCCACTTGGATCCATATTCTAACACACATGCTCTTAGCATATCTTCGAGTATTTGATTTAGTCGCTCCGTTTGTCCATCGGTCTGAGGGTGATACGCGGTACTGAAATCTAGGCGGGTTCCTAAACCTTCCTGGACTTTCTTCCAGAATCTCGAGGTAAAGTGAGTTCCTCGATCCGATACGACGTTCTTGGGGACTCCATGCAAACTAACTATTCTAGCGATGTACAACTCTGCTAGCTTCGAACTCTGATATGTGGTCTTGAAGGGCAAGAAATGGGCGACTTTGGACAATCTGTCCACTATCACTAGTGGAAAAGGGCCATCCGTTCGCGACCCCTCAGAGCATTAGTCCCGGTTGTGCCACCAACCAGGACTAATGCTGGCACGCGTCCCGGTTGTAGCGGGCACGGGGCCAGGGGCATGCTTCCCGGTTGGTAAGGGGGAATACGTCCCGGTTGGAGCCACCAACCGAGACTAAAGGTTTGGCCACAGCCACGTGGCGTGGCACGCACCTTTAGTCCCGGTTGCTGGCTCCAACCGGGACGTATTCTCCTGCCCTCTATATATGCAACGCCCCAGCCCCCTCTGCCTCCACTCTGTTTTTTTGAATGGTGGAAGGTGTGAGGGGTGTGCTAGTTTTTTGTCTTCTATGCATGCATTGAAGGTGTTTGATGAAATGTTTGAGTGAATAATCCCGTTGAATTTCTCATAGAACAAAAATATAGAAGGTGTCCGAGACGCACTTGAGCTTTCTCCTCTTTATTTCCCTCGATCGAGGTTAGCAATCTTATCTTTTCTAGGTCATTGATACAATTCATGTGTCGGTGTGAATTGGTTATTTCACTATTTATGATGTCCTGTTTTTTGATAAACTTACTTATATGATGCAGATGAACGGTCAGGAATGGATGTACGGTGACCGGCGCGTAGCCGGGTATATCAAAGGCGTGGATAAATTTATCGATGTGTCTATGGCAAACAAAGAGAATGGATTTATATGTTGTCCATGTGTTCAATGTCGGAACAACAAGGAGTACTCTTCCTAGAAAATCATTCGCGGCCACCTGATTATGAAAGGTTTCATGCCCAACTATAATTGTTGGACCAAGCACGGGGAAAGAGGGGTTATGATGGAAGATGGTGAAGAAGAATATGATGATAACAACTATCATCATATGTTTCCTGAATACAGTGATACTGCAATGGAAGACAATGGAGAGGAAAGAGGTGAAGAACGGGCATCAGATGAGCCGGCTGATGAACTTGGTAGGGTCATTTCTCATGCAAAGCGAGACTGTGAAACAGAAAATGAGAAGTTGAAGTTAGAGGGCATGTTAGAAGATCACAAGAAATTGTTGTACCCAAATTGTGAAGATGGTAGCACAAAGCTCGGTACCACACTGGAATTGTTGCGATGGAAGGCAGAGTGTGGTCTAACTGACTCCTCATTTGAAAAGATGCTGAAAATAATGAAGCCGAAGTTTCCAAAACATAACGAACTTCCCGAGAGTACCTACGAAGCAAAGAAGACTCTCTGTCCTCTGGGATTAGATGTGCAAAAGATACATGCATGCATTAATGACTGCATCCTCTACCGCGGTAAGGAGTATGAGAATTTAGATAAATGCCCGGTATGCAATGCGTTGCGGTATAAGATCAAACGAGATGACCCTGGTGATGTTGAGGGAGAGCCCCTCTAGAAGAGGGTTCCTGCTAAGGTTATGTGGTATGATCCTATAATACCAAGGTTGAAACACATGTTCAGAAACAAAGAGCATGCTAGGTTGTTGCGATGGCACAAACAAGACCGTAAGAAAGACGGGAAGTTGAGACACCCTGCTGATGGGTCACAGTGGAGAAAAATCAAGACAGACTTCCCAGACTTTGCAGGTGACGCAAGGAACTTATGGTTTGGTCTAAGTACGGATGGCATGAATCCTTTTGGGGAGCAGAGCTGCAGTCACAGCACCTGGCCCGTGACTCTATGTATCTACAACCTGCCTCCTTGGTTGTGCATGAAGCGTAAGTTCATTATGATGCCAGTGCTCATCCAAGGCCCGAAGCAACCGGGCAACGACATTGATGTGTACCTTAGGCCATTAGTTGAAGAACTCTTACAGTTGTGGGGCAAACCAGGTGTACGTGTGTGGGATGAGAACAAACAGGAGCCATTTGATCTACGAGGGTTGTTATTCGTAACCATCAATGATTGGCCTGCTCTTAGTAACCTTTCAGGACAGACAAACAAGGGATATAAGGCATGCACCCACTGTTTAGATAAGACCGAAGGTACATATTTGCATAAATGCAAGAAAGTTGTGTACCTGGCGAATCGACGATTTCTTCCGACCAATCATCCCGTAAGAAAGAAAGGCAAGCATTTCAAAGGTGAGGCAGATCACCGGAAGAAGCCTGAACTCCCTGCTGGTGATGATGTATTTGGTATGGTCAAGGACATAGAAGTAATCTTTGGAAAGGGTCCCGACGGTCAATCAGTTCCGAACGACGTCGCTACAGGACACGCACCCATGTGGAAGAAGAAATCTATATTTTGGGAGCTGCCATATTGGAAAGTCCTGCGTGTCCGCTCATCAATCGGCGTGATGCACGTGACGAAGAATCTCTGCATGAACCTTCTAGGATTCCTAGGCGTGTATGGGAAGAAAAAAGATACACCTGAAGCACGGGAGGACCAACAAATTATGAAAGACCCAAGGAACATGCATACACATAACAAGGCGGATAAAGGGTGTCACTTAAGTCGTGCCAGCTATGCTCTTACCAAAGCAGAGAAGGAAATCTTTTTTGAAGTCCTTTATAGTATCAAGGTGCCGTCGGGCTTCTCATCTAATATAAAGGGGGTAATAAATATGGCAGAGAAAAAGTTCCAAAACCTGAAGTCTCATGACTGTCACGTGATTATGACGCAGTTGCTTCCGATTGCATTGAGGGGGCTTCTACCAGAAAATGTTCGAGTACCCATTGTGAAGCTGTGTTCATTCCTCAATGCAATATCTCAGAAGGTAATCAATCCAGATATTCTGCCAAGGTTACAGAAGGATGTGGTACAATTTCTTGTTAGTTTTGAATTGGTGTTCCCACCATCCTTCTTCAATATTATGACGCATCTCCTGGTTCATCTAGTGGAAGAGATTGCCATTCTCGGTCCGGTATTTCTGCACAATATGTTCCCCTTTGAGAGGTTCATGGGAGTCTTAAAGAACTATGTCCATAACCGTGCTAGACCAGAAGGAAGCATCTCCAAGGGATATGGAACAGAGGAGGTCATTGAGTTTTGTGTTGACTTTATTCCTGACCTTAAGCCGATTGGTGTTTCTGACTCGCGGCATGAGGGAAGACTAAGTGGAAAAGGCACGCTGGGAAATAAATCAATGATATGTAGGGACGGGGATTCTTTCACTAAAGCACACTACACAGTTCTACATAATTCCACCTTGGCAGCTCCGTATATCGAGGAACACGAGAATATTGTACGCTCCAAAAACTCGGGGAAGCCTGAATCATGGATTACAGATGAACACATGAAGTCTTTCGGTGGTTGGATGCGGACACATCTCTTGAATGACACCACTGTTGGAGATCAGCTATACTTGTTGGCCGCGTCACCACCTTCTACTGTATTGAATTTCCAAGGGTACGAAATAAATGGGAATACATTCTACATGATCGCCCAAGATAAAAAGAGCACCAACCAAAATAGTGGTGTCCGCTTTGATGCAATAGACGAGAATGGACAAAACGACACATATTATAGTTACATAGAGGAGATATGGGAACTAGACTATGGAGTCTCTTTTAAGGTCCCTTTGTTTCGCTGCAAATGGGTCAACCTGAATGGGGAAGGGGTAAAGATAGACCAGTTGTACGGAATAACAACAGTGGATCTCAACAATCTTGGTTATAGAGATGAACCATTCGTCCTAACCAATGATGTGTCTCAGGTTTTCTATGTGAAGGACATGTCCTCCAGACCGAAAAAAAGAAAAAATATGCAAACGAATACATCATATGATGAGACAAAGCGTCACATAGTTCTTTCAGGGAAAAGAAACATCGTGGGAATCGAGGTCAAGACAGACATGTCAGAAGATTATAATAAGTTTGATGAAATTCCGCCCTTCACAGTGAAAACTGACCCAAGCATTCCGTTAAGTAAAGAAGATGCTCCATGGTTACGTCTGAAGCGATCATAAGGAAGGACATATGCCAAGAAGTTCATGCTCATATTATGTAACTCTAGTTCATGTCTTTCGCGGTTTGTGGCTTCACCGAAGGATATCTTTCGCGGTTTGTGGCCTTTAGTCCCGGTTTTGTAGTCTCAGTTTTTAATATTAGTAAATGTCTTGAGTGTTAGTCCCGTTTTGTGGCTGGACCGGGAGTGCCTCTATGAGCAGTTTCTTAGAGATGCCGGAGGACTGGGATCCGGCGGCATCTCCCTGAAACTGGTCGTAGTGGTGTCCCTGCTCTCGAAAACCATCTTGAAGCTTGTAACTTCTCTAACTAGATCAATACGCCTCGGAGCTAACTAATTTCACATATTAGGGAGTGCCTCTATGACCAGTTTCTCGGATATGCCGGAGGACTGGGCTCCGTCGGCATCTCCCTGAAACTGGCCGCAGTGGTGTCCCTGCTCTCGAAAACCATCTTGCAGCTTGTAACTTCTCTAACTAGATCAATACACCTCGGAGCTAACTAATTTCACATATTAGGGATTGCCTCTATGACCAGTTTCTCAGAGATGCCGGAGGACTGGGCTCCGTCGGCATCTCCCTGAAACTGGCCGCAGTGGTGTCCCTGCTCTCGAAAACCATCTTGCAGCTTGTAACTTCTCTAACTAGATCAATACGCCTTGGAGCTAACTAATTTCACATATTAGGGAGTGCCTCTATGACCAGTTTCTCGGAGATGCCGGAGGACTGGGCTCCGTCGGCATCTCCCTGAAACTGGCCGCAGTGGTGTCCCTGCTCTCGAAAACTGGCTGGAGGACTGGACTCGCAAGGATTCCTATTTATAGTACAAGCAGTTCGGCATAGTGTCGACACTTACGAAATAATATCGACACTCAACCCTATCATTAGTGTTGACTCGTGTTTTGTCCCGGTTGGTGTCTCCAACCGGGACTACAGGTTGATCTTTAGTCCCGTTTGGTGACACCATCCGGGACAAGGTACACGCCGCACGACATAATGTCGACACTCACCCCTATCATTAGTGCTGCCTGGCCCAGCCTGCCGAAATCGTCCATCCCGGGTAAAAAGGACAAATGTCTGCCGAATCGGCAGGAAGTGGATCCGGTACAAGATCTATCGCCCGTGATTTTTTGAAAAAATCATTTTTAGACTCGCAATATGTGGTTTCTTCAGAGATCCAATGCAAGTTCTAACGATGCTCGTCCCCTATCTTCATGCACACCGGTTCGACCATAGTTAGAAATTCAGATAATTCAAAACGGGCATAATAAATTCAAAAAAAATCCGAACAATGAAAATCCTTCGCGTGGTGTCATATTTTGTTACATAGTTGAAAGGAAAAATACCAGACTTGGTATATTGATCATGTTTCGAAAAAACCTTCACAAAATGACCTATCATGTTCGAGGTTTCATGGCTTTCGGTCCAAATGACCGATGTTCTGTGCTGAATCACGGCATAGTTTGTGATGTTGTGCGCATATTATGCATGTGTGTGGACGCGCCATTGTTCATCTTTAGTCCCGGTTGGTGACACCATCCGGGACAAGGTACACTCCGCACGACATAATATCGACACGCCATTTTTCCCGCCATTTTTCTTCCCGCCATTTTTTCCCGCTAGTTCTTCACTATATATATATATGTAGGGTTGGCCTCCATTGTCATTGCACATCTCTAGACTCATATCTGCAACCTCATCACTCTTTCCCATGGCTTCCACCGTAGCACTAACTCCCAGGGAGGCGGAGGCGCTTTGCGCCTCGAACTACCCCTTCCCGCCGGGCTACTGTGTCCCCGTCGGCTGGATGCTGAGCACTGGAGGCGTGCCGGTTCCTCCTGTCCCTCTAGGTGTGGCACGTCAGATGGCCATCACGAACCACTACTACTTCGAGCTCACGCCGGAGCAGCGGAGGAATCACAGATGGCATCCCGACTATTTCCCGACTTGGGAAGCCTTCTTCGTGGATTGGCGTGAGAGGGCACTCGCCAGGCACGAGGAGGAGGGCCCACCTCCTCCGAACTTCAACGAGGCCGTCCGTCGGCTGTGGTGGCGCGGCCGGACTCTTCAGAGCGTCATGGCCTACGACACGGCCGCCGACTCTAGCCCCCGCCTGCGCTACCCTCAAGTCCATCCCACTCGTACTCAACTTTCAAGGTTCAACTACGGCGACCCCGATGATGATAGCGACGACGGCCGCGGCGAGTACGACGACTACAGTGGCAAGTATTACAGGTGTAGGAAGGAGCATGACTGAATTATTCCAACATTGCAAAACAAGTTCGGCCGATTGTGGCTTAATCTGGCCATGTATCTTAATTTTCAGTTCTTCTATGTAACTTTGTGTTAGTTGTGTTATGTACTTTAATTCCAGTTCTATCCTAATCAAATTTTCTTTCCGCCCATTATTTTCCGTCCTCTTTTTTCCGCCCATTAAAAACAGAAATTGGTTTTGAATTACTTATAAGTTAATTCATTTTTAATTGTAAATGGTTCATATTTTAAATGGTTACATTAATTATTTTTTAAAACAGAAAATGGTTTTGAATTATTTATTCAAATCCAAACACTTTTTATGTTTAAAGTTTTTCTAAATTCCAAATTAATATTTAAAAAATATAAGTTAATTCATTTTTAATTTTAAATGGTTACATTAATTATTTTTTAAAAATAGAAAATGGTTTTGGATTATTTATTCAAATCCATACACTTTTTATGTTTAAAGTTTTTCTAAATTCCAAATTAATATTTAAAAAATATAAGTTAATTCATTTTTAATTTTAAATGGTTACATTAATTATTTTTTAAAAATAGAAAATGGTTTTGGATTATTTATTCAAATCCATACACTTTTTATGTTTAAAGTTTTTCTAAATTCCAAATTAATATTTAAAAAATATAAGTTATTTCATTATTAATTTTAAATGGTTCATAGTTTAAATGGTTACATTAATTATTTTTCAAAACAGAAAATGGTTTCGAATTAGTTATTCAAATTCAAACACTTTTTATGTTTAAAGTTTTTCTAAATTCCAAAGTAATTATCATTTAAAAAACATTACCAATTTAAACTCCAAAATAAAAAATAAGGCGGGAACAGAGAGAAAATACCTGAAAATTTTTGATAACAGGGGAATATGTCCCGGTTAGAGCCACCAACCGGGACTAAAGACCCCCTGCGCGCGCGCCCCTTCAGCTGCTGAAAATTGGAGTATACGTCCGGTTGGTGGCTCCAACCGGGACGTATGCCCTTTTAGTCCCGGTTGGAGCCACCAACCGGGACGTATACTCCCTCCCCTTTATAACTTCTCTTCTTCTTCTCTGCTTCTCTTCTCTGCTTCTCTGTTTCATCGACGACGCCGCCAGGCTGCCCGCGCCCTCCATCGTCGTCAACGCCTCTGCCTCCGGCCGCCACCGCCGCGCGCTCCCCGTAGCGGCTCCTCCTCCGGCCGCCACCGCCGCGCCTCCGTAGCGGCTCCTCCTCCTCCCGCTCGCCTCCTCCGGCCGCACCTCCTCCTGCCTCCGCTCCTTCGGCCGCACCTCCTCTCCTCCGGCCGCACCTCCGCTCCTCCGGCCGCACCTCCTCCGGCCTCTCCCCTGTCCCCTTCCTCGGGTATGTCTCCCGGCCCGCGCGCCCTTCCCTCTCTCGCTCTCCCCCAAATTTCCGCAAATTTGTAGTATTAGGTTGATTGGTGTTTGTAATGTAGATTGATTGGTGTTTGTAATGTAGATTGATATTGTTGTGTTGAAAGAATTTGCAATATATGTGAGTGATATTGCTGTGTTGAAAGAATTTTCCTAGTTTGCTTGTCGTAATTATGTCTAATAGTTATTCTAATAGTTATGTAATTTGTCACAATTTGTTGGATAATGCATTTGATAATGGATGCTTTGGTATTTTTTGCTATTAATATAGATGGCTTACGCAAAGTTCTTCATGTGCATCACGTTGGGTATGTTGTGCAATCGGATTGTGGTGTTCAGATTGTGGACGTGGCAAATACTATAATATTTTTTCCCGACTAGTCCTAGTCTTAGACGGCGGTCGGCGGCTCGGGAAAAGGGGATGTCGAGCGTGCAAGGACGCGTGGGGTGGGTGTATTATGGCAAGAGAGAGGCAGAAGCTCTGTTTTGCTCGGGATTTGGTTAGCGGCGCCGAGAAAGCACCGAGAAACATCGGATAGACGGTGGAATCGTGAAAGGGTAAGACACCGAATTGTGTTGGAAAAAGGGCCAACGTTTACTGTAGATATGCACCACATCTACAGTATCAAGCCGCCACTGCCGGTGCCGGCAACGCATAGGCAAGGCCCGGTGGCCCGCCCTGACAGCGCAGCGACGAGGGAAAGGTGAGGAGAGGGGGGAGGAGGCGGCGCCGATGGGAGTTCCCCTGTTCGCTCACGCGTGGGCGAGACATGGGCGAAGGGGTCGCGCGGTCAAAACCATTGTGTTCGACGTAGGAAAGATCGGTCTAGCTCGGTCGCGCGAAAATGTTCCCATGAAATTGCATGCCCCTTAGGTGCATGTGGGTTCGACGATGTGCCTTCGCCAGGGCATTCCGAACCCTCTTAAATCGATTCCAATATGGTATTTTGTTAGTATCTAGTGTTACCTATCTGCTGGATAGTTTCCCTTTTGTAGCCTTATACTCATGTTCCCCTCTCATATGCATCTGAGGTTTCTCCGAACTAGGTTTTACACCCCTCGGAACTCCGGAATATTGATTTTAGTTGATTTTAGCTAGAGTTACCTATCTACTACACGGTTTCCTTTTTGTAGCTAGGTTTAGGGTTTAGGGTTTGTCTTCATTTTTATTATTGTGTATGTATATATTAGGGTTTCTCTGAATTAGGGTTTATATCTCTCAACACCGTACCTAACTTTCTCCTTTAGCCGCTTTGAATTATTCGTTTTTCCACCTATGCAGAAAATATGGACCCACACGTCAGAGACGAAGAAAAGGAAGAGTTGATCCAAGGTGTGATCCGTGGGGAAGAAAATTTAGACGTATCAACGTTTCTGAACAACTCCGGTGAGGGTGATCCTCTTTTTACCGGAATAGACGACTTGTTTGAGGTTGAAGGTGTTGCCTTCCGTGAGGGAGAAGGCGATGCCTTGTGTAATCGAGAAGACGACCGCTCCGGCGAGGTGCATGTAATATAATTAATTCATTAATTAATCATCTGCTATCTATATAGAAATAGTAACGATGATCTTTCTTCTTTTAGCCCTCCGGATCGAAGGAATCTACTGAAAAGACCAGACGAGGCCCAACCAAAAAGTTGCAAGACCATGAGAGGTTCAGGATCGAAGATGTCGCTGAAGACGGCAAACCGATGGCTCCTGAAGTTGTCGTAACCAAATTTGTGGCACAATGCGGAGTAATCGTTAGGGACTTAATCCTGATCACCATTAGAAATTGGAATAGGCCTGCTAATGCGGATGAAGAGGGAACATGTTTATTTGTCCCTAACCACGCCAAATATTTACTGTGGAAGAGGCTCATGGTTAATTTCAAACTACCGAAGATAGAATTGGATCCAAATGCGGAGGATCCAGTTGAGGACGCCTTACAACATGGGAGAGCCATGGAGGCTAAGGTCAGGGAGTGGGCTTTGAAGAAGATGGCCCAGTGTTTCACCAACTGGAAGAAAAGATTGCACCTTGACTATGTCGTTAAAGAGAAGACTCCCGATTTCAAGAATATTCAGTTTGAGAAGATAAAACCATTCTGGGCTGAGTTTGTGGAATACAAGAAATCAGAAAAAGCTAAGAAAATTTCTGAAATGAATAAGCTGAATGCTGCTAACAAGAAGTATCACCATACTATGGGGCAAGGTGGCTACAGGGCTGGCATTCCTAAGTGGGATAAAGTTGAGAATGAACTGCGTGCTAAAAAGATCACCCCAGAGACAGACGATTGGGTAGAACGTGCAAGGAATTGGTTTTACGGGCATGGGGGCACGCTGGACTCGGAAGGGAGGTGTATATATAACATACGACATAAAGAAGACCCCTTGCCAATCGAGAGGATGAGAAAAGCAGTAAAGGCTGTTAAAGATGGGGACTTCATTCCCGATAGAGAGAATGATGAGCTCACACTCGCCCTTGGAAATAAGGAACATGATGGACGAACATGAGGCACAAGAGGCTCCCAACCATGGAGGACTGGGTTTCCCGAAGAGAGGAAGAAATATCCTGATAGAAGCCGTTAGAGGAGAAAGGACAGGGTGGAAGTTGAAGCAAATAGTCAGAAAGAGCGAATGCGTTTAATTGAAGAATGATTAAAGCAACAACAAGATGAAATTAACGCACTTAAAGAGCAAAGTACTACCGGCCCATCTCAGCAGCACACTGCATTCGATGCTACCGGCCTATCGAATAATCGAAAAAGAAGTGTGACTTCCACCGAGGTCCCGGGTGATGACAATGGCAATGACGATGATGCACCGACGATGGCTCCTGTTGGCTACCCAGTGGATGATATCACAGAGATGACACACTGCGAGCTACATGTCAAAGTTGTGATCATATCAATGAAGGTGGCGGTCGGCTATGCCTTACCAATTGGACCCACACCAACTTACCACTATCGTCCGGTTCCAGAGGGCTACGCTGTTGTCGGCGTGGATGAAATCATTCCCACCTTTGAAGTTTTGGATCTTCACTACCCTGCAGGTGAAGGGGATGTGACTGTACTGGGAGACGCAAAAAACGTCACTATTCTATGGCCGAAGGAATGTATCGTGCTTCGAAATCACACGCCAAGGACATCTTCGCCTCCGCCTCACTCGTCTCTAGCGAGGTCATCGCCGCCGCGGCAGCCGTCTTCGTCGCCTCACCCGGCTCCGTCACCTCACCAATCTCCGGCGCAGCCATCGCCGCGGGAGCCATCGCCGGCGCCTCAGGATAAAAAGCGTAAGCGTACCGCTACAGTGCGTCATTATAAGCGATCGCCTAAACGTAAACAAGAGCCTCTTCCAAAAGTACCAAAGGTTCCTCCCAAGAGAGCTTATGACTGTACTGAAGAGGAGACTGCGGCGATCGTTGATGCGGAAACGGCAGCGTTTTTCGCTAAGCTGAGGCGGCCGAAAGAGCCAGAATTCCCCAGCACCAAAGAAGAAAAAGGCAAAGTGTTGAAAATGCTAAAGACTCTTCATCAACCCGAGCCAAAGCTGTCATGAGACTATGAGCGTTCTATTCTCAAGTCAGATGCGGCACAAAAAGCCTCGAAGAGCAGTACTGATGCAAGCGAGAAATCTGTTGCCCAGCTCGGAGAACAAGCAAAACAGACTTGCGCCCCTCTCAAGGTGATTTCCCAAACCAATGTGGGGTCGAGCAAATATGGGGCCGAAGAGCAGTATGATCCAGAGGTAGTTGCACAATACGGAGAAGCTCCCGCTGCTCAAGGTATGAGTATTGCCCAGTACTTATCCCAATTAGAGTTCTTCCCCGTGAGTGAAGTAGCATACAAATACCAGTACGGCAAACCTCTCGTCAAACTTGAGGAGGTAAACAATCTTCCAACAAAAATGCGAAGATTGCATAACTGGTACTTGCATGCCACAAAGGCCAGGGCTAACTGGATAGTGCTGAAGGTTACAAAAAAGCATTATGGGAAAGATATGGATGACATGATATCCATTGAATTTGATGAACTATTTCAATTATTCAATCAAGACGCCTTGGACAAATCGATCATCAGTGCCTATTTTCTGTAAGTACTAATTCTGTAATTAATTTAGTCTCCAGCTATCTCACCTTGTTTATTGCATGTATATAATCATACTATAATATGCAGAATGAAGATTCTCGAATGCAGCAGAGGACAAATCTATGACATTGGCTTCATTGACCCATATTGGGTTCATCAAGCTAATCTCAAAACAAACCCCCAGGATACGGAGGATAATATTGTACACGCGTTAAGGTTTCAAGAAACCAAAAGGGAAATACTATTTCCTTACAACTTCGAGTGAGTGTTATTGTCTTGTATACACTTTATATTTCTCTTACTCGATGTTAAGTATATAATTGATTAGTTATGCATTCGCAGCTACCACTATATTCTGTTAATCATTCAACTTGACAAAGGGCGTGTAGTAGTCATGGACTCGAAACATAAACCCCTTGAGACATAGAAGGACATGCAGATACTTCTCCAGCGGTAATTCTAATCATTACGACACTATATCGGCAACGTTCGTGAATTTTATGATATCAAGTACTTAATAACTTATTTTATTCGTTTTCTACGCCGGGCAGCGCTTGGAAACGGTTCACCTACAAGGCTAGGGGTGTTTGGAAAGAGGAGCTTACATTTCAACCACTAAATGTAAGCACCACTAGCTATATGCGCGCATCTCTTTGATTCTAGTTTTGATACAGTTATTATCATGCTTGATTATTATTTTGATTGAACTCTGTTCTCGTAAAGTGCCTGACGCAGGGACCAGGTAACAATCTATGTGGATACTATGTTTGCGAGTTCACCCGACAGACGTGCGATGAGAAGGGCAGAAATTTAGAGCAACTCCATGTACGTAAACAATTTCTATAGTTTTTAATTACAATCAAATTGTGTTTAGTTTCATTCATATAGGCTGACTCCTTTTTTAAATCAGATCGAACGTCTACGGGACGGTGTTCTGCCAAAGGATCGCGTACGAGCAATTCAGGAGGAATTGGCGGGATTCTTGGATGCAGAAGTCCTAGACCCAAAAGGGGAATACTATTCGGCTGTGTATAGACAATAGGGCTTGTAAAAATAGCAACTTTGAAGGAATTGGCCGGTAGCATCGAATAGCAACTTTTGTATGTAGTGCATGAACTCGATCCGTGTATTGAATGTAATATTATCATGATATTCATGATGTAATATAAGGTTCCTTCATTGATAAGTGCAAATCACTAAATAAACAATAAAACAACCTAAATGAATTCTCTGCCGCGGCACAAAAAGTGACGAAAATGCTGCCGCGGCAACAAAATGTGCCAAAATGAATTCTCTGCCATGGCAGAGAAATGGGCCAAATCTTTGCCGCGGCAGAAGGTTATTAGTCCCGGTTCATGTTACGAACCGGGACTAATGCTCCACCCCCCTCACCCTCTGCCGCTGCCACGTGTGCACCCTTTTGTCCCGGTTGGTGGGGCAACCGGGACTAAAGGTTAGGGCTTTAGTCCCGATTGCCCCGTCCCGGTTGGGCAACCGGGACTAAAGCCCCGTACCAACCGGGACCTATAGCCCCGTTTCCACCAGTGTATGACCCAGATAGAGTCATTTCCCCCACTAGAAGTAGGCAGTCCAGTGATAAAGTCCATTCCAACGGAATCCCATTTCCATTCCGGAATCTGCAATGGTTGCAACAATCCAGCGGGTCTTTGATGTCCGGCCTTGACTCGCTGACATATATCACACGTGGCGATATAGCTTCCAATTTCTATCTTCATCTTATGCCACCAAAATTGCTCCTTCAAATCTTGATACATCTTAGTTCCTCCGGGATGGATAGAATAAAGAGTATCATGAGCCTCCTTCAGAATAACTTCTTTCAACTCAGAATCTGCTGGTACACAAAGGCGTCCTTTGTACCACAGAACTCCTTCTTCGTCTTCGGTGAATCCGGGTACTTTGCCTGTACTGATACGACGCTTGATTCCGTCAATAGTAGCATTTCCTTTCTGCGCCTCTTTAATCTGACTAATCAAAGTGGGCTGGAGTTCTATGCTAGCCAAAAATCCTTTACTTACTAATTCCATTCGAAAATCTTCCATCTCTTTGTGCAAGCTTGGTTGCTCCTTCAAGATCATGGAGTTCAAGCGACACGGCAATCTGCTAAGGGCATCGGCCACCACATTGGCTTTACCAGGGTGATAGTGAATGTCCAGATCGTAATCCTTGATTAGCTCAATCCATCTTCTCTGTCTCATATTCAACTCCTTCTGAGTGAATATATACTTCAGACTCTTGTGATCCGTATAGATCTCACAACGGTTTCCCATGAGGTAATGCCTCCATGTCTTCAGGGCTAGAACTACGGCTGTGAGCTCGAGGTCATGGGTTGGGAAATTTTGCTCATATTGCTTCAGTTGTCGAGATAGATAAGATATAACATTGCCTTCTTGCATTAGCACACATCCGAGACCAATCTTGGATGCGTCACAATACACATCGAAGGGCTTCGTGATATCCGGCATGATCAAGATTGGGGCTGAAATCAATCTCCTCTTGAGTTCTTGAAAACTAGCTTCACATTTGTCGGTCCATTCAAACTTCTTGTCCTTCTTCAGCAATTGGGTCATGGGTCTGGCGATACTCGAGAATCCTTCTACGAATTTGCGGTAATATCCCGCCAATCCGAGAAATGCACGAACTTGGGTTTGAGTGGTTGGGGCTTGCCAATCCTAGACATCTTTCACTTTGGCAGGGTCAACGGCAATTCCTCCGGCTGATACAATGTGACCGAGGAATCCTACCTCCTGTAACTAGCATTCACATTTGCTAAACTTTTCATACAGCTGATGCTCTCTAAGGGTTCCAAGAATGGTCCTTAGGTGGTATAGCTCATGTTCTTCTTCTGATTTGGAATAAATCAGAATTTCATCGATGAAAACAACGACAAACTTATCCAGGATGTCCATAAAAATCTTATTCATGAGATTCATGAAATAAGCGGGGGCATTGGTTAATCCAAAAGACATGACTGTATACTCATACAATCCATATCTGGTGGTAAAGGCAGTCTTGGGAATATCTTCTGCACAAATCTTGATTTGATGATAGCCAGTCCTAAGATCAATCTTAGAAAACACTTTGGCACCGGTTAACTGATCAAACAAATCTTCTATCTTGGGCAAGGGGTATTTGTTCTTGATAGTGACATCATTCAATTTCCGATAATCCGTACACAAACGGTTACCTCCATCCTTCTTGTCCACAAACAAGACAGGTGACCTCCATGGTGACGCACTTGGTTGAATCAATCCAATTTCTAGCATGGCATCCAGTTCCTTCTTCAGTTCTTCTAGTTCCGACGGGTTCATACTATATGGTCTCTGGGCTATGGGTCCAGTTCCAGGGATTAGTTCGATGATAAACTCGATATCCCGATCTGGGGGCATACCGGGCAAAACATCTGGAAATACATCGGGGTATTCACAGACTATCCAAACTTGGTCAATGGTTGGTTGGGCTATACTCTTGTTGCATTTGAATTGACGAGGTAAGGTTTCAGATATATGCTCGACTGATATTCCGGCGGTACTGGTCATGGTTATGGATTTCTTGGCACAGTTAATCAATCCTTTATGTTTAGACATCCAATCCGTTCCTAGTACTACTTCCAAACTTTTAGTTCCGAGTACTATCAGGTTAGCATAAAAATCTATGCCATGGATTCGGATAGGGACGGCTTTGCAAATTTGCCTAGCCTTGGTGGTTGATCCGGGAATTTGAACAATCATAACATGCTTCAGTTTGGTTGGTTGAATTTTACTAGTGCATGCAAATTCCTCGGTGACAAATGAGTGCGATGCACCAGAATCAAACAACACTCGTGCAAGTACTGAATTAACAGAAAACATACCCAGCACGACGTCTGGCGCTTCCTGAGCTTCTTCAGCATGCATGAGGAAAAGACGACCATTGCGGTTGAGCGAGTTCCCTGGGGCAAATCTCCTTCCTGGCTGAACACGACGCTGTTGCTGAGCTGGGGCATTAACATTGGGTGCTGCGGCATTCTTCTTGTTGGGCACTCGTTGGAATAGTGGCCTTTATTTCCACAGTCATAACAAGTCACTTGCGACTTGTCCTTTGCTGCTACAGGCACAACATTGCTTCCAGTTCTCGGGGCAGTGTTGTTGTTGGCGGTAGAATTGTTGTTGTTGAACTTGGGTGGGGCACGATTGAAATTGCTAGAGTTGCCGGGATTGTTGTGATTTCCTCCGGGCCTAGGGTTTCCACGGTTGGGATAGGTCGGACGGTTCATCGGGGGTCTGTTGATTCTTGGGGCAAATCCGGGGGATGGGTTAGGGCGATACTTTGGGGTCTGATGGGTTCCTGGTTGATGCATCATGCGACGCTTGCGGTTCTCATTGGCTTAGTTGATCTTTCCTTCCATTTGGATGGCCGATTCGACAAGGGCTTCAATATCAGCAAAGGGGATATTGACTAATACCGTCTGCATCTCATCATGCAGACCATTCAGCAATCTTTCTTTCTTCTTGGCTTCGGTGTCGATCTCATCCGGGGCATACCTAGCTAATGACAAGAATTTGTCACGGTATTCCACTATAGTCATCCATCCTTGCTTCAGTTCTCTGAACTCGTCTCTCATTCTCTTGATCAAACCCGGTGGCACATGGGTTCTGCTAAACTTGACCTTGAATTCCTCCCAGGTCATCATCTGCCCTCCGGTCATTACGCGAACACTGTTCCACCATGGCCTGGCATCTCCGGCAAGATAATGGGTGGCGAACAGAACTTTCTCATTGGCTTCCACTCCGGCGACTTCTAGGTTATTTTCCATGGTTTGCAGCCAATCATCGGCGTCTAGGGGTTCTTCTGACTTAGTAAAAATAGGTAGGTTGGTATTCTGGAAATTCTTGAGCTTAGATCCATGGTTGTCCTGATTTCCATGGCCTTGGTTGTTGTGGGAAAGCTGGGCTATCTATTGCAGTGTGGCTAGGTTGTCTTGACATTCCGCTCTTTCAGCTTCGCGGTCAGAAGTCAACATTTGTAGAATATGCAACATCGGGTCCGAGGATGAACCACTTCCTCCGCGTGGCATCTAAAGATTGAGATAGATCGTGAGAAAAGAGGGAAATTTCTAAGGTTCAGGGTCTTTGAAAAGTTTTTAAAGTTTGACTCAGATTTTCTAGCAACTTGCTTTTTCATTCATTCATTCATTCATTCATAGCACACGATACAACACACACCACAACAAAGAAAAGCAGATGGTTTTAAGAACCATTCTGAAAACTACGATATAGTGGGACCGAATACTACTCACTACGCTAGTGCTCAAGTGCTACTACTCCTCGGAATTTGTGGCTTCATCATCTTCATCATCATCGATGAAGGAGAAATCATCCTCATCGGTGAAGAAATCCATAGCCTGATCCTCCAGAAAATCATCATCATCGCTGAGATAGGAGTAGGGGTATCCACGAAGATCCTCTCCGGCATTCTCCCTTTCTTCCAACTGCATGTATCTCTCGTGGATGGTCTCTTCCAAAGATGAGATACGGTGGCAAAGACGGGCAATAATGCGCTCCTTCTTGTCGAGCTGACAGCAGCGAGACTTGCGATCCTTTGCAAGCATGGCGATGGTTTGGTCCTTCGTCTTGATGATGGCAGACTTGTGGTTGGAGTAGTCACAACAGTTATCCAGCTCCTTCTGACGATCGTACATCGTGAAGCTAAGGTGGTCCACTTGGGTCTTCAGCCAAGGGTGATATGGGGCTTCCAGTGGTTGTCCATTTGCATCACGCCTTGGGCAAAACTCAAAACGGGTTCCCTTGATCTGATTGATACTCTGCCCACACAGACGGGAAAGAGCTTCCTGCATGGCCCTGGAAAGTCCATCGAGCCAGTTGTTCTCTCTTAAGGTAAACTGAATTCCTTCCGTGGTGGGAGGTTCAATCTTTCCTCGGAGACTTGCAACAATTAGCCACTGCAGATCTTCTCCTCCTTGATCATTGAGCTGAGCTCCGAAGAACTCGGGGTGTGGACGTTCCAGAAGTTCCGAAAGCTGGTCCAAATCCCTCTCAAAGATAAGGTCTCCTCCATTCCCCAACTGATAAAACTTGCTGTACTTCACGTCCATCTATAAGAATATAGGATGAGTAAGTTAGTAGAGTGATCAAGTGTGTCAAAATTTTATGTATTTTGCAAGAGTTTTTGAGGAACATGAATTTTCATGAAAGAATCAAAGGGATAAGAATGAGAATAAGTTTTTGTAAATATTTGTTTTATTTGGTTTTGAAACTAAGTTTTTGATTCAAACGTCCAGTCTAACTAGGGTCTCCTATGGTCAGGATGGCTCTGATACCAACTTGTTAACACCCGGATTTTTAATCCCAGATGCCTGTTATGCCATACATCGCAATCCCAGGATTACCAGTTTTGCGAGACATAACAGAATTGGATACCACAGTACATCATCCATTACAAACCATACATAAGGTCTTACACAAATAAGGATCTCATGATCCAGTTCTTAATACAACTTCAAGCAGCGGAACATGTAATATTAACGGTAGCGTAGGCGAAGCTCCATCTTTGGGGTCACAGGCAATGCTGACGATGGAAGATGATCCTAGTTGTCGTATCCTTCCTGGGGTCCATCCTCCTGGTACTCCTCTTCATAGTCTGGCCACGGGAATAGCCAGGGACAAATCCATGAGTACTCTTTAAGTACTCGCAAACTAATACTAACAAGTGAAAGGGGTTTTTGGTAATAGGACACTAGGCTCTAGGGTTATTTTGCAAAAGCCAGATTTATCTCTACTAAGTTTAGAAGCAACGAATGCTTGTTGAAATTTTATAACACCTAAGTGGGAACTTGTATCTCATATCACAACCCTGTTGTGGTCAAGTCAAAGTCTCAATTCATTTCACAATTTCTTTTAAAACATCTGACGGGGGAACAGTATGGCCACTCCAACTGTCCATAACCGCGGATGCAGCTATTCGAATAGTTTGACACTCTGCAGAGATTGTACACTTTCACCACAACATTCGATACATCCGTCAGGAACAAATCCTGAATTCACTATACTCAGTATGTGGATAATCAATCCTAACATTGCAATTACACGCCCTAGTATAAGCACCTCTCCTGTGAGTTTGGCCTCCCAACCATGACCAACTGTCATCTTGGGTACTGCATAGGTGGACAACCTTCACAAGGTAGCCTCAGCTCAGACCTTGGTCGTGAGGGAACTAATACTAAGGTATATAAGTTTCCAGTCAAGCCCTACCCAATCTTCGGGTATTGTGGTTGTACGATAAAATTGGAATGGTATCGCATCCAGACAACCATCAGTTTTATAAAGGGCTAAGGCTCATGCCTCATCATTTTCATCACCAAAATCATTAAGTGTTTGGAAACACATGTGCAAAACATTTAAATAGAATGATCCATCATTCCAAGGTTTTCATAACCATTTTTCCACCAAGTATTCCCATCTAAAGTTGATCAAGTTTTATGCTTAGCACTAGCATCTACAAGTGGGGGTAAGCACTAATGAGGGGTGGTAAGCTAGTGGAGTTTAACTAAGTTTAATCTTATGCCTTAGGATGATATCAAGATTATCTAGCTTAGGCCAAATTTTATGCTCTTAATGCAACCTTCAATTATCTTTCTAATATCTACAATTTACTTAAGTAAGCGCTAAGTACTAGCTTTCAAGTGTTAGCTTGCATTGGTCAAGTTGATTAGTAAAGCTTACTAAGTTAATAGCTTGCAAGTATTGGCTTGCCTTGTGCAGAGCAGTGGTTGAAGTTCTCCTCGGCTTCTTCTTCGTAGTATCCTCCTTCCTCCTCGTATCCTTGGTCGGTACTAGCGTCTACGAATAAATACGAGGTACACAATCACTAAACAATACTTAACTACTTGCAATCATCACACAAAAAGGGTCCTATAGATGATCTAACATCATCTCTAACATTACAAGATTAAGGCTTGGTTTAATTCCTTTTATTTTTAGAAAAGTAATTTCTACTCATTGAAAAACTACTTAAGATTTAATATTCTCCAAACCAAACATGGGATCATGTTGACACATGTCATCACCACATATTTTAGTCCATGGGAATGTGATTTAAAGTGGTTTCACAATTTAATAAGGTTTACCCTTTTATTTTAATTAAATAAAGTGACTAGAAATGCCTATGGGGAATTCTTTTATTACTTGAACATTATTTCTGTAAGTAATCCTATATATTTTTATACATTATGAAAGGTATGGTTAAATGTGATTTTGAGATTTGGAATCAACTCAAAAGCTATTATGGTTTAAATTTGAAAAATGTTTGAATGCAGAAAAGCTTCTGCCTTGTTATTTTTACCAGGGATGATCTATAGATCCAAATGACTTGAATCCAACGGGCTTGGATTTAGCACTTCCAGACCTTTCTAAAAAAATTAGTTTCATTTGATTTGGTGCACTGAATCGACCTGGGTTGATTTTTGAAACTGGGTACAGAAGTGTGATTGAAATAAAATGGAAAAGGATAAATTCAAATAGCTGGGTTGCACGGGAAGCGATACTGGGCCGGCCTGCTAAGCACAACGCTTACACGGGCTGGTTAAGTGGCTGTCCCCATGCGTCAGTGATACAAGGGGTGTACGAAGCGGTATGGGGCAATGTGGTGCGTTCGATCTGGTTCTAATCCAACGGCTGAGAGTCATCGTCGACGTTGGGCAACGCCGGCGAGACAGAAACCTAGCGCGGCCAGTGGGGGTCGTTGGGGGCTCACCGGGGTTCAGGCGAGGGTCGGCGATGCAGGCAAACGACAAAGTCGACGACGGCGAACCTCCTGGTACCGGCAGCTTCTCCTGGGGCGGCTCCAATCGCTGGCTCCCTTCTTCTCTAGCAGCGGCATACTCCGGTGAAATTCTGGCGAAGTGCTGCTCGCCTTGCTCCGGGAACGGGGTGGCACGATCAGTGAGGAGAGGGGAGTGAGATGGTGTGCTCAATTCGGCTGGGGGTGGCCTCTATTTATAGTGGAGCGAGGGGACCGACGGGGCTCAAGGTGAGCTCGTCGTGGTCGACGGTACAGATGGCTATCGGCGTGGGCGACGGTAGGGGGCGGTGCAGTGCTCCCTGGTGATGCTCAACGACACGGTGGCGAGACGTGGGGCGGTGTGGTTTGGTCAGAACGCGACGGTGCTCTGCGCGTTCCCGACGAAAGATTTAATGGCGCACAGCGCGCGTGATCCGCGCGGCGGCGAACGAGCGTGTCTGCGGGGTTGCTGGGACGGTGGTGATCACGTATGCATGCGGCGAGGGCGGCGCGCGGTCTGTGGGCGTCGATCTAGCGTGGCGCACGGGGCGCGCTCTCGGCATGGTTGCTGGCGAGCTTGGCATGGTCCGTGCGTGTGGTCCAGTGGCTGGCAGGGTTCGATCGGTGGACAGGGAGTGGCGGTGGAGTGCTGGCTGCCTCCTAGACATGTTGTTTAGGCTTGGTGCTTGCTCTGGCTAGCTAGCCATTGTCGGCTGGCAAGGGGATGCTCGGGTTGGCATGGCATGGGGCAAAGGGTAGGGGCTAGGGTTTGTCTAAGCACCGGTTGGCACTGGGGAGACAAGGGTGATTAATGGTGAACATTGCTTAGCCCAATTACTACTACAAACAGTGAAGTTAGGCCAGTTTGATTTGTTTCTGCCAAGTGTTTGATGAAATGGCCGCAAGAATTCAAGTTTTGAATTTTGAAAAGATTTTTTGTGGGTGTGCTAGGTTGGTGCTGGTGAGTCTGCAGATGCTTGGGTTTTGAAAGTTGAGCTGGTTTGAGTGGTTTTTGAAAAAGTGGGATCTTCCCATATGATAAAGATTCAATTTTGAACTGTCATTTAAACTATGCATTTAAATGTTTTTTGGATGATCACAAAGTGGGCCTTGATACTTTGTTATGAGTACAATCAAGGGGTGCAAAGATCCAGAAAAGTTTCTGTTAGGTTCTGAAAGTTTGAGACAGCCAAAGTAGGCATGGGAGTTAAATTGGTCAAAATGACCATTCACTCATTTAGCTTTGTTTTGATTTATTTGTCTTTGAGAAAAGTTTGGGAATTGTTTAGATGATGTTTATTTCACCCAAGAATCCATTTACAAGCAAAGGAACACACAAATAAGGTGGTTCAAAAGAATTCCAAATGAAATGCATACACCATGCATGCTTTCATATTTTTATTTAGAAAAGTTTTTGTTAACCCTAATTTTGATGATTAGAGTTTGATGATCTAAGTTTAGTATTTTTGGGATGTGACAAGATTTTCCACCTGTGCAGTACCCAAGATGACAGTTGGTCATGGTTGGGAGGCCAAACTCACAGGAGAGTTGCCTATACTAGGGCGTGTAATTGAAATGTTAGGATTGATTATCCGCATACTGAGTATGGTGAATTCAGAATTTGTTCCTGACGGATGTATCGAATGTTGTGGTGAAAGTGTACAATCTCTGCAGAGTGTCAAACTATTCGAATATCCGCATCCGCGGATATGGACAGTTGGAGTGGCCATACTTTTCCCCCGTCAGATGTTTTCAAAATAACTTATGAAATGAATTGAGATTTTGACTTGACCACCACAGAGTTATAAAATTTCAACTAGGTTTTCTTGCTTCTGAACTTAGTAGAGGTAAATATGGCTTTTTGCAAAACAACCCTAGAGCTTAGTGTCCTACTACAAAACCCCCCTTCACTTGTTAGTATTAGTTTGCGAGTACTTAAAGAGTACTCATGGCTTTGTCCCTGGCCATTCCCATGGCCAGACTATGAAGAGGAGTATCAGGATGAAGGACCCCAAGAAGGTTACGACAACTAGGATCATCTCCCATCGTCAGCATTGTCTGTGACCCCGAAGATGGAGCTTCGCCTACGCTACTTTTATTATTATGTATTTCCGCTGCTTGAGTTGTATTAAGAACTGGATCATGAGATCCTTATTTGTGTAAGACCTTATGTATGGTTTGTAATGGATGATGTACTGTGGTATACAAATCTGTTATGTATCACAAAAATGGTAATCCTGGGATTGCGATGTATGGCATAACAGGCATCTGGGATTAAAAATCCGGGTGTTGACAAGTTGGTATCAAAGCCATCCTGACCATAGGACACCCTAGTTAGACTGGATGTTTGAATCAAAAAATTAGTTTCAAAACCAAAGGAAGCAAATATTTACAAAAACTTATTCCCATTCTTATCACTTGGATTCTTTCATGAAAATTCATGTTCCTCAAAAACTCTTGCAAAATACATAAAATTTGACACACTTGATCACTCTACTAACTTACTCATCCTATATTCTTATAGATGGACGTGAAGTACAACAAATTTTATCAGTTGGGGAATGGAGGAGACCTCATCTTTGAGCGGGATTTGGACCAGCTTTCGGAACTTCGGGAGCGTCCGCACCCCGAGTTCTTCGGAGCTTAGCTCAATGATCAAGGAGGAGAAGATCTACAGTGGCTAATTGTTGCAAGTCTCCGAGGAAAGATTGAACCTCCCATTGCCGAGGGAATTCAGTTCACCTTAAGAGAGAACAACTGGCTAGATGGACTTGCCAGGGCCATGTAGGAAGCTCTTGCCCGTCTGCGTGGGCAGAGTATCAACCAGATCAAGGGTACCCGCTTTGAGTTTTGTCCAAGGCGTGATGCTATGGGACAGCCACTGGAAGCCCCATACCACCACGAGCTGAAGACCCAGTTGGATCACCTTAGCTTCATGATGTACGATCATCAGTAGGAATTGGAAAATTGTCGTGACTACTCCAAACACAAGTCCGCCATCATCAAGATGAAGGATCAGACCATCGCCATGCTAGCAAAGTACGGCAAGTCTCGCCGCCGTCAACTCGACAAGAAGGAGCGCATCATTGCTCGTCTTCGCCACCGTATCTCGGATTTGGAGGAGACCACCCACGAGAGAGACATGCAGTTGGAGGAAAGGAAGAATGCTGAAGATCTTCGTGGAGACCCCTACTCCTATCTCAGCAATGATGATGATTTTCTGGAGGATCAGGCTATGGACTTCTTCACCGATGAGGATGATTTTGCCTTCATCAATGACGACGAGGATGATGAGGATGACGACTACACCGACTCCAAGGAGTAGTAGCACTTGAGCACTAGCGTAGTGAGTTTTATTCGGTCCCACTGTATCGTAGTTTCTAGAATGGTTCTTAAAACCACCTGTTTTTCTTGTTTTGTGGTGTGTGTCTGTATCGTGTGATATGATTGAATGAATGAAAAGCAAGTTGCTAGAAAATCGGAGTCAAACTTTAAAAACTTTTCAAAGTCCCCGAACCTTAGAAATTTCCCTCTTTTCTCATGATCTATCTCAATCTTCAGATGCCATGAAGAGGAAGTGGTTCATCCCTGGACCCGATGTTGCAGATCCTGCAAATGTTGGTTTCTGACCGCGAAGCTGAGAGAGCGGAACGTCAAGACAACCTAGCCACCCTTCAGCACATAGCTCAGCTAGCCCACAACAATCAAGGCCAAGGAAATCAGGACAACCATGGATCTAAGCTCAAGAATTTCCAGAACACCAACCCACCTGTTTTCACTAAGTCGGAAGAGCCCTTAGACGCAGATGATTGGCTGCAAACCATGGAGATCACCTGTCTTGTTTGTGGACAAGAAGGATGGAGGTAACCGTTTGTGTACGTATTATCGGAAGTTGAATGATGTCACTATCAAGAACAAGTACCCATTGCCCAAGATAGAAGATTTGTTTGATCAGTTGACCGGTGACAAAGTGTTTTCTAAGATTGATCTTAGAACAGGCTATCATCAACTCAAGATTCATGCAGAGGATATTCCAAAGACTGCCTTTACCACCAGATATGGATTATACGAGTATACCATCATGTCTTTTGGATTAACCAATGCCCCCGCTTATTTCATGAATCTCATGAATAAGATTTTTATGGAGTTCCTAGATAAGTTTGGACCATTCTTGGAACCCTTAGAGAGCATCAGTTGTATGCCAAGTTTAGCAAATGTGAATTCTGGTTATAGGAGGCAGGATTCCTCGGCCACATTGTATCAGCCGAAGGAATTGCCGTTGACCCTGCAAAGATGAAAGAAGTCGAAGATTGGCAAGCCCCAACCACTCAAACACAAGTTCGTGCATTTCTCGGATTGGATGGATACTACCACAAGTTCGTAGAAGGATTCTCGAGTATTGCCAGACCCATGACCCAATTGCTGAAGAAGGATAAGAAGTTTGAATGGACGGACAAATGTGAAGCGAGTTTTCAAGAACTCAAGAGAAGATTGATTTCAGCCCCAATCTTAATCATGCCGGATATCACAAAGCCCTTTGACGTGTATTGTGATGCATTCAAGATCGATCTCGGATGTGTGCTAATGCAAGAATGCAAAGTTATATATTATCTATCCCGACAACTGAAACAACATGAGCAAAACTACCCAACCCATGACCTCGAACTCGCAGCCGTAGTTCTAGCCCTGAAGACATGGAGGCATTACCTGATGGGAAACCGTTGCGAGATTTATTCGGATCACAAGTGCCTGAAGTATATATTCACTCAAAAGGAGCTGAATATGATACAGAGAAGATGGATTGAGTTAATCAAGGATTACGATCTGGACATTCACTATCACCCTGGTGAAGCCAACGTGGTAGCAGATGCCCTTAGCAGATTGCCGTGCCGCTTGAACTCCATGATTTTGAAGTAGTAACGCAGTTTTCACAAAGAGATGGAAGATTTTCGAATGGAATTAGTGAGTGAAGGATTTTTGGCTAGCATAGAACTTTAACCCACTTTGATCAGCCAGATCAAAGAGGCGCAGAAAGGAAATGCTAGTATCGACGGAATCAAGCGTCGTATCTGTACAGGCAAAGTACCCGGATTCACCGAAGACGAAGAAGGAGTTATGTGGTACAAAGGACGCCTTTGTGTTCCAGCAGATTCTGAGTTGAAAGAAGTTCTTCTAAAGGAAGCTCATGATACTCTTTATTCTATCCACCCCGGAGGAACGAAGATGTATCAAGACTTGAAAGAACAATTTTGGTGGCATAAGATGAAGAGAGAAATCGGAAGCTATATCGCCTAGTGTGATATATGTCAGAGAGTTAAGGCGGGACATAAAAGACCCGCAGGATTGTTGCAACCATTGCAGATTCCGGAATGGAAATGGGATTCAGTTGGAATGGACTTTATCAGCAAATTGCCTACTTCTAGTAGGGGAAATGACTCTATCTAGGTCATAGTGGTGAAACTGTCCAAAGTCGCCCATTTCTTACCAGTCAAAACCACGTATCAGAGTTCGAAGCTAGCGGAGTTATACATCGCTAGAATCGTCAGTATGCACGGAGTCCCCAAGAACATCGTATCGGATCGAGGAACTCAGTTTACCTCGAGATTCTGGAAGAAAGTCCAAGAAGATTTAGGAACCCGACTAGTTTTCAGCACAGCTTATCACCCTCAGACCGACGGACAAACGGAGCGAGTAAATCAAATAGTCGAAGACATGTTGAGAGCCTGTGTGTTAGTGTATGGATCAAAATGGGAAGACTGTCTGTTGTTCGCAGAATTTTCATACAACAACAGTTACCAAGCTAGTTTGCAAATGGCCCCATTTGAATTCATGTATGGAAGGAAGTGTCGTACCCCTTTGAACTGGTCGGAAGTAGGAGAGAGTCAGATTTTCGGACCCGACATCCTACGAGAAGAAGAAGAGAAGGTTCACAAGATTTGTGAGCACCTCAAGACAGCTGACATGGTTATACCCTATGGGCACGTAACTTCAGTATACCTGGTCCAGCCCAAGGAAGGCCCACGACAGACATATGCTGGCCCATGAAGATTTTCGGGTGGCCAAAGCCCATGACGTCTTCGGATCCTTGGAGAGCAAGACTAGAGGAGATAGGAAATTCAAAGGGGTAAAACCCTAGAACTTGTAACCGACTAGGACTACGCCCGGGACCTGCCTAAGTCTATATAAAGGCCAGGAGGGCACGCCCTAGGGCAACTCGACTCATACTTTCGCACACGCATCCACGCCAGATCGAATCTGCGCACCCTGTAATCTTCGGTTCCGCCGTAATCAAAGAACAGACAAGCAGGAGTAGGGTTTTCCCTCCGGGGGCCTGAACCTGGGTAAATCTCGTGTCCCCTGGTTGCTTGTCTGTTAACCGTGCCACGATCTCCAGCATCCCCATCTTCTCCAAAACCCAAGTCCATAACAATGGGCATTGACGAGATTAAACCTCGTCAATTGGCGCCGTCTGTGGGAACTGGGGCTGCTGATTGTGCGGTCGTGACGGTTCCGACCCGATCGATCTACAAATCCGCGGCGACAGAGAATCACCTCCTCTTCGGCGCTTTCGACTTCACCGCCCACTCGCCAGCCACCATGAAGGATTTTGAGCCCGTAGGCGACGGACTCGAAATCTTGTTCGGGAGCTTCTGCTTCCAGGTGGGACAAACTGGCACCCTCCGCCTCCCTGAGCGGGTGCCCGTGCCGTCAATCAGGCCCGCTTCGTGGGCTCCACACCCCGTGCTACGCACGTCACCATCAACAGATGAGTTCTACAACAGCAGCAGCTTCAACTCCGATCTGTGCGATCCACCTTCGGATGAAGGGACCTACGATTCCGGATCCGAAAGCTGCGGCAGCAGCCAACCAATCTGCAGGCGCTATCTGTGCGCCGCAGTCATCCAAACCGACGAGGAAACGCCTAACCCGCCGCCCAACCCCAACCCGCAGGACAGAAACGGCAAAAACGGTGGAAACGGCGATAACGGGGAAAACGGCGGCCACCTCATCCAACTTAGCAAAGAAGGATGGGTCGAAGCACGCCGCGCCGTCGCGGGCGAAATAGTCCTACGTCTGGACTCCCCACGTGATCTGCTGAGGGCATACCACTACCTCCTCATGGAGGAGCACAAGAAACAAGTCGAGATGCAGAAGACGCTCGACAAACGCAAGCAAGCAGCCTCTGAGTCCAGTGCACGACGAGCTGCGCTCTCCGCCATGGAACCCGGCTCTAGCACAAACAGAAATCAGGGAAACAAGCACCGCTCTCGGGTGGAAAACATGGACCCCAAGGAGCGGCGTGACGTGACCCGAACTCTCCATACATCATTCATGGATATGGACGCTGACGGCAACATCATACCGAAGACGCCACAAGCTGCGATCATGGCAGCCACTGCGTATCTCGCGGCTCACCCACCTCCGGAGGGGGACCCGAAAAGGGCCATGCATAAGTCCGCACTCACCGGACTAGGACTAATCGGAGCTGCGCTCCACGAAGATGCTCCTGCGGAGCCGAAGAAGAAAGCTCCGGCCAGGCGCGACCGGAGACCCACACCCTCATCCGAAGAGGAAGAGGAGCACGATCTTCCTCGAAGGAAGAAGAGCTCCAACTGCCACAAACGCGACTACGACGCCAGAGACAAGCTTACACAGCGCAAGATCGACAAAGCACGCGCCAAACGCGCCTGCTCGTCTGAATCTGAGATGGATGAAGACGAAGGAGAACTCTGCGGAGCCCGATGCTTCAGCAGATCTGTTCGGCGAACGCAGATGCCACGCAACTTCAAGCTTCCTTCGGATACTCCAAAGTTCAACGGCACGCAAGATCCAAAATCCTGGCTCAGTGACCATCTGTCATCCGTCAAGCTTCATGGAGGCAACAAAGAAACCGCCATGCAGTGCCTTCAGCTGCAGCTAACAGGCGCAGCGCGGGTCTGGCTTAGCAGCCTATCATCAGGATCCATCCAAAGCTGGGAGGAGCTCGCTTACAGCTTCATCCGAAACTTCAAAGGCACCAGCAAGAGGCCCGCCTCAATCCAAGAATTGCGAGCCTGCACTCAAAGAACGGGTGAATCTATTCGCTCGTACATACTACGCTGGTCTACGACCAAAAACTCCGCAGCACACATCTCCGAAGAGAGGGCCATCGACGCCTTCAGGGATGGCGTCAAGCGCCAAGACTTCAAGGAGGAACTTGGGCGTGTAAAGCCCAAGACACTAGACCACCTCATGGAAATCGCCAACAGTTGGGCAGACGGCGAAGATTGCATCCAGCGACCGCAATCAGATGAAGAGGACGACTACGGCCGAAGACGCGAACGCCGCAGCAAGAGGAGATCGCGCGTCTACGAGGACCGCGACGGACCCGACATGGTCGCAGCTGGCTACGCCGACCGCCGTAACGACAACAGCCGCAACAGCGGAGGATACCGCAGCGGAAACTTCCGCGACAACGGACGACCAACGCAGTCGTGGCAACGCCGCGACCGCGACAATGGACCCTCAACATTCGACAAACTTTCGGGTCCATGCACCATCCACTTCTACATCGACAAACAGGATTGCAAAAAGAAAGCCAGCCACATGCTCAAGGACTGTCGCGAGTTCCAGAAACTCAGCGAAGGCATGATGCAGATGAGGCAACAAGCTCCAATTCCTGCGTTCGGAAACGCACCTGCACCAGGTGAAATAGCACACAGAGCTCCTCCACCGCCGCCTATTGAAGGCCAAAACCAACCAGTCGCACCAGCGCAAAACAACACCGGGGTCCCATATCCCCCACCAAAGGGAGCACTAAACATGATCCAGAAAGGACGCCCAACAAACAGGGTGCAGAAGAAAATCACCCGACAAATCAACTTGGCCGTGGCAACTCCGCCTGCAATCCCTGAGTACCTCAGTGGATCGGAGTCCTGCATCACATTCACTCGCGCGGATCACCCTTGCCAGATCCCTCGCCCAGGTCATGCTGCCCTGGTGCTGGAGGCGCAGATCGGAGGCTTCGAGATGAGTCGCGTCTTCATGGACGGCGGCAGCGGCATTAACCTAATGTTCGCAAGCACTCTAGCAGCTATGCGGATCCCGCAATGCAGCCTGGAACAATCAGACACAACGTTCCTCGGCATTGTCCCAGGGAAGGGCATCTTCCCCCTGGGCAAAATAGGACTCGACGTCATCTTCGGAAGCCGGACAACTTTCGGCAGGAGCACCTAGAATTCGAAGTGGTGGACTGGCTGTCGCAATACCATGCCATCCTGGGACGTGTAGCATTCGCAAGGTTCCTGGCCGTCCCACACTACGCATACCTACTACTCAAGATGCCAGGACCAAGGGGCGTCATCACAGTCCACGGGAGCTTCACCCGATCGGACCAATGCGACAGGGATTTCAACAAAATCTCCCAGTCCTTCGGCATGCAAGACGAGCTCGTAAGGCTCCGCGAGGAGACGGACAATGGGCTACCCCCAGTCACAAGGCAGAACGCACCCGACATGTCCTTCGACTCCACCGTCAACACCAAGAAAGTGCAGGTCCATCCGACAGACGCCTCCAAGACGGCGCTGATCGCCAACGACCTCAGCACCGCATAGGAAGGCGCGCTCGTCGAATTCCTCCGTGAGCGCTGGGAAATATTCGCCTGGTGTCCTGCGGACATGCCAGGAGTTCCCAGGGAATTCGCCGAGCACGCACTCAATGTCTTTCCAGACACCAAGCCAGTCAAGCAGTCTATCCGAAGACTGTCGAAGCCACAAGCCGAAGCTATCGGCAAGGAGATCAACAGATTACTCGCAGCAGACTTCATCCGGGAAATCAAGGAAAGCGAGTGGCTGGCAAATACGGTGATGGTCCCGAAGAAGGACACGGACATCCTGCGGATGTGCGTGGACTTCACGTCGCTAAATAAACACTGCCCAAAGGACCACTTCCCTCTACCTCGGATCGACCAGATCATCGATTCGACTGCAGGTTGTGAGAAGCTCTCCTTCCTCGACGCCTACTCAGGCTATAACCAGATTCGACTCAAGGTCGAAGATCAAGAGAAAACGGCGTTCATCACACCGTTCGGAGTATTCTGCTACAACACAATGCCGTTCGGGCTAAAGAACGCAGGTGCCACGTACCAGCGATGCATGCAGGCCTGCCTCAAGGACCAGATCGGTCGCAATGTCCAAGTTTATGTCGACGACATAGTCATAAAACCCAAGGAGGCAAGAACACTTATCGACGATCTCCGCGAGACGTTCGACAACCTTGATCGCTATAGGATCAAGCTCAATCCAGAAAAGTGCGCCTTCGGCGTCCCCTCGGGTCAGCTTCTCGGGTACTTCATCTCTCAACGAGGGATCGAAGCGAACCCGCAGAAAATCAAAGCTATCATGACAATGGAGAAGCCGAAAAACCTCAAAGGCGTTCAGCAGCTCGCAGGGCGAGTAGCGGCACTAAGCAGGTTCATCAGCCGCATGGGCGAGAAGGCCCTACCATTCTACCAGCTGCTGCGCAAGGCAGACAAGTTCGAATGGACACCAGAAGCCAACGACGCATTCGAAAGCCTCAAGCGGCTCCTCTCCACCTCGCCCGTTTTGGTCACGCCAAAGGAGCGCGAGCCCTTGCTGCTGTACATAGCAGCCACACACCAGGTGGTCAACACAGTACTCGTGGTCGAACGACCTGAAGAAGGCAAGACCCACGGGGTACAACGCCCAATTTACTACCTCAGCGAGGTTCTCACTCCAACAAAACAGCGGTACCCGCACTACCAGAAGCTGGCCTACGGCGTGTTCATGACGGCTCGACGACTGAGCCACTACTTCCAGGAGCATCAGGTGATGGTCGTCAACGAGTCACCCCTGAACAGCATCCTGAATAACCCAGAGGCCACAGGACGTGTAGCCCTGTGGGGCATTGAACTATCACCCTTGGACATCGTCTACGAGAAGCGACACGCAATCAAATCTCAAGTCCTTCCGGACTTCCTGGTACACTGGATGGAGCTGCAGCTGCCTGACACCCCAGACATGTCGCAGTCCTGGACAATGCATTTCGACGGCTCCAAGCGTGAAGCCGGAGCAGGGGCAGGAGTCATACTGACCTCCCCACAAGGTGACAAGATGAAGTACGTTCTTCGGATGAAATTCAGAGCCTCCAACAACGAGGCCGAATACGAAGCCCTCATCCATGGGATGAAGATGGCAAAAATATGCGGCGCAACGCGCCTGGTCATCTACGGTGACTCCAACCTTGTCGTACAGCAGACGATGAATGAGTGCGACGCACACGCCGAAAACATGATCGCGTACCGCGCGCTATACAACGCACTCGAAGGAGAATTCGACGGCTGCGAACTTAGGCACGTTGGAAGAGAGAGCAACGAGGAGGCCGATAGACTCGCCAACATCGGCTCCACCTGTGCAAAGGTACCACCAGGTGTGTTCCTCGAACTGATCTGCGTGCCATCCATCAAGCGGAAATTCCCCAAGGGCTCACCCGAAGAAGCGGAACACTCGGGGGCTACGCTACCCGAAGGTCATGAAGGACCCGAAAAGTTGGATACCGAATTTGCCATGGTCAACCTGATGCAGGTCATGGCAGTCGAAGAAACTTGGACACGTCCATACCTCCAGTTCCTGATAAACGGAGAACTGCCTGACAGCCCGACAGATGCCCAGCGCATATCTCGTCGGTCAAAAGCCTTCACCATCATCAACGGCGAGTTGTACAAACGCAGCATTACGGGTGTACTACAACGGTGCGTCACCATCGACGACGGCAAGGCCATACTCCAAGATATCCATGAGGGCATCTGCGGCCACCACGCAGGCAGCCGCTCCCTTGTCGCCAAGGCTCTGCGAGCAGGATTCTACTGGCCAACGGCCATGAGCGACGCGAAGGACATCGTCCGAAGATGCAACGGGTGCCAACGGTTCGCCGACAAACCGCACGCACCTGGGTCCAAACTTCGACCCATACCCATAGCCTGGCCTTTTGCCCAATGGGGCCTTGACATGATCGGCAAACTGCCAAAATCCTCGAAGGGAGGACACGTCTTCCTCCTGGTCGCAGTCGACAAATTCACCAAGTGGATCGAAGCCATGCCAGTCACCAACCAGAAGGGCAAAACTGCCGTCAAGTTCTTCGAATCCATTGTCTACAGGTTTGGTGTACCGCACAGCATCATCACCGACAACGGATCGAACTTCATCTCCGAAGAATTCCAGGACTTCTGTGAAGGCCTCGGGATCAATATCACGTACGCCTCAGTGGCACACCCGCAAACAAACGGGCAAGTGGAAAAGGCCAACGGCCTAATCGGCGCCGGCATCAAGAAGAGCCTCATGAGCTCACTCGAGCACAAAGCTGGAAACTGGACGAAAGAGCTACCGTCTGTCCTGTGGAGCTTATGGACTACGCCAAACAGCTCCACCGGCTACACACCGTTCTTCATGGTGTACGGAGCTGAGGCCGTGCTACCAGCCGAAGTACGCCACCAGGCTCCACGAGTCGTCGCTTACAGCGAAGCCGAATCCACGGCTGCACTCGAAGATGCCGTTGACACACTCGACAAAGCACGGGATATAGCAGCAGCTAGATCAGCGGTGTACCAGCAAAGTCTCCACAACTACCACAGCCGCCGGCTGCGCCCAAGGTCCTTCGTCGAAGGAGACCTCGTCCTGCGACTCAAGCAAAAGCGACCGAACAAACTCGATTCACCATGGGAAGGACCCTACGCCATCACCGAGGTCATCCCAGGTGGCGCCTATCGCCTCAAACACGTGGAGTCTGGAGTCGCATACTCCAACCCGTGGAACGTCTCGCACCTGCGACGATTCTACCCGTAGCAACCTACCCCCTTTTACTTTCAATAAGGCTTTCAGCCAAGGCTACTCAGCCGAACCATGTACCTCCTCCATTACGATATAAATAAAGCTAAGTGTCTCGCCCCCAACCTTCGGTTGACTATTTTTCAGCAACTTTACTACATGCTACATACGCACTTGGGGGCTCCCCCCACCTCACGATTTCATCGACTGAGGACCAAACGTGTACACCTGAGGAGCTGACTACGTCAGGCAAACGAAAAGGGCACGTACTCAATCAAAGCACTGCGTGCTCACAAACCTTTACAACAAAGGGCACATAAACGCCCAGCCACAATATACAAATTTTACATTTATCTCTTTATTTTCAGGTCTTACCTATTCTGAAGAATAACCTGAGCACGCTGCTCAAACAAATCTACAATCTGTTCGGCATACTGCCTTACAGCCGCGTAATACGGATGCATATCCCACTCGCCACCATCTGGTCGAGGAGGTGGCCCAGTCGCCACAGCAGCCAAATCTACGTCAGGGTGGTGCACCCTCACAAGAGACAAGGCAGCCTTCACCCCTGCGACGAGCTGCTGTCACACAAGCTCCTTGACATTGCTGGCACTCCGAAATTTCGTCAGAAGACCTGCAAGGTTCGTCGGCACGGCATCCAACGGAAACATGACGTGCAGCACCGAGGAAAGTGATGTCTGCACCTGGCGGAGCACCCGCGAAACCTAGTAGACACGATCCTGCACCGTCGCCAGAACTATGGCGCGATCACGATCCATCCAGAAGAAGCCGCCGGCCTCCATGTCCTGTTGAGTCAAGCAATTGACTCGAACAACAATACGCTCCTTTTCTTCCCTCGGAGCAAGATTGGCACCTGCGACAACCGCACACAACAAGAATAAGGCCAGCAGGCTCACCCGAAGAACTGAGCTACAACCCGAAAGAAGGATCAACTTACATTGCAGCTGCTCGGACAGCCGACCCAGCTCCGCCATCAAATATTCCTCTCTGGCTGCACCACGGTCTGCCTTGGATTTCCAAACGTCAGCGCGACCGCGTAGCCCAAGCAAATCTCTCTCCAAGCTGCGCATGCGATCTCGAAGAAAAGCGAGCTGCGATGAATCATCCAATGATGCTCGCAAGGGCCTTTCGGATGAAGTGTCAACTGGGTCAGCACCCGAAGGAACCTATAGCAGCAGAAAAAAGAAGGCACACAGGCATTCAGCCAAAGATAGAGCACAACTCGGAGGAATTCATTAAAATATATAAGGCCACTACGTGGCACAAGGATGGTACTACAGCAGATATTTACAACAAAAGAATACTACAAACTACCCTACGTCTACTATGCCTAAGGTGCAGGACACTGAGTCGCCTCAGAACCAGACTGCCTAGCTTTGGCCTCGCCCTGCTGCCGCGGTGCGTACTCAGACAGCAAGTCAATGAGCTTGGGCCCATATCGTCTGCAGCGAGCGGAGTAGGCGGCGAAGGCTACCTTGGATCCATCCGCAGCCGTCGGCATCCGAGAAGTGATCTGGGGCAGGTCCAGCTCCGCCCCAGCCGCCATGGCCATCGCCAGCCCAACGGACGCACCGATACCCTTCTTCTTGCGCTTATACGCTGCGGGCGCTTCGCCTGACAGAGCCTCTGCCAGGGTATCCACATCGTCAAGGGATGCGCCCTTCGGGAAGAGCTCCTGGTAGAAGCGACCAAGGACCTCTTTCGCCTTGGCAAGGGAGTTGACGACGGTGCTGCAGCGGTCTTCGACCGCTACAGTGGCATCATCCAGAGCACTCCCGTGCTCCAGAGCACCGCGGTCGAACTCGATGCCTGCGGCATCTGAGACAAAAAAGAAGAAAGCATGAAGAAAGGCAACATAGAAGAAGATCCGTCGAAAAAGAAGCAAGTACAAAAGCTAACGCTCACCCGAAATAGCCTTGGCAGCAGCCATGAGCTTATCCGCCACCCCTCTTTCACGAGCAGCCGCAACAGTGGCCAGCTGCTCCTCACGATCTGCAGCCTCCTGCTGCAGACGCTCCTTCGCTTCGGCTGCCTTCGTCAGCTCCAGCTCAAGGCGCTCTCTCGCACCAGCGGCAGCTTCGGCCTTCTGCTCCGATTGGCCAAGGCTCTTCTTCAGAGCATCGACCTCACGGAGAGAGTCGTTATGCTCCTCTGCGGTTACAACAAGCAAGTGTCAAAAAACAAGACCAGGATAAGCAAGAGAAGTACTACAAGGGAGACGAATACCTTGAAGCTGCCGCAGTTTCGCCTCCAGCGTCAGGCGCTCCTCCACCAGCCGCTTGGCCTCTTGGACAAAAGGCTGCAGAAAAAGGCAATAGCAGTAAGAACAGGACTTGGGGGCTACGCCCAACACAAAGAAGCAAAAACAGCATCAGCACTCGAAGACACTCGGGGGCTCCCCCCGTAACATCAAGCAGAAAAACTTACGTGCTCCGAAGGCGAACCCGCAGGCCCGCCTGCGAAATTCTGGGGCGCAACCACCAGCCTCTCCTGCACAGGAGGAACTGGCGCAATGTCGCCAGAAGTCGCCACAGTCTGAGGAGGAGGCGACGCAATGTTCGACTCCCCCATCATCTCCTGCCCACCATCACTAGAGCCGTCGGAGGATTGCCTGCATACGAAGCCAATCAACACAGGTGCAAACACCATCAAGGAAAAAGGACAACAATGGCAACAAGAAAACTTACGAGCCCAACGCGCTCAGGTCGAAGATAGGAGAAGCCCTTCGGGCCCTCTTCTCTTCCTTATTTTCTTCCTTCTTCTCCACCTTCTTTTCTTCCTTCTTCCGCTTTGCTGGCGGGTGCGGAGCAACAGCTCGCCTAGGAATGGCAGGAAGAGGAGAGGAAGAACCCCCATGAACATCATCATGACGCTCAAGGCCCAGAGGATTTCTGGGAGTCGGAGGAGTCGAGGCATCCGAAGACTCGCTGGAGCTCCGTGATCGCTTGCGCGAATGGTCCTCACTCGACTCGTCGGCATCCTCCGCTGGAGATCACGCTGACGGTAGCTCGGACACGGAGTCCACCACTTCATTATGCGGGGCATTCGGATACCTCTCGGTCAACGGTGGTGCCATGCCCGGCACTTTGAAGCTCTGCAAAAGGAAGAGGAACTTTGTTAGCAAACAAAGGAAAAAGTACACAGCTGACAAAAACAAAAAGGGAGCACTACGTGTGCAAATCTACACCTTCGGTACGACCAACGTCGAAGAAAAGGGAGGAGTCTGCGACTTCCCCGGGATTTCTTCGTCGGCCTTGAACTTCAACAGCGTGCGCAGAGCCTTGTCAAGTTCCACCTCAGAGATTTTCTCACTCGAAACCCTCGTCGGATCACGGCGCCCAGAGTAAAGAAACATCGGATGCGCCCTCGCTTGGAGAGGCTGCACCCGACGCTCAAGAAACGTCCGGATGATGTCGACAACGTTCACCTCCTTCTCAGGAATCAGTTGGAGATCCTCCACCCGACGGTACAGGGCCTCTATCTCCGCCACCTCACCGTCTAAGATTTGGTTTTTCCAGGATCTTTTCTTCTCAATCAATTGGGAGGGGTCAAAAGGAACGAGATCAAAATCTTGCCCAGGCAGTACGGAGTCACGGATGTAAAACCATTTCCTCCGCCAGTACTAGACAGATTCGGACATGGAAAAGGAAAAGAATTGCACATTGGGACTGAGGGAGATGATGAAACCCCCAATGGGATACACACCATCCGAACCAGACTGCCTCTTCACGGAATACAGCTTCCGGAAGAGGCCAAAGTGCGGCTCAATGCCTAGCCAGCACTTGCAAAGGGTGACAAAACAAGCAATGTGGAGAAGAGAATTGGGAGACGGATGATGCAACTGAACCCCATAGAAGAAGAGCAGTCCACGAAGGAAGTCATGGACTGGATACAAAAACCCACGCAAGACGAAGGCAAGAAACATAACCCGGTACCCAGATGGGGGACGGGGGATTACTGTAACATCCCAAAAATCATAGTATCAAAACTTATTCATATCATCTTTGCATCATTCATCCATTTAGGGTTTTCTCAAAAATCATTTAGAGACAGAAGTTGAAGCTATGATTTCATGTGGGCAATTTATCCCAAATCACCATCACCCTTTGAAATTTGAAAGTTTAAATAATTGTTTGCTTGCCTCCACTGATGGAAAGATTAGGTGAAACTTTTAAACCAAGATTCCAAATTTAGAAATAGTTTCAAAATCCTTTTACAAATATTTGCAAACTAGAGCAAATCTCTGTTTACTTTGAAACTCAAGCTTGACCAAGTCTTGCTAGGTAACCACTTAGTTAAAATGACTGTTTTTGAACCCACAAAACCCTGCAAAAATTCCCAAAACAGTTTGGATTCAAAAGGATTTGAATTCATATCAAAAATCATTCCAGAAAATAGAAATAGAAAAAGAAAAGAAACAAACAAAAGAAAAGGGCCAGGCGCCAGGTTTCTGGCCCAGCAGCGAACCGAGCCCAGCAAGCCCACCCGGGATCTTTTTATTCTCCTCTCACGCACGAGCGCACGCGCTGAGCCGCTGACAAGCAGACCCCACCTGCACTCCGCGCACCTCGCTGACAAGCGGGCCATCTCCACGCCAGCATCGTCTCCACCCGCACGACCTGTTCGTCCCCAATCAACGCGGCCGTTTCCTGTGTTTAAATCGCGGCGTCAATTCGAATCAATGGCCGAGTGATTCTCGCGCTTGACCAGGCTATATAAACCCCCTCTGTCCTCTCTCTCTTTTCCCCCAAACCCCAAGCACAGAACGCCCCCAGGCTGCGCGCATGCAACCCCGCCGTCTCCGACGATTGCGCCGCCGATTTCTGGTGAGTCTCGAGTTCCCCTCGGTCTCGCGTTTAAGCTATCTTGTTCAGTGAACCTCTGTGCATCTTCTGACACTTTCCGTTTGCCTTCGCATGACCCATAGCTTCGGCAACGTCGACGACTGGACCGCCACCGTCTTCTGCACGAACTCCGGCGAGTTCTAGTGGTAAGCCCCGACCGCCCCGCGTCTTCTAGTTCAAACACACGACTCTACCTTGACGCTGTGAATCTAACCGTGTCCTCGTCTTGCCTTGGGGTGGTTCACAGCGACATCCACGACGACCACCCGACACACCGACGCCGTCCTCCACTCCGGCGAGCAATCGCAACCGTGTCCGAGCGCCCCTTGACCAACCGCGAGTACGACGAGCTTCGCCGTGACCCCCTGAGCCCGGTGAGCTACTCCTGGATCTCTCTTACCCCCTGTAGTACCGCCTCCGTCGTCGACCGACAGTTCCGCCGCCGGTAGCCACCGCTCCGCCGCCAGTTCTTGGCCAGGACGATAGCAGCCGTTAGATCTGTATCGTAGCGCTAGAATAGATCCACTTAACCCGAAGCGGTACGCGATCTGAGCCGCCTGATTTCATTTAGATCCTGCGGCTGTGGAGCTCGATCCCGTGCGAAACGGTATGGGCGAATAAGAACATGACGCGTGGCTAGGTTAGATCTGAAAATAGATTTAAAAACCAGAAATTTGATTCAAATTCAAATGCTCATAACTTTCGATTGCCACGTTAGATTTTTGCAAACTTTATACCGTTGGATTCAGTGAAACAAGACATTTCTGAATATCCAATTTATTTAGCATATAGTAACAGATAAAATGATTTTATTTGTAGAACAAGTTTAAGGCTATTTTAGATATAGATTTAATTTGGTAAATTATATTGGGGCCAAATAAGTTTAGTTGGCAAACTTGTGACATGTTAAGTTTCTGTAGACATGAGCATACTTGGTAGAATTTTCAAAAATCACCACTTAGTAAATTCTTGCATGCATGCATTCATATTATTTTTGGTTGTATATAATTGTGAGTAATTGTATGCTTTAATTTCTTGTGTAGATTTTGCTAGTGATTGTGATTGTGAAGAGTGCTACTCTCCCCACTACCAAGGCAAGTGATATTTACATGAATAAATTTGTCCTATGTTTTGAACTAGCATTAGATATTTTGTTATAGTATTGCATGTTATTTTGTCTAATGCAAAAGATGGGGAAATCCTATGTAGTCTAGTAGATTTGCTAAGGAATTATCCCTAAAATAAGTTGCCATACTTTGCTTAGCCTAGCTTATAGCAAAACAAGGGTTGGTGAAAAACTACACTTACTATAAAGAAAATATTTCTAAGTCAAGAGACTTATACTTTTCTAATAAAACCACTAAGTCAAATGAACCTCCTGGGTGGAATGGAAAGTATGGGTTATGTTGAGTGGTTACACAAGGCCATGGACTTGGGTTGTGTATCTCACTTGTGGTAAGCCACCCAGGCACAAAGGGATTTGGAGGCCAAGTGTTGAGAAAGCTTACAGTGCAACCACTTGGCAATATGGGCTCTGCCATGATCATATAGGTTGCTAGAACTTAGTCACTTGGACAGTTGGTGGTAGTTGGGTTGATAGGTTGGAGCGCGTCCATTTGACTAAGGAAAGGCTTCTGAAAGGTCCTGTCTTGGGAAACCAAGTCTGGTGGGGAAAGTGCACAACCTCTGCAGATGGAAAACCTAAGTACTTAGCCTTGTCCAAGGAAATGGACACTTTGAGCATCAAGACATGGAAGCTACAAGAATCTCATCACTCCAACTTCTAAGTAAAATTTATGGGTGAACAAGGGTGAAGGACCTCAATGTCTATTGGTGGTTCCTTGGGAATGTTTTTGACAAAGAAAAACTTAGTGATTTCAACTAATAGGAAAAACCTATTTTCAACCAAAGCAAGCCAAGCTACACTTAGCCAAAATGCATATAGTAGTATAGTCCACCTAAAATATACTAAGGTATCACTTGCCAATACTATTCCAAAGTATTGACCCTCTGTGGCTATAACTTGTGATGTTGCAGGTTACTCCGATGATGAATAGGAGTCATGAGTCTACACTCAACATGCTTGCCTGTGGCACATGAAGATGAAGACTTATGTTTATTTACTTATTCCTTAAACTCTTGTATTAGGCCTATGGCCCTGAGTTGTAAAAGACTATGTTTTATCTCTGGAATGAATGTAATAAACGACCTTTGTATCTGTGTACTTCATATTAAACTGTGGATGCTAGCATTGATCCAGGGACTAGCATTGCAATCACAGGGATCCTTTCCTTTATAAAGGAGGGGTCTAACAGATGGTATCAGAGCACTGTGTTGCCTGTAGGATTATGACCCTAGGATTGGAAAACCACTAAGGAAAAGTTTTTCAACTACTTCTACACTTGTCTATTCTTCTCGTAGAACTTTTCTAATCTCTTTCAACTTCCTTTGTAGATGAACTCCATCAACGAAGCCGTGAGGAAGGGACCACTCATGACCATGACCTTGGAGTGTGAAACTGAGTTTCCCAGTATTCTCAAGGACCTCATGGAGGCAATGGATGCACATGGTGAAGCCGTGTACAAGGGCTTTCCAGTGATGGATGAAGGAGTGGAGTATTGGTGGGTGCAACTTCACTTGTATAAAAACAAGGAAGACAACCACAAAGAAAGGGGATTCTGCATGTACACCAACACTACAATGCACACCACATTCTTTGAGTCAGCCAGGGATGCAGCTTGGAGGACTATCAAAGAACTAAGTGCTAGAGTCAAGTGCAGAATGCTCAACCTCCAAAAGGACTTAGAGAAAGAGAAGGAACTTACTCAAGAGTTGGAAGACACCAACCAAGAGATAAGGGGAGATGTTATAGACTTAGTGATAGAGTCAAGAGAGCAAGATTGGTGGATTGCCTCTAGGAACATTGTGTTTAATAATAGATCCCGTGAGATTGGATTGTAAGGACACTTCGTTAGTTGGACCACCACTTATCACCTTATTTCCAAAAAGATATTTTAAATAAGTATGGACCTTGAATGATGTAAGGGACTTATGTATGCATGACTTGTGTGACAATTATGTTTCATGGATATGTATGAATGTTTGTCTTGATTTACCTTGAATTGCGTTGTTCTAACTTTTTCAATCTTATAAATAGATGCCTATTGCCATCAGCACTGTTGAGGAGTTTCGGGTTACTCGTTTTGGTCCCCGTATCATTGAGCTTACCACTCTGCTTGATCTCCCTCTTCCTACCATCACGGTGTACCCACTCACCAAGTTCGAGAGGAAGGACCTCTGGGGCTTCAAGGTGAACCAGCCCGGACGCCAGACTGAGACTACTATGGAGGCCATCGTCTTCAAGCTGATGCACGACGACAGGGAGAGAGGCATGGAGGTAGTCATGCAGGACCTGATAGGACGACTGTTAGGCCGTCACTCCCGGCAGGTTAGGGGCACTCACTTCCACGTCTTCGGAAGACGTGATGTTGATGGAGAGTCCATCGACTTTGAGGACGACTCGAGGAGCACTGCGGAGCCGATACGTCTTTATCTTCAGGACTTGGAGACTCTTCTCAGGCACATAGATACGGACAGGACGAACGTCATGCTAGGTAATGACGAGCTCCAGGTGCAGCTTCGCGAGAAGGACAAGCTTTTTGCGCAGCAGGATGAGATGATCAAGGAGATGGAGACAAAGTTCGAGGCCCAGGACCGCAAGTTCAAGAGTCAAGAGAAACGCGTCCAGGATAGGAACAAGAAAATCCGGGACATGACCGAGGAACTGAAGTCCAAGGACTTCGAGCTTGAGCAGCAGCAGATGGTTATTGAGAGGCTTCGCTCCCAGAAGAGGGCTCTCAAGGCCAAGGTCGATTCCTTGACCACTACGATCGAGGAGAACAAGACCGCGATGGAGAACGCAGGTCTTACCTTCGTCGAGGAGGAGATTAATGCTGATGAGTAGACTTGACTACTCGTTTACCTTTCATATTCATATTTATTGTGAACTTATTATTGGACCATCCGACATGTGGATGGCTTGCCACTTGTGTGTTTACCTCATGAGCTTGTTATGTGGTTGTTGAACTTTTATTCTTATGTTGCTTGTTATGTGTTTGCTTATGATGTATTGTGCATGAAACATCTATGGGTATCTCATTCTTATCTATTTGAACAAACCACAGATGCCTCCCCGTCGCGCAAACCCCAACCCCAACAACATCACCCCGGAAATGCAACAAATGATGAATGCGCAAACACAGCTTATGCAAATGATGACAACATTCATCCAAAACCAGAATAACAACAACAACAACAACAACAACGACCCCAACAACAACAACAACAACAATAACAATAACCCTCCGGGTTTTGATATTCTCACCAGATTTCTGCGTCTGAGGCCAGCAAAGTTTTCGGGAACAACTGATCCCATGATAGCCAATGACTGGCTACGTTCTGTGAACAAAGACTTAGTGAACGTGGGCTGCACGGATGCTGAAAAAGTCAGATTCGCAGCACATCTGTTGGAAGGACCAGCCGCCACATGGTGGGACAACTTCCAAATCACCACTCCTATTGATGAGGTGACTTGGGCTATCTTTGAAGATGGTTTTCGCACGGCTCATATCTCATCAGGGATAATGAGTCTGAAAAAGAAAGAGTTTCACAACCTGAAACAGCGCTACCGTAGCGTGGAAGAATACATAGAAGAGTTCAACAATCTGGCGCGCTATGCACCGGATGAGGTTGATACAGATGCCAAGAGAAAGGAAAAGTTCTTGGAGGGTTTGAATGATGAGCTGAACCTACAGTTGTCTGTGGCATATGTTCCAACTTATCAGTCGTTGTGTGACAAGGCTGCTATTTTGGAAAATAAAATGAAGCAAGTCGAGAGTAGAAAGAGGAAACACTCCGACAAACACAGCTCGGGATCGTCTCACAAACGATCTCACTATGATGACAGTAGCAACTCAGGATCCCATAAACATGGGAAATTCAACAAGCACAACCGTCATGACAACAAGCATCACCGCAGTCATGACAGGGACAAGTACAAGAACCACAAGAGTGGACATAAGAGCCACTATGGTGGAAATGGTAGTGGAAATGGAGGCCAACCTCCTAAAAAGGACATCAGTCAGGTTGAGTGCTTCAAATGCAAGAAGCTGGGGCATTATGCTAATGAGTGCCCTGAGAAGAAAGTTGAAGGACCTAACAAGCCAAATCCTTTTCAGAAAGGACAGGTTAACCACATCAATGTGGAGGAGGTCTATGAGGAGCCTGATGCCGTGGCTGGTAAGTTCAGACTCAATTCAATTTCAGCATTTGTACTCTTTGATACCGGTGCATCTCATTCATTCATATAAAAGGCATTTGTGGATAGAAATGGGTTTGCATCAGAAAACATTGGGTGTCCAATAAAGGTTAGTTCTCTGGGGGGAGATATGATAGTAAGACTTGGATGCCGGGATCTCATGATAGAGTTTGGTAAGCATAAGTTTCCTGTAAGCCTGATAATCCTAGATTCCCAAGGACTAGATGTAATTTTGGGAATGGATTTGATGGCTAAACATGAAGGAGTACTAGATTGTGCCAATCGTACAGTTACACTCACAACCCCAGAAGGAAAAAGGATAAAATTCAAGTCAACTTTGAATCCAAAGGAAGTAAGCTGAATTCTCTTAAGGGGGTTAGCATGGATAGTGTACCAATTGTGTGTGAGTATCCGGATGTGTTTCCGGAAGAATTACCAGGAATGCCACCAGATAGATATGTGGAGTTTCTGATAGATTTGGTACCAGGTTCTGGACCAATAGCTAAGAGACCGTACAAAATGCAGTTGATGAATTGAAAGAGCTCAAGAAACAGCTAGGAGAACAGTTACAGAAAGGGTTTATTCAACCAAGTTCCTCATCTTGGGGAGCCCCAGTATTGTTCGTGGAGAAGAAAGATAGAACACAAAGATTATGTATTGACTACCGTTCTCTCAACGAGGTTACTATCAAGAACAAATATCCTTTGCCAAGAATCAACGACTTATTTGATCAGCTAGAAGGAGCATGTGTATTCTCGAAGATTGATCTCCGGTCAGGTTATTTTCAACTCAAGATACGAGAGCAAGACATACCAAAAACAGCATTCACCACAAGGTATGGATTGTATGAGTATACTGTGATGCCTTTTGGATTAACCAACGCTCCGGCATACTTCATGAATATGATGAACAAGGTGTTCATGGAATTCCTTGACAAGTTCGTTGTCGTTTTCATCGATGACATCTTGGTCTACTCCAAGAGCAAGGAAGAGCATGAAAGACACTTACGCTTGATACTTGAGAAACTGAGGGAACATAAACTATATGCCAAAATCAGCAAGTGTGAATTCTGGTTAGAGAAAGTTGGTTTTCTTGGTCATGTTATGACAAAGGATGGTGTGGCAGTTGACCCTGCTAAAGTTTCAGCTGTGACAGATTGGGAATCACCTAAGAATGTAAAAGAAGTTCGTAGTTTCCTTGGCTTAGCAGGTTACTATAGAAGGTTCATTGAAAATTTCTCGAAGGTTGCTAAGACAATGACAGAATTGTTAAAGAAGGACAAGAAATTTGCTTGGACTGAAGGTTGTGAAGTCAGCTTCCAAGAATTGAAGAAGAGACTAGTGACAGCACCAGTTCTATGTCTGCCAGATTTGGAAAAAGATTTCCAAGTATATTGTGATGCGTCACATCAAGGTTTGGGTGCCGTACTTATGCAAGACGGTAAAGTCGTAGCCTATGCTTCGAGACAACTCAAAACTCATGAAGTAAACTATCCTACTCATGATTTGGAGTTGGCCTCTGTCGTCCATGCACTCAAAACATGGAGACATTACCTTTTGGGAAAGCGTTGTGAAGTGTTCACCGATCATAAGAGTTTGAAGTATATCTTCACCCAGAAAGAAATCAACATGAGACAAAGAAGATGGCTAGAACTTATCAAGGATTACGACTTAAGTTTGCAATACCATCCCGGTAAAGCAAATGTAGTAGCGGATGCTCTAAGTCGTAAGACGTTTGTAAATAGCCTTACCAGAGGTGATCTGCCAGAAGACTTGTGTAAGCAATTCAAAGAACTCAGATTGGAGATTGTACCAGAAGGATATCTCATGTCCTTAGATGTTCAACCCACTCTATTGGACAAAATCCGAGAAGTTCAGAAGACTGATAAAGAAATTGAAAAGATTAAGGAAAATATTAGTCTAGGGAAAGCTAAGAGTTTCCATATAGATGAACAAGGTACTTTATGGCACGGGAAACGTATATGTGTTCCACAAGACCCGGAGTTACGGAAACTGATCTTACAAGAAGGTCACAACTCTCCGTATTCTATTCACCCGGGAAATACCAAGATGTACATGGACATGAAGGAAAGGTTTTGGTGGAACAATCTCAAAAGGGACATCGCCGAACATGTTGCTTTGTGTGATGTGTGTAGCAGAGTCAAAGCAGAGCACCAGAAACCAGCAGGATTGCTTCAACCACTGCCTATTCCTGAATGGAAGTGGGAAAATATTGGTATGGATTTCATTACCGGATTACCAAGGACCAGGTCAGGGTATGATTCCATATGGGTAGTAGTGGATCGCCTAACTAAAGTGGCTCATTTTATACCCGTGAAGACAACTTATACAAGTGCCAAGTTGGCCAAGATCTACATGAGCAGAATTGTATGCCTTCACGGTGTGCCTAAAAGTATAGTGTCTGATAGAGGAACTCAGTTTACTTCTCATTTTTGGAGACAGCTTCATGAATCTTTGGGAACAAGGTTGGAATTCAGCACTGCTTTTCATCCTCAAACTGATGGACAAATAGAAAGGACTAACCAAATTCTTGAAGACATGTTGAGGGCATGTGCCCTAGACTATGGAGCAAGTTGGGATGAAAGTTTGCCTTACGCAGAGTTCTCTTACAATAACAGTCATCAATCTAGTATTGGAATGGCACCATTTGAGTTACTCTACGGAAGGAAATGTACCACCCCATTGCTATGGAATGGAGTGGGAGAAAGGAGCTTATTTGGACCGGATCTTATCAAAGACACCGAAGAAAAAGTCAAATTGGTTAAGGACAGGTTGAAGATAGCACAGTCCCGACAGAAAAGCTACGCGGATTCTAAGCGTAGAGAAGTCACCTACGAAGTTGGGGATAGAGCTTATCTCAGGGTATCACCACTCCGTGGAGTGAAAAGATTTGGAGTCAAAGGAAAGTTGGCACCAAGATATGTTGGGCCATTCAAGATTCTAAGTCGCAAGGGAGAAGTTGCATATGAAGTTGAATTGCCAGAATCACTATCAGCAGTCCATAACGTATTTCATGTGAGTCAGCTTAAGAAATGTCACCCAGAAATGGAAGAGTCTTCTTTGAAGGATACCATACCTTTGGAAGAAGTTCAGCTAGAAAGTGATCTCACTTATGAGGAAAAGCCTGTCAAGATTCTAGAGACCGCAGAAAGAATTACCAGGACCAAGACTATCAAGTTTTGTAAAGTGCAATGGAACCATCACTCCGAAGAAGAAGCAACATGGGAAAGAGAAGATGATCTTCGGAAAGACCACCCTCACCTATTTGCTAGCCAAACCGAATCTCGAGGGCGAGATTCATCTTAAGGGGGTTAGATTTGTAACATCCCAAAAATCATAGTATCAAAACTTATTCATATCATCTTTGCATCATTCATCCATTTAGGGTTTTCTCAAAAATCATTTAGAGACAGAAGTTGAAGCTATGATTTCATGTGGGCAATTTATCCCAAATGACCATCACCCTTTGAAATTTGAAAGTTTAAATAATTGTTTGCTTGCCTCCACTGATGGAAAGATTAGGTGAAACTTTTAAACCAAGATTCCAAATTTAGAAATAGTTTCAAAATCCTTTTACAAATATTTGCAAACTAGAGCAAATCTCTGTTTACTTTGAAACTCAAGCTTGACCAAGTCTTGCTAGGTAACCACTTAGTTAAAATGACTGTTTTTGAACCCACAAAACCCTGCAAAAATTCCCAAAACAGTTTGGATTCAAAAGGATTTGAATTCATATCAAAAATCATTCCAGAAAATAGAAATAGAAAAAGAAAAGAAACAAACAAAAGAAAAGGGCCAGGCGCCAGGTTTCTGGCCCAGCAGCGAACCGAGCCCAGCAAGCCCACCCGGGATCTTTTTATTCTCCTCTCACGCACGAGCGCACGCGCTGAGCCGCTGACAAGCAGACCCCACCTGCACTCCGCGCACCTCGCTGACAAGCGGGCCATCTCCACGCCAGCATCGTCTCCACCCGCACGACCTGTTCGTCCCCAATCAACGCGGCCGTTTCCTGTGTTTAAATCGCGGCGTCAATTCGAATCAATGGTCGAGTGATTCTCGCGCTTGACCAGGCTATATAAACCCCCTCTGTCCTCTCTCTCTTTTCCCCCAAACCCCAAGCACAGAACGCCCCCAGGCTGCGCGCATGCAACCCCGCCGTCTCCGACGATTGCGCCGGCGAATTCCGGTGAGTCTCGAGTTCCCCTCGGTCTCGCGTTTAAGCTATCTTGTTCAGTGAACCTCTGTGCATCTTCTGACACTTTCCGTTTGCCTTCGCATGACCCATAGCTTCGGCAACGTCGACGACTGGACCGCCACCATCTTCTGCACGAACTCCGGCGAGTTCTAGTGGTAAGCCCCGACCGCCCCGCGTCTTCTAGTTCAAACACACGACTCTACCTTGACGCTGTGAATCTAACCGTGTCCTCGTCTTGCCTTGGGGTGGTTCACAGCGACGTCCACGACGACCACCCGACACACCGACGCCGTCCTCCACTCCGGCGAGCAATCGCAACCGTGTCCGAGCGCCCCTTGACCAACCGCGAGTACGACGAGCTTCGCCGTGACCCCCTGAGCCCGGTGAGCTACTCCTCGATCTCTCTTACCCCCTGTAGTACCGCCTCCGTCGTCGACCGACAGTTCCGCCGCCGGTAGCCACCGCTCCGCCGCCAGTTCTTGGCCAGGACGATAGCAGCCGTTAGATCTGTATCGTAGCGCTAGAATAGATCCACTTAACCCGAAGCGGTACGCGATCTGAGCCGCCTGATTTCATTTAGATCCTGCGGCTGTGGAGCTCGATCCCGTGCGAAACGGTATGGGCGAATAAGAACATGACGCGTGGCTAGGTTAGATCTGAAAATAGATTTAAAAACCAGAAATTTGATTCAAATTCAAATGCTCATAACTTTCGATTGCCACGTTAGATTTTTGCAAACTTTATACCGTTGGATTCAGTGAAACAAGACATTTCTGAATATCCAATTTATTTAGCATATAGTAACAGATAAAATGATTTTATTTGTTGAACAAGTTTAAGGCTATTTTAGATATAGATTTAATTTGGTAAATTATATTGGGGCCAAATAAGTTTAGTTGGCAAACTTGTGACATGTTAAGTTTCTGTAGACATGAGCATACTTGGTAGAATTTTCAAAAATCACCACTTAGTAAATTCTTGCATGCATGCATTCATATTATTTTTGGTTGTATATAATTGTGAGTAATTGTATGCTTTAATTTCTTGTGTAGATTTTGCTAGTGATTGTGATTGTGAAGAGTGCTACTCTCCCCACTACCAAGGCAAGTGATATTTACATGAATAAATTTGTCCTATGTTTTGAACTAGCATTAGATATTTTGTTATAGTATTGCATGTTATTTTGTCTAATGCAAAAGATGGGGAAATCCTATGTAGTCTAGTAGATTTGCTAAGGAATTATCCCTAAAATAAGTTGCCATACTTTGCTTAGCCTAGCTTATAGCAAAACAAGGGTTGGTGAAAAACTACACTTACTATAAAGAAAATATTTCTAAGTCAAGAGACTTATACTTTTCTAATAAAACCACTAAGTCAAATGAACCTCCTGGGTGGAATGGAAAGTATGGGTTATGTTGAGTGGTTACACAAGGCCATGGACTTGGGTTGTGTATCTCACTTGTGGTAAGCCACCCAGGCACAAAGGGATTTGGAGGCCAAGTGTTGAGAAAGCTTACAGTGCAACCACTTGGCAATATGGGCTCTGCCATGATCATATAGGTTGCTAGAACTTAGTCACTTGGACAGTTGGTGGTAGTTGGGTTGATAGGTTGGAGCGCGTCCATTTGACTAAGGAAAGGCTTCTGAAAGGTCCTGTCTTGGGAAACCAAGTCTGGTGGGGAAAGTGCACAACCTCTGCAGATGGAAAACCTAAGTACTTAGCCTTGTCCGAGGAAATGGACACTTTGAGCATCAAGACATGGAAGCTACAAGAATCTCATCACTCCAACTTCTAAGTAAAATTTATGGGTGAACAAGGGTGAAGGACCTCAATGTCTATTGGTGGTTCCTTGGGAATGTTTTTGACAAAGAAAAACTTAGTGATTTCAACTAATAGGAAAAACCTATTTTCAACCAAAGCAAGCCAAGCTACACTTAGCCAAAATGCATATAGTAGTATAGTCCACCTAAAATATACTAAGGTATCACTTGCCAATACTATTCCAAAGTATTGACCCTCTGTGGCTGTAACTTGTGATGTTGCAGGTTACTCCGATGATGAATAGGAGTCATGAGTCTACACTCAACATGCTTGCCTGTGGCACATGAAGATGAAGACTTATGTTTATTTACTTATTCCTTAAACTCTTGTATTAGGCCTATGGCCCTGAGTTGTAAAAGACTATGTTTTATCTCTGGAATGAATGTAATAAACGACCTTTGTATCTGTGTACTTCATCTTAAACTGTGGATGCTAGCATTGATCCAGGGACTAGCATTGCAATCACAGGGATCCTTTCCTTTATAAAGGAGGGGTCTAACAGATGGTATCAGAGCACTGTGTTGCCTGTAGGATTATGACCCTAGGATTGGAAAACCACTAAGGAAAAGTTTTTCAACTACTTCTACACTTGTCTATTCTTCTCGTAGAACTTTTCTAATCTCTTTCAACTTCCTTTGTAGATGAACTCCATCAACGAAGCCGTGAGGAAGGGACCACTCATGACCATGACCTTGGAGTGTGAAACTGAGTTTCCCAGTATTCTCAAGGACCTCATGGAGGCAATGGATGCACATGGTGAAGCCGTGTACAAGGGCTTTCCAGTGATGGATGAAGGAGTGGAGTATTGGTGGGTGCAACTTCACTTGTATAAAAACAAGGAAGACAACCACAAAGAAAGGGGATTCTGCATGTACACCAACACTACAATGCACACCACATTCTTTGAGTCAGCCAGGGATGCAGCTTGGAGGACTATCAAAGAACTAAGTGCTAGAGTCAAGTGCAGAATGCTCAACCTCCAAAAGGACTTAGAGAAAGAGAAGGAACTTACTCAAGAGTTGGAAGACACCAACCAAGAGATAAGGGGAGATGTTATAGACTTAGTGATAGAGTCAAGAGAGCAAGATTGGTGGATTGCCTCTAGGAACATTGTGTTTAATAATAGATCCCGTGAGATTGGATTGTAAGGACACTTCGTTAGTTGGACCACCACTTATCACCTTATTTCCAAAAAGATATTTTAAATAAGTATGGACCTTGAATGATGTAAGGGACTTATGTATGCATGACTTGTGTGACAATTATGTTTCATGGATATGTATGAATGTTTGTCTTGATTTACCTTGAATTGCGTTGTTCTAACTTTTTCAATCTTATAAATAGATGCCTATTGCCATCAGCACTGTTGAGGAGTTTCGGGTTACTCGTTTTGGTCCCCGTATCATTGAGCTTACCACTCTGCTTGATCTCCCTCTTCCTACCATCACGGTGTACCCACTCACCAAGTTCGAGAGGAAGGACCTCTGGGGCTTCAAGGTGAACCAGCCCGGACGCCAGACTGAGACTACTACGGAGGCCATCGTCTTCAAGCTGATGCACGACGACAGGGAGAGAGGCATGGAGGTAGTCATGCAGGACCTGATAGGACGACTGTTAGGCCGTCACTCCCGGCAGGTTAGGGGCACTCACTTCCACGTCTTCGGAAGACGTGATGTTGATGGAGAGTCCATCGACTTTGAGGACGACTCGAGGAGCACTGCGGAGCCGATACGTCTTTATCTTCAGGACTTGGAGACTCTTCTCAGGCACATAGATACGGACAGGACGACCGTCATGCTAGGTAATGACGAGCTCCAGGTGCAGCTTCGGGAGAAGGACAAGCTTTTTGCGCAGCAGGATGAGATGATCAAGGAGATGGAGACAAAGTTCGAGGCCCAGGACCGCAAGTTCAAGAGTCAAGAGAAACGCGTCCAGTATAGGAACAAGAAAATCCGGGACATGACCGAGGAACTGAAGTCCAAGGACTTCGAGCTTGAGCAGCAGCAGATGGTTATTGAGAGGCTTCGCTCCCAGAAGAGGGCTCTCAAGGCCAAGGTCGATTCCTTGACCACTACGATTGAGGAGAACAAGACCGCGATGGAGAACGCAGGTCTTACCTTCGTCGAGGAGGAGATTAATGCTGATGAGTAGACTTGACTACTCGTTTACCTTTCATATTCATATTTATTGTGAACTTATTATTGGACCATCCGACATGTGGATGGCTTGCCACTTGTGTGTTTACCTCATGAGCTTGTTATGTGGTTGTTGAACTTTTATTCTTATGTTGCTTGTTATGTGTTTGCTTATGATGTATTGTGCATGAAACATCTATGGGTATCTCATTCTTATCTATTTGAACAAACCACAGATGCCTCCCCGTCGCGCAAACCCCAACCCCAACAACATCACCCCGGAAATGCAACAAATGATGAATGCGCAAACACAGCTTATGCAAATGATGACAACATTCATCCAAAACCAGAATAACAACAACAACAACAACAACAACGACCCCAACAACAACAACAACAACAATAACAATAACCCTCCGGGTTTTGATATTCTCACCAGATTTCTGCGTCTGAGGCCAGCAAAGTTTTCGGGAACAACTGATCCCATGATAGCCAATGACTGGCTACGTTCTGTGAACAAAGACTTAGTGAACGTGGGCTGCACGGATGCTGAAAAAGTCAGATTCGCAGCACATCTGTTGGAAGGACCAGCCGCCACATGGTGGGACAACTTCCAAATCACCACTCCTATTGATGAGGTGACTTGGGCTATCTTTGAAGATGGTTTTCGCACGGCTCATATCTCATCAGGGATAATGAGTCTGAAAAAGAAAGAGTTTCACAACCTGAAACAGCGCCACCGTAGCGTGGAAGAATACATAGAAGATTTCAACAATCTGGCGCGCTATGCACCGGATGAGGTTGATACAGATGCCAAGAGAAAGGAAAAGTTCTTGGAGGGTTTGAATGATGAGCTGAACCTACAGTTGTCTGTGGCATATGTTCCAACTTATCAGTCGTTGTGTGACAAGGCTGCTATTTTGGAAAATAAAATGAAGCAAGTCGAGAGTAGAAAGAGGAAACACTCCGACAAACACAGCTCGGGATCGTCTCACAAACGATCTCACTATGATGACAGTAGCAACTCAGGATCCCATAAACATGGGAAATTCAACAAGCACAACCGTCATGACAACAAGCATCACCGCAGTCATGACAAGGACAAGTACAAGAACCACAAGAGTGGACATAAGAGCCACTATGGTGGAAATGGTAGTGGAAATGGAGGCCAACCTCCTAAAAAGGACATCAGTCAGGTTGAGTGCTTCAAATGCAAGAAGCTGGGGCATTATGCTAATGAGTGCCCTGAGAAGAAAGTTGAAGGACCTAACAAGCCAAATCCTTTTCAGAAAGGACAGGTTAACCACATCAATGTGGAGGAGGTCTATGAGGAGCCTGATGCCGTGGCTGGTAAGTTCAGACTCAATTCAATTTCAGCATTTGTACTCTTTGATACCGGTGCATCTCATTCATTCATATAAAAGGCATTTGTGGATAGAAATGGGTTTGCATCAGAAAACATTGGGTGTCCAATAAAGGTTAGTTCTCCGGGGGGAGATATGATAGTAAGCCTTGGATGCCGGGATCTCATGATAGAGTTTGGTAAGCATAAGTTTCCTGTAAGCCTGATAATCCTAGATTCCCAAGGACTAGATGTAATTTTGGGAATGGATTGGATGGCTAAACATGAAGGAGTACTAGATTGTGCCAATCGTACAGTTACACTCACAACCCCAGAAGGAAAAAGGATAAAATTCAAGTCAACTTTGAATCCAAAGGAAGTAAGCTGAATTCTCTTAAGGGGGTTAGCATGGATAGTGTACCAATTGTGTGTGAGTATCCGGATGTGTTTCCGGAAGAATTACCAGGAATGCCACCAGATAGATATGTGGAGTTTCTGATAGATTTGGTACCAGGTTCTGGACCAATAGCTAAGAGACCGTACAAAATGCAGTTGATGAATTGAAAGAGCTCAAGAAACAGCTAGGAGAACAGTTACAGAAAGGGTTTATTCAACCAAGTTCCTCATCTTGGGGAGCCCCAGTATTGTTCGTGGAGAAGAAAGATAGAACACAAAGATTATGTATTGACTACCGTTCTCTCAACGAGGTTACTATCAAGAACAAATATCCTTTGCCAAGAATCAACGACTTATTTGATCAGCTAGAAGGAGCATGTGTATTCTCGAAGATTGATCTCCGGTCAGGTTATTTTCAACTCAAGATACGAGAGCAAGACATACCAAAAACAGCATTCACCACAAGGTATGGATTGTATGAGTATACTGTGATGCCTTTTGGATTAACCAACGCTCCGGCATACTTCATGAATATGATGAACAAGGTGTTCATGGAATTCCTTGACAAGTTCGTTGTCGTTTTCATCGATGACATCTTGGTCTACTCCAAGAGCAAGGAAGAGCATGAAAGACACTTACGCTTGATACTTGAGAAACTGAGGGAACATAAACTATATGCCAAAATCAGCAAGTGTGAATTCTGGTTAGAGAAAGTTGGTTTTCTTGGTCATGTTATAACAAAGGATGGTGTGGCAGTTGACCCTGCTAAAGTTTCAGCTGTGACAGATTGGGAATCACCTAAGAATGTAAAAGAAGTTCGTAGTTTCCTTGGCTTAGCAGGTTACTACAGAAGGTTCATTGAAAATTTCTCGAAGGTTGCTAAGCCAATGACAGAATTGTTAAAGAAGGACAAGAAATTTGCTTGGACTGAAGGTTGTGAAGTCAGCTTCCAAGAATTGAAGAAGAGACTAGTGACAGCACCAGTTCTATGTCTGCCAGATTTGGAAAAAGATTTCCAAGTATATTGTGATGCGTCACATCAAGGTTTGGGTGCCGTACTTATGCAAGACGGTAAAGTCGTAGCCTATGCTTCGAGACAACTCAAAACTCATGAAGTAAACTATCCTACTCATGATTTAGAGTTGGCCTCTGTCATCCATGCACTCAAAACATGGAGACATTACCTTTTGGGAAAGCGTTGTGAAGTGTTCACCGATCATAAGAGTTTGAAGTATATCTTCACCCAGAAAGAAATCAACATGAGACAAAGAAGATGGCTAGAACTTATCAAGGATTACGACTTAAGTTTGCAATACCATCCCGGTAAAGCAAATGTAGTAGCGGATGCTCTAAGTCGTAAGACGTTTGTAAATAGCCTTACCAGAGGTGATCTGCCAGAAGACTTGTGTAAGCAATTCAAAGAACTCAGATTGGAGATTGTACCAGAAGGATATCTCATGTCCTTAGATGTTCAACCCACTCTATTGGACAAAATCCGAGAAGTTCAGAAGAATGATAAAGAAATTGAAAAGATTAAGGAAAATATTAGTCTAGGGAAAGCTAAGAGTTTCCATATAGATGAACAAGGTACTTTATGGCACGGGAAACATATATGTGTTCCACAAGACCCGGAGTTACGGAAACTGATCTTACAAGAAGGTCACAACTCTCCGTATTCTATTCACCCGGGAAATACCAAGATGTACATGGACATGAAGGAAAGGTTTTGGTGGAACAATCTCAAAAGGGACATCGCCGAACATGTTGCTTTGTGTGATGTGTGTAGCAGAGTCAAAGCAGAGCACCAGAAACCAGCAGGATTGCTTCAACCACTGCCTATTCCTGAATGGAAGTGGGAAAATATTGGTATGGATTTCATTACCGGATTACCAAGGACCAGGTCAGGGTATGATTCCATATGGGTAGTAGTGGATCGCCTAACTAAAGTGGCTCATTTTATACCCGTGAAGACAACTTATACAAGTGCCAAGTTGGCCAAGATCTACATGAGCAGAATTGTATGCCTTCACGGTGTGCCTAAAAGTATAGTGTCTGATAGAGGAACTCAGTTTACTTCTCATTTTTGGAGACAGCTTCATGAATCTTTGGGAACAAGGTTGGAATTCAGCACTGCTTTTCATCCTCAAACTGATGGACAAATAGAAAGGACTAACCAAATTCTTGAAGACATGTTGAGGGCATGTGCCCTAGACTATGGAGCAAGTTGGGATGAAAGTTTGCCTTACGCAGAGTTCTCTTACAATAACAGTCATCAATCTAGTATTGGAATGGCACCATTTGAGTTACTCTACGGAAGGAAATGTACCACCCCATTGCTATGGAATGGAGTGGGAGAAAGGAGCTTATTTGGACCGGATCTTATCAAAGACGCCGAAGAAAAAGTCAAATTGGTTAAGGACAGGTTGAAGATAGCACAGTTCCGACAGAAAAGCTACGCGGATTCTAAGCGTAGAGAAGTCACCTACGAAGTTGGGGATAGAGCTTATCTCAGGGTATCACCACTCCGTGGAGTGAAAAGATTTGGAGTCAAAGGAAAGTTGGCACCAAGATATGTTGGGCCATTCAAGATTCTAAGTCGCAAGGGAGAAGTTGCATATGAAGTTGAATTGCCAGAATCACTATCAGCAGTCCATAACGTATTTCATGTGAGTCAGCTTAAGAAATGTCACCCAGAAATGGAAGAGTCTTCTTTGAAGGATACCATACCTTTGGAAGAAGTTCAGCTAGAAAGTGATCTCACTTATGAGGAAAAGCCTGTCAAGATTCTAGAGACCGCAGAAAGAATTACCAGGACCAAGACTATCAAGTTTTGTAAAGTGCAATGGAACCATCACTCCGAAGAAGAAGCAACATGGGAAAGAGAAGATGATCTTCGGAAAGACCACCCTCACCTATTTGCTAGCCAAACCGAATCTCGAGGGCGAGATTCATCTTAAGGGGGTTAGATTTGTAACATCCCAAAAATCATAGTATCAAAACTTATTCATATCATCTTTGCATCATTCATCCATTTAGGGTTTTCTCAAAAATCATTTAGAGACAGAAGTTGAAGCTATGATTTCATGTGGGCAATTTATCCCAAATGACCATCACCCTTTGAAATTTGAAAGTTTAAATAATTGTTTGCTTGCCTCCACTGATGGAAAGATTAGGTGAAACTTTTAAACCAAGATTCCAAATTTAGAAATAGTTTCAAAATCCTTTTACAAATATTTGCAAACTAGAGCAAATCTCTGTTTACTTTGAAACTCAAGCTTGACCAAGTCATGCTAGGTAACCACTTAGTTAAAATGACTGTTTTTGAACCCACAAAACCCTGCAAAAATTCCCAAAACAGTTTGGATTCAAAAGGATTTGAATTCATATCAAAAATCATTCCAGAAAATAGAAATAGAAAAAGAAAAGAAACAAACAAAAGAAAAGGGCCAGGCGCCAGGTTTCTGGCCCAGCAGCGAACCGAGCCCAGCAAGCCCACCCGGGATCTTTTTATTCTCCTCTCACGCACGAGCGCACACGCTGAGCCGCTGACAAGCAGACCCCACCTGCACTCCGCGCACCTCGCTGACAAGCGGGCCATCTCCACGCCAGCATCGTCTCCACCCGCACGACCTGTTCGTCCCCAATCAACGCGGCCGTTTCCTGTGTTTAAATCGCGGCGTCAATTCGAATCAATGGTCGAGTGATTCTCGCGCTTGACCAGGCTATATAAACCCCCTCTGTCCTCTCTCTCTTTTCCCCCAAACCCCAAGCACAGAACGCCCCCAGGCTGCGCGCATGCAACCCCGCCGTCTCCGACGATTGCGCCGGCGAATTCCGGTGAGTCTCGAGTTCCCCTCGGTCTCGCGTTTAAGCTATCTTGTTCAGTGAACCTCTGTGCATCTTCTGACACTTTCCGTTTGCCTTCGCATGACCCATAGCTTCGGCAACGTCGACGACTGGACCGCCACCGTCTTCTGCACGAACTCCGGCGAGTTCTAGTGGTAAGCCCCGACCGCCCCGCGTCTTCTAGTTCAAACACACGACTCTACCTTGACGCTGTGAATCTAACCGTGTCCTCGTCTTGCCTTGGGGTGGTTCACAGCGACGTCCACGACGACCACCCGACACACCGACGCCGTCCTCCACTCCGGCGAGCAATCGCAACCGTGTCCGAGCGCCCCTTGACCAACCGCGAGTACGACGAGCTTCGCCGTGACCCCCTGAGCCCGGTGAGCTACTCCTCGATCTCTCTTACCCCCTGTAGTACCGCCTCCGTCGTCGACCGACAGTTCCGCCGCCGGTAGCCACCGCTCCGCCGCCAGTTCTTGGCCAGGACGATAGCAGCCGTTAGATCTGTATCGTAGCGCTAGAATAGATCCACTTAACCCGAAGCGGTACGCGATCTGAGCCGCCTGATTTCATTTAGATCCTGCGGCTGTGGAGCTCGATCCCGTGCGAAACGGTATGGGCGAATAAGAACATGACGCGTGGCTAGGTTAGATCTGAAAATAGATTTAAAAACCAGAAATTTGATTCAAATTCAAATGCTCATAACTTTCGATTGCCACGTTAGATTTTTGCAAACTTTATACTGTTGGATTCAGTGAAACAAGACATTTCTGAATATCCAATTTATTTAGCATATAGTAACAGATAAAATGATTTTATTTGTAGAACAAGTTTAAGGCTATTTTACATATAGATTTAATTTGGTAAATTATATTGGGGCCAAATAAGTTTAGTTGGCAAACTTGTGACATGTTAAGTTTCTGTAGACATGAGCATACTTGGTAGAATTTTCAAAAATCACCACTTAGTAAATTCTTGCATGCATGCATTCATATTATTTTTGGTTGTATATAATTGTGAGTAATTGTATGCTTTAATTTCTTGTGTAGATTTTGCTAGTGATTGTGATTGTGAAGAGTGCTACTCTCCCCACTACCAAGGCAAGTGATATTTACATGAATAAATTTGTCCTATGTTTTGAACTAGCATTAGATATTTTGTTATAGTATTGCATGTTATTTTGTCTAATGCAAAAGATGGGGAAATCCTATGTAGTCTAGTAGATTTGCTAAGGAATTATCCCTAAAATAAGTTGCCATACTTTGCTTAGCCTAGCTTATAGCAAAACAAGGGTTGGTGAAAAACTACACTTACTATAAAGAAAATATTTCTAAGTCAAGAGACTTATACTTTTCTAATAAAACCACTAAGTCAAATGAACCTCCTGGGTGGAATGGAAAGTATGGGTTATGTTGAGTGGTTACACAAGGCCATGGACTTGGGTTGTGTATCTCACTTGTGGTAAGCCACCCAGGCACAAAGGGATTTGGAGGCCAAGTGTTGAGAAAGCTTACAGTGCAACCACTTGGCAATATGGGCTCTGCCATGATCATATAGGTTGCTAGAACTTAGTCACTTGGACAGTTGGTGGTAGTTGGGTTGATAGGTTGGAGCGCGTCCATTTGACTAAGGAAAGGCTTCTGAAAGGTCCTGTCTTGGGAAACCAAGTCTGGTGGGGAAAGTGCACAACCTCTGCAGATGGAAAACCTAAGTACTTAGCCTTGTCCGAGGAAATGGACACTTTGAGCATCAAGACATGGAAGCTACAAGAATCTCATCACTCCAACTTCTAAGTAAAATTTATGGGTGAACAAGGGTGAAGGACCTCAATGTCTATTGGTGGTTCCTTGGGAATGTTTTTGACAAAGAAAAACTTAGTGATTTCAACTAATAGGAAAAACCTATTTTCAACCAAAGCAAGCCAAGCTACACTTAGCCAAAATGCATATAGTAGTATAGTCCACCTAAAATATACTAAGGTATCACTTGCCAATACTATTCCAAAGTATTGACCCTCTGTGGCTGTAACTTGTGATGTTGCAGGTTACTCCGATGATGAATAGGAGTCATGAGTCTACACTCAACATGCTTGCCTGTGGCACATGAAGATGAAGACTTATGTTTATTTACTTATTCCTTAAACTCTTGTATTAGGCCTATGGCCCTGAGTTGTAAAAGACTATGTTTTATCTCTGGAATGAATGTAATAAACGACCTTTGTATTTGTGTACTTCATCTTAAACTGTGGATGCTAGCATTGATCCAGGGACTAGCATTGCAATCACAGGGATCCTTTCCTTTATAAAGGAGGGGTCTAACAGATGGTATCAGAGCACTGTGTTGCCTGTAGGATTATGACCCTAGGATTGGAAAACCACTAAGGAAAAGTTTTTCAACTACTTCTACACTTGTCTATTCTTCTCGTAGAACTTTTCTAATCTCTTTCAACTTCCTTTGTAGATGAACTCCATCAACGAAGCCGTGAGGAAGGGACCACTCATGACCATGACCTTGGAGTGTGAAACTGAGTTTCCCAGTATTCTCAAGGACCTCATGGAGGCAATGGATGCACATGGTGAAGCCGTGTACAAGGGCTTTCCAGTGATGGATGAAGGAGTGGAGTATTGGTGGGTGCAACTTCACTTGTATAAAAACAAGGAAGACAACCACAAAGAAAGGGGATTCTGCATGTACACCAACACTACAATGCACACCACATTCTTTGAGTCAGCCAGGGATGCAGCTTGGAGGACTATCAAAGAACTAAGTGCTAGAGTCAAGTGCAGAATGCTCAACCTCCAAAAGGACTTAGAGAAAGAGAAGGAACTTACTCAAGAGTTGGAAGACACCAACCAAGAGATAAGGGGAGATGTTATAGACTTAGTGATAGAGTCAAGAGAGCAAGATTGGTGGATTGCCTCTAGGAACATTGTGTTTAATAATAGATCCCGTGAGATTGGATTGTAAGGACACTTCGTTAGTTGGACCACCACTTATCACCTTATTTCCAAAAAGATATTTTAAATAAGTATGGACCTTGAATGATGTAAGGGACTTATGTATGCATGACTTGTGTGACAATTATGTTTCATGGATATGTATGAATGTTTGTCTTGATTTACCTTGAATTGCGTTGTTCTAACTTTTTCAATCTTATAAGTAGATGCCTATTGCCATCAGCACTGTTGAGGAGTTTCGGGTTACTCGTTTTGGTCCCCGTATCATTGAGCTTACCACTCTGCTTGATCTCCCTCTTCCTACCATCACGGTGTACCCACTCACCAAGTTCGAGAGGAAGGACCTCTGGGGCTTCAAGGTGAACCAGCCCGGACGCCAGACTGAGACTACTACGGAGGCCATCGTCTTCAAGCTGATGCACGACGACAGGGAGAGAGGCATGGAGGTAGTCATGCAGGACCTGATAGGACGACTGTTAGGCCGTCACTCCCGGCAGGTTAGGGGCACTCACTTCCACGTCTTCGGAAGACGTGATGTTGATGGAGAGTCCATCGACTTTGAGGACGACTCGAGGAGCACTGCGGAGCCGATACGTCTTTATCTTCAGGACTTGGAGACTCTTCTCAGGCACATAGATACGGACAGGACGAACGTCATGCTAGGTAATGACGAGCTCCAGGTGCAGCTTCGCGAGAAGGACAAGCTTTTTGCGCAGCAGGATGAGATGATCAAGGAGATGGAGACAAAGTTCGAGGCCCAGGACCGCAAGTTCAAGAGTCAAGAGAAACGCGTCCAGGATAGGAACAAGAAAATCCGGGACATGACCGAGGAACTGAAGTCCAAGGACTTCGAGCTTGAGCAGCAGCAGATGGTTATTGAGAGGCTTCGCTCCCAGAAGAGGGCTCTCAAGGCCAAGGTCGATTCCTTGACCACTACGATTGAGGAGAACAAGACCGCGATGGAGAACGCAGGTCTTACCTTCGTCGAGGAGGAGATTAATGCTGATGAGTAGACTTGACTACTCGTTTACCTTTCATATTCATATTTATTGTGAACTTATTATTGGACCATCCGACATGTGGATGGCTTGCCACTTGTGTGTTTACCTCATGAGCTTGTTATGTGGTTGTTGAACTTTTATTCTTATGTTGCTTGTTATGTGTTTGCTTATGATGTATTGTGCATGAAACATCTATGGGTATCTCATTCTTATCTATTTGAACAAACCACAGATGCCTCCCCGTCGCGCAAACCCCAACCCCAACAACATCACCCCGGAAATGCAACAAATGATGAATGCGCAAACACAGCTTATGCAAATGATGACAACATTCATCCAAAACCAGAATAACAACAACAACAACAACAACAACGACCCCAACAACAACAACAACAACAACAATAACAACAACCCTCCGGGTTTTGATATTCTCACCAGATTTCTGCGTCTGAGGCCAGCAAAGTTTTCAGGAACAACTGATCCCATGATAGCCAATGACTGGCTACGTTCTGTGAACAAAGACTTAGTGAACGTGGGCTGCACGGATGCTGAAAAAGTCAGATTCGCAGCACATCTGTTGGAAGGACCAGCCGCCACATGGTGGGACAACTTCCAAATCACCACTCCTATTGATGAGGTGACTTGGGTTATCTTTGAAGATGGTTTTCGCACGGCTCATATCTCATCAGGGATAATGAGTCTGAAAAAGAAAGAGTTTCACAACCTGAAACAACGCCACCGTAGCGTGGAAGAATACATAGAAGAGTTCAACAATCTGGCGCGCTATGCACCGGATGAGGTTGATACAGATGCCAAGAGAAAGGAAAAGTTCTTGGAGGGTTTGAATGATGAGCTGAACCTACAGTTGTCTGTGGCATATGTTCCAACTTATCAGTCGTTGTGTGACAAGGCTGCTATTTTGGAAAATAAAATGAAGCAAGTCGAGAGTAGAAAGAGGAAACACTCCGACAAACACAGCTCGGGATCGTCTCACAAACGATCTCACTATGATGACAGTAGCAACTCAGGATCCCATAAACATGGGAAATTCAACAAGCACAACCATCATGACAACAAGCATCACCGCAGTCATGACAAGGACAAGTACAAGAACCACAAGAGTGGACATAAGAGCCACTATGGTGGAAATGGTAGTGGAAATGGAGGCCAACCTCCTAAAAAGGACATCAGTCAGGTTGAGTGCTTCAAATGCAAGAAGCTGGGGCATTATGCTAATGAGTGCCCTGAGAAGAAAGTTGAAGGACCTAACAAGCCAAATCCTTTTCAGAAAGGACAGGTTAACCACATCAATGTGGAGGAGGTCTATGAGGAGCCTGATGCCGTGGCTGGTAAGTTCAGACTCAATTCAATTTCAGCATTTGTACTCTTTGATACCGGTGCATCTCATTCATTCATATAAAAGGCATTTGTGGATAGAAATGGGTTTGCATCAGAAAACATTGGGTGTCCAATAAAGGTTAGTTCTCCGGGGGGAGATATGATAGTAAGCCTTGGATGCCGGGATCTCATGATAGAGTTTGGTAAGCATAAGTTTCCTGTAAGCCTGATAATCCTAGATTCCCAAGGACTAGATGTAATTTTGGGAATGGATTGGATGGCTAAACATGAAGGAGTACTAGATTGTGCCAATCGTACAGTTACACTCACAACCCCAGAAGGAAAAAGGATAAAATTCAAGTCAACTTTGAATCCAAAGGAAGTAAGTTGAATTCTCTTAAGGGGGTTAGCATGGATAGTGTACCAATTGTGTGTGAGTATCCGGATGTGTTTCCGGAAGAATTACCAGGAATGCCACCAGATAGATATGTGGAGTTTCTGATAGATTTGGTACCAGGTTCTGGACCAATAGCTAAGAGACCGTACAAAATGCAGTTGATGAATTGAAAGAGCTCAAGAAACAGCTAGGAGAACAGTTACAGAAAGGGTTTATTCAACCAAGTTCCTCATCTTGGGGAGCCCCAGTATTGTTCGTGGAGAAGAAAGATAGAACACAAAGATTATGTATTGACTACCGTTCTCTCAACGAGGTTACTATCAAGAACAAATATCCTTTGCCAAGAATCAACGATTTATTTGATCAGCTAGAAGGAGCATGTGTATTCTCGAAGATTGATCTCCGGTCAGGTTATTTTCAACTCAAGATACGAGAGCAAGACATACCAAAAACAGCATTCACCACAAGGTATGGATTGTATGAGTATACTGTGATGCCTTTTGGATTAACCAACGCTCCGGCATACTTCATGAATATGATGAACAAGGTGTTCATGGAATTCCTTGACAAGTTCGTTGTCGTTTTCATCGATGACATCTTGGTCTACTCCAAGAGCAAGGAAGAGCATGAAAGACACTTACGCTTGATACTTGAGAAACTGAGGGAACATAAACTATATGCCAAAATCAGCAAGTGTGAATTCTGGTTAGAGAAAGTTGGTTTTCTTGGTCATGTTATGACAAAGGATGGTGTGGCAGTTGACCCTGCTAAAGTTTCAGCTGTGACAGATTGGGAATCACCTAAGAATGTAAAAGAAGTTTGTAGTTTCCTTGGCTTAGCAGGTTACTACAGAAGGTTCATTGAAAATTTCTCGAAGGTTGCTAAGCCAATGACAGAATTGTTAAAGAAGGACAAGAAATTTGCTTGGACTGAAGGTTGTGAAGTCAGCTTCCAAGAATTGAAGAAGAGACTAGTGACAGCACCAGTTCTATGTCTGCCAGATTTGGAAAAAGATTTCCAAGTATATTGTGATGCGTCACATCAAGGTTTGGGTGCCGTACTTATGCAAGACGGTAAAGTCGTAGCCTATGCTTCGAGACAACTCAAAACTCATGAAGTAAACTATCCTACTCATGATTTGGAGTTGGCCTCTGTCGTCCATGCACTCAAAACATGGAGACATTACCTTTTGGGAAAGCGTTGTGAAGTGTTCACCGATCATAAGAGTTTGAAGTATATCTTCACCCAGAAAGAAATCAACATGAGACAAAGAAGATGGCTAGAACTTATCAAGGATTACGACTTAAGTTTGCAATACCATCCCGGTAAAGCAAATGTAGTAGCGGATGCTCTAAGTCGTAAGACGTTTGTAAATAGCCTTACCAGAGGTGATCTGCCAGAAGACTTGTGTAAGCAATTCAAAGAACTCAGATTGGAGATTGTACCAGAAGGATATCTCATGTCCTTAGATGTTCAACCCACTCTATTGGACAAAATCCGAGAAGTTCAGAAGACTGATAAAGAAATTGAAAAGATTAAGGAAAATATTAGTCTAGGGAAAGCTAAGAGTTTCCATATAGATGAACAAGGTACTTTATGGCACGGGAAACATATATGTGTTCCACAAGACCCGGAGTTACGGAAACTGATCTTACAAGAAGGTCACAACTCTCCGTATTCTATTCACCCGGGAAATACCAAGATGTACATGGACATGAAGGAAAGGTTTTGGTGGAACAATCTCAAAAGGGACATCGCCGAACATGTTGCTTTGTGTGATGTGTGTAGCAGAGTCAAAGCAGAGCACCAGAAACCAGCAGGATTGCTTCAACCACTGCCTATTCCTGAATGGAAGTGGGAAAATATTGGTATGGATTTCATTACCGGATTACCAAGGACCAGGTCAGGGTATGATTCCATATGGGTAGTAGTGGATCGCCTAACTAAAGTGGCTCATTTTATACCCGTGAAGACAACTTATACAAGTGCCAAGTTGGCCAAGATCTACATGAGCAGAATTGTATGCCTTCACGGTGTGCCTAAAAGTATAGTGTCTGATAGAGGAACTCAGTTTACTTCTCATTTTTGGAGACAGCTTCATGAATCTTTGGGAACAAGGTTGGAATTCAGCACTGCTTTTCATCCTCAAACTGATGGACAAATAGAAAGGACTAACCAAATTCTTGAAGACATGTTGAGGGCATGTGCCCTAGACTATGGAGCAAGTTGGGATGAAAGTTTGCCTTACGCAGAGTTCTCTTACAATAACAGTCATCAATCTAGTATTGGAATGGCACCATTTGAGTTACTCTACGGAAGGAAATGTACCACCCCATTGCTATGGAATGGAGTGGGAGAAAGGAGCTTATTTGGACCGGATCTTATCAAAGACGCCGAAGAAAAAGTCAAATTGGTTAAGGACAGGTTGAAGATAGCACAGTCCCGACAGAAAAGCTACGCGGATTCTAAGCGTAGAGAAGTCACCTACGAAGTTGGGGATAGAGCTTATCTCAGGGTATCACCACTCCGTGGAGTGAAAAGATTTGGAGTCAAAGGAAAGTTGGCACCAAGATATGTTGGGCCATTCAAGATTCTAAGTCGCAAGGGAGAAGTTGCATATGAAGTTGAATTGCCAGAATCACTATCAGCAGTCCATAACGTATTTCATGTGAGTCAGCTTAAGAAATGTCACCCAGAAATGGAAGAGTCTTCTTTGAAGGATACCATACCTTTGGAAGAAGTTCAGCTAGAAAGTGATCTCACTTATGAGGAAAAGCCTGTCAAGATTCTAGAGACCGCAGAAAGAATTACCAGGACCAAGACTATCAAGTTTTGTAAAGTGCAATGGAACCATCACTCCGAAGAAGAAGCAACATGGGAAAGAGAAGATGATCTTCGGAAAGACCACCCTCACCTATTTGCTAGCCAAACCGAATCTCGAGGGCGAGATTCATCTTAAGGGGGTTAGATTTGTAACATCCCAAAAATCATAGTATCAAAACTTATTCATATCATCTTTGCATCATTCATCCATTTAGGGTTTTCTCAAAAATCATTTAGAGACAGAAGTTGAAGCTATGATTTCATGTGGGCAATTTATCCCAAATGACCATCACCCTTTGAAATTTGAAAGTTTAAATAATTGTTTGCTTGCCTCCACTGATGGAAAGATTAGGTGAAACTTTTAAACCAAGATTCCAAATTTAGAAATAGTTTCAAAATCCTTTTACAAATATTTGCAAACTAGAGCAAATCTCTGTTTACTTTGAAACTCAAGCTTGACCAAGTCATGCTAGGTAACCACTTAGTTAAAATGACTGTTTTTGAACCCACAAAACCCTGCAAAAATTCCCAAAACAGTTTGGATTCAAAAGGATTTGAATTCATATCAAAAATCATTCCAGAAAATAGAAATAGAAAAAGAAAAGAAACAAACAAAAGAAAAGGGCCAGGCGCCAGGTTTCTGGCCCAGCAGCGAACCGAGCCCAGCAAGCCCACCCGGGATCTTTTTATTCTCCTCTCACGCACGAGCGCACGCGCTGAGCTGCTGACAAGCAGACCCCACCTGCACTCCGCGCACCTCGCTGACAAGCGGGCCATCTCCACGCCAGCATCGTCTCCACCCGCACGACCTGTTCGTCCCCAATCAACGCGGCCGTTTCCTGTGTTTAAATCGCGGCGTCAATTCGAATCAATGGCCGAGTGATTCTCGCGCTTGACCAGGCTATATAAACCCCCTCTGTCCTCTCTCTCTTTTCCCCCAAACCCCAAGCACAGAACGCCCCCAGGCTGCGCGCATGCAACCCCGCCGTCTCCGACGATTGCGCCGGCGAATTCCGGTGAGTCTCGAGTTCCCCTCGGTCTCGCGTTTAAGCTATCTTGTTCAGTGAACCTCTGTGCATCTTCTGACACTTTCCGTTTGCCTTCGCATGACCCATAGCTTCGGCAACGTCGACGACTGGACCGCCACCGTCTTCTGCACGAACTCCGGCGAGTTCTAGTGGTAAGCCCCGACCGCCCCGCGTCTTCTAGTTCAAACACACGACTCTACCTTGACGCTGTGAATCTAACCGTGTCCTCGTCTTGCCTTGGGGTGGTTCACAGCGACGTCCACGACGACCACCCGACACACCGACGCCGTCCTCCACTCCGGCGAGCAATCGCAACCGTGTCCGAGCGCCCCTTGACCAACCGCGAGTACGACGAGCTTCGCCGTGACCCCCTGAGCCCGGTGAGCTACTCCTCGATCTCTCTTACCCCCTATAGTACCGCCTCCGTCATCGACCGACAGTTCTGCCGCCGGTAGCCACCGCTCCGCCGCCAGTTCTTGGCCAGGACGATAGCAGCCGTTAGATTTGTATCGTAGCGCTAGAATAGATCCACTTAACCCGAAGCGGTACGCGATCTGAGCCGCCTGATTTCATTTAGATCCTGCGGCTGTGGAGCTCGATCCCGTGCGAAACGGTATGGGCGAATAAGAACATGACGCGTGGCTAGGTTAGATCTGAAAATAGATTTAAAAACCAGAAATTTGATTCAAATTCAAATGCTCATAACTTTCGATTGCCACGTTAGATTTTTGCAAACTTTATACCGTTGGATTCAGTGAAACAAGACATTTCTGAATATCCAATTTATTTAGCATATAGTAACAGATAAAATGATTTTATTTGTAGAACAAGTTTAAGGCTATTTTACATATAGATTTAATTTGGTAAATTATATTGGGGCCAAATAAGTTTAGTTGGCAAACTTGTGACATGTTAAGTTTCTGTAGACATGAGCATACTTGGTAGAATTTTCAAAAATCACCACTTAGTAAATTCTTGCATGCATGCATTCATATTATTTTTGGTTGTATATAATTGTGAGTAATTGTATGCTTTAATTTCTTGTGTAGATTTTGCTAGTGATTGTGATTGTGAAGAGTGCTACTCTCCCCACTACCAAGGCAAGTGATATTTACATGAATAAATTTGTCCTATGTTTTGAACTAGCATTAGATATTTTGTTATAGTATTGCATGTTATTTTGTCTAATGCAAAAGATGGGGAAATCCTATGTAGTCTAGTAGATTTGCTAAGGAATTATCCCTAAAATAAGTTGCCATACTTTGCTTAGCCTAGATTATAGCAAAACAAGGGTTGGTGAAAAACTACACTTACTATAAAGAAAATATTTCTAAGTCAAGAGACTTATACTTTTCTAATAAAACCACTAAGTCAAATGAACCTCCTGGGTGGAATGGAAAGTATGGGTTATGTTGAGTGGTTACACAAGGCCATGGACTTGGGTTGTGTATCTCACTTGTGGTAAGCCACCCAGGCACAAAGGGATTTGGAGGCCAAGTGTTGAGAAAGCTTACAGTGCAACCACTTGGCAATATGGGCTCTGCCATGATCATATAGGTTGCTAGAACTTAGTCACTTGGACAGTTGGTGGTAGTTGGGTTGATAGGTTGGAGCGCGTCCATTTGACTAAGGAAAGGCTTCTGAAAGGTCCTGTCTTGGGAAACCAAGTCTGGTGGGGAAAGTGCACAACCTCTGCAGATGGAAAACCTAAGTACTTAGCCTTGTCCAAGGAAATGGACACTTTGAGCATCAAGACATGGAAGCTACAAGAATCTCATCACTCCAACTTCTAAGTAAAATTTATGGGTGAACAAGGGTGAAGGACCTCAATGTCTATTGGTGGTTCCTTGGGAATGTTTTTGACAAAGAAAAACTTAGTGATTTCAACTAATAGGAAAAACCTATTTTCAACCAAAGCAAGCCAAGCTACACTTAGCCAAAATGCATATAGTAGTATAGTCCACCTAAAATATACTAAGGTATCACTTGCCAATACTATTCCAAAGTATTGACCCTCTGTGGCTGTAACTTGTGATGTTGCAGGTTACTCCGATGATGAATAGGAGTCATGAGTCTACACTCAACATGCTTGCCTGTGGCACATGAAGATGAAGACTTATGTTTATTTACTTATTCATTAAACTCTTGTATTAGGCCTATGGCCCTGAGTTGTAAAAGACTATGTTTTATCTCTGGAATGAATGTAATAAACGACCTTTGTATCTGTGTACTTCATCTTAAACTGTGGATGCTAGCATTGATCCAGGGACTAGCATTGCAATCACAGGGATCCTTTCCTTTATAAAGGAGGGGTCTAACAATTACCTCATTGCCGGGGAGTTTGACGGCCGTCGTATCCTGCGGGATCAGGCCCCGCTCGCGCAGTTTGCGGAGATCGCTCTCCCGTGTCTCTGATCGCCGCCAGCCACCATCGATGACGCGAGCAGCGGCGGTGCTCTTCTTGCCTCCGGCGGCACTGGTCCCAACCGCAGATGAGGATTTCTTTGTCTTCCCCATGGCGCTGCGGCGGTGGTGGCGATGACAACGTAGAAAGAACGAAGGAAATGTGGAAGAAAAGCTCAGCGCGCAGCAAGAATCGCTCAAGAACAAGGAAGCAGTGAACAGATGAACTGGTGCGGTGAAAAACAAACCACGATTTCACCCAGGATTATAACAGCGAAGACGATGCACGCTGGCCGTCCATCGAGAAGACCTAACGCCAATGGTAGATCTGGCTGTACACGTGTCAACACCACAACGAACCGTCGTTACCACGCCGTCCACTACGCGCGGAAATCGAGGAGGCACCGTAATCATCTCCACGCCCCGCGTGACCGGTCAATTCAAAGTCATCAAGTGGGACCCACGCTTCGTCCAGTCAAGTCATCTCTGGCGTAGCAGACGTTTGAGGTCATCGATCGTAAGCACTGACGTCATCAAAAGCTATACTAGCACCACTTCAGCTCCACAGCTAAGAGTACTCACTCGAATCTACGATTCGACTAAATACTCGGGGGCTACTCCTATCAGGAGCGCTGGCCGCGCACCCGACAGACAAATGAAGGCAAAATTACTTCTCTGAGTCCTACGTCGAGTCTACGACTCCACTACGGACTCGGGGGCTACTCCCATAGGGAGGATGGATTTAAGCATCCGAAAATTTTCGAGTCCTGCGGACCCAATGATTGAAACAATGCTGGAAATGAAAGTCTCCGTTCGAGTCTACGACTCGAACAGACACTTGGGGGCTACTCCCATAGGGAGCGCTGGTCGCGCACCCTATGAAATCTTCGACTGCGATCTTTCAGATCAGCACGCAAAAACTTTTTTGGCAACTCTGCCCCAACAAAACGCTGAGTGAGCGACAATCTCCTTGGCCACCCGAAGCACCTCCGAGGTGATAAATGTTCGGAAGCTGCGTCTGCGACGCAAAGATAAGACCTACAGATATCATCTGATGGCCTGGCAACGCACCTGACTGCGCTCTGCTAGTATGAATCCGTACCAGCAGGTACGATGAAGAATCCCGACGGACGCGTTGGGTACACCAATTAAAATCACTGGAATTCCACTTCTATAAGTCCTCCGCGGCCTGAGTTGAATTACGCCAGCATATGTTCCAGGCTCGGGTTAAGGGGCTCGAACCTGAAGAAGATCGTGTTGTTTCGTCCTAAGACAGTTAACTGACCCTGATCTGTCGGGTGAGTCAGGCACACGCATCAACAATCCCTACACACATATACTATTAACATATAGCTGCTCCCGAAGAATGGAAGGGTCCTCAGCCGAATCTACGATTCGACTGATCACTCGGGGGCTACTGACATGGTTATACCCTACGGGCGCGTAACTTCAGTATACCTGGTCCAACCCAAGGAAGGCCCACGACAGACATATGCTGGCCCATGAAGATTTTCGGGTGGCCAAAGCCCATGACATCTTCGGATCCTTGGAGAGCAAGACTAGAGGAGATAGGAAATTCAAAGGGGTAAAACCCTAGAACTTGTAACCGACTAGGACTACGCCCGGGACCTGCCTAAGTCTATATAAAGGCCAGGAGGGCACGTCCTAGGGCAACTCGACTCATACTTTCGCACACGCATCCACGCCAGATCGAATCTGCGCACCCTGTAATCTTTGGTTCCGCCGTAATCAAAGGGCAGACAAGCAGGAGTAGGGTTTTCCCTCCGGGGGCCTGAACCTGGGTAAATCTCGTGTCCCCTGGTTGCTTGTCTGTTAACCGTGCCACGATCTCCAGCATCCCCATCTTCTCCAAAACCCAAGTCCATAACAATGGGCATTGATGAGATTAAACCTCGTCAACAGCTCAGTCAAGGCAGAAGAGTTACACCGACAAGAGACGTCGAGACCTCGCCTTCAACATCGGAGATTTTGTGTATCTGGAAGTGTCGCCATTGAAAGGAATGCAGCGTTTCCAGCTGAAAGGAAAGTTAGCCCCCCGATATATAGGCCCCTTCAAGATTCTGAACCGTCGAGGAGAAGTGTCGTATCAATTGGAACTGCCCGAAGAAATGCCAGCCGTGCAGAATGTGTTCAATAACTCATTACTTCGCAAGTGCCTCGAAGTTCCGGAGAAGACGGAAGTGTTCAAGACTATCGATCACCGGACCATACAAATCAACGATGACCTGACCTATCCTGAAGTACCCATCCGTATTTTGGAAGAAGCTTTCAGAACTACCAGAACCCGAAGCATCAAGTTTCTCAAGATTCAGTGGAGCAACCACACAGAAGAGGAAGGTACCTGGGAGCGCGAAGATCACATCAGGACGGAGTTTCCCGATCTCTTCAAATCCAAGGTAATCTTTTTCGTCCTTTTTCAAATCTTGGGACGAGATTTTGTTTAAGGGGGGAAGGTTTGTAACATCCCAAAAATACTAAACTTGGATCATCAAACTCTAATCATCAAAATTATGGTTAACAAAAACTTTTCCAATTAAAAGTATGAAAGCATTCATATGTGTGTGTATTAAAATGTGGATTCTTTTGAATTGCCATGGTTCTGTGTTTCTTTGCTTGTAAAATGATTCTTAGGTGAAATAAACATCATCTAAACAATCCCCAAACTTTTCCCAGAGACAAACAAGTCAAAACAAACAAATTAGGTGAATGGTCACTTTGGCCAAATTAACTCCCATGCCTACTTTGGCTATCCTTAACTTTCAGAACTTAACAGAAACATGTATGGATCTTTGCACCCCTTGATAGTACTCATAATAAGGTACCAAGGCCCACTTTGTGATCATCCAAAAACATTCAAATGCTTAGTTTAAATGAAAGTTTAAAATTGAATCTATTTCATATGGGAAGATCCCACTATTTCAAAAACCACTGAAACAAGCTCAATTTTCAAAACCCAAGCATCCATAAAATCCTCAACACATGGCTAGCACACCCACCAAAAATCTTTTCAAAATTCAAAACTCAAGTTCATGCGGCCATTTCATCAAACAGGTTGCAGATTCAAATCAACAAAATCAAAAACACTATGTTGAGCAGTGTTTTGGGCCAACCTTGTTCCCTCTCTGGTTACAACTAGCCTTAGTGGATCATCTAGCACCCTTAACTAACCTCTAGCATCACTGTGAGATTGCCAATGCCATCAATGGTGAGCAGTCCGAGAGCACACTTGTCACCCCAGTGTGGACAACAAGCTAGGAGAATAACTAGCCGTGTCAACCTTGTCTAGCATGTAGCGCATGCCACACCGCACCCTCTCGACCAGCCCTAGCTCGAAGACAGCGACCAGAACTGCCAGGAATGCCGCGCCCGCACCACTGTCGACCATGCCGACGCACACCGTAGAGCACACGCCGTTCCCGTGCAACCCGACCACCTCGAGGGCTTGCCGCCCGCCAGCATGCACCCCACCGTCCTAGGAGACCACTAAACATGTTTGTTTCACCTCCCGTACCCCGTAGCCACCGCTCGCGACGGAGTTCGCCGCCTCTGCCTCGCAGAGCATCGCACGTTCCCGACCAATTGCCACCGCCCCTACACGCGCATTCAAGCTCTAGAGCATCGCCAGGAGACCACCCATCGATCTCCAACCTCGGCCATGCCTCTATCCGCCCGTAGCCGTTTCGCCACCGTCGCCTGCCCATCCCTCTCGGTCTCGCCATCGAGCCTATAAAAGGAGACGACCCCCGCTCGATTTCTTCACACCATCTCACTCCCCTCACCTCACTGATCCTTCCACCCCTTAGCTAGAGAACGAGGAGCAGCAGTTCGGCGGAATTGCGCCGGAGCAGGCCGCCTCTGGAGAAGAAGGGAGCCGTTGATTTTGACCGCCCCGGAGCTGCCGCGACCATCCCTGAGTTCGTCATTGTCGACTTCGTCGTTTTCCCGCCTCGCCGTCGTCACTGGAGTCCGGGTATGCCCCCTATGCACCCCCACTGAGCCGCTAGGGTTCGAGCTCGCTGGTGACATGTTCATCGTCGACGACGACCCTCGGCCGTTGATCTCACTTCTAATCCGACGAACCAAATCGCCCCGTACCACTTCGCGTGTTATGAGCCACTGACCGGCAGACCCCCTGTCAGTTGAGCCCCGCGCTACGAAGTGACACTGGGCCGGCCCATTAACATCTCCCGCGCAGCCCAACCGTTTGAATTTAGCTTTTTCTATTTTAATTCAAACTCGGTTATGTACCTAGTTTCAAAAATCAACCCAGCTCGATTCAGTGAACCAAATTGCATGAAACCAATTTTGTTAGAAAGGTACCGAAATTCTTAATCCAAGCCCGTTAGATTCAAATCATTTGGATCTGTAGATCAACGTTGGTAAAAATAACAAGGCAGAAGCTTTTCTGCATTCAAACATTTTTCAAATTTCAACCATAATAGATTTTGAGTTGATTCCAACTCTCAAAAATCATATTTGATCATACCTTTCAGAATATATAAAAACATTTGGGTTTACTTATAGAAATAATGTTCAAGTAATAAAATAATGCCACATAGGCATTTCTAGTCACTTTAATTATTTAAAATAAAAAGGTTAAACCTTATTAAATTGTGACACCACTTTAAATCACAATATCATGTACTGAAATATGTGGTGATGACATGTGTCAACATGATCCCATGTTTGATTTGAAGAATATTAAATCTTAATTAGTTTTTCAATGAGTAGAAATTACTTTTCTAAAAATAAAATAAATAAGACAAATGCTTTAATCTTGTAATATAGGTGATGATGCTAAATCATCTATAGAACACCTTTGTGTGATGATTGAAAATAGTTAAGTATTGTTTTGTGATGGTGTACCTCGTATGTATTTATAGACGCTAGTACCGACCAAGGATACGAGGAGGAAGGAGGATACTACGAAGAAGACGCCGAGGAGAACTTCAGCCACTGCTCTGCACAAGGCAAGCCTAATACTACCAATTGATTGAGCAATCTAACACTTGCAAGATACTCTACTTTAGCAAGCCTTACTAATCAAGTTGACCTATGCAAGCTAATACTTGCTTGCTACCATGCCAACTATATGTCTTAAGCATATGTGATCATACACACTTGATAACCCAATCCTAGTTTTACTTGCAAGCTTTATACTTTATTTCTTTATCAAAGCTTTCTCTTAGAGTTTACTTAAGTGATTTGTAGATTCTAGGAAGATAATTTAAGGTTGCATAAAGAGCATTAAATTTGGCCTAAGCTAGATAATCTTGAGGTCATCCTAAGTCATGAGATTGAACTTAGTTAAACTCCACTTGTTTACCACCCTTCTTTAGTACTTACCCCCATTTTTAGATGCTAGTGCTAAGCATAAAACTTTATCAACTTTAGATGTGAATACTTGGAGAAAATGGTTATGAAAACCTTAGAATGATGAGTCATTCTACTGAGATGTTTTGACATGTGTTTCCGAACACCAGATGATTTTGATGATGAAAATGTTGAGGCATGAGCCTTAGCCCTTTATAAAACTGATGGTTGCCTGGATGCGATACCATTCCAATTTTACCGTACAACCACAATACCCAAAAATTGGGTAGGGCTTGACTGGAAACTTATATACCTTAGTATGGGTTCCCTCACGGCCAAGGTCTGAGCTGAGGCTACCTTATGAAGATTGTCCACCTGTGCAGTACCCAAGATGACAGTTGGTCATGGTTGGGAGGCCAAACTCACAGGAGAGGTGCCTATACTAGGGCGTGTAATTGAAAGGTTAGGATTGATTATCTGCATACTGAGTATGGTGAATTCAGGATTTGTTCCTAACGGATGTATCGAATGTTGTGGTGAAAGTGTACAATCTCTGCGGAGTGTCAAACTATTTGAATATCCGCGTCCGTGGTTATGGACAGTTGGAGTGGCCATACTGTTCACCCGTCAGATGTTTTCAAAATGAGTTGTGAAATGGATTGAGAATTTGACTTGACCACAACAGAGTTGTGATATGAAATACAAGTTCCCACTTAGGTGTTATAAAATTTCAACTAGCTTTTCCGTCTTCTGAACTTAGTAGAGGTAAATCTGGCTTTTTGCAAAACAACCCTAGAGCTTAGTGTCCTACTACAAAAACCCCTTTCACTTGTTAGTATTAGTTTGCGAGTACTTAAAGAGTACTCATGGCTTTGTCCCTAGCTATTCTCGTGGCCAGACTATGAAGAGGAGTATCAGGATGAAGGACCCCAGGAAGGTTACGACAACTAGGATCATCTCCCATCGTCAGCATTGCCTGTGACCCCGAAGATGGAGCTTTGCCTACGCTACTTTTATTATTACGTATTTCCGCTGCTTGAGTTGTATTAAGAATTGGATCATGAGATCCTTATTTGTGTAAGACCTTATGTATGGTTTGTAATGGATGATGTACTGTGGTATCCAAATCTGTTATGTCTCGCAAAAATCGTAATCCTGGGATTGCGATGTATGGCATAACAGGCATCTGGGATTAAAAATCCGGGTGTTAACATTTAGATTGAGAACAAAACATTTTATCCAAATAGTATTTACATGTTGATGTCATTCTACGCAATAATGATTTTAAAGATTAGTTTATTAATTCTAGAAATTGATTAAACCTTAGAAATTCAATATCTTTTGTTTTATAATTCAGAAAAATATATATTATATATCAAAATGTTTAGAAAAATAAAATTTACAATTTAAATTTATTATCATACATTATTATGTGAATTATTTAAATAATTATTATTTAATAAAGATTTTATAAGTAATAATACTTTGAAAATTCATATTTTAATATTGATAAATGATAAAAATATAAATAATATACTAAAATTCTTAGAAATATAAGAACAAAAATGTAAAACTCTATAAATAAAATATATATCACTTAATTAAATATTTGATACTCCTTTTGTTTCAAAATATAAGATGTTTTAGTTTTGTGAAGCAAATGTATCTAGACTACTTTTATATGTAGGTTCACTCATGTTTATACTGAATCTAGACACTAAAAGAGGTCTAGATACATTTTCTTCACAAACCTAAAACATCTTATATTTTGAAACAGAGGGAATATTTATTAAGTAGTTATAAAGTAATGAAGCTTATAAAAATCATATTTTATTATTTATAAATCAGAAAAATATTTATAATATACCAAAATGATCACAAAAATAATATCTACTTGTTAAAAATGTAATATTCCACTTTTGAAGTAAGTAAAAATTTAATAACCTAATAAAATGAATTCAAACCTATTTCCTTAACTGGTAATTCATAAAAAGTAGATATAAAAAATTGCTAATACCTCTAATATTGTTCATTAAAGCTCTAAAAATAATATTAGTCTTAAGTATTGATATAATGAAGTAAAAATAGTTCAAAACATCTTGGATACAATTTTATTAAATTTTCATTCAAAAATAAGTGTAGCTTTTCCTCAAAAGGAGTTTATCAAATATAAAAATCCTCAAGATTATTATTTTGAACTAAATAAAACATTTTACCATTACTTCAACCATAAGTTTATAAATATATTATAAATCCAAAGATAATTCATAAGTAGTTAAGTAATGTTGATTCCATGTTTATAAATTATAACCATTCATGTTTAAGGAGATACATGATTCCATTCAACTATAATGTTAGGAAACCACTACTCAAATAAAATTAATACCATTCTTAATTAACCTCTAAGAAACATTATGAAGTGAAAAATTATAATACCCTCTAATATCCAAGATAGATAAGTATCGACTACTAGTGTGGTAATTATTCAAATGAAGTAATTCTTTCTTCCTTTAGAGCTATAATTAGTCAGAAACCTAAATATGTTAGCTTAAAGTTTAAATGATTTGTTTAGTTAAGTAAATTGTTCTTCAAAAGTTAGTCTTTTAAGATACACTAAAATAAATTCTTAAGCATTCCAAAATAAATCTACTTAAGTAACAACCTTCATATAAGGAGTCTTTAGCTACCATTCGACACTTGAGTGCTTTATTATTGAATTATACTTACATGTTGCTTCACACACACACTCACAAGCCTTAATATGAAGCAAAAGTGTGAAGCCTAATCTAAAAGGGCAACACATTCCAAAGGAACTATTTCTAGTTCCCAAACCCTAGATCAAAGCTTATTCTGGGGATTCAAGTTTATCAAATTGAATTACATTACTTATGCATAATAGCATCTTTCTTCTTTAAACTTTAGTCCTTACCAGGCCAATAATGATGTTTTTAGATATTGGATCTTTTATTGTATCGAAGACCATGAGTGCATAATCTTGCAATCACAAAAGGCAAGTTCACACTTGCTCATGTCCTTTGGTTATTTTATATCAAATATTTTGAAAATCTAGTGTTGACATCAGCTGCATTTCAAAAAGGTCAGAAAACACTATTTTCATAATAATATGTTTATAGGTTATTTACTATGCGGTAATAACGTACTATGAAAGTTATAGTGGTAAAGGAACATATTACCTAGGACTTAACAACCAATGTCGCAGGTGATTCTTGCACCGTATATTACACATTAAGCATGAGATTTAGAATGTGATGGAGAAGTCAGCTGTATTTTCTTCCTCTTGCATGTAGCCGGATGCCTGGGTCGTGGTTGTTATCCTTGTAGTGTGCATTAATTGGTAATTCGTAGATGATATGCAGAATATGGGTGGGAACCCTCAACATCCCACGATACTTCTGGCATATAAAAGGTCTGTACTAAGCATTGACGTAATTTAGTATGTGGGCATGGTGTACACCAAGGATACATGCGGGGTCGCGAAGGGGGCAGTGATTGGCTTGGATCTTAGACTCGGCCCCATACCAAGTAAGTGTGGACAAGCTCATGACTTGGTTGTGCAACAAAGCTAAGGTCTCTCATGGGTAAAGTAACACACCTCTGCAGAGTGTAAGAACTGTAACTTGTTACTCCCTGTTCCGGGAAGGAGCTACGAACGCGGCAGGAAAGGAAATCGATGAATGTTTTGGTAAACCTGTAAAGGCTGACAGACATAGATTTTAAGAATAAAAGCAACCTTTGAAGAAATGTTTATGAAAACCTACATTGCCTATGACCTATGGTCCGTGGCTGTAGATAGTGCATCAAACACTCCTTTCTAGTGAACTTGCTGAGTACGCTCGTACTCAACGTATCTTCTTAACCCTTGCTAGATTCTAAAGCCAATACAAACGATGTCTACATCAACTTATGCTCAAGGGATTCATCACCAATAGCTCAAGTTCTTCAATGAAGTCAACATATACATCAACTAAAGTGAAGATGAAGTTGCTGATTAGATAGAAATATAATCTCTAGCCATAGAACCTACTTCTGTAGAGTATTGCAATAGCAGCAATGCATGCCAAATAATATAAGTACTAGTCTCTTAGTATGATAGTTATGAGTTGATTATTTCTTGTTCTTCTTTGTAAGAAGTTTCTTTCTCTCTCTTTAACCTAGAGTGTTCACTGGAACTTTTGTAAAGAGTCTAGTTGTAACCTATAGTCATGTATTGGACCTGTTGTGTTTCTTTTGTACCACTCTGAGGGATGTAATACTAGTGAATGGTGTTTCATTGGTGTTATGTCGATGACTATAGTATACTACATCATGCAGTGGTATGCTGGGTCACCGTAGCTGGTATCAGAGCATATGCTTTGACCTTAGGATTAAAACCCTTTAGGAGATCTGTAGGTTGGATAGTGACTATATGAGCCATCTTATCTAAACCAAATATTCTCACTGGTGGAAAAAGGGCCTCTAGTCCCGTCCCGCAACTGGCTCGAGACCCGGTTTTAGGACCGGGACTGCGAAAACGGGACTAGAGGCCCCCCTCTAGTCCCGGCTCGCTACGGCCCGTGACTGATAACAGCCACATGGCTGTTTCAGCGCCGTGGGGGGCGGAAACCCTCTAGTCCCAGGTTGTAACACCACCCGGGACTAAAAGGTTTCCTGCCGCGGCAGAGAAACACACATTTCTCTGCCGCGACAGAGATTGTATATTTCCTTTTTTTGCCATTTCGTTCCTTTTTCGTTTTGTGTTTCACTATAATTCAAACATATATTTCAGTATACATATTATACGCTACTACATACACACTACACGTCGATGCATTTATATAATTAATTGATCCCTTGCAAGCATACATATAATCAATCATATCAAAAGGAAGAAATGTTTTGAAATTACATGGTCATGATGAATATATTTACCATATCAGCTACATGAAGATGACTAAGGAAAATCGAGTTCCACATCATCCGCATAATGCTCTCCATGTACATCAAGGACTTCCTTCATCATAAATCCCACCAGGTCCTCTTGAATTTCTCTTATGCGCTGGTCTGGCTCTAGTTTCTCCCGCAAATCATAAATATAATGTGAGTCAACTTTCCGCTCACTGGTCAACTCGCGGATGTACTCGCAGACGTAGTATCCACATAAATGAGTTCCCGGTGGCTGCTGTAAACTCTTCACCATTTTATAAGTTAACTCCTCTTTGAATGGACCTGGTATTTTCTGTCTAAATCATTTCCAACACCTGCTCGGAAGAGAAAATGAACAAAGGAGTTATTAGTTACTTGATATCAGGAAATAAATGAAAGAGGACGATATAATGTGATAATGATTGAAATTACTTATGGAGCATTTCTTTCATGTCGCTCCACTGCTCTTGGTCCCAACTTAATGAGTCGTGGACTTCAACTAGGGAGTTGTCAACTTGAATGTTTAGCAAGATCCAGTGGAATCTGCGGACATTTACATAAGCATACATGCATAGCTCATCCAGTAAGCAAAAATAAAATATGTACAAGATATGAACACTCACTTAAAGTTGTAAGGAAATAGTATTTCCTTAACAAAATTATGCTCGGTTAAGAACCTGCACAGGTCTTCCTCCACGTCCTTGGGGTGATTCTTTAACATATATTCATTAATGATATATGGGTCAATGAACCCAACGTCGTATCTTCTAGCTCTTTTGCATTCAAGAATCTTCATTCTGCCGAATATAATATCATCCTACAAAAGGATATATAGTTAGGATAATATATTAAATGCAATGAACGAGCTGAGATACAAACTTAATTATAGAAATAAATAACTTATAGGCAGTAGCAACCAATGATAGATTTGTCGAGGGCGCGCTGGTTGTATAACTGAAACAGTTTGGTCATTTGAACCTGTATCGAGTATGGTTTGAAGTGATGCTCCTTTCTAACGTCCACCGGAAAACAATCTTTCTGATGCTTTTTTTCTGCTTGCGACATGTACCATTCGTGCAGATTCCGCATATGTGTGGATAGATGCGCGAGATCCTCATTACTGACTAGAGGCTCCCCTTGGACATACTGTCATACTATCTGACCCACTGGCGTATCTTCATAGCCTAAATATTGACCAAGAGACATATTTGCTTCGTTAGCAAGTGCTTTGACCTGCGATACAGTGATTCCCATAAGTGCAACATTATTACGGGCTCTAGGGTCCATTATTTGCATGTCCATATCCATTTCAGCTCTGAAGGCCTTGTCGAGGTCTGAAATGACTTTGAGCGGGGCGACCGATTGATTCTTCTATGCTTCGAGCTGGGCAACTTGCTTCCCGCTTTTTGCACTTGTGATTTTTTTCTTCTGTGCTTGCTTAATAATCTCCCGGTCATAGTCTGATTCCAGATTCATCGATATCTGGGATGGTTGCTCAAGAAAGGAATTAGCCCACTTTTTGGTTTTTTATTATATACCGGCTTTGGCTCAGGCTTTTTGGGTGAAAAATGGGCCTTAACTTGGGCAGCCACATCTGTGTTAGTTTCCTCATTAGTCTTGTCATAAGGTCTCTTTGGAAGAGCCGGCGGGATGTCGACTATCTTCGGCATTTGACCTTTCTTCGATATGGGGTGCGGGGGACCATCGAACTTCTGTTTCTTCGACGAGGTAGTAGTATTGCACGGAGGCAGAGGCTAAGATCGAGTATTGCACGGAGGCGGAGATCGAGTTGATGTACTCCTGCTGTGGCGATCATCAGCGGGGCGGGGTGGACTTGGAGGTTGGCGATAATCGGGTTGGGTTGGACTTGGAGGTTGACGATATTCGATGCGGGTGGGCTTGGATTCCTTGGAGTCGGTGGCCTTGGCGCCGAGCCTGGAAATTTGATGTACTTCTTATTCCATATAATGATGTTGCGCTTGACATCTCCTATTTCGTAAGGCCTTCAGGCGTAGCAATTTCAATCTCTAGGTCCGCAAAATCCTCCACTATGTCATCCACCGTGACACGAGCATAGCCTGGTGGAATCGGAAGTGAATGGTGGAGTACTCCAGGTAGACAAGGTAAAGCAGTGCCGATCGCCACCTTGAAGGACATGTTGTTCATTGGCTGATGTAGCTCACATTGTGCCATCTCTCTGACATCATCCACGGGGTAGTGAGGAGCTAGTGCATCATCCAGCAGTGCTTGATCATCAGCCTGGACCTCCGTGGAAGACACGCTGCTTCTCCGCTGGCTAAGATCTAATGCAGGATCATCAGACCGCGGGTGAGTTGACGACGGCGGCCTTTGGCTAATTTCATGCATGAGGTTCTTCAGATCAGCTAGGTCCTGCTCTACCCTGGAGATCCGGTCTGCCTCCCGGTCCTTCTTTCTCTGACGGCTTCTGTAACTGGCATCGTACTAAGGAAACCCTTTCTTCCACGAGACACCGGCGCCTTTTCCTCGTGTTCGTCCTCCCTTTTTAGGATTCCCTAGGGCGCGTGTCAGCTCGTTGTTCTCTCTCTCAGGACGGAACAATCCCAATTGAGCATCGTTCATTGCTTTAATAAGGTCTTCGGAGGGTTTTACAATTTTCTCATGAAATAATGTCTTCCCTGTTTCTGGGTACAAGGATCCCCCGTGCCCGTACCACCAGTGCTTTGACCTCTCGGGCCATCCATCTGTACCAGGAGTGACGCCTCTAGCCCTCATTTCCTTCTCCATAGTTTCCCACTTAGGGATGGCACTCTTGTAGCCACCTGTCCCCATTTTATGATGGTATTTCTTGTTGGCAGCATTTAACGTGTTCTTTGCCGACTTTGCCTTTGCTTTATTAGATTGCTTGCACTATACAAAATCGGGCCACTGTTCTCTCAACTTCTCGTTTACTCCTTTGAAGTGTGGAGTTTTCTTTTTCGCGACATATTTCGCGTATAAAATTTTCTTTTGGTTCCGGTACGGTTCAGCCATCTTGCTCAGTGCCCACTCCTTGAGTTTCGCTCTATTTTCAAGCCCACCCGGCCTTGGGGTAATACTATCTACCTCAAATTCCTCATACTCTGGAGGTAGTATGAAATGCGCTATGAGCTTCTACCAAAGGTCATCTTTGGCATCATCGGTGATATAGCTGTTGGATTCTTCACCGGGTTTCTTTGACTTATTCCATTCTTGGATGGTGATGGGCAGGTTGTCCCTAACAAGCACCCCGCATTGATTTATAAACATCCTCCGGTGCTTCTCTGGAGCAATCGGTTCACCATCATCATTTATTTCTTCGATGGTGAACCTCTGATTACCATCCAACTTTTTGTTCGGCCCTCGTTTCGTTCGAGCTGTCGATTGCTTCAATTCAGTGGTCTAAAAGAAGAAGAGAGAGTGATTAATATATATCTAGATCAGTTAATGAATAGAGGTAACACGAGACTTTATATATATATGTACCTCGCCGAATCCTGTCGAGGGGCCATCATTATTGTTGTTATTTGTTTGCCCTTCGTCCATCTAGTCTTCCCCTTGGTACATTAGGTTTTTCTCTAGTCCATCACCGGATGGATTCAGATATGAGGATATCTCTTCCTCGAGAAAATATCTTCGCCGGTAGTAATATTAAGAGGAATTTCACCTCTTATCATGCCCTGAAGAAAACCTTCACCGATGCGACCAGGATCTTCGGATGGATCCATGACTTAATTATCTATAACAAAAAGAGAGTTAAACAGGTTAGAAAAAACAATAATCCTAATAACTAAAACAATATAATCCTAATTATAATAATCCTAATATTATTTGTCCTAAAACAATAATCATCATAACTAAAACAAAAAATAACCCTAATAAAACAATAAATAAAACAATATAATCCTAATAAATAAAACAAAAAAATAACTAAAACAATAATCCTAATCCTAATTCTAATATTTTAATTAAAACAATAATCCTAATACTACAACAAAAAACCCTAATATAAAAAAACTATAGAAAAAACTATAGAAAAAACTATAACAAAAAACTAATTATAATAATCCTAACTATAAAAAAAGATAAAAAAAACTATAGAAAAAAACTATAACAAAAACCCTAATAATCCTTATTATAATAATACTAATAATCCTAACTACAAAAAAAACTATAGAAAAAACTATAACAAAAAACTATCAAAAAAACTATAAAAAAAACCACCCGCGTGGCCTCTCGATCGAGCTCACCGACGAGGGGCGGCGAGGCGGCACGCGCACGGCGAGGCGACGGTGCGCGGCGGCGAGGCGGCACACATGCGGAGAGGCGGCGTCACGCGGCGACGAGATAGAAAAATGCGTCGTCACGCGGAGCAGCGACACGTCATGGCATGGCGGAGCGGCGGTGGCGGAGCGGCACGGCGGCGGCAGACAGCACCTCCCCTGCGTCGTCTTCGATGCATCTGTGTGCTTCATCTTCACTGCGTCGAGGAATGCCAAGTGCTGGGCAGGGGCGGTGGCGCGCTGAATATATAGGGACCCCTCTTTAGTCGCGGGTCAATCCACGGGACGGGACTAAAGGGTCTTTAGTTCCGGGCCGTGGCTTAACCCGCGACTAAAGACCCCCTCTTTAGTCGCGGGATAAGCCACGGCCCGGGACTAAAGGGTTTTTTCGGCCGCTTAGTTTTCGCGCGCGCAGGCACTCTTTAGTCCCGGGTCCAGCCACGACCAGCGACTAATTGATTTTTTTTGTAAATTTTCTTTTTTTAATTCAAAACTAATATAAAAACTTTGGAAAATCATATCTTTTATTGTAATAATCCAAAAAAAAACAAATAATATGTCTATTATTATCAGAAAAATATAAAGAATCTTAATATAATATCCATGTATCTGTTTGCATCATTTATAAGTTATTTCATTTGTAAATTTTCTTTTTTTAATTCAAATCAAATATAAAATTTTGGAAAATCATATCTATTATTGTAATAATCCAAATAAAACAAATAATATGTCTATTATTATCAGAAAAATATAAAGAATCTTAATATAATATCCATTTATCTGTTTGCATCATTTCTAAATTATTTCATTTGTAAATTTTCTTTTTTTTATTTCAAATCAAATATAAAAACTATGGAAAATTATATCTTTTATTGTAATAATCCAAATAAAACAAATAATATGTCTATTATTACCAGAAAAATATAAAGAATCTTAATATAATATCAATTTATCTGTTTTCATCATTTATAAATTATTTCATTTGTAAATTTTCTTTTTTTAATTCAAATCAAATATAAAAACTTTGGAAAATCATATCTTTTATTGTAATAATCCAAATAAAACAAATAATATGTCTATTATTATCAGAAAAATATAAAGAATCTTAATATAATATCCATTTAGTTCTGATTGTAGTCACAAACTGGGACTAAAGATATTTCCCGCCATTTCCCACCGCTTCCCGCCAAGTTTTCCCGCCCTTTCCTTTCTACGAGAGCTTTTAGTCCCGGATGTAGTCACTAACCGGGACTAAAGATATTTCCCGCCATTTCCCAAAGCTTCACGCCAAGTTTTCCCGCCCTTTCCCTCTATATTTAGGGCGATCGCGCCATGGCTATCCACACATCCACACCTTCCTCTCTTAGAACAATGGACAACGCCTACTGGGCCATTCTGACCCTCGAGGAGATCGAGGCGCTGTGCGCCTCCAACTACCCTTGTCCGCCGGGCTACCGACCTCCCGCTGGCTGGATGCTGAGCACTGGAGGGGTTCATGTCCCTCCTGTCCCTCAAGGTTCCGCACGCCAGGAAGCCATCACAAACCACTTCTACCACGAGCTCACGCCGGAGCAGCAGATGGATCCCCAGTGGGATCCTGACAACTACGTCACGTGGAATGCCTTCTTCGCTAATAGGCGGGAAAGGGAGCTCGCCAGGTACAAGGGTGATGGCCCGCCCCGGTGAACCACAACGAAGCCGGCCGTCGTCTGTGGTGGGCGAACCGTACTATCATCGGAGTTATGCGCTACATCGCCGGGAGACCATCCTCGCCTGCGGTGCCCACGAGTCCACCCGCCACAGAGCCACAAAAAGGCCCCATACCGGCCCGGCGGTAGCGGCATCATCTTCCAGGAGACCCCTCCCCCGCCCGTTGTGAATCCGAGGCTGGAATGGCCCCTGGTATATGCCATGGATGGGCTAAGGATCCCCGGAGTGGCAGGTGACGATGACGATGATGATGACGAAGAAGACCCTGAAGCTGCGTACTATAGGACTAGGCATGATTATGACTAAAGGGGGGAGCTTTAGTCCTGAGTGTTAGCTAGTCCCGGTTTTTCCTGGTTTTTAATATTAATAAATGTCTTGAGTGTTACCTAATAAATAGAGGGAAATGACTATAAAGAGAGGGTTCATCTTTAGTCCCGGTTGGAGAAACCAACCGCGACTGAAGGGATTGCGGCAGACTGGGCCAGGCAACACTAATAATAGGGTGAGTGTCGACATTATGTCGTGCGGCCTGTACCTTGTCCCGGATGGTGTCACCAACCGGGACTAAAGATGAGACAACACTAATAATAGGGGTGAGTGTCGACATTATGTCGTGAGTGTCGACATTATGCCGAGCTGCTTGTACTATAAATAGTGTGTGCATGCATTGTATCCCTTGTTTTACTGTCCTGAAAGGTTACTAAGAGCAGGCCAATCATTGATTGTTACGAAAAGCAATGCTCGAAGGTTAAATTCTTCCTGCTTGTGCTCATCCCACACACGTATCCCGGGTTCGTGCCACAACTGTAAAAGTTCTTCCACTAAAGATGAACCTTTAGTCCCGGTTGGAGACACCAACCGGGACAAAACATGAGTCAGCACTAATAATAGGGGTGAGGGTCGACATTATGTCGTGAGTGTCGACATTATGCCGAGCTGCTTGTACTATAAATAGGCATCCTTGTGAGTCCAGTCCTCTAGCCAGTTTGAGGCATCTCCAAGATGGTTTTCGAGAGCAGGGACACCACTACGGCCAGTTTCAGGGAGATGCCGCCGGAGCCCAGTCCTCCGGCATCTCCGAGAAACTGGTCATAGAGGCACTCCCTAATATGTGAAATTAGTTAGCTCCCAGGCGTATTGATCTAGTTAGAGAAGTTACAAGCTGCAAGATGGTTTTCGAGAGCAGGGACACCACTACGGCCAGTTTCAGGGAGATGCCGCCGGAGCCCAGTCCTCCAGCATCTCTGAGAAACTGGTCATAGAGGCACTCTCTAATATGTGACCTCACGCGTTTGGAGATCAGATCTTAATGGTAAGTATGAATCGGGACTAAAGGCCCTCCTTTAGTCCCAGTCCAGCCACAAAACGGGACTAACACACTCAAGATTGTTTGCAGACAACACTATAAAAATGGACACATGGAGCATCTTCAATCATAAAATGTTACAATTATTACATATCATTTCTTCGCGTGTGTTCCTTTCTGATCTCGTCGTATCCATGGAGCATCTTCATTCATTAACATGATGCTTGGGTCATCCTTCACAGCGAAGGGCGGAATTTCATGAAACTTATCACAATATTCTGACATGTCTGTCTTGTCGTCCACTCCCACGATGTTTCTTTTTCCTGAAAGAACTATGTGGCGCTTTGGCTCATCGTCTGATGTATTCGTTTTCTTATTTTTTTTCTTTTTCTAGGTTTGGTAGACATGTCTTTCACATAGAAAACCTGAGCCACATCATTGGCTAGGACGAATGGTTCGTATAAGTACCCAAGATTGTTGAGATCCAACAATGTCATTCCGTATTTCTTGTCTACCTCAACCCCTCCTCCTGTCAGCTTGACCCATTTGCCCCGAAACAAGGGGACCTTAAAAGTAGGTCCATAGTCAAGTTCCCATATCTCCTCTATGTAACCATAATATGTGGTCTTTGGCCCATTGTTGTCTGTTGCATCAAAGCGGACACCACTGTTTTGGTTGGTGCTCTTTTTATCTTGGGCTATCGTGTAAAATGTATACCCATTTATCTCGTACCCTTGGAAAGTCGATATAGTCGAAGATGGTGACCTAGACAACAAGTATAGCTGATCTCCAAGAGTGTTGTTTTTGATGAGATGTTGCAACCAACCGCCGAAACTCTTCATGTGTTCATCTCTAATCCAAGAGTCATGCTTTCCAGGGTTGTTGGAGCGTAAGATTTTCTTGTGTTCCTCGATATATGGGGCTGCGAAGATAGAATTCTGTAGAACGGTGTAATGTTCTTCGGTGTAAGAATGTCCATCCCTACATATTATTGATTTCCTTCCTAGAGTACCCTTTCCACTCAGTCTCCCCTCATACCGCGATTGAGGAAGACCAATCGGCTTAAGGTCAGGAACAAAGTCAACACAAAATTCAATGACCTCCTTTGTTCCATAGCCCTTGGAGATGCTTCCTTCTGGCCTAGCACGGTTACGAACATATTTCTTTAAGATTCCCATGAACCTCTCAAAGGGAAACATATTGTGTAGAAATACAGGACCGAGAATGGAAATCTCTTCGACTAGGTGAACCAACAGGTGCATCATAATATTGAAGAAGGATGGTGGGAACACCAACTCAAAACTGACAAGACATTGGACCACATCATTCTGTAACCATGGTAGATCTTCAAGATTGATTATCTTCTGAGAGATTGCATTGAGAAATGCACATAGCTTCACAATGGGTACTCGAACATTATCTGGTAGAAGCCCCCTCAATGCAATCGGAAGCATTTGCGTCATAATCACGTGGCAGTCATGATACTTTATGTTTTGCAAATTGTTTTCTGCCATATTTATTATTCCATTTGTATTTGACGAGAAGCCAGACGGGACCTTAATACTGCTTAGGCGTAGCTGGCATGACCTTGAAACCATTCTTGATGTAGGCCATCTAGGTCTTTCATACGTTGATGGTCCTTTCATGCTTCCGGTGTAACTTTTGTCTTCCCATACACGCCCAAGAAGCCTAGCAGGTTCACGCAAAGATTCTTCGTCACATGCATCACATCGATTAATTGCAGAGCGGACCTCTAAGAATTTCCAATATGGTAGCTCCCAAAATATTGATTTCTTCTTCCACATGGGTGCGTGTCCTTCAGCGTCCTTCGGAACAGATTTCCCTCCAGGACCCTTTCCAAAGGTTACCATTTGATCCAAATATTTGACCATATCAAATATATCAGCACCAGTACACTCCTTAGGCTTCGTCTGGTGACATGCCAGACCGTTTAAATGCTTGCCTTTCTTTCTTAAGGGATGCTTGGCCAAAAGAAATTGACGATGCTCATTGTATACATTCTTCTTACAATGTTCCAAATATATACTTTCAGTCTCATCTATACAGTGTTTGCATGCATTGTATCCCTTGTTTGACTATCCTGAAAGGTTACTAAGAGCAGGCCAATCATTGATTGTTATGGAAAGCAATGATCGGAGGTTAAATTCTTCCTGCTTGTGCTCATCCCACACGCGTATCCCGGGTTCGTGCCACAACTGTAAAAGTTCTTCCACTAATGGCCTTAGGTACACATCAATGTCGTTGCCAGGTTGCTTCGGACCTTGGATCAACACTGGCATCATAATGAACTTCCGCTTCATGCACAACCAAGGAGGAAGGTTATAGATGCGTAGAGTCACGGGCCAGGTGCTGTGACTGGAGCTCTGCTCCCCAAAGGGATTCATGCCATCTGTACTTAGACCAAACCTTAAACTCCTTGCGTCATCTGCAAAGTCCGGGTACTTTCTATCGATTTTTCTCCATTGCGACCCATCAGCAGGGTGTCTCAACATCACGTCTGACTTACGTTCCTCTTTATGCCATCGCAACAACTTGGCGTGCTCTTTGTTTCTGAATAAGCGTTTCAACCGTGGTATTATAGGATCATACCACATCACCATGGCAGGAACCCTCTTCCGGGGGGCTCGCCCTCAACGTCACCAGGGTCATCTCGTCTAAACTTATACCGAAGTGAAGTGCATATCGGGCATGCATCCAAATTATCATACTCCTCACCACGGTCACTACTAGAGAAAAGCTTATGCGAGGCGCACCTAAAAGCTTATGCGAGGCGCATATCATATGCGCCTCTACCTTTGAGCCTCGGCTATTTTTTATGCAAGGCGCATATGATATGCGCGCCTCGCATATGTTTCACAATGCGTATTAGGGCATGCATGTATCTTCTGAACCTCTAAACCTAGAGGGAAGACAACCTTCTTTGATTGGTACGTATTGGCGGGCAATACTTTATCTTTTGGAAGCATATTCTTCATCATTTTCAGGAACTTTTCAAATGAGGAGTCAGGTATAGCACACTCAGCCTTCCATCGCAGCAATTCCAGTGTGCTGCCCAGCTTTTTCAGACCATTTTCGCAATTTGGGTACAACAACTTTTTGTGATCCTCTAACATGTGATTGAAATTCTCCCTATCCTTTTCAGTTTCACAATCTCTTCGTGCATTGGCAATGGTCCGACCAAGATCATCAGCAGGTTCATCATGTGTCTCTTCTTCATCCTCCCCTTCAGCATCCCCCATGGAAGTATCTCCATACTCAGGGAAACCATGATAGTTGTCATCCTCCTCCTCTTCTTCATTGTCTTCCATTATAACCCCTCTCTCTCCATGCTTGGTCCAACAATTATAACTAGGCATGAAGCCGGACTTCAATAGGTGGCTGTGAAGGGTTTTTGAGTTAGAGTAATCCTTTTGATTCCTACATCCATTACATGGACAGAATACAAAACCATTGAGCTTGTTTTCATCAGCAACACAGATGAATTCATGCACGCCATTAATGAACTCGCCAGAGCGTTGGTAAGTACCGTACATCCATTCCCGGACCATCTGCATTATAATAAAAGTATATCAAAAACCATTACACAACATGATAAAATTATTACAAGTTATATTGAGAGCTTCTAGAGCATTAATTTTGAATTTTGAAAAATTTACATGCACCAATTTGTGAATTGGAGAAAACAATCAACATGATAAATGTGGAGTTTTTATTATTGTTCTATCAGTGAAAACCTCATTCCATTCTAAGCTCTGAAACTCTAAAATTACACATTTCAATTTTCAGTAACTATGTTCCTAATCAAAATTTGTTACACATATATATCAAAATCCTTCTAGCTACTTCTAGAGCATGCATGCATTTGATCCATATCTCTATACTTCTAGAGCATTATAGAGCTAAAGTAGCAATAAGAGATGAAATAATGAAGTTCTAACCTTTTAAAGCTTTGTATTTAGGTGTTGCAAACTAAATCTTGACAAATCTTGAGAAAAAAAGGCATGAACTCTCTTGCTTCTTTGAGAAAAATGGCCACCATATGCTTTAGAGCAGCAGGACAGGAGGCATAATATATAGTGGTGGACAACTAGTCCCGGGCCGTGATACGACCCGGGACTAATAGTCCACGAAAGGACCAGCTGGCCTACTCCAGGTCATTAGTACCGGGCCATATTACGGACCGAGACTAATGACCTGGTCCGGCCCGGGACTAGTGACTACGGCCGTTTCTAGCCGTTAGAGGCCTCACGGCCCGGGACTAGTGCTCCCACTAGTCGCGGGATGTGCCAGGCCGGGACTGCTGGCCTTGTTCAGATCGAACCGAAGATGGTTTTGACAGTAGTGTCTTATGACTTGTGATGAGTATCCACTTGAGGATAACTTTGTCACCCGATGATTAAATCATCTTTCTTAGAAGTAGTTATCCATGTTTTCTCGGTATAGTGCTAGTTCCAAGAAGGTAGAACACCATTAAGATTTCTTAGATAAGTTAAAGTATCAAGGTATATTATGACTAAGTGTAGGATATCTGATGGAGTAGTTTAAATGGTGTAGTCTAACTATAGAATTCAAGTAAGACAGTAAAATCTTATTGTTAATTGTTAACAATAGACAACATAATGAAGACCATTAGAGAATTTATGGTTGTAATGTGTAGTAAATCATGTGGAATTCACTTGATAATTCTACGTGAAGGAGTGAAATTTTGTTAAGAATCAATAATAACAATATAAGAAGTAAAGTCATCATGGTGTGATTAGCTTTTAAATCATGATGAATAGGTAAAACATGTCGGGGGGATAACCCCCGGTGGGGTCACGAGAGGTGAAACATAGCGCAACTTGGTTAGCTCCGAGTAAAGAAAGAACCAGGCCGAGTAAGAACGGCCGGGTAAGATAAGCATGAGCGGCCGACATGTAAACTATGTCGGCCCGCATAAGACAAAGTTGTGATCCTTACATTAACCGACGAACCGAGTCTACCAAGGAAGGGCCGAGTCAAGAAGGACGCGTGGCACCTTTCCGAGTAAGGTTTAGGAGGGACCATGGTAAAGTGTGGTCAAAAGAGAAGGGCGATGCCAGGTGACACAAAAGGAGCCGGGTGACGCCCAAAGCATACGCTGACGTATAAAATTACTACATGAGGCCAAAAGGAGCAGGAAGAAGCATAAAATAAGACCGTTAGCTATCAAGCTTTATGGACTGGGCCATTGGGCTTAGGGCAAGCCCATGACCCGACCCACATCATAGGGACCAATATCCAAACAGTAAACCCTAGAACCCAAAGGGGTACAAGCTAGCTAGCACTTCCTATATAAGCGAGGGCATAGTTGTAGTAGAAGGAGGTTGAACCGAGTAGTGAACTACTGCACTAAACCCTAGTTCATACAGCTCAAGGAGCACTTGTAATCTTTGGGTGTCAATCAAATTGCTAAGTCTGGAGAGTTCTTCTTGTTCTTTGTGCATGGCTCGACCGTGAACTCCCTCCCCGGTGACCACAAGCACCCATTCGGCCCCCAACTTAAGCCTACCCATGGCATCTGCCGTGCCACCACCACGAAAGTTGGCGCCCACCGTGGGGCAGAAGCAGGTGCTTGATGGAGCCTGCATCCAGACGGGCAACATCATCGCCAAGACCGGCGAGCGCGTCTACTCCAGCCTCAACCAGAGGTTTGGAGCGCTCAACTTTGACAGCGACAACACGGGCTTCTCCGGGACCCAGCCATTCCCTAGTGGCGGTCGCTTCATCAAGTTCGGCGAGCACCAGGTCTACGTCACGGTTCGCGTGGAACGCGCATATCCCGAGCGCGTCGTCCTGGTGTCGGATCCGCCAGCGATTCCTTTCGCTGGGAAGCTTCACCAACTCGTCTCCATGGAGGTAATGATTACAGCCCTGAACCCCGCGGCTCCGCCGATAGTCCCAATAGTGAATGAGAATGTTGAGGGAGGAAATCATGAGGAAACGCCAAGGGCTGCAAGAACAGCAAAGGCACCACTGGAAAAACCAGAAAACATAGCTAGGAGTAAAAGGTCTAAGGAACTGCAGGAAGCGATAGACAAGTTGGCAGAGCCAGTGGCATAGGAAACTGAATCGGCACGTGTGCAAGCCGAGTTGGAGGAAGCCAGGATAAAGGTATTGGAGGAAGCAAAGGAATTAGCACAATTACAGCAGGACGTGGATATCACCATCCGAGAGCTTAACTCGGCAAATCGAGTCAAGGGCGCAAAGACCCTGCTTGATGCAACAAGATTGAGAGGAAGGAACCTCAACGAGGAGCTGGCAGATGCGACGTCAAAAATAACGCCAGAGAACAGCAACGAAACAGCCATGCGGCCAACATATAACACAGCAGCAGCTAATCTGCGAGCAACAGAAGCAGCGATGGCAGAATTACCCCATTTATAGGGAGAAGCAAAGAAAAGGCAACAAGGACGAGTTAATGAACTAGTAAAAGCAGCTAGCATGCTAAATGAGGCATATTACAGAGCAAATCCGGGTATAGCAGGAAGGTCACAGCTGGTTCACTCGGCGACTCATGTCCCGGCGAGATCGGCTGGGCACACGGCATCCTCACCCGGAGGGCGTCTAGGCCGAGAAAAGAAAAAAGTGTGGATTCTGGAAGAAACAAGCAGATGGTCGCCTATGATCCGGCAGTGGTTCAAGGAAACCCGACACATGCGCATGGGGCGAGAAGGAATAATGCCCAAGGAAATGAAAACCAGGAGAATGCAGGCCGAGAAAGGCAAGCAGGGCAAAGAAATGACAACGGAGGGCAGAATTTTGTGCCTCAAGCTAGGCGCGGAAATCAGTCGGCAGGAGGAGGAAATCCAACGCCGAATAACGCACCAGCTCAGCCTGAAAGAAGACAGCAAAGCGCAGGAAAGGCAGCTCAGCAGCCTGCTGACCCGAACGCAAATAAGTATAATGATGGTTACATGGCTATGGTTAATGATGGATATGAACTGCCAGATCACGCATATCAAGCAATGGGAGCAAGACTCGGAGGCAGGAACCTTCAGTCGGATGATGCAAGGCTGAAGCTTGATCGAATAAAAATGGCAGAGATAATTGAATCGCAAGGTCCGCAGGGTCCACCGTTCTTTGGCCCAAGGATCATGAAGGAGCCACCGATGCCAAATTTCCAGCTGGCCAGAGGGACAAAAACGTATGATGGAAGCACTAAGCCAGAGGACTGGCTCATAGATTATGGAACTGTTTTGAAGATCGCGCAGGGATATTTGAGATGGGCAGTATGTTATGTACCGCAGATGCTGGAGGGACCAGCTCGGGTATGGTTGAATAATTTGGCACCCAGAAGCATTAACAGCTGGATCGATTTTCACGACGCTTTTGTGAGCAATTTTACGAGCACTTACAAGAGGCCAAATCGCCCACAACAACTGGCAATGTGCAAGCAAAGACCGAACGAAACAGACAGGGCATTCCTCACAAGGTGGTGTACGATGCGTAACTCTTGTGAAGGGTTAATCGAGTCACAGGCAATCACATGGTTTGCACAAGGATGTAGACATGGAAGTGTGATGTGGCAAAGGTTACAAAGAGATATGCCGGCAAGCCTGGAAGAGACGATAAGAATCGCTGATTCGTATGCGTTAGGAGATCCGACTTAGCCGCTGCTCATGTCGGCAGACGGGATGACTGAGACTCAGATCTATGACGCTGCCGGGTCGCAAAGGCGCCAGGAAAGGTCTGAATACATAAGCAACAGAAGAGACGAAAGGCTAGATTATAGGTATGGTTCGACTCAGGTTGCGGCCGTGAGTCAGGATCATCCAGATGCTGGAAGCAGTCAGCGTCAAAGGACAAGTGGACAACAACAATGGGTGCCAAAGAATGACGGCAAAAGGCCATACGATCAGAGGAAGCAATATCGGGACCGGCAGAAATATACCTATGAGATGATGCTGGACCAGCTTTGTAAGTTTCACACGCCTAGTCCGAGTAAACCAGCCAATCACACAACAAGGCAATGCACTTGGTTTCAGAAAGGAGATAGAGTGGATTCGCCGAATAAGCAACTTCCACCACCTCCCCCTCCACCACTTAAAGGAGAAAATGCCCAGACAGTGGGAGCAGACAACAGATACGAAAACAGGCAGCCGAGGTATCAGAATCAAGAAAGAAGAGAAGCTGTGCACCAGGTGCACAATCCAAGAGGTGACGACGCTCATGTCGGTCACAGAACTAGAAATGAGTACAGAGAAGATCACCAGAGCTATGTTTTATTTGTCATAGAGCCAAATGACAAAAGAGCCAGCAACGACGAATGATGGAGGTGAATGCCATGATGTCGGCAATCCCCGAGTACATGCATTGGTCTGAGCAAGAAATAACTTGGAGTATAAAAGATCACCCCAAGATCATGCCAACCCCAGGAGGATATGCTCTAGTTTTGGATCCAACATTCATGGGCCCAGATATCAACGTCAAGTTTTCAAAAGTGCTGATTGATGGTGGCAGTAGCATCAACATCATGTACAAGGATACAATGCTCAAGTTAGGCATTACCATGAACATGTTGGAGCCGACTAAGACCACTTTCCACGGTATTGTCCCGGGATTGTCCTGTGAGCCAATTGGCAAGATCTGGGTCGACGTCTTATTTGGCAACAGAGAGAACTGTCGCACTAAGGTCGTAGAGTTTGAGTTAGTGGATTTGGTCAGCTCATATCACACCTTACTCGGCAGGCCGGCTATGGCAAGATTCATGGCTACTACCCACATTGCTTACTTAAAGATGAAGCTGCCAGGCCCATGTGGGGTGATTACAGTTGTAGGGGACTATAAAAGATCTATTGCTTGTGCCTCAGCCGGATCTTCACGGGCCGAGTCGCTCGTCATAGCACAAGAAAAAAGTCAAATGTTGGAAGTGGCAGCATTGGCCAAAGCAGCACAAATGTCCATGCAGGCACTCACCAACCCGCATGGCAATGTGTCATTTCAAGCTACCAAAGAAACCAAGAAGGTACAGGTAGATGAGACTTTCCCAGAGCACATAGTTACCATTGGGGCTGGCCTCACAGACAAATAGGAAAGCGAGCTCACCAGCTTCCTCCGTGAGAATCGGGATATCTTTGCATGGTCCACTCAAGATCTGCAAGGAGTTCTGAGGGAGCTAGCTAAGCACTCTCTTCATGTAAGACCAGATGCCAAGCCGGTGAAGTAACCCCTCCGATGCTTCACCGAAGATAGGAGGAAAGTGATAGCTGTCGAGATTGCCAGACTTTTAGCTGCTGGATTCATCATGGAAGTACTGCACCCGGACTGGTTGTCAAATCCAGTCTTGGTTGAGAAGAAAAAAGATGACCCAAACGTGGAAGTGGTATGGCGCATGTGTATTGATTACACGAACCTCAATAAGGCGTGTCCAAAAGATCCATTTCCCCTGCCACGGATCGATCAAGTCATAGATTCTACTGCTGGGTGTGAGTTGTTTTCGTTTGTGGATGTGTATTCAGGATTCCATCAGATACCACTGAATCCGGATGATCAAATAAAGACAACTTTTATCACCCCGTACGGGGCTTATTGCTATCGTACCATGCCATTCGGATTGAGAAATGCAGGCGCAACATATCAAAGATGCATGCAAAAATTCTTGCAAGATCAATTGGACAAAAACGTTCAAGTATACGTCGATGACATGGTAATAAAAACCAAACAGAGTCATACTCTAATTGAGGACTTACGTCAAACATTCACAAACTTGAGAAGATTCCGGATGAAGCTTAACCTGGAAAAATGTACATTTGGTGTCCCGGCTGGCAAGTTACTCGGATTCCTTGTATCCAGCCGAGGAATTAAAGCCAACCTGACAAAGATCAGGGCCATCGAAAGAATGGAATTGCCGAAAACCCTCAACGATGTCCAGAAGTTTACTGTATGCCTGGCCTAATTGAGCAGGTTTGTTAGTAGGCTAGGTGAAAAAGCCCTACCACTATATCAACTGATGAAGAAATCAGACAAATTCACGTGGACACAGCAAGCTGAGAGCACTTTCCATGAATAAATGAAAATGTTGGCAACAGCACCAATATTAGCATCACAACTATCCAAAGAGCCAAAGTTGCTCTATGTCGCCGCAACCAACAGAGTTGTAAGTGCAGTAATAGTGGTTGAACATGAAGAAGGGGGCAAATCTGTCCAAAGACCGGTGTATTACTTGAGCGAAGTGCTCTCTGTCTTGAAACAGAATTACCCGCATTATCAGAAGATGACATATGGGGTATATATGGCAACAAAGAAGCTGAAACATTATTTTCAAGAACACCCAATCTGGGTAATATCCGAGGCACCTATCTCAGATATATTGGGCAGCAAAGATGCTAGCGGCCGAGTCGCAAAATGGGCCATAGAACTGGCACCATATATTTCACAATATGATAGGCGAGATGCAATAAAGTCTCAGGCTTTGGCAGATTTCTTTGTAGACTGGATGGAAATGCAGTACGAACCACCACTGCCAGATCCGAACTACTGGAAAATGCATTTTGACGGGTCCAAGACGAAAATGGGTCTGGGCATCGGGATAGTGCTCACATCTCCAAAGAGGGATCAACTGAGGTACGTGTTACAGATTCATTTTGTTGCTTCCAACAACGTTGTCGAGTATGAAGCACTTGTCCATGGCATCAAAGTAGCCAAGGAAATTGGTATCAAAAGGATCATGTGTTTTGGCGATTCAGATTTGGTGATTCAGCAAGTGTCTGGACATTGGGAAGCGCTGGACGCAAACATGGAATTATATCGTTTCCACGTGCAACAAATTTCGGGATATTTCGACGGCTATGAATTCCATCATGTTCCTAGAGCAGAAAATGAGGGGCAGCAGATGTACTATCCAAACTCTAGGATCATCTCCGCAAGCAATACCACTAGGGGTAGCGCTGGAGCACCTCAGGAAACCGTCGATCATGCCGTCACAGAAATCCGACTCGATCAGGGTTACCCCGGTGATTCAGGAGTCATACGTGGTACCAATGGATATCGACTCAGGGCTAGGTTCAAGTCACTCGGGGACTCATCCTCTCAATTCAGGGGTCGCCGAATCACATTCGGGGACTCCTCAGGTCATGTCGGCAGAGCATATATTGGCGGAGCCAATGGACATTGATGTTGAAGCAGACCCGAAACCACTGATACAAACATGGGCACAGCCAATATTCAACTACTTAAAAGACGAGAAATTGCCGAGTGATGAAACATTGGCAAGGCAAACAGCACGAAGAGAAAAGGCGTACACCATAATCAACAAGGAACTATACAAGCTAAGTGTGACGAGTGTACTGTAGCGTTGTATCAGCCCAGAGAAAGGCCAGGAGATCTTATTGGATATTCATCAAGGAGAATGCGGGCACCATGTGTCATCAAGAGCGTTGGTGGCCAAGGCATTCCGACATGGATTCTACTGGCCAAGCACATTGGCACAAGCGCAAGAGTTAGTCGGAAGATGCAGTGGTTGTCAACACTATGCATCCAAATCACATTTACCAGCGTCGGAATTAAAGACTATACCAATCACTTGGCCTTTTGCAGTGTGGTTCCTAGATATGGTAGGACCATTCAAACCAGCAAGGGGAGGCATGACTCATATTTTGTTCATGATTGATAAGTTCACCAAGTGGATAGAAGTGAAACCAATCAAAAAGTTGGACGGTAAAACAGCTGTCACATTCTTAAGGGATATAATTCTCACATATGGTTACCCACACAGTGTGATCACTAATAATGGCACAAACTTTGCCGAAGGAGCTTTTGCTCGCTTCTGTGGGAAACACCGAATAAGGCTCGATGTAGCATCAGTCGCCCATCCAGAATCAAATGGACAAGTTGAACGGGCTAATGGCTTAGTTCTGTTAGGGATAAAACCCCGCTTAATGGAACCACTCCAGAGGTTACCTGGTTGTTGGATAGAGGAACTACCCTTAGTGCTATGGAGTCTAAGAACAACTCCGAATTGGTCAACTGGTTATACGCCATTTTTCCTCGTGTATGGGGCAGAAGCAGTTTTGCCTGCCGACATAGAATATGACTCGCCAAGGATAAGGCAATACTCGGAAGCCGAGGTAAAATATGCTTGAGAAGATGGAGTAGACTTACTCGAAGAAGCAAGGGAACAGGCATTATCCAGATCCGCTATATATCAACAAAATCTCTGACGCTACCATAGCCGGAAAGTGCAACCTCGTGTTTTTCGAGAAGGGGATATGGTGCTAAGGCTCGTGCAGCGCACATCGGGAATGCATAAATTATCACCCCCATGGGAAGGTCCATTCATTGTAAGCAAAGCATGGCACAATGATTCCTATTATCTCATAGATGCTCGTGAAGCACAAAAGAACAAGGCGGACAGGTCAGGAGATGAGACCAAAATGCCATGGAATGTGGCGCTACTTCATCCCTTCTATACTTAGGAGAAGCAATGCATGTATCGCTCGAACTCTCATATGTTGGACGTGTGTGCCGACTATGTGCTGATAATAAAATGGTATGATTCGAAAAACTGACTCGGGGACTGCCCCTTTAGTTTTCCCTCTATATTATTTTATGTCAGCTGGCGTGACACCCGAAATGTATCTCGGAACAAGTAGTGTTTACTCGGAAAAAATCAAATCTTTGACTATGCTGTTGTCCGAAAACACGGCTTCATGGCAAGCAAGAGGAAAGGATGTATGATGGGTAAACACGAACGCCGGATAAGTGCAAAGGAGAAACGCGAGCCGGCTTTAAGTTTTGCCTAACTCTCTGCAGGTCACGTTATACTGCGTGTCGAACAATCTCGGCCAAGTGATCCAAGTTTCATATCCGCTAACTATATCCTTAGTACTTTGAGACTCTAATGTCGAACACCGAAAAAGGTAGACAAGGGCCAAAGTCAAGGAAAGGTGACACAACAAAATGAAACTCGGGGACTTGCCCTTGAATGATTCACATTCAGCACATAACGCAAATATATAAAGCCTATCAAAAGGCGCATAATCAAACTTAAAGTGCAATATATGTTACATCTGTACCCGGCATACCGGGAATCTAATCAAAAGTTTGAGTATGTGTTAGCCTAAGAAGCAGAAGGACTCGGAGGAGCACTCTCGGAGCCAGGAGCATTGCTTGGAGCATCGGACGAGTGAGGGGTATCTGTGGCCGGGTCATCCAGACCATCTGACTCGGTTGCTTTGCTGGCACTGCCCTCTTCATTAGCAACTTCGATGAGTGTATCGCCAGGTCGAGGAAGCTGGGCCCGTCGCACCAAGCATGCACCATGGTATACTCGATCATGGCGTAAGCTCGCTCCTGGCGTTTCTTCATCAGCTCCGAATCATTCAGCCATTTTCCATCTCCTATTATGCGAGCAAGAACATCAAGGTTGATGTCCTCGTACCATGAAAGCACGAAGGAGAGAGCCTTATCCGCTGCAGCTCGGCCGGCCGACTCACGCCATTGATCCAGCCGGTCTTCAGTAAGGAGAAATCTCTCAGCAAGGGGCTCAATGAGAGCAGGTGCGTCTTCATCCGGCCAGAGCATGCGAAACGCATGAATATCCTACTTGAGCAAATCCACACCACAAGACTTGAGGGTCCTGACCCGTTTTGACACCGCTCTGAGAAGCTCCTGCATGGACACCTCGCCGTCGGCCGGAGCACCAGATTCGGCCCTCAATTTCTTCATGGCTCGGATGGAAAAACATATTGGCCTCAGGAAAATTCTCTGCAAAGCAAAAAGAGAAAGTTAGCAAAATAACAAAAGTAAATGGAAGAAGTTCAGAGAAACTTATACAGTGCAAAAAAGAGTAAGAACTCACTACTGAGAAAGAAGTTGATAGTGGCGAGCTTGCTATGCCAAGTTTTAGGCTTGGCTTGGAGGGCGTCAAAGTTCAGTTTCGCCGACTCAACCGATGCCTCGGCCTCGTCGAGCAGCCTCTTGGTCTTCTCGGCGCTGGCGGCCTGCTGATCATTCTTCTCGGCAAGCTCGTCTCTCAGCCCCTTCACCTCGGCCAAGTTCTTCTGCTCCGTCTCGGCCATCAGCTTCTTCAGCCGAGTCACCTCATCTCGATCCTTCTGGAGTTCGTCTTGGTGCTTCTCTGCTTATTCGGAACAAATTACTTGTCAGCACCAACAGAAACTTTCAGCTATCACATCAATGAGGCAAGAAACTTACTCTCGGCCTCGCTGATCTGCGAGTGAAGAACCTCGATGGTGGACTGAGCGGAGGCTGTGAGAAAAGAGCAAGAGAAGATTGACGAAATGTACCAAAGAAAAATACACCGAATAGGGAAAGAATGACTAAGATTGGTACCTTTGCCTTGGGTATCAGTCTGCAGCTTTTCATACGCAAGTTCGAGCTTGTGATGCGCCAGAACGAGAGCTTGGTGCACCTTGGTGTGCTCGTTATACGTGAGCTGATCAAAGAAGACAAACAGTAAGGAAGGGTCAAGTCAAGCAGCCTGCTGAATAAAAAATCTTAAGAGCTTACAGCCGAGTAAGTTCCTTACTCGACAGTGACCTCGAGGTCTAGGGATTGAAGTTCTAACATATGAGTTTAGCATAAGGAAATCAAAAGGCTTAAGAGCTTATAGTCGGGTAAGTTCCTTACTCACCAGTAACCTCGAGGGCTAGGGATCGAAGCTCTAACATGCAAGCTTGGGGTGCAGGATTTAAAGACTAAGTGACTATTAAGAGCTTACAGCCGAGTAAGTTCCTTACTCGGCAGTAACCTCGGGGACTAGGTGATATGTATAAAGGAAATACTCAACAATACAAAAGAGTAAGAAGTTACTTTACCTCGTTCACTTCGTCAGCGCGGGCCATTAGAGTAATGGACTACTGGGTCATCTCAGAGACGGCCTTAGGGCCCAACTTCAGCTTCTTGCCGGCATGGGTGCTGACCTCCTGCTCGCCAGCTGCATTCCATGCCACAACATAAGGCATAGCCGAACCAAGGCTTTTCCCACTGAGCGTCCGAGTGAGAACTTGACCCGTTTTTAGGGTGGTTCTCACATTGGCACGGGTCGCAGCAGTGGAAGTATGGAGGGTAATAGCCTTAGAGCCATCACCGGACCCGGCAGCCGCGGATGCGCCCCCCTTACCCGTTGAAGCGACCATTGTCGCCAACATCGGAGGCCGGATCTGAGGAGCAGAACCCGGAGCGCAGACTAGCGTCGTCTGCTTGGAAGAGGTAGATTTGCCGGATGAAGGCCGAGCAGAGCCAGAAGCCTTGGGCTGGGTCTGGCTCTTTGATAGAACTGGAGAGCAAGCAGGAGGATTTGGAGAATAACATGGAGTCGGCTGACTGGGCTCAGCAGTTTTGCTGGCTCCAAGATCAGGAAGTTGTTCATTCACACCATCCTAAGGGACGATGCCAGAGGAACCAGTGGCGGAAGGTTTTTCGGGGCCAGAATCACTGGCACCAAGATCAGAAAATTGTTCCTGGCCAGCGCCAGGGGCGCCAGCCGAATGACCCACCGGGTCTGGCTGACACTGAGAGGCGTGAGCCTCAACAGTGGGAGCCTCGACTCGAACGGGACTCGGCGCCACCGAGTCAGATGGAGGAGGCACATGCCTTAGCGGCGAGGCAATTCTAGAAGTAGCCTGGTTCGCCGACAAAGGTGCGACAGTGAAAACAACGAGACATATATAAGAGAACATCAGTGAAGAAAAAGAAACTTACCCGGTGACAACCGGGTCACAGACGACTTGGCGTGTGACTTGGCGCCCAGCGGCTTGGCGAGTCTCAGCCAGGCTGGAAGCAGCAGAGGCACCAGGAGCCGCCGGAGTGGGCTTGCTTTTCTTGGCTGGCTGAGTGCTGGAGCAGGCTCCGCGTCGCTTCGGCTTGGCGATGGGGATCTTGCCGACTCTGCCCACGGCGAGAGGAGGAGTGTCATGTACCTGGCCAACTGCCTAAGTAAATAACAGGCTCACTTGGATAAGTTGGGAAACCGAGGTCGCAAGTCATGTACCTCCAAAACCGTACAATCATCATCCTCATCATCGTCAGACCAATCTTGTAAGGGATTGCGAGATTGACTCTTACCCGAAGCTGAAGCAGCCGCAGCGTGCGGGATAGGCATGAAGCACTCCAGGTCATACTCGACTTCATCAGAGTCGGAGCAATCACTGTTATAACCGCAGGGAGGGACTGTACTCTGATCAACCTGGTGAAGGAGATTCTGCGAAAGACAAACAGAATGAGAAACCAAAAAACTAAGCTGAAAGTGGCAAAAGAGCTAAAGCCTACTCGTCAAGGAAAATGACTCGGAAAGCTTACCAAGGGGACAGGCCTGACCTGGCTAAACGGAGGGCAACTCCAAGCCCAATCATCCGCCAAGTTCAATTTGAAGATTGAGCTTACTCGGCAGGCAATGGAGTCATGGGTGAGCTCCTTAGTGGAGTGCCAAGTGGGATCGTGGGAGCCACTCATGAAGCACATCGTGTGGCTCCTCGGTTGGATGGGGCTTACCCGGCATGAGATGAAGGCACACATGAGGTCAGTATCGGCAAGATGAAAGTTTTCATCCGGCGACAGCAACCTTTCCAGGATCGCGTTAGCCTCATTTACCACAACGTCTTGGTCACGCGGGTCAAGCTGCCAGAGATTCTTGTTGGGGACCTCATACGAGAAAGGGGGGTGCCGGATGTTATCAGTGGACCCACTGTTTTTGACATAGAAAAAGGTTCTATGCCACTTCTTGCAAGAATCAAGCCCAGAAACCCGAGGAAAGATGGAGTCTCTCCTGGGCGTGATGCTAGCAGCACCGCACCGAGTCGGCTTTTTCTCGGCACGAGGAGCACCAGGCTGGGGAACAACCTGAACCCTAAATCTAAAGTATTTGGCCCACAGAAGAACTGTAGGCGAAATTCCGAGGTAAGCCTCGCAAGCAGAAATAAAACAGGAAAGAGAGACAATCGCATTGGCAGGAAGATGATGGGTTTGCAAATGGAAGGTGGAGAGAAACGAGGAGAAGAAGGTGCTCACTGGAAGAGAGAAACCACGCTCAAAGTGAGAAAGGAAAACCACCCACTCGTTAGCTTCGGGTTTGGGAGAAATCTCACCGGTGGGGAGACGGCAATCCACTTACAGCGGGATGCGCCTGGTGGAGTGGAGCCACTCTACCTCCTCGGTGGAGACCTCCGAGCATTCCCAGCCGCCGCGCTCGCCGGCGGGAATCTCCTGCTCCTTAGCACCATCAGCGCCGTCGCGAGCATCCATGAGTTCCGCAAATTCAATCTTCTCCGTAGTTGGAAGAGGTTTGGAACAGCGCAGACCCGTGGTGGAATGGAAATAAAAGAGGGGTGATTGCGATACAAGAACAGGAGGAAGAGGAAACCTCAAAGGGGGCAGTTCGATTTTGCAGGCGCAAGAAAGAAGAAATGGCAAGGGAAAACTGAACGGGCGTGGGGGAAGTGGAAACCCCCAACCCCTACTTAAGGACAGTAAAAACCCTGGTAGTGGGATCCATCTATGCCATGCGGCCAGCATGTGGACGTGTACCAGGCCGGGTAGGCCAATCAGCAAGCGCCACGTAGCCAGAGATACACGAAAAATCTCGTACCACATCATGGAAGGAAGGACAAGAGGCGCAGGCCGATGGGACTTCCACAGTGACGGGGAATAACTGCGCAGCCGTCACTGTGCCGCCAGAGCTTAGAACAAAAATTGAGGCAAGTAATCATGATTACCAGCTGTCAGTGAATGAAGCGCGCCGAAAATGACTCGGAATTGGCCAAAATGACTCGGCTCGAGGCAAAAATGAGCCAAGAAGTCAAAGAGTCGACCCAGAAACTGTCAGACATACCGGCAAGGTGCAAAATTGCGTCAGATAGAGACAAAAACTAAGTTCCAATCACACAAAAATAACCTGGAGACGCATAACAGCTTGAACTGCTAGACCTCACCAGCTTCGGGGACTAATGTTGGGGGGATAACCCCCGGTAGGGTCATGAGAGGTGAAACATAGCGCAGCTTGGTTAGCTCCGAGTAAATAAAGAACCAGGCCGGGTAAGAACGGCCGGGTAAGATAAGCATGAGAGGCCGACATGTAAACTATGTCGGCCCGCATAAGACAAAGTTGTGATCCTTGCAGGAACCGACGAACCGAGTCTACCGAGGAAGGGCCGAGTCAAGAAGGACGCGTGGCACCTTTTCAAGTAAGGTTCAGGAGGGACCATGGTAAAGCGTGGTCAAAAGACAAGGGCGACACCGGGTGACACAAAAGGAGCCGGGTGACGCCCAAAGCATACGCTGACGTACAAATTAATGCATGACGCCTAAAGGAGCAGGAAGCAGCGTACCAGAAGACCGTTAGCTATCAAGCTTCATGGACTGGGCCATTGGGCTTAGGGCAAGCTGGCTAGCACTACCTATATAAGGCAGGGCATAGCTGTAGTAGAAGGAGGTTGGACCGCGTAGTGAACTAGTGCACTGAAACCTAGTTCATACAGCTCAAGGAGCACTTGTAATCTTTGGGTGTCAATCAAATTGCTAAGTCTGGAGAGTTCTTCTTGTTATTTGTGCATGGCTCGACCGTGCACTCCCTCCCCGGTGACCACAAACACCCATTCGGCCCCAACTTAAGCCTACCCATGGCATCTGCCGTGCCACCACCACGACAAAACATAATGAGATCATGGTGAGATTAGCCTTGAAACCATGATGAGGTGTAAATATGACAAGTAATTAGTAAAGTATTTTGAAGTAGAGTAAGTATAGAACAAAGTAGAACCATGATAGAAGACATAAATGTATAAATCTCTGATGATATTTGGTTTAAAGTAGTAAACAGAATATTGTTAGATATCATGTGAGGTATGTTTACTAAATAAAAAAAGGTTGGTTATAGTTAGTCATTCCAAAAGTGAGACAAAAAGTAAGTCAAAACCAAATTGAGACCACTTTTCTTAAAATTATCCTGTTCTAGTTGAGCAATTTGGGTAAATTATGAGGCAAAGAATAGTTTGACCGTTTAAGTGCTAAGTATCTGTAAGACCCAACCTTTTAAGGTAAAGGTCCCTGTGATTGCAATGCTACTCCCTGGATCAAATGCTAACATCCATAGTTTAAGATGAAGTACACAGATACAAAGGTCGTTATTACATCGTCATTCTAGAGATAACATAGTCTTTACAACTCAATAGCCAAAGGCTAGTACATAGAGTTCATAACATAAAGGAAATAACTATAAGTCTTCATCTTCATGTGCCACAGGCAAGCATGTTGAGTGTAGACTCACAACCCTAATCTCCAATAGAGTAACCTGCAACATCATAAGTTACAGCCACAGTGGGTTAATACATTTGGAATAGTATTGGCAAGTGATACCATAGCAAGATAGTAGTATCTAACATCTATATGAGTTTGTCTAAGTGTAGCTTAGGCTTGCTTTTCTCAAAATAAGGTTTTCCTTATTAGTTGAATACACTAAGTTTTACTTTGTCAAAAACACCCAAGGAACCACCAATATACTTTGGTGAACCTTTAACCCTTGTTCAACCACAAGTTTTTAACTTAGAAATTGGGATGAGGAGATCCTTGATATCTTCATTGTCTTTGATGTTCAAATTCTCATAAGACTCGACGTCCATCATGACGAGACCTTTCAGAAGCATTCCCTTAGACCACCATGGACGCGTTCCATCCTATCACCCTACCACCGACTGTCCATCTGGCTAATTTCTTGCAACCTATGTGGCCAAGGCAGAGCCCATATGCCATGTGGTTGCACTAGAAGCTTCTAAACACTAAACATATCAAATCCCTTTGTTCCTGGGTGGCTTTCCATAACTGTGATACACAAGGTAAACCATAAACATGGGCCTTGTGTAACCACTCAACATAAACCATCATACCTTTCCACCCAGGTGTTTCATTCACTTAGTTGTTTTATTAAGCAAAAACACAAGTCATAGACTTAGCAAAATTCAATAGCATGAATATTCCACCCTTGTTTGCTACTAGCCAGGCTAAGCATGATATCATAACAAGTATCTTAACTTAGAGAAAATTCTACTAAGACTACAACTACTAGGATTTCCCATGGCATAACATAGCATAGATACTTAGAAAATGTCCATGCAAGTCCTACTCAAAATATCACTAATGCATAGTCAAAATAATAGGAGAAAATATATGAAGCACCACTTGCCTTGATAATTGGGGGAGTAGGAACATTCCTCATAATCACAATCACCACTATCACCAAAATCTACACATAAAATAATAGCACCAAATTCACATTCAAATATTCAAAAAAAAATACATGAGTGCATGAAAATGCAATGGAATGGTTTTTCTATACTAAACAAGTCAAACCAAATAGTACTGAACACAAAGTAATCTATCTAAAGTCTAAAAAAACTCAAATTTACCTCAAAACAATTTTATAAACATTTTATATAGCCAAAATAAGCATATAATTGGTTCTGCAAATAATTCTATTTTCCCCAAAGCAAAATACAAATTCAAGGCCACAGTAGTGTAGGGCTTAATTTTCTGAATACAATTATATATTATTTGAATTTTTTGGACAAACAGAACTAAAGATATGAATTTTACAAGTTTAAATCCTTAATATATTCAAAAACAGATTTTAAATCAAAAACATAGACACGTGGCCGTGCCTGATTGGCCCGTACCGCTTCATGCGGATCATGCACGTGGGCCGTTAGATCTAAGTCAGGTCCTATGGCCCAGATCTGGTGATACCGGTTTGTTAAGTGATTCTATCTACGGCGTCAGATCTAAATCCTACGGCCTTAGATCAAACGACCAAACTCTAGCGACGCTGATGGATAATGGCGGCAGCGGCGCTACTGGCGGTGATGCTCCGTCGAATCCATAGGGGGATAGGGGTGAGGCTGTGGCTTACCAGGATCACACGGATGTGAGGATGCTAACCGTGGCCTTGGTTTGGACAGGGGCGTGCTGCTGCAGTCGTGAGATCTTGTCGGGGTAGCTGCTGGTGTCGGGCTTTTGTAAACAGCGACAGAGGCGAAGACCTTGCTCACCGTAGGGCAAACAAAGGGAATTAGGATGTGCACAAGGACAAGGCGCACAAGTTAGTTTGAATCAGAGGGAAAGGGGTGAGCGAACCTGAACGGAATTACTCACCGAAGTTGTGGATGGCGTCGGGTGCTCGCGGTGCTTGACGGAGCCGACGTTCTGGGTCACAAACAGATAAACAGAGGGCATGAGAAGGTGCGTAAGAGAGTGGTGAGCACTTCAGGACGAATTAGAAGGCACGGGGTGGACAGAACTCACCGGAATCACTCGCCATCGTTCGTCGAGCAGCAACGATGCAAGCTTGAATACGGGCAGCCTGGGGGCGATTGGGCGTGGGTGTTTGAGGGGAAATGGCCACGGTGCAGAGGGGGTTAAGTAGCAGGCATCGGGGGAGGGGATTACGCGAGCATTCATCGGCAATTAAGCTGGAATCAAACGTGGCAGTGAAGGAGGTAACGGCGGCAACGACGGGGTCTGCGGGTGCACGATTTGGGGACGATGGCAACGTGGCATTGGGGCCACTGGTCAGTGGACGCGGGGTGTGGTTGACCCGGGTGAGAGAGAGAGGGGGTGGGTGGCCTGGATGGTCTTTCTAGGCTAGTTCTGGCGCTGGGCTGAAAGGCTGGCGCCAGTTCTTAGTTTTTTCCTTTGCTCTTTTCTTTTTCTAATTTGATTTTCAGGAATGGTTTGAAACCCAATTTCAAATCTGTTTGAATTCAAATCACTTACAAATTTTTGTACTGTGATCCTAGCATCCAAAAGTGTGACAAACACATCTGTCTACTCGAAACACTTTGGTCCTTTGAAAATAAAAATAAAACCATGCCTCATATGAAAATAATAAAATGGGCATAAATATGGTTTTATTTGTTTTCAAACTTTGAAAATTTTTGTGCAAGCTCTAGATGCTATAATGATATGAATGTATTGCATGCTTTTACAATTCATGAATTTTGGGTTGTTATAGTATCACTGTAAGATCCCTCCTTTATAAAGGAAAAGGATCCCTGTGATTGCAATGCTAGTCCCTGGATCAATGCTAGCATCCACAGTTTAAGATGAAGTACATAGAAACAAAGGTCATTATTACAGTCATTCCAGAGAAAATATAGTCTTTACAACTCCATGGCCACAGGCCTAGTACAAGAGTTTAAATAAGTAAATAGATAAAAGTCTTCATCTTCATGTGCCACAGGCAAACATGTTGAGTGTAGACTCATGACTCCTAATCCTCATCAGAGTAACCTGCAACATCACAAGTTACAGCCATAGTGGGTCAATACATTGGAATAGTATTGGCAAGTGATACCTTAGTAATATTGGTGGACTACATACTATATGCAATTTGGCTAAGTGTAGCTTAGGCTTCCTTTGCTCAAAACAGGTTTTGCCTATTAGTTGAAAACACTAAGTTTTCTTTGTCAAAAACTTTTCCCAAGGAACCACCAATAGACACTGGGGTCCTTCACCCTTGTTCACCCATAAGTTTTACTTAGAAATTGGGATGAGGAGATTCTTGATAGCTTCCATGTCTTGATGCTCAAGTTGTACAATACCAGGGACATGGCTAAGTACTTAGATTCTTCCATCTGCAGAGGTTGTGCACTTTCCCCACAAGCCTTGATTTTCACCAAGACAGGACCTTTCAGAAGCCTTCCCTTAGACCAAATGGACGCGCTCCAACCTATCATCCCACTACCACCAACTGTCCAAATGGCTAAGTTATTGCAACCTATATGATCCTGGCAGAGCCCATATTGCCAAGTGGCTGCACTAGAAGCTTCGTAATATTTGGCCGCTCAAATCCCTTTGTTCCTGGGTGGCTTTCCACAAGTGAGATACACAAGGTAAACCATAGAAATAGGCCTTGTGTAACCACTCGACATAAACCATTCCTTCCATTCCACCAAGGTGTTTCATTCACTTAGTTGTTTTATTAGCAAAAACACAAGTCCAAAGACTTAGAAATATTTTTCCATAGCATGAATAATTCACCACCCTTGGTTGCTACTAGCTAGGCTAAGCATGGCATAGATAAGCATCTTAACTTAGAAATTTCTAGCAATTCTACCACTACTAGGATTTCCCAAGCATAGCATATAAGCAAAATATAACCATGCAAGACTAGCAAAATATTTCTAATGCATAGTAGAAAACATAGGGATAAAAATATCATGAAGCACCACTTGCCTTGGTAGTTTGGAGAGTAGTTACACTCCTCACAATCACAATCACTATTGGCACCCAAATCTACACATAAAATCATAGCAACAAATCACATACAAAATAAATACAAGCAAAAATATATGGATGCATGCAACATGACATGTAATGATTTCCTAAACACAACAAGACAAGTTCACAATACTGGTTCATAAACAAGTTCAAAACTTGCCAAACAACATTTATCTAAACACTAAAACATTTCTCAAATAATTTATATACACAAAATAGGCCTACACATGTTTCTGTAAATAAAACCATTTTAACAGAAGCAAAACATTAAACACATTTCATATTTAGAAAGGGCTTGTTCGCCTGATTCCATTGATATAAAATTTGTCAAATTTGAACGTGGGAAACAAAAGTTATGGCTAAAACAAAATCAAACATCTAATAGATTCAAATTCTGATTTTAAATCTAACTAGCAGACACGCGGCGTGTTTCTATTGGCTGATACCGGTTCGGGCGGATCGATCAACGAGAGCCACACGATTTAACTAAAGATGCACGGCCAGATCTAGCGCGTACCCCTTCGTTAAGTGAATCTAACGCAGCCAATGGATCTAGATCTAACGGTCCGCGATCAAGCGACCACAGATGGGCGGCGCTGGCGGTGGCAACTGGCGGCGGCGAGCTCTGTCTATGGCGGCGCGGCGCTACAGGGGGTTCTGGGGTCGTTGGAGACGCTTACCAGGTTCGTAGCGATGCACTGATGCTCAACATGGCGACGACTTGGCAAGGGGCGCACGGACACGGCTGCACGGGCTCGTCAGAGTTGTTACAGTGTCGGGATCGGGTGGACGGCAACGTTGGCGATGCTCCTGGTCACCCTAGCATGAATAAAAGGCATCAGGAGATGCGCAAGGCTACGACGAACACACTCGTGTGAATCAGAGGCGAAGGGGAACAAGGGGCTCACCGAATTTAGTCGCCGGAGTTGGAGACGTCGTCGGGAGCTTGCTGCGCTTGATGGAGTCGACGACCTGGGGCGGTATAGGATGAACCAATGGTGTCAGAAGGTGCGCAAGGAAGTTGCGAATCTGTCTGCACGGACTAGAGGGGAAGGGGTGCACGAAGCTCACCGGGATTGGTCGCCGGAGTGGGCTCTGTCTGCGGCGGTGCAAGGGCGATTACGGGCAGCCTGGGGGCGCTTCTGTCTGGCTTTGTTGGTGGAAATGGCCGCGAGGGGGAGGTGGTCTTATAGCCAGAGAGGGAGCGAGAATCACGCGAGGGAACACCGAAAATAACTCGATTTAAAATGCGGCAGTGAATGGCGGAGGGAACGGTCGGCGACGTGGTCGTGGGCGCGATTTGGGGAAGATGATGATGAGCTGGCGAGGTCCACCAGTCAGTGACCCGTTGGGTAGCGCGGGTGCGGTGAGAAAATCAAAAGGAGAGGGAAAACCCGGGTGGGCTGGATAACGGGCTGCTTTGCTTGTTGGGCCAAAATCCTGGCGCCGGCCCTTTTCCTTTTCTCTATCCTTTTTCTTTTTCTGAATGAATTTCCAGGAACCTTTTTCAAATGATTTCAAAATCTGTTTGAATTCAAATCTTTTCAAGATTTTTGCAGTGTGCAACAATCACATTTCTGGGCATAAAACCAAGTGGTCACTTTGAATTGGCTTGGTCACTTGGAATAAAATAAAATAAGCAGTGACATAGCACTAGTTTTAAATAGGTTTTGAAATTGGTTTTCAAATTATATTTGTTTTGAAACTTTGGTTTAAATCCTAGCAATCTAGAAATACACTCTGAAAGCATAAGACACAAGGGTTGGTTCACTGAACATCTATCTCACATTGGAGATTTGTATTTGTTTTTAAATGCTGATCACACAAAATAATGAGCTTCTATGCTCCTGTTTTTGAATTGATTTGTTTGAAATGAATTCTACATGATCATGGATGCATGGATGATATGCATGAGTTTGAAACATGATTTTAGGGATGTTACAAATCTAACCCCCTTAAGGTGAATCTCGCCCTCGAGATTCGGATTGGCTAGCAAATAGGTGAGGGTGGTCTTTTCGAAGATCATCTTCTCTTTCCCATGTTGCTTCTTCTTCGGAATGATGGTTCCATTGAACCTTACAAAACTTGATAGTCTTAGTCCGTGTGACTCTTTCTGCAGTCTCAATAATCTTGATAGGTTTCTCCTCATAAGTGAGGTCACTTTCCAATTGAACCTCTTCCAAAGGTATAGTATCCTTCAAAGAAGTTTCTTCCATTTCTGGGTGGCATTTCTTAAGCTGACTCACATGAAACACATTATGAACAGCTGACAAAGACTCTGGCAATTCAATCTCATAGGATACTTCTCCTTTGCGACTCAGAATCTTGAATGGTCCAACATATCTTGGGGCCAATTTACCTTTGACACCAAATCTCTTCACTCCGCGAAGTGGTGACACTCTAAGATAAGCTCTATCACCAACTTCATACGTGACTTCTCTACGCTTAGGATCTGCGTAGCTTTTCTGTCGGGACTGTGCTATCTTTAATATGTCCTTAACCAGATTGAATTTCTCTTCAGCTTCTTTGATAAGTTCTGGTCTGAACAAACTTCTTTCTCCCACACCATTCCATAGCAATGGGGTGGTACACTTTCTCCCATAAAGAAACTCAAACGGTTACATCTCAATACTGGCTTGATAGCTATTATTATAAGAGAATTCTGCGTGAGGCATAATTTCATCCCAACTGGCTCCATAGTCTAGGGCACATGCCCTCAACATATCTTCAAGAATATGATTAGTCCTTTCTGTCTGTCCATCAGTCTGAGGATGAAAAGCGATGCTGAATTCCAACCTCGTTCCCAATGACTCATGTAATTGCCTCCAAAAATGAGAAGTGAATTGGGTTCCTCTATCTGACACAATACTCTTGGGTACTCCATGTAGACATACAATTCCACTCATATAGATCTTGGCTAACTTAGCACTTGTATAGGTTGTCTTCACGGGTATGAAATGAGCCACTTTAGTTAGGCGATCCACTACTACCCAAATAGAATCATATCCTGACCGGGTCCTTGGTAATCCGGTAATGAAATCCATACCAATATTGTCCCACTTCCAATCAGGAATAGGTAGTGGTTGAAGCAAACCTGCTGGTTTCTGATGTTCCGCTTTCACTCTACTACACACATCACACAAAGCAATATGTTCGGCGATGTCCTTCTTGAGATTATTCCACCAAAATCTTTCATTCATATCCATGTACATCTTGGTGTTACCCGGATGAATAGAATATGGTGAGTTGTGTTCTTCTTGTAAAATCACTTTCCGAAGCTCCGGATCTTGTGGAACACAGATACGTTTCCCATGCCATAAAGTACCTTTTTCGTCTTCATGGAATCCTTTGGCTTTTCCCTTGCCAATCTTTTCCTTGATCTCTTCAATTTGCTTATCAGTCTTCTGGGCTTCTTTAATCTTGTCCAACAAAGTGGGTTGAACATCCAAAGACATGAGATGTCCTTCAGACATAATCTCCAATCTGAGGTCTCTAAATTGGGCACACAGATCATCTGGCAATTCTCCCTTAGTAAGGCCATTCACGAAAACCTTACGGCTTAAAGAATCCGCTACAACATTTGCTTTACCGGGGTGGTATTGCAAACTCAAGTCATAGTCCTTTATGAGTTCTAGCCACCTTCTTTGTCTCATATTAATTACTTTCTAGGTGAAGATATACTTCAAACTCTTGTGATCAGTGAACACCTCACAACGCTTTCCCAAAAGATAGTGTCTCCATGTTTTGAGTGCATGGACAACAGAAGCTAACTCTAAATCATGAGTAGGGTAGTTTACTTCATGAGTTTTGAGTTGTCTCGAGGCATAAGCCACAACTTTTCCTTCTTGCATAAGTACTACACCCAAACCGTGATGAGATGCATCACAATAAACTTGAAAAACTTTCTCCAAGTCTGGCAAACATAAGACTGGTGCTGTCACAAGTCTCTTCTTCAATTCTTGAAAGCTGAGTTCACAACCTTCAGACCAAGCAAATTTCTTGTCTTTCTTTAGCAATTCTGTAATAGGCTTTGCTACCTTGGAGAAATTCTCAATGAATCTTCTATAGTAACCTGCTAAGCCAAGGAAACTACGAACTTCTTTCACTGACTTGGGAGATTCCCATTCAGTTACAGCTGATACTTTAGCAGGATCAACTGCTACACCATCTCCTGACACAACGTGTCCAAGAAAACCAACTTCATTTAGCCAAAATTCACACATGCTGAATTTGGCATACAGCTTATGCTCCCTGAGCTTCTCAAGTATCAAACGCAAATGTCCTTCATGCTCTTCTTTGCTTTTGGAGTAGATTAAAATGTCATCGATAAAAACGACAACAAACTTATCAAGGAATTCCATGAACACCTTGTTCATCATATTCATAAAGTATGCTGGAGCATTGGTCAAACCAAATGGCATCACGGTATACTCATACAATCCATACCTTGTGGTGAAAGCTGTCTTAGGTATGTCTTGCTCTCTTATCTTGAGTTGGAAATAACCCAACCGAAGATAAAATCTTTGAGAACACACAAGCTCCTTCTAGCTGATCAAACAAGTCATTGATTCTAGGCAAAGGGTATTTGTTCTTGATAGTCACCTCATTGAGTGAACGGTAATCTATGCATAACCTTTGACTTCTATCCTTCTTTTCCACAAACAACACTGGTGCTCCCCAGGATGAAGAACTTGGTTGAATAAATCCTTTCTGCAACTGTTCTCCAAGTTGTTTCTTGAGCTCTTTCAGTTCATCAACTGACATCTTGTATGGTCTCTTTGCTATTGGTCCAGATCCTGGTAGCAAATTAATAAGGAACTCCACATCTCTATCTGGTGGCATTCTAGGCAATTCTTCCGGAAACACACTCGGATATTCACTCACAATTGGCACACTGTCTATGCTAACCCCCTTATGAGAATTTATCTTACTCCCTTTTGATTCAAAGTTAGACTTGAATTTAATCCGTTTCCTTTCCGGGGTTGTGAGTGCAACAGTACGATTAGCACAATCTAGTACTCCTTCATACTTAGCCATCCAATCCATTCCCGAAATTACATCCAGTCCTTGGGAATCTAGGATTATCAGACTCACTGGAAACTTATTCTTTCCAAACTCTATTACTAGATCCTGGCATCCAAGACTTACTATCATATCTCCACCTGGAGAACTAACTTTTATTGGACACCCAATGTTTTCAGTTGGAAACCCATTTCTATCAACAAATGCTTTTGATATGAATGAATGCGATGCTCCAGTATCAAAAAGAACAAGTGCTGGAACAGAATTGAGTTTGAACCTACCAGCAACAGCATCTGGCTCTTCATAGATTTCCTCCACATTGATGTGGTTCACTTGTCCCTTCTCAAAAGGGTTGGGCTTGTTGGGTCCTTGAACTTTCTTTTCCGGGCATTCATTTGCATAATGCCCCATCTTCTTGCACTTGAAACACTCAACCTGACTAATATCCTTCTTGAAGGCTGGCTTCCACTGCCACTTCCACTTCCACTGTGGTGGCTCTTATATCCACCCTTGTGGTTCTTGTACTTGTCATTGTCATGACTACGGTGATGTTTGTTGTCATGATGACGGTTGTGGTTGTGGTGCTTGTTGAATTTCCCATGCTTGTGGGATCCTGAGCTTCCACTATCATCATAATGGGAACGCTTGTGAGACGATCCCGAGCTGTGCTTGTCTGAGTGCTTTCTCTTCCTACTCTCAACTTGCTTCATTTTGTTCTCCAAAATAGCAGCCTTGTCACAAAGAGACTGATAAGTGGGAACATAGGGCACTGATAGCTGCAAGTTCAATTCATCATTCAGACCTTCAAGGAACTTTTCCTTCCTCTTGCTCATCGGTGTCAACTTCGTCCGGTGCATAATGCGCCAGATTGTTGAACTCCTCAATATATTCAGCCACGCTGCGGTGGCGCTGCTTCAAATTATGGAACTCTTTCTTCTTAAGACTCATCACTCTAGATGAGATGTGAGCAGTACGGAAGCCATCTTCAAAGATAGCCCATGTCACATCTGCAATGGGAGTGGTGATTTGGAAGTTATCCCACCAAGTGGCTGCTGGTCCTTCCAACAAGTGAGCTGCAAATCTGACTTTCTCTTCATCAGTACAGCCAACTGTTACCAAGTCCTTGTTCACAGAGCGTAGCCAATCATTGGCTACCATGGGATCAGTTGTTCCTGAGAACTTTGCTAGCCTCAATCTGAAGAACCTGGTAAGCATGTCAAAACCTGGTGGGTTGTTGTTGTTATTGTTGTTATTGTTGTTGTTCTGGTTCTAGATGAACGTAGTAATCATTTGCATCGGTTGAGTCTGAGCTGTCATCATTTGCTGCATCTCAGGGGTGATGTTGTTGTTGTTGGGGTTGGGATTGGCACGACGGGGAGGCATCTGTGGTTGGTTCAATAGAGATAAGAATGAGATACCCATAGATGCTATCATGCACAATACATCACATAAACAATCATCAAGCATGCATCATAATAATAATAGTTCAACAACAAAAAACGACAAGTTTGCAAAGTAAACACACCAATAACAAGCCATCCACATGTTGGATGGTCATTGTGACTCAAATAAAGTATGATAAATAAATGATAAATGAGTAGTCATCACTACTCCTCGGCATCAACCTCCTCCTCAACAAAGGTAAGACCTGCATTCTCCATAGCGGTCTTGTATTCCTCGACATTGGTGGTCAAGGTCTCTACTTTGGCCTTGAGAGCCCTCTTCTGACAACGAAGCCTCTCAATCACAGTCTGCTGATGCTCGAGCTCGAAGTCCTTGGCCTCCAGTTCTGCAGTCATGTCCCGAATCCTCTTGTTCCTATCTTGGACTCGCTTCTCTTGACTCTTGAACTTTCTGTCCTGACTCTCGAACTTTGCCTCCATCTCCTTGACTATCTCATCTTGCTCCGCGAAGAGCTTGTCCTTCTCACGAAGCTACACCTGGAGTTCGTCATTGCTAAGCATGATGTGGGTCCTATCAGTGTCCACGTGCCTAAGAAGAACCTCTAAGTCCTGGAGGTATAGGCGAATCGGCTCTGCTGTCTCCCTCGAAGTGTCCTCGAAGTCGATGGCCTCTCCATCCTCATCACGTCTACAAAAGACGTGGAAGTGAGTACCTCTAACCTGTCGAGAGTGTCTCCCTAACAGACGTCCAATCAAGTCCTGCATGACTACCTCTAGGCCTCTCTCCTTGTCATCGTGCATGAGCTTGAAGATGATAGCCTCCGTGGTAGGCTCAGTCTGGCGTCCGGGCTGATTGACCTTGAAACCCCAAAGGTCTTTCCTCTCAAACTTGGTGAGGGGAAGCACCATGATGGTAGGAAGAGGGAGATTGAGCAAACTAGTAAGCTCAATAATACGAGGGCCAAAGCGAGTTCCCTGGAACTCCTCAACTGTGTTGATGGTAACATTAGGCATCTATTTATAAGATAGAAAAAGTTAGAAACAACACAATTTAAGATAAAACACAAGGCAAAGCATCACATGCATATCTTTGGAAATCAAAACACACAAGTCATGGCATACATGGATCCATTACAACAACCAAGGTTCAACTTATTTTATGCAACATTTGGAAAATAAGGTTATAAATGGTGGTCCAACTAACGAAGTACGTTACAATCCCAACTCACTAGATATGTTGGCTAACACAATATTTCTAGAAGCAATCAGTCTATCTTGAGCACATGACTCCATTACTAAGTCTATAATGTCTCCTCTTAAGGTTTGGTTAGTAGCCTCCAACTCTTGGGTATGTTTCTTCTCTTCCTTTAGGTCATTTTGGATGTTGAGCATTCTGCACTTGACTCTATCACCAAGTTCTTTGATGGTACTCCAAGCCGCATCCCTTGCTGAATCAAAGAATGTAGTGTGCACCACTGAATTGGTGAACGTGCAGAATCCCGATTCCTTGTGGTTGTCTTCCTTGTTTTTATACAAGTGAAGTTGCACCCACCAGTACTGAACTCCTTCATCCATCACAGGAAAACCTTTGTACACAGCTGCACCATGTATTTCCATTGCAACCATGAGGTCCTTCAGAGCCTTGGGGAACTCTGTCTCACATTCCAAAGTCATTGTCATGAGTGATCCCTTCTTCACGTCTCCGTTGATGGAGTTCATCTACAAATAGAGATGAGAAAGAAGATTAGAAAAGTTTACAAGAAGAATAGATAAGTGTAGAAGTTGTTGAAAATTTTTCCTTAGTGGTTTCCAATCCTAGGGTCATAATCCTACAAGCAACACAGTGCTCTGATACCATCTGTAAGATCCCTCCTTTATAAAGGAAAAGGATCCCTGTGATTGCAATGCTAGTCCCTAGATCAATGCTAGCATCCACAGTTTAAGATGAAGTACGCAGAATCAAAGGTCATTATTACAGTCATTCCAGAGACAACATAGTCTTTACAACTCCATGGCCACAGGCCTAGTACAAGAGTTTAAATAAGTAAATAGATAAAAGTCTTCATCTTCATGTGCCACAGGCAAACATGTTGAGTGTAGACTCATGACTCCTAATACTCATCAGAGTAACCTGCAACATCACAAGTTACAGCCATAGTGGGTCAATACATTGGAATAGTATTGGCAAGTGATACCTTAGTAATATTGGTGGACTACATACTATATGCAATTTGGCTAAGTGTAGCTTAGGCTTGCTTTGCTCAAAATAGGTTTTGCCTATTAGTTGAAAACACTAAGTTTTTCTTTGTCAAAAACTTTTCCCAAGGAACCACCAATAGACATTGGGGTCCTTCACCCTTGTTCACCCATAAGTTTTACTTAGAAATTGGGATGAGGAGATTCTTGATAGCTTCCATGTCTTGATGCTCAAGTTGTCCAATACCAGGGATATGGCTAAGTACTTAGATTCATCCATCTGCAGACGTTGTGCACTTTCCCCACAAGCCTTGATTTTCACCAAGACAGGACCTTTCAGAAGCCTTCCCTTAGACCAAATGGACGCGCTCCAACCTATCATCCCACTACCACCAACTTTCCAAATGGCTAAGTTATTGCAACCTATATGATCCTGGCAGAGCCCATATTATCAAAATCATTTAGAGACAGAAGTTTGAGCTATGATTTCATGTAGGCAATTTATCCCAAAGGACCATCACTCTTTGAAATTTGAAGGTTTAAATACTTGTTTGCTTGCCTCCATTGATGGAGAGATTAGGTGAAGCTTTTAACCTAAGATTCAAAATTTAGAAATGGTTTCAAAACCCTATTTCAAATATTTGCAAACTAGAGCAAATCTCTGTTTTACTTTGAAAACCAAGCTTGACCAAGCCTTACAGGGTAAACACTTAGTTAGAGTGACTGTTTTTGAAACCACAAAACCCTACCAAAATCCCCAAAACAGTTTGGATTCAAAAGGATTTGAATTCATATCAAAAACCATTCCAGAAAATAGAAATAGAAAAAGAAAAGAAATAAACAATAGATAAAGGCCGCGCGGTCAGAATCTGGCCCAACAACGGATCAAGCCCAGCAAGCCCACCCGGGGATTTCTTTTTCTCCTCTCACGCGCGAGCGCACATACTGAGCCGCTGACAGCCAGACCCCACACTCACTTCGCGCACATCGCTGACGAGCGGGCCCTGTACACGCTGTCATCGTCTTCCTCAAACCCCGCCCGCGACCACGTCGCAGCTGCAGTGACTACCGGTGATGGCGCGGCTTAATTGGGCAATTAAACGCAGGCGTTTCCTGTCGAGGCACCAGCTATAAGATCCCCACCTCCCCACGATCATTTTCCCCCAGTCAATCGCACACTCACGCCCCCAGGCTACCCCCGACTCGCTCAAAACCACCGCAGACAGAGCAACTCCGGCGACCGATTCAGGTGAGCCTCGAGCGCCCCTTTCCCTCTGGTTTGTTCGAGACGCTTAGTAAACCTCCCGCGCACCTTCTAACCACAACAGAGCATCCTGTATTGCCCCAGGTCGACGTGTTCACTTGACGCCGTAGGCACCCGACGACCACCCCAACTCCGGCGAGCAATCTCAGTAAGTTTCGAGCACCCCTTGCTTTCTTATTCACCCGAGCGTGTTCGCAGTTGTCCTGCGCATCATCTAAACCCATTGGTTCGTGCTCAGGCGATGCAGAACTTCGGCAACGACTCCGACAACACCCACCCGACGCCAGACGCAACTTCGACGAGATCTAGAGCCCATCTCCGAGCGCCCCTCCGCAAGCCAGTACCACGACGAGCTTCAGCAGCCTCCGGCGAACCTGGTAATGCTCCTCTCCCTCTCGCGGACGATGTAGAATGCCGGCGCCGCCGTAGTCAGACGCGCCACCGCCAGTTAGCACCGCCAGCGCCGCCCGTTTCTGGCTTGATGATGTGGACCGTTGGATCTGCATCGCAGCGCTAGGATAGATTCACTTAAACCAAAGAGGTACGCGATCTGAGCCGTGCAGCGTTAGTTCGATCCAACGGCACAGAAGGGTGATCCGGTGCGAACCGGTACGCTCCAGTAATAACGCGACGCGTGGCAAGGTTTAAATTAAAAATAGAATTTAAAACCAGATTTAGATTCAAACTTCAAATGCTTATAACTTTTGAATGCCACGTTGGATTTTTGCAAATTTTATACCGTTGGATTCAGTGAAACAAGGCCTTTCTGAATATCCAATTTATTTAGCATATAGTAACAGTTAAAAATGATTTTATTTGTGGAACAAGTTTAGGGCTATTTTAGATATAGTTTTATTTTTGTATATTATTTTGGGGCCAAATAAGTTTGGTTGGCAAACTTGAGTCATGATAAGTTTCTGTAATCATGAACATACTTGGTAGAATTTTCAAAACTCAACACTTGGTAGATTCTTGCATGCATGCATTCATATTATTTTTGGTTGTATATATTTGTGTGTAATTGTATGTTTTAATTTCTTGTGTAGATTTTGCTAGTGATTGTGATTGTGAGGAGTGCTACTCTCCACACTACCAAGGCAAGTGATATTTTCATGAATTTTCTATCCTAAGTTTTGTACTTGCATTAGATATTTTTGCTAAAGTATTTGCATGATATTTTGCTTAGTGCTAAGATGGGAAATCCTAAGTAGAGTGAAATAGTAGAATTGCTAGGGAAATTTTCCTAAGACAAGATACCATGCTTTGCTTAGCCTAGCTTATAGTAAACAAGGGTGGTGAACATCTATTTAGCTTATGATAAAAATATTCTAAGTCAAGAGACTTATAATTTCTTAATAAAACAACTAAGGCAAATGAACCTCCTGGGTGGAATGGAAAGATTGGGTTATGTTGAGTGGTTACACAAAGCCATGGACTTGGGTTGTGTATCTCACTTGTGGAATGCCACCCAGGCACTAAGGGATTTGGAGGCCAAGTGTTGAGAAAGCTTACAGTGCAACCACTTGGCAATATGGGCTCTGCCATGATCATATAGGTTGCTAGAACTTAGTCACTTGGCCAGTTGGTGGTAGATGGGATGATAGGATGGAACGCGTCCATTTGACTAAGGAAAAGCTTCTGAAAGGTCCTGTCTTGGGAAACCAAGTCCGGTGGGGAAAGTGCACAACCACTGCAGATGGAAAACCTAAGTACTTAGCCTTGTCCAAGGAAATGGACACTTTTGAGCATCAAGACATGGAAGCTACAAGAATCTCATCACTCCAACTTCTAAATAAAAATTGATGGGTGAACAAGGGTGAAGGACCTCAATGTCTATTGGTGGTTCCTTGGGAATGTTTTTGACAAAGAAAAACTTAGTGTTTTCAACTAATAGGTAAAACCTATTTTCAAGCAAAGCAAGCCAAGCTACACTTAGCCAAAAATGCATATAGTAATATATTCCACTTAAAATATAATAAGGTATCACTTGCCAATACTATTCCAAAGTATTGACCCTCTGTGGCTGTAACTTGTGATGTTGCAGGTTACTCCGATGATGAATAGGAGTCATGAGTCTACACTCAACATGCTTGCCTGTGGCACATGAAGATGAAGACTTATGTTTATTTATTTATTCCTTAAAACTCTTGTATTAGGCCTATGGCCATGAGTTGTAAAAGACTATATTTAATCTCTGGAATGAATGTAATAAACGACCTTTGTATCTGTGTACTTCATCTTAAACTGTGGATGCTAGCATTGATCCAGGGACTAGCATTGCAATCACAGGGATCCTTTCCTTTATAAAGGAGGGGTCTAACAGATGGTATCAGAGCATTGTGTTGACTGTAGGATTATGACCCTAGGATTGGAAACCACTAAGGAAAAAGTTTTTCAACTACTTTTACACTTGTCTATTCTTCTCGTAAAACTTTTCTAATCTCTTTCAACTTACTTTGTAGATGAACTCCATCAATGAAGCCGTGAAGAAGGGACCACTCATGACCATGACCTTGGAATGTGAAACTGAGTTTCCCAATATTCTCAAGGATCTCATGGAGGCAATGGATGCACATGGTGAAGCCGTGTACAAGGGCTTTCCAGTGATGGATAAAGGAGTGGAGTATTGGTGGGTACAACTTCACTTGTACAAAAACAAGGAAGACAACCACAAAGAAAGGGGATTCTGCATGTACACCAACACTACAATGCACACCACATTCTTTGAGTCAGCTAGAGATGCAGCTTGGAGGACTATCAAAGAACTAAGTGCTAGAGTCAAGTGCAGAATGCTCAACCTCCAAAAGGACTTAGAGAAAGAAAAGGAGCTTACTCAAGAATTGGAAGACACCAACCAAGAGATAAGGGGAGATGTTATAGACTTAGTGATAGAGTCAAGGGAGCAAGATTGGTGGATTGCCTCTAGGAACATTGTGTTTAATAATAGATCCCGTGAGATTGGATTGTAAGGACACTTCGTTAGCTGGACCACCACTTATCATCTTATTTTCCAAAATGATACCTTAAATAAGTTGGACCTTGTTTGATGTAATGGATTGTGTATGCATGACATATGTGGTATTTGTGATCCATGGCTATGTATGAGGTGCTTGATTTTGTGTTCATCTTAAATAGTGTTGTTCTAACTTTTCAATTTTATAAATAGATGCCTATTGCCGTCAGCACTGTTGAGGAGTTCCAGGTTACTCGTTTCGGACCCCGTATCGTTGAGCTTACCACTCTGCTCGATCTCCCTCTTCCTACCATCACGGTGTACCCACTCACCAAGTTCGAGAGGAAGGACCTCTGGGGCTTCAAGGTGAACCAGCCCGGACGCCAGACTGAGCCTACTACGGAGGCCATCGTCTTCAAGTTGATGCACGACGACAGGGAGAGAGGCATGGAGGTAGTCATGCAGGACCTGATAGGACGACTGTTAGGCCGTCACTCCCGACAGGTTAGGGGCACTCACTTCCACGCCTTCGGAAGGCGTGATGTTGATGGAGATTCCATCGACTTTGAGGACGACTCGAGGAGCACTGCGGAGCCGATACGTCTCTATCTTCAGGACTTAGAGACTCTTCTCAGGCACGTAGATACGGACAGGACGAACGTCATGCTTGGCAATGACGAGCTTCAGGTGCAGCTACACGAGAAGGACAAGCTTTTCGCACAACAGGATGAGATGATCAAGGAAATGGAGACGAGGTTCGAGGCTCAGGATCGCAAGTTCAAGAGTCAGGAGAAACGCGTTCAGGATAGGAACAAGAAAATCCGGGACATGACCGAGGAACTGAAGTCCAAGGACTTCGAGCTTGAGCAGCAGCAGATGGTCATTGAGAGGCTTCGCTCCCAGAAGAGGGCTCTCAAGGCCAAGGTCGATTCCTTGACCACTACGATTGAGGAGAACAAGACCGCGATGGAGAACGCAGGTCTTACCTTCGTCGAGGAGGAGATTGCCGCTGATGAGTAGACTTGACTACTTGTTTACCTTTCATATTCATACTCGTTATTGTGAACTTATTATTGGACCATCCGACATGTGGATGGCTTGCCACTTGTGTGTTTACCTCATGAGCTTGTTATGTGATTGTTGAACTTCTATTCTTATGTTGCTTGTTATGTGTTTGCTTATGTTGTATTGTGCATGAAACATCTATGGGTATCTCATTCTTATCTATTTGAACAAACCACAGATGCCTCCCCGTCGCGCAAACCCCAACCCCAACAACATCACCCCGGAAATGCAACAAATGATGAATGCGCAAACACAGCTTATGCAAATGATGAGAACATTCATCCAAAACCAGAATAACAACAACAACAACGACCCCAACAACAATAACAACAACAACAACAACAACAACAACAACAACAACAACAACAACCCTCCGGGTTTTGATATGCTCACCAGATTTCTGCGTCTGAGGCCAGCAAAGTTTTCGGGAACAACTGATCCCATGATAGCCAATGACTGGTTACGTTCTGTGAACAAAGACTTAGTGACCGTGGGCTGCACGGATGCTGAAAAGGTCAGGTTTGCAGCACATCTGTTGGAAGGACCAGCCGCCACATGGTGGGACAACTTCCAAATCACCACTCCTATTGATGAGGTGACTTGGGCTATCTTTGAAGATGGTTTTCGCACGGCTCATATCTCATCAGGGATAATGAGTCTGAAAAAGAAAGAGTTTCACAACCTGAAACAGCGCCACCGCAGCGTGGCAGAATACATAGAAGAATTCAACAATCTGGCGCGCTATGCACCGGATGAGGTTGATACAGATGCCAAGAGAAAAGAAAAGTTCTTGGAGGGTTTGAATGATGAGCTGAACCTACAGTTGTCTGTGGCATATGTTCCAACTTATCAGTCGTTGTGTGACAAGGCTGCTATTTTGGAAAGTAAAATGAAGCAAGTCGAGAGTAGAAAGAGGAAACACTCCGACAAGCACAACTCGGGATCGTCTCACAAACGATCTCACTATGATGACAGTGGCAACTCAGGATCCCATAAGCATGGGAAATTCAGCAAGCACAACCACAACCGTCATGACAACAAGCATCATCGCAGTCATGACAAGGACAAGTACAAGAACCACAAGGGTGGACATAAGAGTCACTATGGTGGAAATGGTAGTGGAAGTGGAGGCCAACCTCCTAAAAAGGACATCAGTCAGGTTGAATGCTTCAAATGCAAAAAGATGGGACACTATGCAAATGAGTGCACCGAAAAGAAGGTGGAAGGACCTAACAAGCCGAATCCTTTTCAGAAAGGACAGGTTAACCACATCAATGTGGAGGAGGTCTATGAGGAACCTGATGCCGTGGCTGGTAAGTTCAGACTCAATTCAATTTCAGCATTTGTACTCTTCGATACCGGTGCATCTCATTCATTCATATCAAAGGCATTTGTTGAAAGAAATGAACTGCCGGTAGAAACCATTGGGTGTCCTATAAGAGTAAGTTCTCCGGGGGGAGAAATGTTAGTAAACTCAGGTTGTCATGACTTAGTCATAGAGTTTGGAAAATATAAGTTTCCAGTGAACCTAATAATTTTGGATTCCCAAGGACTAGATGTAATTTTGGGAATGGACTGGATGGCTAAACATGAAGGAGTACTAGATTGTGCAAATCGTACAGTTACACTCACAACCCCAGAAGGGAAAAGAATAAAATTCAAGTCAAACTTTGAATCCAAAGGAAGTAAGCTGAATTCTCTTAAGGGGGTTAGCATGGACAGTGTACCAATAGTATGTGAGTATCCGGATGTGTTTCCCGAAGAGCTACCGGGAATGCCACCGGATAGAGATGTGGAGTTTCTGATAGATTTGGTGCCAGGATCAGGACCAATAGCTAAGAGACCGTACAAAATGTCCGTTGATGAATTGAAAGAGCTCAAGAAACAGCTAGGAGAACAGTTACAGAAAGGGTTTATTCAACCAAGTTCTTCATCTTGGGGAGCCCCAGTATTGTTCGTGGAGAAGAAAGATAGAACCCAAAGATTATGTATTGATTACCGTTCTCTCAACGAGGTTACCATCAAGAACAAGTATCCTTTGCCAAGAATCAACGATTTATTTGATCAGTTAGAAGGAGCATGTGTATTCTCGAAGATTGATCTTCGGTCAGGTTATTTTCAACTCAAAATACGAGAGCAAGACATACCAAAAACAGCATTCACCACAAGGTATGGATTGTATGAGTATACTGTGATGCCTTTTGGATTAACCAACGCTCCAGCATACTTCATGAATATGATGAACAAGGTGTTCATGGAATTCCTTGACAAGTTCGTTGTCGTTTTCATTGATGACATCTTAGTCTACTCCAAGAGCAAGGAAGAGCATGAAAGACACTTACGCTTGATACTTGAGAAACTGAGGGAACTTAAACTATATGCCAAATTCAGCAAGTGTGAGTTCTGGTTAGAAGAAGTTGGTTTTCTTGGTCATGTGATGACAAAAGATGGTGTGGCAGTTGATCCTGCTAAAGTTTCAGCTGTGACAGATTGGGAATCACCCAAAAATGTGAAAGAACTTCGTAGTTTCCTAGGCTTAGCAGGTTACTACAGAAGGTTCATTGAAAATTCTTGAAAGTTGCTAAGCCTATGACAGAATTGCTAAAGAAGGACAAGAAGTTTGCCTGGTCTGAAGGTTGCGAAGTCAGTTTTCAAGAATTGAAGAAGAGACTTGTAACAGCACCAGTTCTATGTCTGCCAGATTTGGAAAAGGATTTCCAAGTGTATTGTGATGCTTCTCATCAAGGTTTGGGTGTCGTACTTATGCAAGATGGTAAAGTCGTAGCCTATGCTTCGAGACAACTCAAAACTCATGAGGTAAATTATCCTACCCATGATTTGGAGTTAGCCTCTGTCGTCCATGCACTCAAAACATGGAGACATTACCTTTTGGGTAAGCGTTGTGAAGTGTTCACCGATCATAAGAGTTTGAAGTATATCTTCACCCAGAAGGAAATCAACATGAGGCAAAGAAGATGGCTAGAACTTATCAAGGATTACGACTTAAGTTTGCAATACCATCCCAGTAAAGCAAATGTAGTAGCGGATGCTCTAAGTCGTAAGACGTTTGTAAATGGCCTTACCAAAGGGGAATTGCCAGATGACTTGTGTAAGCAATTCAAAGAACTCAGATTGGAGATTGTGCCAGAAGGACATCTCATGTCCTTAGATGTTCAACCCACTCTGTTGGACAAGATCCGAGAAGTCCAGAAGACTGATGAGGAAATTGAAAAGATTAAGGTAAATATTGGTTTAGGGAAAGCTAAGAGTTTTCATGTTGACGAACAGGGTACTTTATGGCACGGGAAACGTATATGTGTTCCACAAGACCCAGAATTGCGGAAACTGATCTTACAGGAAGGTCACAACTCTCCGTATTCTATTCACCCAGGGAATACCAAGATGTATATGGACATGAAAGAAAGATTTTGGTGGAACAATCTCAAAAGGGACATCGCCGAACATATTGCTTTGTGTGATGTGTGTAGTAGAGTCAAAGCAGAACACCAGAAACCAGCAGGTTTGCTTCAACCACTACCTATTCCTGAATGGAAGTGGGAAAATATTGGTATGGATTTCATTACCGGATTACCAAGGACCAGGTCAGGATATGATTCCATATGGGTAGTAGTGGATCGCCTAACTAAAGTGGCTCATTTTATACCAGTGAAGACAACCTATACAAGTGCCAAGTTAGCAAAAATTTACATGAGCAGGATTGTATGCCTTCACGGTGTGCCAAAGAGTATTGTGTCAGATAGAGGAACCCAGTTCACATCTCACTTTTGGAGACAACTTCATGAATCCTTAGGAACGAGATTGGAGTTTAGCACTGCTTTTCATCCTCAAACGGATGGACAAACAGAAAGGACCAACCAAGTTCTTGAGGACATGTTGAGAGCTTGTGCTTTAGACTATGGAGCAAGCTGGGATGAAAGTTTGCCTTACGCGGAGTTCTCTTACAATAACAGCCATCAATCTAGTATTGGAATGGCACCGTTTGAGTTACTCTACGGAAGGAAGTGTACCACCCCATTCTTATGGAATGGTGTGGGCGAAAGGAGCTTATTTGGACCGGATCTTATCAAAGACGCCGAAGAGAAAGTCAAATTGGCTAAGGACAGATTGAAGATAGCACAGTCCCGACAGAAAAGCTACGCGGATTCTAAGCGTAGAGATGTCACCTACGAAGTTGGGGATAGAGCTTATCTTAGAGTATCACCACTTCGTGGAGTGAAAAGATTTGGAGTCAAGGGAAAGTTGGCACCAAGATATGTTGGACCATTCAAGATTCTAAGTCGCAAGGGAGAAGTTGCATATGAAGTTGAATTGCCAGAATCTCTATCAGCAGTCCATAACGTATTTCATGTGAGTCAGCTTAAGAAATGTCACCCAGAAATGGAAGAGTCTTCTTTGAAGGATACCATACCTTTGGAAGAAGTTCAACTAGAAAGTGATCTCACTTATGAGGAAAAGCCTGTCAAAATTCTAGAGACAGCAGAAAGAGTCACCAGGACCAAGACTATCAAGTTTTGTAAAGTGCAATGGAACCATCACTCCCAAGAGGAAGCAACATGGGAAAGAGAAGATGATCTTCGGAAAGACCACCCTCACCTATTTGCTAGCCAACCCGAATCTCGAGGGCGAGATTCATCTTAAGGGGGTTAGATTTGTAACATCCATAAAATCATAGTTTCAAAACTCATTCATATCATCTTTGCATTTAGGGTTTTTATCAAAATCATTTAGAGACAGAAGTTTGAGCTATGATTTCATGTAGGCAATTTATCCCAAAGGACCATCACTCTTTGAAATTTGAAGGTTTAAATACTTGTTTGCTTGCCTCCATTGATGGAGAGATTAGGTGAAGCTTTTAAACTAAGATTCAAAATTTAGAAATGGTTTCAAAACCCTATTTCAAATATTTGCAAACTAGAGCAAATCTCTGTTTTACTTTGAAAACCAAGCTTGACCAAGCCTTACAGGGTAAACACTTAGTTAGAGTGACTGTTTTTGAAACCACAAAACCCTACCAAAATCCCCAAAACAGTTTGGATTCAAAAGGATTTGAATTCATATCAAAAACCATTCCAGAAAATAGAAATAGAAAAAGAAAAGAAATAAACAATAGATAAAGGCCGCGCGGTCAGAATCTGGCCCAACAACGGATCAAGCCCAGCAAGCCCACCCGGGGATTTCTTTTTCTCCTCTCACGCGCGAGCGCACATACTGAGCCGCTGACAGCCAGACCCCACACTCACTTCGCGCACATCGCTGACGAGCGGGCCCTGTACACGCTGTCATCGTCTTCCTCAAACCCCGCCCGCGACCACGTCGCAGCTGCAGTGACTGCCGGTGATGGCGCGGCTTAATTGGGCAATTAAACGCAGGCGTTTCCTGTCGAGGCACCAGCTATAAGATCCCCACCTCCCCACGATCATTTTCCCCCAGTCAATCGCACACTCACGCCCCCAGGCTGCCCCCGACTCGCTCAAAACCACCGCAGACAGAGCAACTCCGGCGACCGATTCAGGTGAGCCTCGAGCGCCCCTTTCCCTCTGGTTTGTTCGAGACGCTTAGTAAACCTCCCGCGCACCTTCTAACCACAACAGAGCATCCTGTATTGCCCCAGGTCGACGTGTTCACTTGACGCCGTAGGCACCCGACGACCACCCCAACTCCGGCGAGCAATCTCAGTAAGTTTCGAGCGCCCCTTGCTTTCTTATTCACCCGAGCGTGTTCGCAGTTGTCCCGCGCATCATCTAAACCCATTGGTTCATGCTCAGGCGACGCAGAACTTCGGCAACGACTCCGACAACACCCACCCAATGCCAGACGCAACTCCGACGAGATCTAGAGCCCATCTCCGAGTGCCCCTCCGCAAGCCAGTACCACGACGAGCTTCAGCAGCCTCCGGCGAACCTGGTAATGCTCCTCTCCCTCTCGCGGACGATGTAGAACGCCGGCGCCGCCGTAGTCAGACGCGCCACCGCCAGTTAGCACCGCCAGCGCCGCCCGTTTCTGGCTTGATGATGTGGACCGTTGGATCTGCATCGCAGCGCTAGGATAGATTCACTTAAACCGAAGAGGTACGCGATCTGAGCCGTGCAGCGTTAGTTCGATCCAACGGCACAGAAGGGTGATCCGGTGCAAACCGGTACGCGCCAGTAATAACGCGACGCGTGGCAAGGTTTAAATTAAAAACATAATTTAAAACCAGATTTAGATTCAAACTTCAAATGCTTATAACTTTTGAATGCCACGTTGGATTTTTGCAAATTTTATACCGTTGGATTCAGTGAAACAAGGCCTTTCTGAATATCCAATTTATTTAGCATATAGTAACAGTTAAAAATGATTTTATTTGTGGAACAAGTTTAGGGCTATTTTAGATATAGTTTTATTTTTGTATATTATTTTGGGGCCAAATAAGTTTGGTTGGCAAACTTGAGTCATGATAAGTTTCTGTAATCATGAACATACTTGGTAGAATTTTCAAAACTCAACACTTGGTAGATTCTTGCATGCATGCATTCATATTATTTTTGGTTGTATATATTTGTGTGTAATTGTATGTTTTAATTTCTTGTGTAGATTTTGCTAGTGATTGTGATTGTGAGGAGTGCTACTCTCCACACTACCAAGGCAAGTGATATTTTCATGAATTTTCTATCCTAAGTTTTGTACTTGCATTAGATATTTTTGCTAAAGTATTTGCATGATATTTTGCTTAGTGCTAAGATGGGAAATCCTAAGTAGAGTGAAATAGTAGAATTGCTAGGGAAATTTTCCTAAGACAAGATACCATGCTTTGCTTAGCCTAGCTTATAGTAAACAAGGGTGGTGAACATCTATTTAGCTTATGATAAAAATATTCTAAGTCAAGAGACTTATAATTTCTTAATAAAACAACTAAGGCAAATGAACCTCCTGGGTGGAATGGAAAGATTGGGTTATGTTGAGTGGTTACACAAGGCCATGGACTTGGGTTGTGTATCTCACTTGTGGAATGCCACCCAGGCACTAAGGGATTTGGAGGCCAAGTGTTGAGAAAGCTTACAGTGCAACCACTTGGCAATATGGGCTCTGCCATGATCATATAGGTTGCTAGAACTTAGTCACTTGGACAGTTGGTGGTAGATGGGATGATAGGATGGAACGCGTCCATTTGACTAAGGAAAAGCTTCTAAAAGGTCCTGTCTTGGGAAACCAAGTCTGGTGGGGAAAGTGCACAACCACTGCAGATGGAAAACCTAAGTACTTAGCCTTGTCCAAGGAAATGGACACTTTTGAGCATCAAGACATGGAAGCTACAAGAATCTCATCACTCCAACTTCTAAATAAAAATTGATGGGTGAACAAGGGTGAAGGACCTCAATGTCTATTGGTGGTTCCTTGGGAATGTTTTTGACAAAGAAAAACTTAGTGTTTTCAACTAATAGGTAAAACCTATTTTCAAGCAAAGCAAGCCAAGCTACACTTAGCCAAAAATGCATATAGTAATATATTCCACTTAAAATATAATAAGGTATCACTTGCCAATACTATTCCAAAGTATTGACCCTCTGTGGCTGTAACTTGTGATGTTGCAGGTTACTCCGATGATGAATAGGAGTCATGAGTCTACACTCAACATGCTTGCCTGTGGCACATGAAGATGAAGACTTATGTTTATTTACTTATTCCTTAAAACTCTTGTATTAGGCCTATGGCCATGAGTTGTAAAAGACTATATTTAATCTCTGGAATGAATGTAATAAACGACCTTTGTATCTGTGTACTTCATCTTAAACTGTGGATGCTAGCATTGATCCAGGGACTAGCATTGCAATCACAGGGATCCTTTCCTTTATAAAGGAGGGGTCTAACACATATAGTATGTAATCCACCAATATTACTAAGGTATCACTTGCCAATACTATTCCAATGTATTGACCCACTGTGGCTGTAACTTGTGATGTTGCAGGTTACTCTGATGAGGATTAGGAGTCATGAGTCTACACTCAACATGTTTGCCTGTGGCACATGAAGATGAAGACTTTTATCTATTTACTTATTTAAACTCTTGTACTAGGCCTGTGGCCATGGAGTTGTAAAGACTATGTTGTCTCTGGAATGACTGTAATAATGACCTTTGTTTCTGTGTACTTCATCTTAAACTGTGGATGTTAGCATTGATCCAGGGACTAGCATTGCAATCACAGGGATCCTTTTCCTTTATAAAGGAGGGATCTTACAATCACGATGTAAACCTATACTAGAAGGTGTCATATACTACACAACTAATCCTGAATTCTAGTGTTATACTCAATTACTACATTACGGGCTTAGAATATTGTGTTATAGGTACCACATTTGGATTTATTGGTTTTCCCTGGATTTTATTGATTGACTAGATCTGTACATGAAGTTTGGTTTGGTATGAAAATGCATGTTGCATCACCAAGTTATTACTTGATGTTATAGACCTAGATAGAAAAGGGAATTCATGTAAGTGAGAGATGAGTTCCAAAGACCAAGATGAAGACTTGCGTGAAGAGTGAAGTCAAGTATGAGGTGCTTTGAAGGCTGGATCAAGTTTAGATCATTTTTATTCAGCAACAAGAAGCAAGATTATTATAGAAAATGCATGGAGCAACATGAAGTGATGCATTTAAGTTCACCAAAAGTAGGTGATGTTACTAAGAAGGTAATGAAGTAGTTGTTCCAAGTGTATGGAATTATCATGAAATGGTTCCTTTAACTAGTCTTGGAACAAAAGTGCTATTCAAGCTCTGACAATTCAGAGAGAATGCCAGTAGTACGTCGAAAAACCAAAGGGTAATTCATACACCCTAGGTTGGTGCACAGCTGGTATTTGGTTGACTTAGTTAAGTAAGACATGAAGGAGTATAAAAAGTAAGACATGAAGGAGTACAAAAATTAAAGCGACCTTTTCCAAGACGCTTCGTGAAATCTGGTCTACCAAAGAGAGAATGTCCAAATAATAAATAAGACAAATAATTTTGGAAGATGCACTTAGGAGATCCACAATTGTGTGGGTATACCATAAGTTCTTTTATGAAACCTTAAAGAAGTAGAGAATAAGCTGAATAGAGACCAACATCTTAGTTATAAAGCCAATGTATACTTTATAGGCAGTTTAGAAACTATTAGAAATCCCCAAGGGGGAGAGTAAACAATAAAAATGGAAGTATTTTTGTATGAAACACCGAGTAAAGGTTGAAGAATAAGTACTAAACTAGGAAAACATTAAGCCTTATTTTCATAAGTTTAAATGAAGTCATCATTATAAAAGCACTTTTGAAAGCATGTCTGGATGAAAGATCGAAGCTTGCCTTAAGATAGTAGTGCTTAGACCTTAAGGTAATTAATAAATGGAAGTTGAAGAAGTACTTAAGGTAATAACAAAAGATTATCTAAAGCTTGCTAAGGTAAAAGCTTGAAGGTGATAAAATACATTAATCCTAACAGACTAATTCTAGAGGAAACAACTCTTAAGAGATCCTTAAGAGGGAATAAAGCACATCCAATTGAACATGTGTAGATGAAGAAGAAATTATGATGGGTATGGACTAAATGTGTTCAAAAACAATCTTTGGAAGGACTACCAGTATAAACCATACAACGACAAATCAAAAATTAGTCTTTTGGCCAAAACTATTGTCTAATAAAATTTAAAACCCTGTTTTAGTGAGACTTCCTAGACCTTACATAGTTTAGTAAGGAAGCTCGATGATCAAGTAATGGAGTTGGATTAGGATACCTAATCAAGTAAATGAACTAAAGAAGAGACTCCAATTTAAGGATTTTGTAATAAGGACATATCCTTAAGGGATGATAGTAAAAGGAAATTTGGGGTATTGAAGACAACAAGTTGGAGATTGCCAAGTATGATGAGAATTCAAGGAAAATATCTAGATATGGGATACTACAATTATTCCCATTTGAGGTTACCATGGAGTTGAGTAATGTCGTAACCAATATAAGTCAATTCTTCATTCCAAAACATGAGATGATACGAACTTCGGGGACAAAGTTTATTTTAAGGGGGAAAGCCTGTAACATCCCAACATTAGAGCTTAGAAATAAGCTGAACTCAGATGTGTGCATTGCATTCATGCATAGAAAATCCGAATAATTTTCGCGCTTTTTAACAAAACTTGTCAAAGTGATTGAAGCTTCTCTTAACTTGGTGGAACTAAAGTAGATCATCAAGTTGACTGTGATAAGTTTCAATATGACCTTTGCTAAAACCTTATATTGGGTAAAGATGATTTGATCTAAGGGTAGATCAAATGTAATAAAACTAAACCACCAACACATTACTTCTTATTTGATACCTGATCTTTAAGAGATCATATCATAGTATTCATTACAATAACTCATGAATACCAATTTAAGTATATAACTCAAGTAACAAGAATTTAATAACCAAATCTTGATCAATCTTATTCTTATCCATTCCTACCATAAGCAACATGGTAGTTCTTAAACACTAATTCCTTATCACTTTTTGAGTAGGAAGGAAATCAATTCGAGAATCTTCACCACATATCTTTTTTCCATATAAATTCCTATCATCTCTATTGAATCCTATCCTAATATCAATTGATCATCAATGTTGAGTAATCAACTATTGATTTATCAATTCTTAGCCTATTAATTCTTTACCTGTCAACTCTTGTTATTATCATAGCATTCAGTTTAAATCCTTTAGAGAAGGAAGTAGGAAGAGGTAAGTAGTAATGCTAGTTTTAGATATCATCTATAGGATGGTAGTGTTTGAAGAGAATAAATTCAATATGGTAGTTGGTGGAGTTAACTCACTCCTGAATGGAATAGAAGAGTTATCTGGAATACATATTTATATGGTAACAAAGAAGATTATAAGGATGAATTCTAAAGATAGTTACCAAGGAGTAATCCTATTGGAATAAGTAGGCATAGAAACTGAATAATATCTCCTAGTCAGATAGAGATACTGAGAAGATAATTATAATACAACTCTAATGTTGTATTGATAAAAGCCTTGATTAGCCAACTGGAAGCCTACGCCATAAATGATCAAAGGATTATAATGATCATGCTTAAGTCACTAAGAGGGAATTATTATATGATGCATAAGTGACATTGGTGGATAGAACATGATTAAACCCTAGTATAGATATGTTATCATAGGTGAATCATGACAAGTCACCATGACATAATGTGAAGTTAGAATAGGAATCACTGGAGGTAAGTAAAGATAAGATAGTATGACTAATATAATGCTAGAACAACCTTGAGTTATAAACGTAGTATTATTCCTGTTAAAGGATAGTAAGCATTTGAGGAAAGTAGGATTTGAATACATCAAATAGAGGAATATTAGCGATGTATGATAAAGGAAGAGTATGAATGGATTCAAAAGTAACAACTTGTTGGATTGGAGGTTATCATTAGAGAGTAGTTTGATATAATCAAGTGTAGGTACGAGAAATTATAAAAAGCTTCAGTGACAAGCTTCTGAGATTCATAAGTAAGATTATAAAGTAATTCATTAAGAAAGAGAATAATCCGTCAAGTGGGAATTGGATTCATTAGAAAATATTCCAGAGATGAGAGTTATATCTATGAGGAGATCATATAATGCTTTAATGTTCAGCTCATTGGATTTACAAATGTATTTAGAATGAAGAAGTATTGGTAATAATACAATTATGTAGTAAAGCTCATCATGTCAATACTGTAGGGTTCGCAGCATAGAAAACAAAATTTTCCTATGATGGGAACAACTAAGTACCAAGATCTATCTACTAGATATAAGAAACGGGTGGATATACATCCATAGAATACATACCCTTGAAGACCGAAAAGCGTTAACGAGGCTGTACTCGTGGATGATGTAGTCGAACGCTTGCCGATCTCAAGATCGAGAAGAAGTCCATCTGGTCCAGCAGGTCCAACACCATCAAGTCCAGCACCGCAAAGAAGTGGTGCATCCGTGATCGCACACATGTTCAGGTACCCCGACATCCTCCACACCCTCGCTCCAGCAAAGCCACGGAAGCAACAACTCCTTCCAGAAAAAGCCAGCGGGAACATGTATCTCGCTAATCCGAGACCATGCGGAAATTCTAAAGGGGGGAGAGAGATCCTTCGCGAGGAGGTGTGAGAGTGGAGGAGGAGGTGCTCCTTATATATGGGAGGGGGAGCCCAAGGCGGTATGGCCAACAGCCATAGAGGGTTGCCCCACCTCTCCCTCATTCATGTGGTGGAAGCTCCACTCACATAAAGATGACCCTCCATTTCCTCTACTCAAATTCCCATTAAATTTCCACCAAATTTAATGTAATCTCTCTTTAAATAAAACTCCTTTTATTTATCTATTAAGAATTTTGTTAATTACTTTAATTAAAAAACATTCACATAAACCCCTTATGACATTTCAATTTCACATGCAGAATCAATTTTAGCAATTTCAACGGAAAAAATTCCGGTGTCTAGTGAAATAATTCCTACGCTTTGTAATTCTTTCTCTGGCATATTATTTGCTCCAAATGGTGTCGGTATCCCTTAAGTGTGTCACCCTACAGTTCGCGAATAATGCAGACATGATCGAGACCCATCTCCGACCAATAATCAACAGCGGGACCTGGAGATCCGTACTAACTCCCACACATTCAACGATGACTTCTGTGATCGTGTGAACCTTATACGCATGTAACTCAATCCCTTTGTCTCACGATATATTACATGTCTGAGATTCGATCATCGGTATCTCCATAGCTAGTTTGATCTCGTTACCGACATGTACTCTTTTCTTGTTCCCGTGATATAACATTCTAGTGATCAAATCACTTGCTTGCAAGCTAACTAATGTGATATCACCGAGAGGGCCTAGAGTATATCTATCTGTCATCAGGATGGAAAAATTCCACTCTTGATCCATGAGCCTCAACATAACACCTTTGTAGCAGTAAACCCATCTTTATAGTCACCTTGTTACGGTGTGACGTTTGATGCTATCAAGATACTCTTCAGTGTTAGTGATTGACATGATCTCATGGTCTAAGGACTAAGATTACTTTGTATGATGTTATATCAATATAAACACAATGACCTTGATCGTAATGCTATATTTCGGATGAATGTTCATCACATCATTCCAACAATGTTGTGCCCTCGTTATTAACAATGTCCATGACCAGGAAACCTTTGATCATCTTGTTAATCAACAAGCTAGTTTATAAGAGAGGCATAACTAGGAACTTTCTTTTTTCTTATTAAACACACATGTATTAACGTTTCCGTATTAATACAATTATAGCATGAGAAATAAATCTTTATCATAAACAAGGAATAAGATAATAACCACTTTATTATTGCCTCTCAGGGCATATTCCCTTTAGTCTCCCACTTGCACTAGAGACAATAATCTAGTTTGAAAACTTTGCGTATTGAACACCAATGGCTTTCTGGTGTTGCATATACGCGATTGCTAGTGGTTAACATAATATCCGGATTTGACACTTTCAAGTCCGCGTGTATTTGCATGTCTTTGAATCTTCATGCATCACTCATTCTCTAATGAGATAGCATGTATAAATTTGGTCTTTTGGTGAGACCTTTAGTTCGTTGGGGTTAAATCATGTCAATACTATTGTCATATAATATATCTTTAGTGTTAGCCCATTGTGAACCACAACTTTGATAACAAACTACTTGACACAAATGCCCTCCTTTGCTGCTACTATAGTAGTCATATACTTAGCCTTTTGTTCTAGTATCCATCACAATGTCTTAACTTTGGAATTCATCCAAATCCATCATGGAAACTTCTTTCCATTTCATTGTGCCACCCATAGTTTAAATTGAGATAAACTTAATTCGTTTCTTGTGACAAAACTAGTATCATTTTTAAATGAACTATTTGTCTCTTCTACAAAAAGAATATATTCTTAATTCTTCCAAAAGATTATAAGAATATAATTACTATCGTCCAATGATCATTTTATGATTCATTTTGGTATATTCTCGTAACATTTAGAGCATAGGACATATTGGAATGTGTACATATCACGATATGATTGATCAAAACATTCTTGTGATTATAATCATCAAGTGTCAAAGCACTTGAATCTTGTTTCACTTATCAAGTGTCGATACACTTGAATCTTGATTCAATTCTTTTCCATGCGACACGAAACTTTTCTCGTCGTTTCCATATTGAACTCCTCAAATATCTCATATATGTACGTTTGGCACAACCATATTAGTGTTGTAGTCTATCCATATAGACATTCATGCCTAATATTCGGGTTTTTCCTAAGTCTTTCGTCGAAATGAAATTCTTAACCTTTGTCAATTAAAGATCCATCATTTCCAATCAACAAGGTGTCCTCCACATAATGTATTAGAAATATGTCTCATTGCTTGATATGTCCAATTTGCATCACTATCCTTTATCATAATTTACTGCTATTCATTGATATATTTCATATTAAGACATGTTACTTATGTTGTTTCATCTATTTTTGCATGTTGGATGACTTTTGGAGGACGAACTGCCCGAGTCAGGATTCTCATGGAAAAAAGCGGTGTTTGGATGCATTTTTCGCGAAGATCAGAAATACCAGAAAATACATGGAAAATCATATTTTTCTAGAAGACGAAGTAAGCCAGAAGGGGATGATGAGATGGGCCACAGGGGGCCCACACCCTCCTGCACGGGCCACCCTAGGCCGCGCCACCAGGGGGTGTGGCCACCCTGGCCTACCTCCTACTCTGCCCTTTCACCTATATCTTCTCCTTGAAACTCTAATACACGGGGAGCGACCACAGAAAGATTCGCCGCCTCTGCGGGCGGAAACTACAGAGAGAGAAAGAGCTCTCTGGCAGACAGATTTCTGCCGGGGAAATTCCTTCCCGAAGAGGGGAGATCTTTGCTATCAACACCGTCACCAAGCTAGACTTCATCGGGATCATCATCATCCTCACCACCATCTCCACCAGCACCATCATCACCACTCGGTCCCGCTGTGACAATTGTGTTGAATCTTGCATAGTTCTTAGGGGAAACTTTCCCGGTGTTAATTACTTTTGTAGTTGATGCTTGTGAGTGGAACCATTGAATTATTGTTTATGTTCAGATTGTTATTCATCATCATATCATCTTTGATCTTGATCCATATGATTTCTCGTGAGTAGTTTGTTTAGTTCTTGAGGACATGGGAGAAGTCATGTTATTAGTAGTGGAATTGTGTTGATGTATTATTCAATGGTTTGATATTTAAGTTATGGTGCTATTCTTCTAGTGGTGCCATGTGAATGTTGACTAGATGATACTTCACCATTTATGGGCCTCAGGGAATGCATTGTGTATTTGGCTACTAATTGCGGGGTTGCCGGAGTGACAGAAACCTGAACCCCGTTAGGAAACCTTTGCACAAGGGAGTGTAGGATCTCGGAGTTTAATGTTATGGTTAGGTTTTTATCTTAATTACTTTCTTTTAGTTGCGGATGCTTGGAAGGGGTTTAATCACAAGTATGTATTAGTCCAAGTAAGGTCGGTACATTATCACAGGTTCACCCACACAACACTTATTTGTCAACACCCGGATTTTTAATCCCAGATGCCTGTTATGCCATACATCGCAATCCCAGGATTACCATTTTTGCGAGACATAACAGAATTGGATACCACAGTACATCATCCATTACAAACCATACATAAGGTCTTACACAAATAAGGATCTCATGATCCAGTTCTTAATACAACTCAAGCAGCGGAATAACGTAATAATAAAGGTAGCATAGGCGAAGCTCCATCTTCGGGGTCACATGCAATGCTGACGATGGGAGATGATCCTAGTTGTCGTAACCTTCCTAGGGTCCATCCTCCTAGTACTCCTCTTCACAGTCTGGCCACGGGAATAGCCAGGGACAAAGCCAGGAGTACTCTTCAAGTACTTGCAAACTAATACTAACAAGTGAAGGGGGTTTTTGTAGTAGGACACTAAGCTCTAGGGTTGTTTTGCAAAAAGCCAGATTTACCTCTACTAAGTTCAGAAGCAAGAAAAGCTAGTTGAAATTTTATAACACCTAAGTGGGAACTTGTATTTCATATCACAACTCTGTTGTGTTCAAGTCAAATTCTCAATACATTTCACAACTCATTTTGAAAACATCTGACGGGGGAACAGTATGGCCACTCCAACTGTCCATAACCGCAGACGCAGCTATTCGAATAGTTTGACACTATGTAGAGATTGTACACTTTCACCACAACATTCGATACATCCGTCCGGAACAAATCCTGAATTCACCATACTCAGTATGCGGATAATCAATCCTAACCTTTCGATTACACGCCCTAGTATAAGCACCTCTCGTGTGAGGTTGGCCTCCCAACCATGACCAACTATCATCTTGGGTACTGCACAGGTGGACAATTTTCACAAGGTAGCCTCAGCTCAAACCTTGGCCGCGAGAGAACCCATACTAAGGTATATAAGTTTCCAGTCAAGCCCTACCCAATTCTCGGGTATTATGGTTGTACGGTAAAATTGCAATGGTATTGGATCCAGACAACCACCAATTTTATAAAGGGCTAAGGCTCATGCCTCAACATTTTCATCATAAAAATCATCCGGTGTTTGGAAACACATGTCAAAACATCTCAGTAGAATGATCCATCATTCCAAGGTTTTCATAACCATTTTTCCACCAAGTATTCCCATCTAAAGTTGATCAAGTTTTATGCGTAGTACTAGCATCTACAAGTGGGGGTAAGTACTAATGAGGGGTAGGAAACTAGTGGAGTTTAACTAAGTTCAATCTCATGCCTTAGGATGACATCAATATTATCTATCTTAGTCCAGATTGAATGCTCTTTATGCAACCTTCAATTATCTTTCTAGTCTCTACAAATTACTCAACTAAACTCTAAGTAATAGCTTTGATAAAGAAATGAAGTAGAAGCTTGCAAGTAAAACTAGGAGGGGGTATCAAGTGGGTATGATCACATATGCTTAAGGAATATGGTTAGCATGGTAACAAGCAAGTATTTGCTTGCATAGGTATCAGTATAGGCTTGCATAAGTGGAATACCTTGCAAGTTTTATCTTGCCTTGTGTAGAGCAGTGGTTGAAGTTCTCCTCGGCTTCTTCTTCGTAGTATCCTCCTTCCTCCTCGTATCCTTGGTCGGTACTAGCATCTATGAATAAATACGAGGTACACAATCACCAAACAATACTTAACTACTTTCAATCATCACACACAAGGGTTCTATAGATGATCTAGCATCATCACTAATATTACAAGATTAAAGCTTTGTCTTATTTCTTTTATTTTTGGAAAAGTAATTTCTACTCATTGAAAAACTACTTAAGATTTAATATTATCCAAACCAAACATGGGATCATGTTGACACATGTCATCACCACATATTTCAGTACATGGGAATGTGATTTAAAGTGGTGTCACAATTTAATAAGATTTAACCTTTTATTTTAAATAAAAATAAGTGACTAGAAATGCCTATGTGGCATTCTTTTATTACTTGGACATTATTTCTGTAAGTAAACCCATATGTTTTTATATATTCTAAAATGTATGATCAAATGTGATCTTTGAGAGTTGGAATCAACTCAAAAGCTATTATGGTTGAATTTTGAAAAATATTTGAATGTAGAAAAGCTTCTGACTTGTTATTTTTACCAAGGTTGATCTATAGATTCAAATGACTTGGATTAAGCAATTCAATATCTTTCTAACAAAATTTGTTTCATTCATTTTGGTTCCCTGAATCGAGCTGGGTTGATTTTTGAAACTAGGTACAGAACTATGTTTGAATTAAAATGGAAAACGCTAAATTCAAACGAGTGGGCTGCGGGGGAAATGTTAACGGGCCGACTCAGTGTCACTCCGCAGCGCGGGGTGCAACTGACAGGGGGGTCTACTGGTCAGTGACTCTTTAAACGCGAATCGGTACGGGGCGATGTGGTGCGTTGGATTAGAATGAAGATCGACGGCTGAGGGTCGTCGTCGACGATGAACAAGTCACCGGCGAGCTCGAACCCTAGCGGCTCAGTGGGGGTCGTGGGAGGCTCACCGGGGCTCAGGCGAGGGTCGGCGATGTGGGCGAACGACGAAGTCGACGACGGTGATCCTCCTGGTACCGGCAGCTCCTCCTGGGGCGGCTCCAATCGATGGCTTCCTTCTTCTCCAGCAGCGGTGGACTCCGGTGAAATTCCGGTGATGCGCTGCTCGCCTTGCTCTGTGGGTGATGTGGGGTTGTTCTGGGTGAGAGGGGAGTGAAATGGTGTGAAGAAATCGAGCGGGGGATGCCTCTATTTATAGTGGAGAGAGGGGACCGACGGGCGCTATCGACGTGGGCGACGGTAGGGGGCGCTGCTGTGATCCCTGGCGAAGCTCAACGGCGTGGTGGCGAGGCGTGGGGCGGTGATGATTGGTCGGAACGCTGCGGTGCTCTGCGCTGGTCCGACGGAAGTTTTGATGGCGCACAGCGCGCGAGGTCCGCACGGAGGCGAACGAGCGTGTCTGCGGGGTTGCTGGGACGGTGGTGATCACGCGTGCACGCGGCGAGGGCGGCGCGTGGTCTGTGGGCCCTGGTCGAGCGTGGCGCACGGGACGCGCTCTCGGCATGGTTGCAGAGAAGGTTGGCATGGCCTGGGCGTGTGGTCCAATGGCTGGCATTGCTAGCGGCTGGGACAGGGAGTGGTGGTGGGGTGCTAGCTTGCTCCCAGAAAAGGTTGGCGAGGCTAGTGTTGCTCGTAGCTTGCTGTCCACACTAGGGTGACATGGGTGCTCTCGGCCTGTTCACCATTGATGATAATGGCCAGCTTACAGTGGTGCTAGTGATTAGTTAAGGTTGTTAGATGATCTACTAAGGATAGTGGTGTCCAGAGAGGGAACAAGTTAGGCCCAAAACACTGCTCAATATAGTATTTTGATTTGGTTTGATTTGCATCTGCAACCTGTTTGATGAAATGGCCGCATGAACTTAAGTTTTGAATTTTGAAAAGATTTTTGGTGGGTGTGCTAGGCATGTACTGGGGAGTCTGTGGATGCTTGGGTTTTGAAAATTGAGTTGTTTTGAGTGGTTTTTTAAATAGTGGGATCTTCCCATATGAAATAGATTCAATTTTAAACTATCATTTAAACTAAGCATTTGAATGTTTCTGGATGATCACAAAGTGGGCCTTGATACCTTGTTATGAGTACTATCAAGGGGTGCAAAGATCCATACATGTTTCTGTTAAGTTCTGAAAGTTAGAGATAGCCAAAGTAGGCATGGGAGTTAATTTGGCCAAAGTGACCATTCACTTAATTTGTTTGTCTTTGGGAAAAGTTTGGTGATTGTTTAGCTGATGTTTATTTCACCTAAGAATCATTTTACAAGCAAATAAACACATAATCATGGCAATTCAAAAGAATCCAAATTTTAATGCACACTCATATGAATGCTTTCATATTTTAATTGGAAAAGTTTTTTGTTAACTCTAATTTTGATGATTAGAGTTTGATGATCCAAGTTAAGTATTTTTGGGATGTTATAAACCTTCCCCCTTAAACAAAATCTCGTCCCGAGATTTGAAAAGGACGAAAAAGATTACATAGGATTTGAAGAGATCGGGAAACTCCGTCCTAATGTGATCTTCGCGCTCCTAGGTAGCTTCCTCTTCGGTGTGGTTGCTCCATTGAATTCTTGAGAAACTTGATGCTTCGGGTTCTGGTGGTTCTGAAAGCTTCTTCCAAAATACGGATGGGCACTTCGTGGTAGGTCAGGTCATCATTGATTTCTATGGTCTGGTGATCAATATTCTTGAACACTTCAGTCTTCTCCGGGACTTCGAGGCACTTGCGAAGTAATGAGATATGGAACACATTGTGCATGGCTGACATCTCTTCGGGTAGTTCCAATTGATACGACACTTCTCCTCGATGGTTCAGAATCTTTAAGGGGCCGATATATCTGGGGGCTAACTTTCCCTTGAGTTGGAAACGCTGCATTCCTTTCAATGGTGACACTTTTAGATACACAAAATCTCCTATGTTGAAGGAGAGGTCTCGACGTCTCTTGTCGGTGTAACTCTTCTGTCTTGACTAGGCTGTCTTGAGGTGCTCACGAATCTTGTGAACCTTCTCTTCTGCTTCTCGTAGGATATCGGGTCCGAAAATCTGACTCTCTCCTACTTCCGACCAGTTCAAAGGGGTGCGACACTTCCTTCCGTACATGAATTCAAATGGGGCCATTTGCAAACTAGCTTGATAACTGTTGTTGTACGAAAATTCTGCAAACGGCAGACAGTCTTCCCACTTAGATCCATACTCTAACACACATGCTCTCAGCATATCTTCGAGTATTTGATTTACTCGTTTCGTTTGTCCATCGGTCTGAGGGTGATACACGGTGCTGAAATCTAGGCGGGTTCCTAAACCTTCCTGGACTTTCTTCCAGAATCTCGAGGTAAACTGAGTTCCTCGATCCGATACGATGTTCTTAGGAACTCCATGCAAACTGACGATTCTAGCGATGTATAACTCCGCTAGCTTCGAACTCTGATATGTGGTCTTGACGGGTAAGAAATGGGCGACTTTGGACATCTGTCTACTATGACCCAGATAGAGTCATTTCCCCTACTAGAAGTAGGTAATCCGGTGATAAAGTCCATTCCAACGGAATCCCATTTCCATTTCGTTATCTACAATGGTTGCAACAATACTGCGGGTCTTTGATGTCCTGCCTTGACTCGCTGGCATATATCACACTTGGCAATATAACTTCCGATTTCTCTCTTCATCTTATGCCACCAAAATTGCTCCTTCAAATCTTGATACATCTTCGTTCCTCCGGGGTGGATAGAATAAAGAGTATCATGAGCTTCCTTCAGAATAACTTCTTTCAACTTAGAATCTGCTGGTACACAAAGGCGTCCTTTGTACCACCACACTCCTTTGTCTTCGGTGAATCCGGGTACTTTGCATGTACCGATACGACACTTGATTCCGCCAATACTAGCATTTCCTTTCTGCGCCTCTTTGATCTGACTGATCAAAGTGGGTTGAAGTTCTATGCTAGCCAAAAATCCTTCACTCACTAATTCCATTCGAAAATATTCCATCTCTTTGTGCAAGCTTGGTTGCTCCTTCAAAATCATGGAGTTCAAGCGGCACGGCAATCTGCTAAGGGCATCTGCTACCATGTTGGCTTTACCGGGGTGATAGTGAATGTCCAGATCGTAATCCTTGATTAGCTCAATCCATCTTCTCTGTCTCATATTCAGCCCCTTCTGAGTGAATATATACTTCAGACTCTTGTGATCCGAATAAATCTCACAACGGTTTCCCATCAGTTAATGCCTCCATGTCTTCAGGGCTAGCACTACAGCTGCGAGTTCGAGGTCATGGGTTGGGTAATTCTGCTCGTGCTGTTTTCAGTTGTCGAGATAGATAAGATATGACTTTGCCTTCTTGCATTAGCACACATCCGAGACCGATCTTGGATGCGTCACAATACACGTCGAAGGGCTTCGTGATATCCGGCATGATTAAGATTGGGGCTGAAATCAATCTTCTCTTGATTTCTTGAAAACTCGCTTCACATTTGTCCGTCCATTCAAACTTCTTTTCATTATTCAGCAATTGGGTCATGGGTCTGGCGATACTCGAGAATCCTTCTACGAACTTGCGGTAGTATCCCGCCAATCCGAGAAATGCACGAACTTGGGTTTGAGTGGTTGGGGCTTGCCAATCTTCGACATCTTTCACCTTTGTAGGGTCAACAGCAATTCCTCCGACTAAGACAATATTGCCGAGGAATCCTACCTCCTGTAACCAGAATTCACATTTGCTAAACTTGGCATACAACTGATGCTCTCTAAGGGTTCCAAGAATGGTCCTTAGGTGTAGCTCATGTTCTTCTTCTGATTTGGAATAAATTAGAATTTCATCGATGAAAACAACGACAAACTTATCCTGGAAGTCCATAAAAATCTTATTCATGAGATTCATGAAATAAGCGGGGGCATTGGTTAATCCAAAAGACATGCCAGTATACTCGTATAATCCATATCTGGTGGTAAAGGCAGTCTTTGGAATATCCTCTGCGTGAATCTTGAGTTGATGATAGCCTGTTCTAAGATCAATCTTAGAAAACACTTTGGCACCGGTCAACAGATCAAATAAATCTTCTATCTTGGGCAATGGGTATTTGTTCTTGATAGTGACATCATTCAACTTCCGATAATCAGTACACAAATGGTTACCTCCATCCTTCTTGTCCACAAATAAGACAGGTGATCTCCATGGTGACACACTTGGTTGAATCAATCCAATTTCCAGCATGGAATCCAGTTGCTTCTTCAGTTCCGCTAGTTCAGACGGGTTCATACTATAGGGTCTCTGGGCTATGGGTCCGGTTCCGGGGATTAGTTCAATGATAAACTCGATATCCCGATCTAGGGGCATACCGGGCAAAACATCTGGAAATACATCGGGGTATTCACAGACTATCCGGACTTGGTCAATGGTAGGTTGGGCTATACTCTGGTTGCACTTGAATTGACGAGGTAAGGTTTCAGATATATGCTCGACTGATATTCCCGTGGTACTGGTCATGGTTATGGCTTTCTTGGCACAGTCAATCAATCCTTTATGTTTGGACATCCAATCCATTCCTAGTACTACTTCCAAACCTTTAGTTCTGAGTACTATCAGATTAGCATAAAAATCTATGCCATGGATTCGGATAGGGATGGCTTTGCAAATTTGCTTAGCTTTGGTGGTTGAACCGGGGATTTGAACAATCTTAACATGCTTCTGTTTGGTGGGTTGAATCTTACTAGTGCAAGCAAATTCTTCGGTGACAAAGGAATGCGATGCACCAGAATCAAACAACACTCTAGCAAGTACTGAATTAACAGAAAACATACCCAGCACGACGTCTGGCGCTTCTTGAGCTTCTTCAGCATGCATGAGAAAGAGACGGCCGTTGCGGTTGAGTGAATTCCCTGGGGCGAACCTCCTTCCAGGCTGAACACGACGCTGCTGCTGAGCTGGGGCATTTGCATTAGGGGCTGCGGTATTCTTCTTGTTGGGGCACTCGTTGGAGTAGTGACCCTTATTTCCACAGTCATAAGAAGTCACCTGCGACTTGTCCTTTGCTGCAACAGGCACATCATTGCTTCCAGTCCTCGGGGCAGTGTTGGTGTAGGCGGTAGCGTTGTTGTTGTTGAACTTGGGTGGTGCACGGTTGAAATTGCCAGAGTTGCCGTTGTTGTTGTGATTTCCTCCGGGCCTCGGGTTTCCACGGTTGGGATAGGTCAAACGGTTCATCGGGGGTCTGTTGGTTCTCGGGGCAAATCCTGGAGATGGGTTAGGGCGATACTTTGGGGTCTGATGGGTTCCTGGCTGATGCATCATGCGACGCTTGCGGTTTTCATTGGCTTGGTTGATCTTTTCTTCCATCTGGATGGCAGAGTCAACAAGGGCTTCAATATCGGCAAAGGGGATATTGACTAACACCGTCTACATCTCATCGTGCAAACCATTCAAGAATCTTTCTTTCTTCTTGGCTTTGGTGTCGATCTCATCCGAGGCATACCTAGCTAATGACAAGAATTTGTCACGGTATTCTACTACAGTCATCCTTCCTTGCTTCAATTGTCTGAACTCATCTCTCATTCTCTTGATCAAACCCGGTTGCACATGGGTTCTGCTGAACTTGACCTTTAATTCCTCCCAGGTCATCATCTGTCCTCCGGTCATTGCACGAACTCTGTTCCACCATGCTCTTGCATCTCCGGCTAGATAGTGGGTGGCGAACAGAACTTTTTCATTAGCTTCCACTCCAGCAACTTCTAGGTTGTTTTCCATGGTTTGCAGCCAATCGTCTACATCTAGGGGCTCTTCCGACTTAGTGAAAACAGGTGGGTTGGTGTTCTGGAAATTCTTGAGCTTAGATCCATGGTTGTCCTGGTTTCCTTGGCCTTGATTGTTGTTGGACATCTGAGCTATGTGCTGAAGGGTGGCTAGGTTGGCTTGACGTTCTGCTCTCTCAGCTTCGCGGTCAAAAATCAACATTTGCAGGATCTGCAACATCGGGTACGGGGATGAACCACTTCCTCCGCGTGGCATCCGAAGATTGAGATAGATCATGAGAAAAGAGGGAAATTTCTAAGGTTCGGGGACTTTGAAAAGTTTTTAAAGTTTGACTCAGATTTTCTAGCAACTTGCTTTTCATTCATTCATTCATAGCACACGATACAAACACACACCACAAAACAAGAAAAACATATGGTTTTAAGAACCATTCTAGAAACTAAGATATAGTGGGACCGAATACAACTCACTATGCTAGTGCTCAAGTGCTACTACTCCTCAGAGTCGGTGTAGTCAGCATCCTCATCATCCTTATCGTCATTGATGAAGGCGAAATCATCCTTATCGGTGAAGAAGTCCATAGCCTGATCCTCTAGAAAATCATCATCATCGCTGAGATAGGAGTAGGGGTCTCCACGAAGATCCTCTCTGGCATTCTCCCTTTCCTCCAACTGCATGTCTCTCTCATGGATGGTCTCCTCCAAATTCGAGATACGGTGGCGAATACGAGCAATGATGCGCTCCTTCTTGTCGAGCTGACGGCGGCGAGACTTGCGATCCTTCTCTAGCATGGCGATGGACTGATCCTTCGTCTTGATGATGGCGGACTTGTGGTTGGAGTAGTCACGACAATTATCCAATTCCTGCTGACGATCGTACATCATGAAGCTAAGGTGGTCCAACTGAGTCTTCAGCTCGGGGTGGTATGGGGCTTCCAGTGGCTGTCCCATAGCATCACGCCTTGGACAAAACTCAAAGCGGGTACCCTTGATCTGGTTGATACGCTGCCCACACAGACGGGCAAGAGCTTCCTGCATGGCCCTGGCAAGTCCATCGAGCCAGTTGTTCTCTCTTAAGGTGAACTGAATTCCCTCGGCAGTGGGAGGTTCAATCTTTCCTTGGAGACTTGCAACAATTAGCCACTGTAGATCTTCTCCTCCTTGATCATTGAGCTGAGCTCCGAAGAACTCGGGGTGCGGACGTTCTAGAAGTTCTGAAAGCTGCTCCAAATCCCGCTCAAAGATAAGGTCTCCTCCATTCCACAACTGATAAAACTTGCTGTACTTCACGTCCATCTATAAAAATATAGGATGAGTAAGTTAGTAGAGTGATCAAGTGTGTCAAATTTTAGGTATTTTGCAAGAATTTTTGAGGAACATGAATTTTTATGAAAGAAACAAGGTGATAAGAATGGGAATAAGTTTTTGTAAATATTTGCTTCCTTTGGTTTTGAAACTAAGTTTTTGATTCAAACGGCCAGTCTAACTAGGGTCTCCTATGGTCAGGATAGCTCTGATACCAACTTGTCAACACCCGGATTTTTAATCCCAGATGCCTGTTATGCCATACATCGCAATCCCAGGATTACCATTTTTGCGAGACATAACAGAATTGGATACCACAGTACATCATCCATTACAAACCATACATAAGGTCTTACACAAATAAGGATCTCATGATCCAGTTCTTAATACAACTCAAGCAGCGGAATAACGTAATAATAAAGGTAGTGTAGGCGAAGCTCCATCTTCGGGGTCACAGGCAATGCTGATGATGGGAGATGATCCTAGTTGTCGTAACCTTCCTGGGGTCCATCCTCCTAGTACTCCTCTTCATAGTCTGGCCACGGGAATAGCCAGGGACAAAGCCATGAGTACTCTTCAAGTACTCGCAAACTAATACTAACAAGTGAAGGGGGTTTTTGTAGTAGGACACTAAGATCTAGGGTTGTTTTGCAAAAAGCCAGATTTTACCTCTACTAAGTTTAGAAGCAAGAAAATCTAGTTGAAATTTTATAACACCTAAGTGGGAACTTGTATTTCATATCACAACTCTGTTGTGGTCAAGTCAAATTCTCAATCCATTTCACAAGTCATTTTGAAAACATCTCACGGGGGGACAGTATGGCCACTCCAACTGTCCATAACCGCGGACGCGGCTGTTCAAATAGTTTGACACTCTGCAGAGATTGTACACTTTCACCACAACATTCGATACATCCGTCAGGAACAAATCCTAAATTCACCATAATCAGTATGCGGATAATCAATCCTAACCTTTCGATTACACTCCCTAGTATAAGCACCTCTCCTGTGAGTTTGGCCTCCCAACCATGACCAACTGTCATCTTGGGTACTGCACAGGTGGACAATCTTCACAAGGTAGCCTCAGCTCAAACCTTGGCCGTGAGGGAACCCATACTAAGGTATATAAGTTTCCAGTCAATCCCTACCCAATTCTCGGGTATTGTGGTTGTACGGTAAAATTGGAATGGTATCGCATCCAGACAACCACCAGTTTTATAAAGGACTAAGGCTCATGCCTCAACATTTTCATCATCAAAACTTCCGATGTTCGGAAGCACATGTCAAAACATCTCAGTAGAATGATCCATCATTCCAAGGTTTTCATAACCATTTTTCCACCAAGTATTCCCATCTAAAGTTGATCAAGTTTTATGCTTAGCACTAGCAGCTACAAGTGGGGGTAAGTACTAATGAGGGGTAGGAAACTAGTGGAGTTTAACAAAGTTCAATCTCATGCCTTAGGATGACATCAAGATTATCTATCTTAGGCCAAATTGAATGCTCTTTATGCAACCTTCAATTATCTTTCTAGTCTCTACAAATTACTCAACTAAACTCTAAGTAATAGCTTTGATAAAGAAATGAAGTAGAAGCTTGCAAGTAAAACTAGGAGGGGGTATCAAGTGGGTATGATCACATATGCTTAAGGCATATGGTTAGCATGGTAACAAGCAAGTATTTGCTTGCATAGGTATCAGTATAGGCTTGCATAAGTAGAATATCTTGCAAGTGTTAGCTTGCCTTGTGCAGAGCAGTGGTTGAAGTTCTCCTCGGCTTCTTCTTCATAGTATCCTCCTTCCTCCTCGTATCCTTGGTCGGTACTAGCGTCTATGAATAAATACGAGGTACACAATCACCAAACAATACTTAACTACTTTCAATCATCACACACAAGGGTTCTATAGATGATCTAGCATCATCACTAATATTACAAGATTAAAGCTTTGTCTTATTTCTTTTATTCTTAGAACAATAATTTCTACTCATTGAAAAACTACTTAAGATTTAATATTCTCCAAACCAAACATGGGATCATGTTGACACATGTCATCACCACATATTTCAGTACATGGGAATGTGATTTAAAGTGGTGTCACAATTTAATAAGATTTAACCTTTTATTTTAAATAAAAATAAGTGACTAGAAATGCCTATGTGGCATTCTTTTATTACTTCCACATTATTTCTGTAAGTAAACCCATATGTTTTTATATATTCTGAAAGGTATGATCAAATGTGATTTTTGAGAGTTGGAATCAACTCAAAAGCTATTATGGTTGAATTTTGAAAAATGTTTAAATGCAGAAAAGCTTCTGACTTGTTATTTTTACCAAGGTTGATCTATAGATTCAAATGACTTGAATCCAATGGTCTTGGATTAAGCAGTTCAATATCTTTCTAACAAAATTGGTTTCATTCAATTTGGTTCATTGAATCAAGCTGGGTTGATTTATGAAACTAGGTACAGAACTATGTTTGAATTAAAATGGAAAAAGCTAAATTCAAACGAGTGGGCTGCGCGGGAAATGTTAACGGGCCGGCCCAGTGTCACTCCGCAGCGCGGGGCGCAACTGACAGGGTGGTCTACTAGTTAGTGACTCTTTAAACGCGAAGCAGTATGGGGCGATGTGTTGCGTTGGATTAGAATGAAGATCAACGGCTGAGGGTCGTTGTCGACGATGAACAAGTCACCGATGAGCTCGAACCCTAGTAGCTCAGTGGGGGTCGTGGGAGGCTCACTGGGGCTCAGGCAAGGGTCGATGATGCAGGCGAACGACGAAGTCGACGACGGTGATCCTCCTGGTACCGGCAGCTCCTCTTGGAGCGGCTCCAATCGATGTCTTCCTTCTTCTCCAGCAGCGGCGGACTCTGGTGAAATTCCGGCGATGCGCTGCTCGCCTTGCTCCGGGGGTGAGGTGGGGTTGTTCTAGGTGATAGAGGAGTGAAATGGTGTGAAGAAATTGAGCGGGGGATGCCTCTATTTATAGTGGCGAGAGGGGACCGACGGGCGCAAGCTGAGCTCATCGTGGTCGACGGCACAGAGGGCTATCGGCGTGGGCGACGGTAGGGGGCGGTGTTGTGCTCCCTGGCGAAGCTCAATGGCATGGTGGCGAGGCGTGGGGCAGTGCTGATCAGTCGGAACGCTGCGGTGCTCTGCGCTGGTCCGACGGAAGTTTTGATGGAACACAGCACGCGTGGTCCGCGCGGAGGCGAACGAGCGTGTCTGCGGGGTTGCTAGGACGGTGTTGATCACGCGTGCACGCGGCGAGGGCGGCGCGTGGTCTGTAGGCGTCGGTCGAGCGTGGCGCACGGGGCGCGCTCTCGTCATGGTTGCAGAGAAGGTTGGCATGGCCTGGGCGTGTGGTCCAGTGGCTGGCATTGCTCGCGGCTGGGACAGGGAGTGGTGGTGGGGTGCTAGCTTGCTCCCAGACAAGGTTGGCGAGGCTAGTGTTGCTCGTAGCTTGCTGTCCACATAGGGGTGACATGGGTGCTCTCTGCCTGTTCACCATTGATGATAATGGCCAGCTTGTAGTGGTGTTAGTGATTAGTTAAGGTTGTTAGATGATCTACTAAGGCTAGTGGTGTCCAGAGAGGGAACAAGTTAGGCCCAAAACACTGCTCAACATAGTGTTTTGATTTTGTTTGATTTGCATCTGCAACCTGTTTGATGAAATGGCCGCATGAACTTAATTTTTGAATTTTGAAAAGATTTTTGGTGGGTGTACTAGGCATGTACTGGGGAGTCTGTGGATGCTTGGGTTTTGAAAATTGAGTCGGTTTGAGTGGTTTTTGAAATAGTGGGATCTTCCCATATGAAATAGATTCAATTTTAAACTGTCATTTAAACTAAGCATTTGAATGTTTCTGGATGATCACAAAGTGGGCCTTGATACCTTGTTATGAGTACTATCAAGGGGTGCTAATATCCATACATGTTTCTGTTATGTTCTGAAAGTTAGAGATAGCCAAAGTAGGCATGGGAGTTAATTTGGCCAAAGTGACCATTCACTTAATTTGTTTGTTTTGATTTATTTGTCTTTGAGAAAAGTTTGGTGATTCTTTAGCTGATGTTTATTTCACCTAAGAATCATTTTAAAAGCAAAGAAACACATAATCATGGCAATTCAATAGAATCCAAATTTTAATGCACACTCATATGAATGCTTTCATATTTTAATTGGAAAAGTGTTTTGTTAACTCTAATTGTGATGATTAGAGTTTGATGATCCAAGTTTAGTATCTTTGGGATGTTACATTATCAAACAAAAGAAGATTAATCAACTATATGAAGCGAAAGCAGTTGACAGTATTCCCATGTGTCCTCGAGAACATTTGGTCCTTATAAGTATTACAACCAGCTTGTCCTTTGCTAAGAAAGGATTGGGCCACTTGCTGCATTTATTTGTTTTCTTTATTCACTTGCACTTTATTTCCTTGCATTATCAAAAAACCCTAAAATCCGTTTGCTAAGTTTTTACAGAGAATTCCTCCTCCAAACCACTAGTCAACACCTTCTACTCCTCGTTGGGATCGACACTCCTATTTATCGAAACTACTATGATACACCCCCTATACTTGTGAGTCATCAAGACTATTTTATGGCGTTGTTGCCGGGGAGTAAAGCGCCATTGAAGAGTGAAACTGGTAAAGGAAACTTCTACTATAAGTATTGCTTTTCATTTCTGTTTGTTACTTTGTTTCCAATATGGATAACCCACTTGGTTTCCTATTTGGGAAAGCTACTACCACTGCTAGGGTAGTAGATGAACCACCACCTGCTGAGATAGATCCTTTTAAGATACCTACAAGAATTGTTGATCGTGTTATGGATAATTATTATTTTGGAGATGGAACTGTCCATCCTGGTGATCACTTGCTTTTTATTCATGAATTATGCGGGTTGTTTAAGTGTGTAGGTATCACAAAGGAACAAGTTAAGAAAACATTACTATCTATATCATTAAAAGGAAGATCTAAAGAATGGTATAAGTTGCTGAAAAATGGACAATCTATGGAATGGGAGGAAATTGTACCTCTCTTTTATTCTAAATTCTATCCTCCCAGTGAGATTCGTAAGGATAAGAATCAAATTTATAAATTTTGTCCCCGTGATGGAGAGAGTATATCCCAAGCTTGGGGGAGATTGAAGTTACTAATGCTTAAATGTCCTATTCATAAACTCCCTAATAATATTATTATCAATAACTTTTATGCAAGGATTTATCTTCATCATAAAGATTTATTTGATGCTTCTTGCACCACTGGATCATTCACACGTATGAAGGAAGAAGCTAAATGGGATCTCCTAGACCGTATTCAAGAGAATACTGAAGCATGGGAGAATGACAAAGGAAGAATGTCAGTTATAAATTATAATTATGAATGCATTAAATCTTTTATGGGAACTCATGACTCTCATGATATTAGTACTGAGTATGGTATTGATTCAAGTTCTTGCAAATTGCTTTAAGGACTTTGTCTCTTATATTGAAATTCCCCCAAAGGAGTGGAACAAGTACCATGCACGTTATAAAGATATTGTTAATCATGTTCCTGTTGGAAATACTGAAGTTTGTACTGTTGATTTCATTTTTTCGGAACCTTATATTGAGAAAATACATTTCCCTTCTAAGGTAAAGGAACATTATATTATAGCTAATGTGGTTAGCAAGGGTACAAATAAATTTGTGGAACCTGATGAACAAATAAATATTGAACCTATAGTAGCCATTGTTAAAGACCTTGTCACTAAAAATGTAGAAGATGGGAACATTATCTTTTGCAAAGATGCTTCTAATATTGTCTCTCATCCTAGTAAAGCTAGGAAAGCTAGTGTCCATGTGCTTTCTGTTAGAATTGGTGATCATTGCTATTATGGTTTATGTGATATTGGTTCGAGTTCTAGTGCTATTCCTTATGACCTTTACAGGGAAATTATTCATGAAATTGGTCGTTGTGAACTTGAGGACATTGTTGGAGAGACAGTCTGTCCAATTGGCATTGTAAGAGATGTGAAAGTTCTTTGTGGTAAGATTAAATATCCTGGTGATTTTCTAGTGCTTGGTAAGGAAGCTAGTAAAACTTGTCCTATCATTTTTGGTAGACCTTTCTTGAACACTTGTGGAGCTATTATAGATTGTAAGAAGGACAAAATTTTAACTAAGTTTGATGGAGAATCTTATGAGTTTAATTTTTCCAAATTTTCTAAAACTCCTTATGAAATTGAATTGCCTAATGAGAATTTCAGTGTTGAAGAACTTTCTTCTATTTCTCTTGCTCCTAATAATGCCTTGCAACAATATATGGAAGATCATGAAAGTGAGGTCTTCATGGAAGAGAGAAATGAGATTGATGTGATTTTCCTTCGTCAACCTGAGATGCTTAGTGGAAGATCTGGGTACCACACTACCACCTAAAGGGGATCATGTCTTCGATTTAAAACCTCTACCTGATGATCTTTAAATATGCTTATCTAGATGATAAGAAAATATATCATGTTATTATTAGTTCTAAACTTTCAGGTAAGGAAGAGGAAAGATTATTGGAAGTATTGAAGAAACACCGAGGAGCTATTGGGTATACTCTTGATGATTTAAAAGGGATTTCTTGTACTATATGCCAACATTCTATTAATATAGAACCTGATGCAAAGCTAGTTGTTGAACATCAATGTCGTTTAAATCCTAAGATGAAGGAAGTGGTAAGAAATTAGGTATTAGAACTTCTTGATGCTGGTATAATTTTTCCTAGTGCTGATAGTAATTGGGTTAGTCATGTTCATTGTGTCCCTAAGAAAGGAGGAATAATTATTGTCCCAAATGAAAATAATGAGCTTATACCTCAAAGAGTAGTAGTTGGTTATAGGATGTGCATCGATTTTAGAAATGTGAATAAAGTCACTGAGAAAGATCATTATCCTCTACCTTTTATTGATCAAATGCTAGAAAGGTTGTCCAAGAAGACTCACTTTTGTTTTCTTGATGGTTATTCTGGGTTTTCTCAAATTACTATGAAATCACAAGACCAAGAGAAAACCACTTTTACGTGTTCATATGGAACTTATGCTTATTGGCGTATGCCTTTTGGTTTATGTAATGCTCCTGCTACTTTTCAGAGATGTATGTCCGCTATTTTTCATGGTTTTTGTGAAGAAATTGTGGAAGTATTCATGGAGAATTTCTTTGTTTATGGAACTTCCTTTGATAATTGTTTACACAACCTTGATAAAGTTTTGCAGAGATGTAAAGAAACTTATCTTGTTCTTAATTGGGAGAAATGCCATTTCATGGTTAATGAAGGAATTGTTCTTGGACATAAAATTTCTGAAAGAGGCATTGAAGTGGACAGAGCCAAAGTTGAAGCAATAGAGAAAATGCCTTGTCCTAGGTATGTTAAAGTTATTCGAAGTATTTTTGGTCATGCTGGTTTCTATAGAAGGTTTATTAAAGATTTCTCAAAAATTTCAAAGCCCCTTACTAATTTTCTTCAAAAACATGTACCTTTTGTTTTTTATGATGATTGTAAGGAAGCTTTTGAAACTTTAAAGAAAGTTTTAACTACTGCTCCTATTGTCCAACCACCTGATTGGAATCTACCCTTTGAAATCATGTGTGATGCTAGTGATTTTACTGTAGGTGCTATTCTTGGGCAATGAATAGATAAAAAACTGAATGTTATCCATTATGCTAGTAAGAATTTTGATGATGCTCAAAAGAATTATGATACTACTAAAAAAGAGTTCTTAGCTGTAATTTTTTGCTTGCGATTAGTTTAGACCCTATATTGTTGATTCAAAGGTTACAATTCATACTGATCATGCTGCTATTAAGTACCTTATGACAAAGAAATATGCTAAGCCTAGGCTTATTACATTGGTGTTGCTTTTACAAGAGTTTGATCTACATATTATAGATAGGAAAGGTGCTAAAAATCCCGTTGCTGATAATTTATATCGTTTGGAAAACATTTCTTTTGATCCTATGTTTGTTAATGATGGTTTTCCAAATGAACAGTTGTCTGCAATAAAGGTAAGCCCGCGAGAGAGTCCTTGGTATGCTGATTATGCTAACTTTATTGTTTCCAAGTATTTGCCTCCAACCTTTACAGCCTAGCAAAGAAGGAAATTATTTTATGATCTGAGGAATTACTTTTGGGATGACCCACATTTATATAAAGAAGGAGTAGATGGTATTATGCGAAGATGTGTTCTAGAATATGAACAACAAGAGATATTGAGAAAATGTCATGGAAGTGCTTATGGAGGACATCATGATGGAGATAAAACCGCACAAAAAGTTTTACAATCAGGTTTTTATTGGCCTACTCTTTTCAAGGACGCAAGGAAGTTTATTTTATCATGTGATGAATGTCAAAGAGTTGGTAACATTTCTAGACGGGATCAAGGGCGAGAAAACCTACTTTAGTAGGGGCAATTAACATTGGACGTGCTTTTTCTCATAATATTCAGGGGATGATGACCTCCGCTCCAGACTTCAGTTCCTGCCCTGAGGCAGTGGAAGCCCTTCGGACCACTGATGAGTTTTGTGATAAGTACCAAGCTCAAAGGAGGAAGGTGGATATACTTCAAAGAGGAGAATAACAGGCTTCGAAAGATGCTGGAGGGTTTCCTCCCCCTAAACAAAACACCATCACCACCGAAGGAGTAATTCATCATCAGGTTTTGGCATCCCCTTGGTATGTTCCGAACTTGGGGGAGTGCCGCGGTAACACATCATTATATTTCATCTTTTTACCTTTTTAGTAGAGTCATATCTTGAATAGAGAAGTTATCATATAGGATCGTTTGCATTGTGGAAGTATCTCTCCTCTAGTTGGTTATCTATGTATCCCTTGGTGTGAGTGCCTTTACGGAATATTAATGAGAAGTTTCATCTTTTACTTTTTGCACATGTTATTTTAGTTTGCAATATCTATTATATGATTGATCTTGATTAATATTGGTATCACTTTGGGAGCATCAAGTAAATCTAAATTGGTTTTGGCAAACCGAGCTCTGGTCAGTAGCAACACTTTTTGAGGTTTGAAATGAAAAGAGAAAAGCACTTACATGTATTTTATATTATTTTCCTTCTTTCTTGATTGGCTCATAAGATTAGTATTCTTTATTTAAGATCTTTTGTGTTTCCAAGGAAGATTGCATATTTGAATTTATCACTTGTATGTTTTCTTGTTTCCTTCAACTCTTTTTCTTGCTACCCAGCCTTGCTATCCAAAAACCTCTAATGAGAGGGAATACGTTGTGTGCATCCAATCCTTGAACCAAAAACCTTGCCATTTGTGTCCACCATATCTACCTATTAGCATTATTGCTATTCCAAGTAAATTCTTGAGTTTCATCTATCTTTCAAATTAAAAATTCTTTTGTTATGTGAACACTAGTTAGTAAAGCTCTCACGAACTTGATGGCGCACCTTATTTTTCCTGCCTTTAATAAACTTGAACCATTGTGTCATCTATGTTGTATATGCTTGCACTTATAAGTTGGGATTAGCAGAACCGTGCTGACGCGGGGGACCTTTCAACACCTGTAAATATCTACCCCGTTGATATCCTGCCCTTTTATTTATGGATGTCGGTTGTGTGAAATAAAAGGGGAGCTTGTAAGTCCATGGAGTTATGTATATGTGTTAGAGAAACTCCTGGGCCGCTAGCCTAAGCCATGCCTAATCATGGTGGAAACTTGCAGCATCACCATAGTGAGCAATCTATGAAGCATTCTTCTTATAAAAAGGAGAGAGAGAGAGAGATAAAAAAAGAGAAGAGAAAAAGGAAAAAAATAGGAAAGAAGAGAAAAAAGCACCATTTTCCCATGGTAAATAAGAAGATTGCTGAGATGCTCACTGTCTGTTACCTTGTCATTTTGATATGGGATAGCTCTTGTATCATGGGGAAAGGTGTATCCCATTGGCAGTTCTCTATGATACACATATATTTACAATGACAAGAACTTACTGGTAACTAAAGTTGAGTAGCATGAGGAACAACCCTCGTACTCAAGGGACATGAGATTGCCAACTTATACTTTGTCAAGCATATACTCCATCTTTGTTCACTTCAACCTTAATCACCTCAAGATGCTTATGATAGGGGCAATGAGAGCTCAAAGCTAGTAAGTACCATAATCTTTTGGAAGCTCTTTATGATACTTGAAATACCTGCTTCCCTCTGCGAAGGGCCTTTCTTTTTTACTTCTTAGTTGAGTCAGTAAACCTATTCCTTTCTTTCTCCAGCAAGCATTTGAGTTGTTGTGTTTCAATCATTCATATGATGATTTATTCAATCATGTTCCTTGTCTTCTTTGTTTTGCACAAAACTCTTATCTGAATGAATATTACTTTGAAAGTTATCACTGCAAAAAACCTTTTATGTTTGAGCAAAAGGACTCCTCGTATAGACTTCATTACAAAAGCTTTTCTTAAAAACTAAGTATGATTTGTCATCTGTTCTCTGAACAAGAACAAAGTTTGCCATCACCAATTATGATTTTTATTTATGCATCTTTATTTTGACTCCCATACTCGTTGCAAGTTAAGTTATATAATGGTGAATTGCTTTCTATTATGAGTTGTGTATTGATAAGTGTGATGCTTCTTGTCTGTATTCTTTTTATCGACACTTCACTCCATAAACCTGTGGGCATGTTTACTGATCTTAGTTTTCGCTTGGGGAAAAGCGAGGTCTAAGCTTGGGGGGAGTTGATACGTCCAATTTGCATCACCATTCTATATAATAATTTATTGCTACTCATTGATATATTTCATATTAAGACGTGTTATTTATGTTGTTTCATCTATTTTTGCATGTTGGATGACTTTTTGAGGATGAACTGCCAGAGTTAGGATTCTAATAGAAAAAGCGGTGTTTGGATGCAATTTTCGTGAAGATCAGAAAATACATGGAAAATCATATTTTTCCAGAAGATGAAGGAAACCAAAAGAGAAGGCTGAGATGGGCCATAGGGGGCCCACACCCCTTGAACGGGCCACCCTGGGCCGCGCCACCAGGGGGTGTGGCCACCTTGTGTCACATCCCAAGATTTTCCAAATCTTGTAATGTGAAAAATAAATGAATAAAATAAAAACTTTGTTGATTTTCAGAGTGAGAAGAAACTTTTTGAATTCCATTGGAAACTTTCAAACCAATGTGGATCAAATAAATCTAAAAAGGATTTAAAAAGATAAACATTTAATAAAGGAAAATAAAAATATTTGGAATTACTATTTTTGGATATTTAAATAAAAGATTTGGTTTTTAAAATAGATTTTTAAACAAGGATTTTTTTATGGAACCAAAATAAACCTTGGCCAAGCCTTTGAAATAAAAATATTTCCATTTGATAAAAATAGTAAAAGTTTATTTAAAATAAAATAATAAGAATTTAATAACCAAGTTTATTAAAAATAAAGGGTTTACTATTTTAAAACATCAAAACTTATTTATTTATTTAAAACAAGTTTTCCAAGTATTCCTTATTTCCAAAGTAAAACCTACTGATTTGGTTTTGAAAATAATTAAAATTCAAATGGAGGTTTTAAATAAAACAAAATCTATTTGATTAAATAAACAAGGTCCATTTTATTTAATTAATGAATGGATCTTAAAAAGATTAAAATTATTATTTTTATTTTGGACTTTGGTTTATGTGTTAAAAAGAACCAAAATTCCATTTGCATTGTTTGGTGATTGTTTGAATCATTTTGATTGCTTGAGTGTTGTTTGAATTTCAAAACAGAAATTAGAAATAGAAAAAGAAAAAGGTTTTAGGAAGAAAAAAAATGGTTTTCGACTCAGCCCAACTGACCAAGCCCAGGAAGCCCAAACAACCAGCCCAGTTCCCCTCATCCGCAGAAAAACGCTTCGCACCCGCTCCCTGACCCGCAGAGTGACAGACTTGTGGACCCCAACCCTCTCTCTCGCTCCACTGACGAAACGGCCCCACACCCGAGCCTTCTTCCTCACCCGCGCGACTTCTTCTCCCCAAACCTCGTCGCCGTTTCTGCTGTTTGAATGCGCGCTTGATTCCTCCTTAACCACGCATTGATTCAGCCCGTGACTGCGTGCACTTAAGCGTATCTCTTCCCTCTCCATTTCCCCTCGCTCACTCCTCTCTCCCGGCCACAAGGCTGCCACGATTTCACGCGTAAACCCACTCTGCTCCAACGAGCTGCAGCAAAAATTCCGGCCGAGCCTCTCCACCCCGTGCCTCCCCGAGCACACGAACTTACTCCCCACTCACAGGCGCTCCTGCCAGTACCTTCCATTCAACCGCGGGCGCCCCAGAACGCCGTCTTCGACAAGCTCTGAGCGTCGCCGCGTCTGTTTACTTCTCCGGCGAAGTCCCCAGGTAGAATCCGACCGCCCCTCTTCTTCTCCTTCACGCAGGAAGCTTCGCATTGATCTTGCGCGTCTAACTGTGTCTTCCTTTTTCCTCGGGGCGAACCACAACACCATCCACGACGAGCTCCAGGACCATCTGACGCCGACCACGTCTCCGGCGAGCAATTGCTGCTGTCCCTGAGCGCCCGTTGTCAAGCCAACCGTACCTTGAGCATCACCACGTCCTTGCGATCACGGTGAGCCTCTCCTCCTCTTCTCTCGCTTCCTGTATCGCCGGTGCCACCACCGTCTGGCCACTCCGCCGCCAGTAGCCACCGCAGCGCCGCCCATCTATGGCTGGCACGCTGTACACCGTTAGATGCGAATCCTGCGGTTAGGGATAGGTTCACTTAAACGAAAGGGTATGCGACGATCTAAGCCGCACGGGCCCCTTTTAATCCAACGGCCTACAGCACGCGATCCACCCGAACCGGTACCAGCGAATAGGAAAGCGACGCGTGTCACCAGTTCTGTTTAAAAATAGATTTGAAAACCCTATAACTTTTGATCCACATGTCCAAAAATTGCAAACTTTATATCATTGGAATTAGTGGAACAAGCCCTAGTCAACCATGCAATTGGTTTAGTAAATAGTATCTGTTAGATTGCTTGTTTTTGCAGAAACAATTGTATGCTTGTTTAGATTAGAAAAATTGTTCAAAAATGTTTTTGAGGTTGAAATCTTTGCAAATTGGTTTGTGGTAAACTTACTGACCCTAGGAACCAACCCATGGTTTTGAAAATGGATTTGGTGAAGTTTAGGATGGATTAATTGGTTTAGTCCATTTCTAGCCAAATAAAAATAATGGTTTTGTTATGAAAATGTTTTTGGAGTAAAAACTTTGGGAAAATGTTTTGGACCAAACCTACTGACCCTAAAACACCAAGTTTTGAGAAACAACAATTTATTTGGTGAACAACTTAAAGTTGTTGCTCTGATAAAAATATTTTCCACCACATAAAATAATGAAAGAATTTAAAAATGGTTTATAGATGAAACCCTTTTGCAAATGACTTTGCCACTTTGGAAAATGACCACTTTGGACTTTACAAAGTTTATAAGCCTAGTGGATACCATCTTTGCAAATAGAACCACCTCTTGCATGCTTACATGCATGACTTAGAACCCATTGTTTTGTGTGTGTGAAATGTTGATTGATTATTGGTATGGAATGCAAGTTGATATTGTGTTTGCTTGATTGATTGTAGTGAAGTTATAAAAGTGTGAGACTAGCAAGATCAAGGAGTGAACCATCATTCCCTACCAAAAAGGCAAGTTACACTATCATCTAAAAGTCCTACTATTTTCATTATACTTAGTGGATTTTGAAAACATGCATGAAAAGAATTTCTATACTTATGCTATGCTAAATCCTAATAGGATTCCCTATACATTCCTTAGTGAAAACATTGTAGTTGTTACATGCTTAGCCATGCTATATTTTGAAAAGAGATACATGTTGAGATTTTATTAAGTTGAGAAAAGGACTTGTGTTTTTACATAATAAAACAAGGACTCAATGAACCACCTGGGTGGCCAAGGATACTTTGAGTTTTGGAGAAGGTGGCAACAAAAGGAACCATGTCTATGGCAATCTCTTTGTGTTGTGCTCCAAAGGAAAACCACCCAGGAAACTTAGAGATTGAACATGTTTCTCCAATTGTGGCTTTCATGTGCAACCACATGCTATTTATGGCTCTGGCTTAGTCAACTACATTGGGAAGACCCATGCATTGTCTTCTGATTACTGGACATGGGGACCTGGAATCCACATGGGTGCTGAAGACAAGCTAGAAATGGTGTATGGGAGGACCCTCTGGAAAGACTTCGTCACATTCTCAATCTGCCGGTACTCCATCTTGGTGAGAACTAATCCAGTGGCCACTGGTGGCAACAAGATGGGATTGTGACATGTGGGTAAAGTGTACTACTTCTGCAGAAGATAACAAAATCTAAGTACTTAGCCGTGTCTCCGGTTATGGACAATACTGAGCAACTAAAGTTTGAAGCTATGGGAAATCTCGACATTCTAATTTCTAAAAGAAAACTTTTAAAGACTTGAGGCACTTGGGGTTACCAAGGAGCTCAAGAGATTTTGAATAAAACTTGATGCACTTGGGGGTACCAAGTAGCTCAAGGGATTTTTGACAAGGACTTGAACACTTGGGAATTTACCAAGGAGTTCGAGGGATTTTGAAAAGGAGATTTGACAAAGGACCAAAACCATTTTGAAAAGATAGGATAAATTATTGCTTTATGCAAATGAGCCTAAAACCCTACTTAGCCAAATATGCATGTATTGATAGGATCCACTTAAATTCAACTTAGTAGTGAAACTTGCCAATACAATTCAAATGTATTGACCCTTGTGGCTGTAACTTGTAATGTTGCAGGTTTGATTTGATTTTAGTGAAGATTGATTGATTAGGATTACAAAGTCTACAACCAACATGTCTGCCCGTGGCACTTTGAAGATGAAGGACTCCCATCACTATAGTTATTCCACTACAATGTAATGTAATAGCCAAATGAGCTATGTAAGATGTAATAAAATTACTTTATTCCTGGTTATAAAGTTATATTATGACCTTTGTTTCTTGATATTACATCTTAGCTGTGGATGCTAGCTATTGATCCAGGGACTAGCATTGAAAACACAGGGGACTCCACCTTATATTGTTTAAAGGTTGGGACACTCCCTCTTCAGATGGTATCAGAGCATTGTGTTGCCTGTAGGATTTGTAAACCTAGGATTGGACAAAAACCCTTAGAAAAATGGGAGTTGTTTTGTTCAAAAACTTATTTACAAACAAATCTTGTAAACTCTTTCCTCAACCACTTTGGTTTCAACTCTACATCTCTTCCATTTCAACTTGATGGAAAAACCTACCCCATGGCCAAAGACTACACCATGTGCAAAGGACATCTTCAACTCTAATGACTTCAACTTCTTCAACTCTAATGACTTCAACATCTTCAGCATATTCACCAAGGACTTCCAACTTGGATATCACTAAGAATTACAAGTGAGACAAGGAAATCTTGCTCAAGATTTAGAGACTGAGGAAATGCAAAATTAGAAGGAGTTCACTTCACTTGAAGTATTGAAACCAAGAAGTTTTTCTCAAGGAAACCATGATCTCATACAAGAAGGATCAACCAAAGAAGGAAAGATCACAAGTGAACCATGTAGATGGACCACCATATTGTAAGTTAAGACAAACTCACCGACTTATGAGGTAGAGCAAAAATATTTTGTTGCCTAAGTTTGTGCTTGAACTTTGTTGTTTGAGTGAAAAGTTGTTTGTGAATGCTTGCACATTGTTTGAAGTGAATTGTGATATGTGTGATTAGAAATGATTCCTTAGAAATATCTTGCCTATTCTATTCCTCATTCAACCCAAACAGATGACTACTCCAAGAGACTCCAACATTAAGGTTGATGACACCAACACCAACCAAGAGGACAGCATGAAAGAGCTCATAGCAACCCAGAACCAGTTGAACCAAGTGACAGCTCAATTCATAGCCAACACCAGTGGAGAAGATCCAACCCTGCAAGGATTTTTGGAAACTCAAGGCCAATTGATGCTTAAAGTGACTGATCAAATGATCAATATGGAAGAAAGCTATTCCAAAAGAGTCTTTGACAACAAGGATGACAGAAATGTTATTCTAGATGGAGCCCCAGCTTGCATTATTTGTGGAGACAAGGATCATACTTCCAAGGAGCATGGAGATCAATGCCCCAACTGTGAAGAGAAACATCCTGTTGGACAATGTCCCACTTCTCAAGCTACTTGCTACCTATGTGAAGGGAACAACCATGTCCCTATCCAATGCCCCATCTATTCCATTGTTGAGAAAAGGAAACAAGGTGGAGTGCAACAAATGATTGCAGACCATGCAGAAGGATCCAAGTCAACCAAGAAGGTTGATGACAAAGGAAAAGGACCACTTATACCTCTAAGCAAAACAACCCAATTCAAGGGATCAAATAAGAGGAATGTGAAATTCCTAAAGGGCAATAAAAGGTCCAAGAAGCATGTAGACATTCCTACCTACCAGATAACATATGAACAACATGAACTGGATGCACTCTTAGCTTTGGAGAAACCCAAAAAGCAAAAGAAGGACAAAAGCCATGTGCAATGTCATAAATGTAAGGAAATGGGACACTATTCCAGTGAATGCCAAGAGAACCAGAAGAATAAGGAGATTGGCCAAGTGGTGTGCAACAACTGCAAGGAGCTAGGCCATTATGTAGCAACTTGTCCACAAGAGCTACGTAAAGAACTCAAAGATATCAACTGTTTCAATTGCAAGAACCTAGGACACTATGCCAGCAATTGTCCAGAAAAGATGAAGAACAAGTTGAACAAGCCTATGGAGAATCTCAACCTTGGCCCATGAGTCAAGTGTGGAAACAAAGGACACAATGCAAAAGTTTGCCTAGAGAAGTTTCCCCAGGATCCCAAGAAGGCCAATATGTAATTTTGTTTGAAATTTTAAGGGTGGTAGTACCCTAGTTGTTTTGAGCCTACTTGTAACCCTAGCCTTCCCAAATCTCGGGACGAGATTTATTTTAAGGGTGGTAGCCTGTCACATCCCAAGATTTTCCAAATCTTGTAATGTGAAAAATAAATGAATAAAATAAAAACTTTGTTGATTTTCAGAGTGAGAAGAAACTTTTTGAATTCCATTGCAAACTTTCAAACCAATGTGAATCAAATAAATCTAAAAAGGATTTAAAAAGATAAACATTTAATAAAGGAAAATAAAAATATTTGGAATTACTATTTTTGGATATTTAAATAAAAGATTTGGTTTTTAAAATAGATTTTAAACAAGCATTTTTTTATGGAACCAAAATAAACCTTGGCCAAGCCTTTGAAATAAAAATATTTCCATTTGATAAAAATAGTAAAAGTTTATTTAAAATAAAATAATAAGAATTTAATAACCAAGTTTATTAAAAATAAAGGGTTTACTATTTTAAAACATCAAAACTTATTTATTTATTTAAAACAAGTTTTCCAAGTATTCCTTATTTCCAAAGTAAAACCTACTGATTTGGTTTTGAAAATAATTAAAATTCAAATGGAGGTTTTAAATAAAACAAAATCTATTTGATTAAATAAACAAGGTCCATTTTACTTAATTAATGAATGGATCTTAAAAAGATTAAAATTATTATTTTTATTTTGGACTTTCGTTTATGTGTTAAAAAGAACAAAAATTCCATTTGCATTGTTTGGTGATTGTTTGAATCATTTTGATTGCTTGAGTGTTGTTTGAATTTCAAAACAGAAATTAGAAATAGAAAAAGAAAAAGGTTTTAGGAAGAAAAAAAATGGTTTTGGACTCAGCCCAACTGACCAAGCCCAGGAAGCCCAAACAACCAGCCCAGTTCCCCTCATCCGCAGAAAAACGCTTCGCACCCGCTCCCTGACCCGCAGAGTGACAGACTTGTGGACCCCAACCCTCTCTCTCGCTCCACTAACAAAACAGCCCCACACCCGAGCCTTCTTCCTCACCCGCGCAACTTCTTCTCCCCAAACCACGTCGCCGTTTCTGCTGTTTGAATGCGCGCTTGATTCCTCCTTAACCACACATTGATTCAGCCCGTGACTGCGTGCACTTAAGCGTCTCTCTTCCCTCTCCATTTCCCCTCGCTCACTCCTCTCTCCCGGCCACAAGGCTGCCACGATTTCACGCGTAAACCCACTCTGCTCTGACGAGCTGCGGCACAAATTCCGGCCGAGCCTCTCCACCCCGTGCCTCCCCGAGCACACGAACTTACTCCCCACTCCCAGGCGCTCCTGCCAGTACCTTCCATTCAACCGCGGGCGCCCCAGAACGCCATCTTCGACAAGCTCTGAGCGTCGCCGCGTCTGTTTACTTCTCCGGCGAAGTCCCCAGGTAGAATCCGACCGCCCCTCTTCTTCTCCTTCACGCAGGCAGCTTCGCATTGATCTTGCGTGTCTAACTGTGTCTTCCTTTTTCCTCGGGGCGAACCACAGCACCATCCACGACGAGCTCCAGGACCATCTAACGCCGACCACGTCTCCGGCGAGCAATTGCTGCTGTCCCTGAGCGCCCCTTGTCAAGCCAACCGTACCTTGAGCATCACCACGCCCTTGCGATCATGGTGAGCCTCTCCTCCTCTTCTCTCGCTTCCTGTATCGCCGGTGCTGCCACCGTCTGGCCACTCCGCCGCCAGTAGCCACCGCAGCGCCGCCCATCTATGGCTGGCACGCTGTACACCGTTAGATGCGAATCCTGCGGTTAGGATAGGTTCACTTAAAGGAAAGGGTATGCGACGATCTAAGCCGCACAGGCCCATTTTAATCCAACGGCCTACAGCACGCGATCCACCCGAACCGGTACCAGCGAATAGGAAAGCGACGCGTGTCACTAGTTCTGTTTAAAAACAGATTTGAAATCAGATTAGATGCATATTAGAAAACCCTATAACTTTTGATCCACATGTCCAAAAATTGCAAACTTTATATCATTGGAATTAGTGGAACAAGCCCTAGTCAACCATGCAATTGGTTTAGTAAATAGTATCTGTTAGATTTCTTGTGTTTGCAGAAACAATTGTATGCTTGTTTAGATTAGAAAAATTGTTCAAAAATGTTTTTGAGGTTGAAATCTTTGCAAATTTGTTTGTGGTAAACTTACTGACCCTAGGAACCAACCCATGGTTTTGAAAATGGATTTGGTGAAGTTTAGGATGGATTAATTGGTTTAGTCCATTTCTAGCCAAATAAAAATAATGGTTTTGTTATGAAAATGTTTTTGGAGTAAAAACTTTGGGAAAATGTTTTGGAACAAACCTACTGACCCTAAAACACCAAGTTTTGAGAAACAAAAATTTATTTGGTGAACAACTTAAAGTTGTTGCTTTGATAAAAATATTTTCCACCACATAAAATAATGAAAGAATTTAAAAATGGTTTATAGATGAAACCCTTTTGCAAATGACTTTGCCACTTTGGAAAATGACCAGTTTGGACTTTACAAAGTTTAGAAGCCTAGTGGAGACCATCTTTGCAAATAGAACCACCTCTTGCATGCTTACATGCATGACTTAGAACCCATTGTTTTGTGTGTGTGAAATGTTGATTGATTATTGGTATGGAATGCAAGTTGATATTGTGTTTGCTTTATTGATTGTAGTGAAGTTATAAAAGTGTGAGACTAGAAAGATCAAGGAGTGAACCATCATTCCCTACCAAAAAGGCAAGTTACACTATCATCTAAAAGTCCTACTATTTTCATTATACTTAGTGGATTTTGAAAACATGCATGAAAAGAATTTCTATACTTATGCTATGTTAAATCCTAATAGGATTCCCTATACATTCCTTAGTGAAAACATTGTAGTTGTCACATGCTTAGCCATGCTATATTTTGAAAAGAGATACATGTTGAGATTTTATGAAGTTGAGAAAAGGACTTGTGTTTTTACATAATAAAACAAGGACTCAATGAACCACCTGGGTGGCCAAGGATACTTTGAGTTTTGGAGAAGGTGGCAACAAAAGGAACCATGTCTATGTCAATCTATTTGTGTTGTGCTCCAAAGGAAAACCACCCAGGAAACTTAGAGATTGAACATGTTTCTCCAATTGTGGCTTTCGTGTGCAACCACATGCTATTTATGGCTCTGGCTTAGTCAACTACATTGGGAAGACCCATGCATTGTCTTCAGATTACTGGACATGGGGACCTGGAATCCTACATGGGTGCTGAAGACAAGCTAGCAATGGTGTATGGGAGGACCCTCTGGAAAGACTTTGTCACATTCTCAATCTGCCGGTACTCCATCTTGGTGAGCACTAATCCAGTGGCCACTGGTGGCAACAAGATGGGATTGTGACATGTGGGTAAAGTGTACTACTTCTGCAGAAGATAATAAAATCTAAGTACTTAGCCGTGTCCCCGGTTATGGACAATAATTAGCAACTAAAGTTTGAAGCTATGGGAAATCTCGACATTCTAATTTCTAAAAGAAAACTTTTAAAGACTTGAGGCACTTGGGGTTACCAAGGAGCTCAAGAGATTTTGAATAAAACTTGATGCACTTGGGGGTACCAAGTAGCTCAAGGGATTTTTGACAAGGACTTGAACACTTGGGAATTTACCAAGGAGTTCAAGGGATTTTGAAAAGGAGATTTGACAAAGGACCAAAACCATTTTGAAAAGATAGGATAAATTATTGCTTTATGCAAATGAGCCTAAAACCCTACTTAGCCAAATATGCATGTATTGATAGGATCCACTTATATTCAACTTAGTAGTGAAACTTGCCAATACAATTCAAATGTATTGACCCTTGTGGCTGTAACTTGTAATGTTGCAGGTTTGATTTGATTTTAGTGAAGATTGATTGATTAGGATTACAAAGTCTACAACCAACATGTCTGCCTGTGGCACTTTGAAGATGAAGGACCCCCATCACTATAGTTATTCTGCTGCAATGTAATGTAATAGCCAAATGAGCTATGTAAGATGTAATAAAATTACTTTATTCCTGGTTATAAAGTTATATTATGACCTTTGTTTCTTGATATTACATCTTAACTGTGGATGCTAGCTATTGATCCAGGGACTAGCATTGTAAACACAGGGGACTCCACCTTCTATTGTTTAAAGGTTTGGACACTCCCTCTTCACCCTGGCTGGCCTCCTGCTCTTCCCTTTCGCCTATATATTCTCCTCAAAACCCTAATACACGGGGAGTGACCACAAAAAGATTTTGCTGCCTCCGCAGGGCGGAAACTACAAAGAGAGAAAGAGCTCTCTGGCAGACAGATTTCTGCCGGGAAATTCCTTCCCGGAGAGGGGAGATCATCGCCATCAACACCACCATCAAGCTAGACTTCATCGGGATCATCATCATCATCCTCACCACCATCTCCACCAGCACCATCATCACCACTCCATCCCGCAGTAACAATTGTGTTGAATCTTGCACAGTTCTTAGGGGAAACCTTCCCGGTGTTAATTACTTTTGTAGTTGATGCTTGTGAGTGGAATGATTGAATTATTGTTTATGTTCAGATTGTTATTTAATCATCTCTGATCTTGATCCATATGATTTCTCGTGAGTAGTTCGTTTAGTTCTTGAGGACATGGGAGAGGTCATGTTGTTAGTAGTGGAATTGTGTTGAGGTATTATTCAATGGTTTGATATTTAAGTTGTGGTGCTATTCTTCTAGTGGTGTCATGTGAACATCGTCTATATGATACTTCACCATTTATGGGCCTAGGGGAATGCATTGTGTATTTGGAAACCAATTGTGGGGTTGCCGGAGTAACATAAACCTGAACCCCCGTTAGGAAACCTTTGCATAAGGGAGTGTAGGATCTCAGAGTTTAATGTTGTTGTTAGGATTTTATCTTAATTACTTTCTTGTAGTTGCGTATGCTTGCAAGGGGTTTAATCACAAGTATGTATTAGTCCAAGTAAGGTCGGTACATTAGCACATGTTCACCCACACAACACTTAGCAAACCAAAGAAGATTAATCAACTATATGAAGCGAAAGCACTTGACAGTATTCCCATGTGTCCTCGAGAACGTTTGGTCCTCATAAGTATTACAACCGTCTTGTCCTTTGCTAAGAATGGATTGGGCCACTTGCTGCATTTATTTGTTGTCTTTATTCACTTGCACTTTATTTCCTTGCATTATCAAAAACCCCTAACAATCCGTTTGCTAAGTATTTACAGAGAATTCCTGCTCCAAACCATTAGTCAACACCTTCTTCTCCTTGTTGGGATCGACACTCCTATTTATCAAAAGTACTACGATACACCCCCTATACTTGTGGGTCATCAGCGCTCCCACTTAATTTCTTGCAAATGCAAGCATCTTCATCGTCTCCTGATGAAATTAAACTTCTTTAACAGTTCCATCATGGTGAAGATTCGAACTCCGCGATGCTTACTTCAACATTGAAGTTTGCATGGCCTTTTTAGCATCCTTTGAATTATCAAAACCCTTTGGACCATGTCATGTACACATTCTAGGTAACCATTCCATTAGAAGAACTTTGTTTTGTTTGTTCAACTACCATATACCAAATTATATGTAGTGGTTGCTACATTAATCCGTCCAGACTAAATATCACTATGAAAGATCAAATCTTGTCATAGTCAACTCCTTGAACATTGTCGTAAAATCTTTACCGACATGTCGACTATTTCATAGATGTGAAACTTCCATGACCGTTTCTTTATAGATCCAAATACAACCGATAGGTTTTTACACCTTTCTGGAGGGTCTTCCAAGTTCAAAAAACTTGATTTCTCGTGTATGGAACTATCACGGATTTTATGGCTTCAAGCCATTTGACGGAGTTAGGGCCCATCATCGCTTCCTTGCATGTAGTCGGTTCATCATTGACAAACAACAATGATTTACTCTCAAATCTCAGCATTTTATTGTTTATCCGACCTACTTGGTTCAATAGGAACTTAGACCTCCATGACCACAACCTTTGAGGCACATAAGCTATGAGCATTATGGCTGCCTCCAAAACGATTTCCAGCGCTGTGCAACTCAGCACATTTAGCTAAGGTTCATCAACCTTATCAAAGTTCTATTGTCCTCACACTTAACTTTTACAAAAAATTCCTTTTTCAAGAAACTTCACGTTTCAAGCAACAAAATATTTTGTCCTCGGTGTTATGGAGGAATACCCAACGGTTATTCGAAATAACCTACAAAGACATGATCATCCGGCTTTGGTTGTAAAACATCTTACTTATGCTTATCATACCAAAATTTAAGAAAGGACAACTTGGGTTTTACCCCAAACCATAACTTATATGGTGTCATTTCAACAGATCAAGATGGAGCTCTTGTTAGTGTAAAAGCGGTACTCTTTAAAGCTTTAATCTTTTAACACATAATGGCAGATTCGAAATAACCTACAATGACATGCTCGTCTGACAAGGTTTAATTACAAATCTCAAACACTCCATATTCCAATGGTGTTTCGGGAGATGCAAATCTAGGTGTTTTGCTAAACTTGCAACTCAAATAAATCCCTTTCTGATCAAATCATAAATTATTTATTTTCTTGTTACAATGATTTTCCACTTCATATTGAAAGGCTTTGAACATTCTCAAATATTTCATACTTGTTTCTCAATAAGTGAATATTCATTCAAATTTCCGGAGAAAGCATATGAAGTTGAAATCCATCGCTTACGACTACACATAATGGACTACATACATCGATATGTATAAATTCCAATAATTTAGTCGATAGTCCTTCTTTGGCCTTTGAAAGAAGTTTTAATTATCACGAGAAAAGTCTCACAAGCTTCATTTGATCAAATCAAAGACTCCAAAAATCCATGAATATGGAGTTTCTTCATGTTTTCATTTGATCTTTTAATCATTTGTCTTACGACATTTTAGCATTAGTTTTATGGATGTGATTTCTCCAACTAGATTTGTAAATCATCCATATTTTATGGAATACGGTAATTATTTGAACAATCTTTGTTCTCATAATACCTGATTTAAATAACAATTATTAAAACAAATCTTGAAGGAATGCTTTGATGTCAATGACAAATACAAACAACATCTTGTTTGTTTTTGATGAACATCATCACATATTCACTTGCTGGTTACTTAGGACATTGTAGTTCATGAATTGCGTCGTTATGTATGAAATTTCATACCAACCAAGTATTCAATACCCAAGAACCACATTGTTTAACAAGCAAATAATACAACCATAACATGTATATCATATATACACCTAAATTGGATATTTGCAGTCTTTTCTTTTCTGCCAAATATATTTTATAGATTATCTTTCAGCATTTACTTTTCCTTTTAAAAGAATCTATCAACATCAACAGTGGTGCCATATACATGACACATAGTCCAAATCGTGTATATTCAAATACTAATACATTTGGACTTGCACTTTGAAGTAGATCACCATCATCAAATGATTGGCATTCTTTCAAAGTCCATTCTTTAGTAATATTTTAGTGTAGTAAACACTTCGCATACATCTTATATTCATCCTTATCATGACAACTTTCGTATTCAAGCTAATGTAGCTTATAAAGGGATGTCGTTACTTTCCAAAACCTTTTTTTGGATGATTAGGATGTCTAGCATCTCCAACCTTCGCAAATTCTCATCCAATATACGAACATATATTATACTCTATCATATTGCAACCAAAACATTGTTTCAGATATCGTTATATCTTCCACACATGATGGTTTCTGAAACAATTCTTTCATCTCCTAGATAACCTTGATATTTAAGAACAATCAAGAATCATGGAGGCAAACATGATACTTTAGATACTAACACTAGAATTGTTACTCTCGATTTAATACTAATTATTAAATTTCATGGAGTAAACAGAGTTTGCTGAAAGTTTGCAATAGGACATCAAACTTTAGATTGACACCCAACACAATACGATACCAGTTCATAAAGTAAATATCCAAAATTCTATAGTTCTATTATCTCAATTACAACTAATCATAAGGTGGTAAACAAATGCCAATGACTACAACAAATTATGAAAATTCAATTTGATTTAATTTATGACAAATTCAGTTCTACTAATCCAAATTAGAAACGAACTCCCACTCAAAAACGACATCCCTCATGTCTTTTTGGTGATTACATAAACCAAATCCACTACACCAAGTCCGATCATCACGTGAGTCGGTGTAGCTTCAAAGGCGAGCATCTATATGGTCATCATATCAAACATGTGACTCATGCTTAACCTTTCGGTCCATGTTCCGAGGCCATGTCTCTACATGCTAGGATCACCAAGTAAGAATCTTAGTATTCGCGTGTGTAAAACTATCTTACACCCAAGATATGATCATGGATTCAAGTACACCCGATCATCACGTGATATCTTGCAGCGACGAAACATAGTCGGTGCATACTAAAGGAAGAGCACATTTTTATCTTGATATCTAAATGAGGGATCATCTTATAATGCTAATTAAACGCCAAACAAGCAATATAATATGCAAACAAACATCATATGTAACAGTGATATGATATTGTTCTTGCACTTGATCTCTATCTTGTGCATCGTGGAATGATCTTTATCATTCCTATATGTGTAAGGCCAAGGTCTATGGAACTTACACTTTGTCATATTATAATTTTCAATAGTATCAATCCATACTACAAATTATAACACTACCATTTCATAGTACTTGCCCGATAAAACCAAAAACTAGACACCTCTAATTTATCTTTTGCATGTTTTACGTGGCTAAGGGCTTTCGGAGATAGAACCCTTCTTACCTACGAACATGGAACCACAACAATGATAATCAAATTATTGACAACTCGTTGTAAATCAGATATTGACTATAGTAGGATATACAGACACCCGCAAGCCACTTATGCAAAACTAGTTGCATGTCAAGCGTGGAACAAGTCTCATGTGCGTGGACATGTAAAGTTTGTCCGGGCTGTTTCATCCCACTATGCCACCAATAACCAAAATACAAGCAAGAAGTAATAACATGACCATCAACACCCACATAATCATATATGTACTACCCGTGCAAAGCATCTACACATAGATCCGGCTCTGATACCACTGTAGGGTTCACAACGTAGAAAACAAAAAAAATTCCTACGATGGGAACAACTAAGTACCAAGATCTATCTACTAGATACAAGCAACGGGTGGATATACATCCATATAATACATACCCTAGAAGACCAAAAAGCGTTAACGAGGTTGTACTCGTGGATGATGTAGTCGAACGCTTGCAGATCTCAAGATCGAGAAGACGTACATCCGGTCCAGCAGGTCCAGCACCGCAAAGCAGTGGTACATTCATGATTTCACACACGTTGGGGGTACCCCGACAACCTACACGCCCTCGCTCCAGCTAATCATTAGAAGCAACATATCTTTCTACAAAAAGCCAGCGGGAACATGTATCTCGATGATTCGAGACCATGGGGAAATTCTAAAGGGGGGAGAGAGATCCTTCACGAGGAGGTGTGAGAGTGGCGGAGGAGGTTCTCCTTATATAGGGGAGGGGAAGCCCAAGGGGGCATGGCCGGTGGCCATAGAGGGTGCCCCCACCTATCCCACATTCATGTGTGGAAGCTCCACTCACATAAAGATGATCCTCCATTTTCTCCACTCAAATTCCCATTAAATTTCCACCAAATTTAATGTAATCTATCTTTAAATAAAACTCCTTTTATTTATTTATTCAGAATTTATTAATTACTTTAATTAACAAACATTCACATAAAACCACTTATAACATTTCAATTTCACATGCAGAATCAGTTTTAGCAATTTCAACCGAAACAATTACTGTGTCTAGTGAAATAATTTCTGCACTTTGTAATTATTTCTCTGGCATATTATTTTCTCCAAATGGTGTTGGTATCCCTTAAGTGTGTCACCCTATGGTTCACGAATATTGCAGACATGATCGAGACCCCTCTCTGATCAATAATCAGCAGCGGAACCTGGAGAACCGTACTGAATCCCACACATTCAACGATGACTTCTGTGATCGTGTGAACCTTATACGCATGTAACTCAATCCCTTTGTCTCACTATATATTACATGTACGCGATTCGATCATTGGTTACTCCATACCTAGTTTGATCTCATTACTGACATGTACTCTTTTCTTGTTCCCGTGATATAACATTCTAGTGATCAAATCACTTGCTTGCAAGCTAACTAATGTGATATCACCGAAAGGGCCCAGAGTATGTCTATCCGTCATCGGGATAGAAAAATTCCGCTCTTCATCCATGAGCCTCAACATAACACCTTTATAGCACTGAACCCATCTTTATAGTCACCATGTTACGGTGTGACGTTTGATGTTAGCAAGATACTCTTTCGGTGTTAGTGATTTACATGATCTCATGGTCTAAGTACTAAGATTACTTTGTATGATGTTATAGAAATATAAACACAATTATCTTGATAATAATGTTATACTTCAGATGAATGTTCATCACATCATTCCAACAATGTTGTGACCTTGTTATTAACAACATCCAATGTCCATGATGTTAATCATGAGATATTTTATAAGAGATGCATAACTAGGAAATTTCTTTTTGTTTCTTAAACACACATGTATTAATGTTTCCGTATTAATACAATTAGAGCATGAGAAATAAACATTTATCATAAACAAGGAATAAGATAATAATGTAGGGGTCTCAACCTAATAAGGTAGATTCCTCCTGTGTTTACAATGCTAGTCCCTGGATCAATAGCTAGCATCCACAGTTAAGATGTAATATCAAGAAAAAAAGGTCATAATATAACTTTATAACCAGGAAGAACATACTTTTATTACATCATACATAGCTCATTTGGCTATTACATTACATTGCAGCGGAATAACTATAGTCATGGGGTCCTTCATCTTCAAAGTGCCACAGGCAGATGTTGGTTGTAGACTTTGTAATCCTAATCAATCAATCTTCACTAAAATCAATCAAACCTGCAACATACAAGTTACAGCCACAAGGGTCAATACATTTGAATTGTATTGGCAAGTGATACTATGGTAGTATAGTGGAGTCTATCTTCTATATGCATTTGGCTAAGTGGAGTTGAGGCTTGCATTGCTCAAAATAGATTTTCCCTTAACATTTGAAAATAAGTTTTTGCTTTTGACAAAATCATTCTTCTCAATCAAAGATTGAAGATCCTTTAACCAAGGCATCTCTCAATCAAAGATTGAAGATTTCAAACAACCCTTGTTCAATCCACAAGTTTTAACTTAGAAATTTGAATGATGAGATTCTTGATTGCTTCCATGTCTTGATGCTCAAATTGTCCTTTACCAGGGACATGGCTAAGTACTTAGGTTTTACACTCCGCAGAGGTGGTGCACTTTCCCCACAAGACTTGGTTTCCCAAGACAAGATCTTTCAGAAGCTTTCCCTTAGACCAAAATGGACGCGCTCCAACCTATCAAACACTACCACCCACTGTCCATATGGCTAAGTTCTTGCAACCTATATGATCATGGCAGAGCCCATATTGCCAAGTGGTTGCACTTGAAGCTTCTCAACATTTGACATCTCAAATCCCTTTGTTCCTGGGTGGCATACCACAAGTGAGATACACAATCCAAGTCCATGGCCTTGTGAACCACTCAACATATCCCAATCCTTCCATTCCACCCAGGTGATTCATTAACATAGTTGTTTTATTAAACAAAACATAAGTCCTCAGACTTAGAATATTTTTCCATAGTGTGAATATATATTCCACCCATGTTTTCTATTTGCTAGGCTAAGCTTGATAGTAGTAGGAATCTCTAACTTAGGAAAATCCTACTAAGGACTCATCTACTAGGTTTTACTATAGCAAGGTCTATACTTAGCAAAATTCCATGCAAGTTTACTTAGCAAAATCACTAATGCATAGTGAAAGTAATGGGACAAAAAGTATGAAGCATCACTTGCCTTTTTGGAAGGGAATGGTAGTTCACTCCTTGATCTTGTTAATCTCACACTTCACTACAAGTCCAACAAGCAAACACCAATTCAATTTACATTCCAAACCAATAATCACTCAAACAAAATTCACACACACAAGACAATGGAAACCAATTCATGCATGGGAGCATGCACAAGATAGTTTTATTTTGCAGAGAGGGTCTCTATGGGGTTTCTAAACTTTGTAAGATCCAAATTGGTCATTTACCAAAGTAGCAAAGTCATTAGCAAGAGGGTTTTGTCCAAAAACTATTTTTAAATCCATTCATCATTTCATGTGGTGAAAAATGTTTTTATCAAGGCAAAACTCTTAAGTTGTTCACCAAATGAGTTGCTAATTTTCAAAACTTGGTGTTTTAGGTCAGTAGGTTTGGTCCAAAACATTTCCTTAAAGTTTTCTTTCCATAAACATTTTTATAACAAAAACCATTCTTTTTATTTGGCTAGAAAATGACTAAGTCAAGTAATCCAACCTAAATCTTACAAAAATCATTTTTAATACCAAGGGTTGGTTCCTAGGGTCAGTAAGGTCACAACAAACCATTTTGCAAAGGTTTTAATCCAAAAATCATTTTTAAACAATTTTTATACTCTAAACAAGCTCACAAAAGAATCTGCCAAAACAAGCAGCTAACAGATACTATTTTCTGAACCAAGGCCACAGTTGGCTAGGGCTTGCTCTCCTGAATCCAACGACATAAAATTTGAAATTTTTGGACGTGTAGATCTCAAGTTACAAGGGTTTGAAGTTTGAAAATAATTCAGATTCAAATCTGTTTCTAAACCTAATAAATGACACGCGGCGCGTTGCTATTCGCGGGTACCGCTTCGCGTGGATCGCAGCTGTGGGGCGTTGGATCTGATCGATCGCACGGTCTTGGACGCGTACCCCTTCGACGATAAGTGAACTAATCGTGGGCGCTAGATCTAGATCGAACGGTGCTGGCGAGTTTGACCATATGCGGGTGGCGCTGACGGTGGCTAGCGGCGGCGCACGGCCAGGCGGTGGTGCTACGGTGGTTCGAGGAAGCGAGAGAGGAGGAGAAGAAGCTCACCGGGTTCAGGAGGTCACGGTGATGCTCGAGGAGGTGTTTGTCGGGCGAGGGGCGCTCTGGTCTTGGCAGGATTGCTCGCCGGAGTGGAGGACGGCGTCGGGTGCCTCAGGTGGTCATCGTGGATGGCGCTGTGGATCACCCCAAGGCGAAACATGAGCAGAAGGATGTGGCAAGTATGGGAGTGTGAACGAGGAGACGCGGGGCGGTCTGGTTTACCTGGGGGTCGTCGTCGGAGAAGAAACAGGCGGCGGCGCTGTCAGAGCTAGTCCAAGCCGAAGCTCTAGGGCACCCGCGGTCGAGTGAAGGACACGGGGAGAAGCGTCTGGGAGTGGGGAACTTGCTCGTGTGCTCAGTGTGGCATGGGGTGGTCAGGTTTGGACGGAATCGACAATGGACCTCGTCGGAGACAGGGGCAGTCGAGGAGAAATTGTGGCTTCCTGGAGGCGTGCTTGGGGGAGAAAACAGAGGGGAAACGGAGAGGAGTGACTGGCGTTTAAAGGTGTATGATCACTGCGAGTAAAGCTGGTCGCGTTAAGGCGTAATCAAGTCACGAAATCAAGTCTGCAATGGCGATGAGAGAGGAGGAACAGGTCATGGGGTGGGGAAGAAGAGACGTGGCGGTGGGGTCCTCTGGTCAGTGAGAAAGGGAGAAGGAGGGGGGTCCACATGTCATCGTCTGCGCGGGTCAGATAGTTGGTTCGAATCGTTTTCTGCGGGGAGGAGGGAACTGGGCTAAGTGGGCTGTTGGGCTGGCTCAGTTGGGTCTGTCCTTTTCCATATTTCTTTCTGCCTGTTTGTTTTATTCTTTTCTATTTCTATTTTCTAATTTGATATTCAAACAAATGATTCAATCAACAATGCAAACCATTCAAACAATTCAAACTTGTGATGAGTTTTTGGTTCTGTTTTAGTAGCATAAACCAATTTCCAAAATAAAATAATATTTTAAATCTTTTTAGGTTCCATTTATTAATTAAATAAAATGGACCATGGTTTATTAATAAAATAGGGTTTGGTTTAATTAATAAAATCTCCATTTTAAATCCAAATATTTTCGAAACCAAATCAGTAGGTTTTATTTGGAAATAAGGAATACTTGGAAACTTGTTTAAAACAAAATAAAATAACCTTTTATTTTAGGGTCCATTAATAATTAAATTCAATAGACCTTCATTATTAAATCAATTAGGATTTATTTTATTTAAAATATTTATTTTGAAATCTAAAATAAAGCTAAAACACTTTAGTAGGTTTTATTTGTGAATATAAAATACTTGGAAAACTTATTTAAAATAATTTAATAAGTTTTGAGGTTTTAATTAAAATGGTAAAACCTTTAAATAAAATTTGGATATTAATTCTTTATTAATTTACTTAAATAAACCTTTGTTATTTTTATTCAAAACAAAATGTTTTAATTCCAAAGTTTGGTCAAGGTTTAATTTGGCTTTATAAAATAACCTTTATTTACAAATTCACCTTTTCTTTTTGCAAAACCAAATCTTTTATTAAAAGATTCCAAAACAGTAATTCCAAAACATTTTTAATTTCCTTTAATTAAATGTTTAACTCATTAAATTCCTTTAGGATTTTATTTAATTCAAATGGGTTTGAGGTTCCATTTAAATTCAAAAAGTTTCTTCTGGCCCTGAAAATCAACAAAATTTTATTTTATTCATTTATTTTCACATTACAAGATTTGGAAAATCTTGGGATGTGACAGGCTACCACCCTTAAAATAAATCTCGTCCCGAGATTTGGGGAGGTTAGGGTTACAAGCAGGTTCAAGACAACTAGGGTACTACCACCCTTAAAAAATTTCAAACAAAAATTACATCTTGTCCTTCTTGGGATCCTGGGAAAACTTCTCTAAACAAACTTTTGCATTGAGTCCTTGGTTTCCATGCTTGACTTATGAGCCAAGGTTGAGATCCTTCATAGACTTGTTTAACTTGTCCTCCATTCTTTCTGGACAATTGTTTGCATAGTGGACTAGTTCCTTGCATTTGAAACATGTGACAAGGCTGAGATCTCTCATAGGCTGGTTTATCTTATGCTTCATCTTTTCTGGACAGTTGCTTGCATAATGTCCTAACTCTTTGCAGTGTTTGCACATCAGTTGGCTAATATCTTTCTTTTCCTTGGGTTTCACTAGCCTTTGTTTGTTTTCTTAGCTCTTCTCCCTTTCTGGGCACTCATTGGCATAGTGTCCCATCTCTTTGCATTTGAAACATTGCACTTGTGTAATATCCTTCTTGCTAGTGTTGGGGAATTTCTTCTTCTTCTTGGGTCTCTCCAAAGCTAGGAGTTCTTCTAGTTCATGTTCTTCATGAGTGGGAGATCTTTCTCTCTTCTTGGGGCATTGATCTTCATGCTCTTTGGATGCATGATCCTTGTCCCTACAAATATTGCTAGCTTGGGTTCCTTCTAGATTAACATCTTTGTCATCCTTGTTGTCATTCGCTCCTTGGGAAAAGTTTCCTCTCATGTTGATCACTTGAGTAACCAATCCTTGCAGCATTTGGGATTGAAGTTTCAAAATCCTTTGTATGGCTGGGTCTAGTCCATTGTTGTTGGCTAAAAGCTGAGTTGTCTCTTGGCTCAACTGTTTTTGAGTTGCTATAATTTCTCTCATGTTGTCCTCTTGGTTGTTGTTGGTGTCATCAACCTTGATGTTGGAGTCTTTGGGAGTAGTCATCTGTTTGGGTTGAAGGGACGTTAGAATAGGCAAAAGGTTTTTCTAAGGAATCAATTCTAATCACACATATCACAATTCACACAAGCAATGTGCATGCAATTACAAACCAAACACTTCACTCAATCAAGGTTCAAGCACATTTTTTAGGCAACAAAATATTTTTGTTACACCACATAAGTTGGTGTGTTTGACTTAACTAAATTATGGTGGTCCATCTATATGGTTCACTTGAGATATTTCCTTCCTTCTTGGTTGATTCTTCTTACTTGGGATCATGGTTTCCTTGAGAAAAACTTCTTGGTCACAAAGCTTCAAGTGATGTGGGCTCCTTCTAACTTTTGCATTCCCTTAGTCTCTAAATCTTGAGCAAGTTTTCCTTGTCTCACTTGTAGTCCTTAGTGGTTTCCAAGTTGGTTGTCCTTGGGGAATATACTGAAGATGTTGAAGTCATTAGAGTTGAAGAAGTTGAAAAAGTCCTTTGCACATGGTGTAGTCTTTGGCCATGGGTAAGTTTTTCCATCAAGTTGAAGTAGAAGAGGTGTAGAGTTAAACAAAAATGGTTGAGAAAAGAGTTTACAAGTGTTTTTGTAAATAAGTTTTTGGAATAAGACAACTTCTATTTTTCTAAGGGTTTTTGTCCAATCCTAGGGTTACAAATCCTATAGGCAACACAATGCTCTGATACCATCTGTAGGGGTCTCAACCTAATAAGGTAGATTCCTCCCGTGTTTACAATGCTAGTCCTTGGATCAATAGCTAGCATCCACAGTTAAGATGTAATATCAAGAAACAAAGGTCATAATATAACTTTATAACCAGGAAGAACATACTTTTATTACATCATACATAGCTCATTTGGCTATTACATTACATTGCAGCGGAATAACTATATTCATGGGGTCCTTCATCTTCAAAGTGCCACAGGCAGATGTTGGTTGTAGACTTTGTAATCCTAATCAATCAATCTTCACTAAAATCAATCAAACCTGCAACATACAAGTTACAGCCACAAGGGTCAATACATTTGAATTGTATTGGCAAGTGATACTATGGTAGTATAGTGGAGTCTATCTTCTATATGCATTTGGCTAAGTGGAGTTGAGGCTTGCATTGCTCAAAATAGATTTTTCCTTAACATTTGAAAATACTAAGTTTTTGCTTTGACAAAATCATTCTTCTCAATCAAACATTGAAGATCCTTTAACCAAGGCATCTCTCAATCAAAGATTGAAGATTTCAAACAACCCTTGTTCAATCCACAAGTTTTAACTTAGAAATTTGAATGATGAGATTCTTGATTGCTTCCATGTCTTGATGCTCAAATTGTCCTTTACCAGGGACATGGCTAAGTACTTAGGTTTTACACTCCGCAGAGGTGGTGCACTTTCCCCACAAGACTTGGTTTCCCAAGACAAGATCTTTCAGAAGCTTTCCCTTAGACCAAAATGGACGCGCTCCAACCTATCAAACACTACCACCCACTGTCCATATGGCTAAGTTCTTGCAACCTATATGATCATGGCAGAGCCCATATTGCCAAGTGGTTGCACTTGAAGCTTCTCAACATTTGACATCTCAAATCCCTTTGTTCCTGGGTGGCATACCACAAGTGAGATACACAATCCAAGTCCATGGCCTTGTGAACCACTCAACATATCCCAATCCTTCCATTCCACCTAGGTGATTCATTAACATAGTTGTTTTATTAAACAAAACATAAGTCCTCATACTTAGAATATTTTTCCATAGTGTGAATATATATTCCACCCATGTTTTCTATTTGCTAGGCTAAGCTTGATAGTAGTAGGAATCTCTAACTTAGGAAAATCCTACTAAGGACTCATCTACTAGGTTTTACTATAGCAAGGTCTATACTTAGCAAAATTCCATGCAAGTTTACTTAGCAAAATCACTAATGCATAGTGAAAGTAATGGGACAAAAAGTATGAAGCATCACTTGCCTTTTTGGAAGGGAATGGTAGTTCACTCCTTGATCTTGTTAATCTCACACTTCACTACAAGTCCAACAAGCAAACACCAATTCAATTTACATTCCAAACCAATAATCACTCAAACAAAATTCACACACACAAGACAATGGAAACCAATTCATGCATGGGAGCATGCACAAGATAGTTTTATTTTGCAAAGAGGGTCTCTATGGGGTTTCTAAACTTTGTAAGATCCAAATTGGTCATTTACCAAAGTGGCAAAGTCATTAGCAAGAGGGTTTTGTCCAAAAACTATTTTTAAATCCATTCATCATTTCATGTGGTGAAAAAAGTTTTTATCAAGGCAAAACTCTTAAGTTGTTCACCAAATGAGTTGCTAATTTTCAAAACTTGGTGTTTTAGGTCAGTAGGTTTGGTCCAAAACATTTCCTTAAAGTTTTCTTTCCATAAACATTTTTATAACAAAAACCATTCTTTTTATTTGGCTAGAAAATGACTAAGTCAAGTAATCCAACCTAAATCTTACAAAAATCATTTTTAATACCAAGGGTTGGTTCCTAGGGTCAGTAAGGTCACAACAAACCATTTTGCAAAGGTTTTAATCCAAAAATCATTTTTAAACAATTTTTATACTCTAAACAAGCTCACAAAAGAATCTGCCAAAACAAGCAAGCTAACAGATACTATTTTCTTAACCAAGGCCACAGTTGGCTAGGGCTTGCTCTCCTGAATCCAACGACATAAAATTTGAAATTTTTGGACGTGTAGATCTCAAGTTACAAGGGTTTGAAGTTTGAAAATAATTCAGATTCAAATCTGTTTCTAAACTTAATAAATGACACGCGGCGCGTTGCTATTCGCGGGTACCGCTTCACGTGGATCGCAGCTATGGGGCGTTGGATCTGATCAATCGCACGGTCTTGGACGCGTACCCCTTCGACGATAAGTGAACTAATCGTGGGCGCTAGATCTAGATCGAACGGTGCTGGCGAGTTTGACCATATGCGGGTGGCGCTGACGGTGGCTAGCGGCGGCGCACGGCCAGGCGGTGGTGCTACGGTGGTTCGAGGAAGCGAGAGAGGAGGAGAAGAAGCTCACCGGGTTCAGGAGGTCACGGTGATGCTCGAGGAGGTGTTTGTCGGGCGAGGGGCGCTCTGGTCTTGGCAGGATTGCTCGCCGGAGTGGAGGACGGCGTCGGGTGCCTCAGGTGGTCATCGTGGATGGCGCTGTGGATCACCCCAAGGCGAAACATGAGCAGAAGGATGTGGCAAGTATGGGAGTGTGAACGAGGAGACGCGGGGCGGTCTGGTTTACCTGGGGGTCGTCGTCGGAGAAGAAACAGGCGGCGGCGCTGTCAGAGCTAGTCCAAGCCGAAGCTCTAGGGCACCCGCGGTCGAGTGAAGGACACGGGGAGAAGCGTCTGGGAGTGGGGAACTTGCTCGTGTGCTCAGTGTGGCATGGGGTGGTCAGGTTTGGACGGAATCGACAATGGACCTCGTCGGAGACAGGGGCAGTCGAGGAGAAATTGTGGCTTCCTGGAGGCGTGCTTGGGGGAGAAAACAGAGGGGAAACGGAGAGGAGTGACTGGTGTTTAAAGGTGTATGATCACTGCGAGTAAAGCTGGTCGCGTTAAGGCGTAATCAAGTCGCGAAATCAAGTCTGCAACGGCGATGAGAGAGGAGGAACAGGTCATGGGGTGGGGAAGAAGAGACGTGGCGGTGGGGTCCTCTGGTCAGTGAGAAAGGGAGAAGGAGGGGGTCCACATGTCATCGTCTGCGCGGGTCAGATAGTTGGTTCGAATCGTTTTCTGCGGGGAGGAGGGAACTGGGCTAAGTGGGATGTTGGGCTGGCTCAGTTGGGTCTGTCCTTTTCCATATTTCTTTCTGCCTGTTTGTTTTATTCTTTTCTATTTCTATTTTCTGATTTGATATTCAAACAAATGATTCAATCAACAATGCAAACCATTCAAACAATTCAAACTTGTGATGAGTTTTTGGTTCTGTTTTAGTAGCATAAACCAATTTCCAAAATAAAATAATATTTTAAATCTTTTTAGGTTCCATTTATTAATTAAATAAAATGGACCATGGTTTATTAATAAAATAGGGTTTGGTTTAATTAATAAAATCTCCATTTTAAATCCAAATATTTTCAAAATCAAATCAGTAGGTTTTATTTGGAAATAAGGAATACTTGGAAACTTGTTTAAAACAAAATAAAATAACCTTTTATTTTAGGGTCCATTAATAATTAAATTCAATAGACCTTCATTATTAAATAAATTAGGATTTATTTTATTTAAAATATTTATTTTGAAATCTAAAATAAAGCTAAAACACTTTAGTAGGTTTTATTTGTGAATATAAAATACTTGGAAAACTTATTTAAAATAATTTAATAAGTTTTGAGGTTTTAATTAAAATGGTAAAACCTTTAAATAAAATTTGGATATTAATTCTTTATTAATTTACTTAAATAAACCTTTGTTATTTTTATTCAAAACAAAATGTTTTAATTCCAAAGTTTGGTCAAGGTTTAATTTGGCTTTATAAAATAACCTTTATTTACAAATTCACCTTTTCTTTTTGCAAAACCAAATCTTTTATTAAAAGATTCCAAAACAGTAATTCCAAAACATTTTTAATTTCCTTTAATTAAATGTTTAACTCATTAAATTCCTTTAGGATTTTATTTAATTCAAATGGGTTTGAGGTTCCATTTAAATTCAAAAAGTTTCTTCTGGCCCTGAAAATCAACAAAATTTTATTTTATTCATTTATTTTCACATTACAAGATTTGGAAAATCTTGGGATGTGACAAATAACCACTTTATTATTGCATCTCAGGGCATATTCCCTTCAAATACATGATGATAGATGTGAAGTAGTAGTATATCTAGGAAAGGAATTCCTCAAGTAGGAAACAAGAATTATGAAGTAGGGAAAGTAGGAATTCCTGAGAAGCTATTTAGCAAGACTATATCACTTCATATCAAAATCATTATCTATATCACTCTTCTAAAACCCTAAACAATTGTAACATTGTAAATGAACTACAGTTATCATATAAGTAATGCTCATTATCAACCATTATATGATAACTTGTCACTAAGAGTCAACCACACTAATTTAGGCAGAAACTATTTAGAATAAGAGGTAATCCTTTGTTAATTGTGTAGATCAAGTAGAATTGGTCCTGCTTAGTATCATTTCGGAAAGGTATATAGGTAAAGCCTAATCTTATTTAATATTTATTATAATTTCAAAAATTAAATTCACTTACATTAACTAGGTAATACTTGGTGTAAAACACTTTATATTAAATCTTCTTCCTAATTCATCTGTGATAGAGAAATCATTCTCTATTTTTATTCATCCACAAAAAGTACTCAAAAAGAAATGATTTTAAAACCCCTACAACAAGTGGGTTTTCAATAGTTATATAAAAATGTTTAAAACCACCGTCATTACTATATGAGGCCATCTATTAAATATTAAATGACCATCATTGATTATTTAATCTTAAAATTCCATTAGTCCAAGTAGGAGTGAAAACCCTTCAATAAAAAATTCTAAAGGTAATAAACCAAACACCCTAAAACCTTAATTTCCTAATGATATTACTTAAATACTATTTGATAAAAATGAACCTTTCATATATTTATGAATTTCGAAAACAATACAAGAAGTGTAAAGATAATTGATTATAAGTGGTCTCTACAATATTTTTTATGTCCTACAAAAATTCTAGATAATTTAAACCTTAAGAAATTAATATGTGAAAAGGTTTTGTGAAAATAGAATATAGGAAAATATAAGAAAAAGGAAAAAAGAAGGAAACTGTCTCTGGCTATCAACACCCAAATTTTTAATCCCAGATGCCTGTTATGCCATACATAGCAATCCCAGGATTACCATTTTGGTGAGACATAACAGATTGGTACCATAGTTCATCATCCATTACAAACCATAATAAAGGTCTTACAAATAAAGTATCTCATGATCCAGTCTTAATATAATCAACGCAACGGAATAATATAATAACGGTAGCATGAGCGAAGCTCCATCTTCAGGGTCACAGGCAATGCTAACGATGGGAGATGATCCTAGTTGTCGTAGACATCCTTTTGTCCATTATCCTGGTAGTCCTCATAGTCTAGCCATAGGAATAGCCAGGGACAAATCCATGAGTACTCTTTAAGTACTCGCAAACTAATACTAACAAGTAAGGTAGTTTGAGTAGGAATCCTACGCTTTAGGTTATTTTGCAAAAAGCCATATTTATCTCTAACTGAGTTTAGAAGTAAAGAAAACTAGTTTAATTAATGTTCTAAAACACCTAAGTGGGAACTTAATTTTCATGTCACAACCTTGCTGTGGTCAAGTCAAAGTCATGATTCATTTCACAAGTCATTTTGAAAACATCTAACGATGGAACAGTATGGCCACTCCAACTGTCCATAACCGCGGACACGGGTATTCGAATAGTTTGACACTCTGAAGAGGTGGTACACTTTCACCAAAACATTCGATACATCCGCCAGGAACAATTATGAATCACCATACTCAGTATGCGGATAATCAATCCTAACCTTTCAATTACACACCCTAGTATAAGCACATCCCCTATGAGTTAGGCCTCCCAACCATGACCATCTGTCATCTTGGGAACTACACAGGTGGACAATCATCACGAGTTAGCCTCAGCTCAAACCTCGGCCGCAAGGGAACCCATACTAAGATATATAAACTTCCAGTCAATCCCTACCCAAATTTGGGTATTGTGGTTGTACGGTAAAATTAGAATGGTATCACATCTGAACTCAACCATCAGTTTTATAAAGGGCTAAGGATCATGCCTCAACATTTTCATCATCAAAATCATCTGGTGTTCACGACACATGTTAAAAAATTTCATTAGAATGACTCATCATTCTAAGGTTTTCATAATCATTTTCACCAAGTATTCCCATCTAAAGTGATCAAGTTTTATGCTTAGCACTAGCCACTAAAGTTGGGGGTAATCACTAATGAGGGGTGCTAATTAAGTGTGACTTATATAAATCTAATCTCATGCCTCAATATTAAATCTAGTTCTATCTAACTTAGGCCAAGTTTTATGCTCTTTATGCTACCTCTAATATCTTTCCCAAAATTCACAAGACACTAAGTAAAAGTAATAAAGAGCTTTAATAAAGAAATAAATAATAAAGCTTGCAAGTAAAACTGGGATTTGTTATAATAAAGTGGTATAACCAAATATTCCCGAGGCATCTAGTTTTCATAGTCATCATGCAAGTTTTAGCTTGCAAAGTTCTAGCTTGCATAGTTCACTTGTAGTGTTAGGCTTGCCTTGAGCAGTGCAGTAATTGAAGTTCTCTTCTCCTTCTTCCTCGTAGTAGTATCCTTCCTCTTCGTATCCTTGGTCGGTACTAGCGTCTATAAATAAATATGAGGTACACAATCACCAAACAATACTTAACTACTTCTATTTGGAACACAAAGGTTCATACTAGATGATCTAGCATCATCACTATCATCACAAGAATTAAAGACATAGTCTTAATTATTTTATTTCAGAAAAGTAATTTCTACTCATTGAAAACTACTTAATATTTAATATTCTCCAATTAAAATATGGGATCATGTTGACACATGTCCTCACCACATATTTTAATACTTGGGAATGTGATTTAAAGTGGTGTCACAATTTAATAAGGTTTAACAATTTTATTTTAATTAATTAAAGTGACTAGAAATGCCTATGGGGCATTCTTTTAATACTTGTCCATTATTACTATAATTAAACCTAGATATTTTTATATAGTCAAATTTTTTTGTCAAATGTGATTTTTGAGAGTTGGAATCAACTCAAAAGCATTTATGGTTGATTTTTAAAAAATGTTTGAATGCAAAAAAGTCTTTGCCTTGTTATTTTTACTATAGGTGATCTATAATTTCAAATGGTTTGAATCCAACAACGTGCTTGGATTAAGAATTTAAATACCTATCTAACAAAATTATTTTCATGCAATTTGGTTCAGTAAAACTCTTTGAATTGATTTTTGAATCAACAGACAGAACTAGAGTTTGAAATAAATTGAAAAATCTAAGTTTGAACTAACTGGGTTGCACGGGAGAGCTAGATGGGCCGACCCACTGCGAACAGTGCGCGTGGGCTGGTCTAAGTGTTGTCCCCACCCGTCAGTGAGACAGGGGGTGCCGAAGGGGTATGGGATGATTTTGACCGTATGATTAGATCCAAGATCAACGGCTCACGGCCATCTTCCTCATTGGAACAGGACACGACCGGGATGAACCCTAACGAGGTCAATGAGGGTCGAGGAAGGCTCACCGGAGCTTAGGCGAGGGTCGGTGGCAGGGGCAAACGAACGAGGCGGCTCCGGCGGTTCTCCTGGTACTGGCAGCATCTCCTACGGTGGCCTAAATCGACGGCGCCCTTCTCCTCCAGTAGCGGCGGGCTTCGGCCAAATTCTGGCAAGGGAGAGCTCGCCTTGCTCCGGGAAGAAGTGGGGGAGGATCAGTGAGGAGTGGTGAGTGTTGGGTTGTGGAGAAATGAGGCAGGGGAGCTCCCTTTTTATAGCGGAGCGAGAGGGGCAGCGCGGCGTGGGCAGAGGTCGTCAGATGCGATGGCACAGTGAGCTAGAGGCATGGCTAGGGAGCTCAAACGATGGGCGGTCGCCTGGCGGTCATCACGGTCATTGTGGCTCAGTAAATGGTGGTCTACAGCGGTCGGAACGGGGTGGTGCTCTACGCGGTACCGACGGCGAACTTCATGGCGTGCGGCCGCTACGGGGCACAGTTGAGGGAAAGGGCATGTCTGTAGTTCTCCTGGGATGGTGGTGATCGTGTAGGCAGGCAGCGAGAGGTCGAGGTGGTCGGGTCGAGTGGGAACAAAGCGTGAATTGTGGTGCGCGTCGGCATGGTCGACAGCGGCACGGGCACGGCGTTTCCAGCGTCTCCTCTCTCTGGCCTTGAGCTAGGGCTTGTCTGGAGGGGGCACTGAGGCACGGGCAGCGTCCTAGACATGGTTGGCGAGGCTGGTGACGCTTGCATTGTGCTGTCACCGGTGGGGGTTGTAGGGTTCGCAACATAGAAAACAAAAAATTTCCTACGATGGGAATAACTATGTACCAAGATCTACCTACTAGATACAAACAACGGGCGAATGTATATCCGTAGATAACATACCCTTGAAGACCGACAAGGCTTAACGAGTTGAAACTCGTGGTTGATGTAGATGATTTCTTGCCGATCTCAAGATCGAGAGGAAGTCCTAGCACCGCAAATCAGTGGTGCATCCGTGCTCACACACACGTTCGAGGCACCGAGCAACCTCCGCCTCCTCGCTCCAGCGATGCAGCGGAAGCACAACTCTTTCTTGTCGGATAGCCACCGGGAACATGTATCTCGCTATTCCGAGACCATGGGGGATAAATACTAGAGGGGGAGAGAGATCCTTCACGAAGAGGTGTGAGTGAGAAGTGAGGAGGGGGGGCACCCCAAGGGGGTGGCCAGCGCATGGGGGCTGCCCCCTTGCCCTCCCCTCATTCATGTGGGTGGACACTCCAATCACACAAATGTCTTTCAATTCCCTCCACTCAAAAACCCACTCAAATTCCCATTAAATTTCCACCAAATTTAATGCAAACTCTCATTAAATAAAACTCCTTTTATTTATTCATAATTTTTTCAATTACTTTAATGACAAACATTCACATATAACCCCTTGCTAGTATTTCATTTCACATGCAAAAACACTTTCTGCAATTTCACCCGAAAACATGTTTCGGTATCTAGTGAAATAAATTCCTGCGCTTGTTATTCTTTCCAGCATGAAACTTTTGGTCCAAATGGATGTCGGTGTCTCTTAAATGTGTCACCCTACGGTTCGCGAATAATGCGGACATGATCGAGACCCCTCTCCGATCAATAATCAGAATCAGGACCTGGAGATCCGTACTAACTCCCACACATTCAACGATGACTTTCTTGTGATCGTCAGAACCTTTTACGCTAGTATCTTAATACTTTTGTTTCACGATATATTACATGTCCGAGATTCGATCATAGGTATCTCCATACCTAGTTTGATCTTGTTACTGACATGCACTTTTTTCTTGTTACATTACGCTAGTGATCAAATCGGGATGAACAAATTGCACTCTCGATGCATGGGATGAACAAATTGCACTCTCGATGCATGGGATGAACAAATTGATGCATGGGATGAACAAATTGATATTACTCTTTTCTTGCAAGCTAATCAATGTGATATCACCGAGAGGGCCCAGAGCATATCTATCCGTCATCGGGATGAACAAATTGCACTCTCGATGCATGGGCCTCAACATAACACTTTAGTAGTACTGAACCCATCTTTATAATCACCTTGTTACAGTGTGATGTTTGATGTTATCAGGATACTCTTCCGGTGTTAGTGATTGACATGATTGTAAGATCCCTCCCTTTATAAAGGTAAGGATCCCTGTGATTGCAATGCTAGTCCCTGGATCAATGCTAGCATCCACAGTTTAAGATGAAGTACACAGAAACAGAGGTCCTTATTACATATCATTCCAGAGACAAACATAGTCTTTTACAAACTCCATGGCCACAGTCCTAATACGCGCGGCTCAGATCTAAACTTACCCCTTCGGCTATGTTCTATCGCGTCCACTGGATCTAAATCGAACGGCCCTAAGCAGCTGACCAACAAGTGGCGGCGCTGGCGACGGCGACAGGCGGCGGCGTCCTCTATCAGTGGCGGAGCCGGAGAACTAGGTCGCGCGGGGAGGTGGGAGGATGCTCACCAGAATCGCCGTGACGAGGAGATTCTCAACGTGTGCTCGGTTGGCAAAGGGGCGCTCGGGGTCGTCGTGGATTGCTCGTCGGAGAAGTCCCTGGCGACGGATGCTTTTGTTCGTCGATGTTGGCGAGGGTGCAGATCATGCCAAGGAAAAAGAAGAGGTATGTCAGATGCGCAAGACGATGCTAGTCACGCGGGTGTCAATGAGAGGGGAAGGAGCGGTCGGTAATTACCACTGGAGGTCGTCGGAGTTGAAGCCGAAGACGGTGGCTCTCAGTAGATGGTGTTGCCGACGCTCTGGGGCACGTGCGAGCGAGCTAGTGGTACTGGGAGGTGCGCAAGGTGAAATGGAGCCTGCTCGTGTGAACCAGGAGCAGAGGGGTGGTCGGGGTTGGCCGGAATTGATGCTGCGGTTCGTTGGAGCAGCGAGGTCGCGGCGAGGAATTCTCGCAGCCTGGGGCGCTCTGTGCTTGGGGTTTGGGGGAAAATGGAGAGGGGGCAGAGGAGGTTTAAGTAGAAAGGACGCGGGCGTGATTTACTCGAGCATTGATCGTGAATTGAAGCCGCGAATTTAAACAGGAAACGCCCGGCGTGATTTGGGGATGAACTGGTCGCTGGGGGTGGAGACGACGACTGCCATGTGGGCCTCGGTTGTCAGCGAGAAAAAGAAAGAGGGGATGGGTCCAGGCAGTCAACGACTCTGTGGGTGTGGGTGCGAGTAAAGAAAAAACGATTCGCGGGAGGGAGTTGCTAGGCTAGCTAGGTCGAGTTGGGCTGGGTTGGGCCAGATTAGCTGTTTGCTTATTTTTTTTCCTTTACTCCTTTTCTTTTTCTGTTTGAATTTCTAGAAATGATTTCAAACCCTAATTCAAACAAGTTTGATTTCAAATCTTCTCTAGATTTTTAAACAGTGAACTTAGTATTAAAATGTGTGTCAAACACTACTTTTTACTCAAAATCACTTTGATCATTTGAAAATAAAAATAAAACCAAGCCTTAATGTGATACAAATCATAGGCATAATATTGGTTTTATTTTCACATTTTGTTTTGAAAACTTTGCTCAAGCTTTGGAAAGTACTTAAGTTTGAATTCAAAACATTACTGAACAAACAAGTTCTCTACTCATTAGAAAATAGCACTAAGGCTAGAGCATACTTACATAAAATAATCAGCAACATATGCTCCTGTTTTGAAATGGTTTTGAAAATGGAACCCTAAATGATCATGGATGCATGGATGATATGCATGGATTTTGAAACACGATTTTTGGGATGTTACAAATCTAACCCCCTTAAGGTGAATCTCGCCCTCGAGATTCGTGTTAGCTAGAAAATAGGTGAGGGTGGTCTTTCCGAAGATCATCTTCTCTTTCCCATGTTGCTTCTTCTTCGGAATGATGGTTCGATTGAACTTTGCAGAATTTGATAGTCTTAGTCTGAGTAACTCTTTCTGCAGGAATCTTGATAGGTTTCTCTTCATAAGTGAGGTCACTCTCCAATTGAACCTCTTCCAAAGGTATAGTATCCTTCAAAGAAGTCTCTTCCATTTTTGGATGACATTTCTTAAGCTGACTCACATGAAACACATTATGAACAGCTGACAAAGACTCTGGCAATTCAATATCATAAGTACTTCTCCTTTATGACTCAGAATCTTGAATGGTGCAACATACCTTGGGGCCAACTTTCCTTTGACTCCAAACCTCTTCACTCCACGAAGTGGTGACACTCTAAGATAAGCTCTATCACCCACTTCATAGGTGACTTCTCTACGCTTAGTATCTGCGTAGCTCTTCGGTCGGGACTGTGCTATCTTCAATCTGTCCTTGACTAGCTTGACTTTCTCTTTAGCCTCTTTGATTAGTTCTGGTCCGAACAAACTTCTTTCTCCCACACCATTCCATAGCAATGGGGTGGTACACTTTCTCCCATAGAGAAACTCAAATGGTGCCATCTTGATACTGGCTTGATAGCTGTTATTGTAAGAGAATTCTGCGTAAGGCAGACTTTCACCCCAACTGGCTCCATAGTCTAGAGCACATGCTCTCAACATATCTTCAAGAATATGATTGGTCCTTTCTGTTTGTCCATCAGTTTGAGGATGAAAAGCAGTGTTGAATTCCAACCTTTTTCCCAAAGACTCGTGTAGTTGCCTCCAAAAATGAGAAGTGAATTGAGTTCCCCTATCAGACACAATACTCTTGGGTACTCCATGTAGACATACAATTCTACCCATATAGATATTGGCTAACTTAGCACTTGTGTAAGTTATCTTCATGGGTATGAAATGAGCCACTTTGGTTAGGCGATCCACTACTACCCAAATAGAATCATATCCTGACCGGGTCCTTGGCAATCCGGTGATGAAATCCATACCAATCTTGTCCCATTTCCAATCAGGAATAGGTAGTGGTTGTAACAATCCTGCTGGTTTCTGATGTTCCGCTTTCACTCTACTACATACATCACACAAGGCAATATGTTCGGCGATGTCTTTCTTGAGATTATTCCACCAAAATCTTTCCTTCATATCCATGTACATTTTGGTGTTACCCGAATGAATAGAATACGGTGAGTTGTGGGCTTCCTGTAAAATCAGCTTCCGAAGCTCCGGATCTTGTGGAACACAAATACGTTTTCCATGCCATAAAGTACCCTGTTCGTCTTCATGGAATCCTTTGGCTTTTCCCTTGCTAATCTTTTCCTTAATCTCTTCAATTTCCTTATCTGCCTTTTGGGTTTCTTTGATCTTGTCCAACAAGGTGGGTTGAACATCCAAAGACATGAGATATCCCTCAGGCACAATCTCCAATTTGATATCTCTAAATTGGGCTCACAGATCATCTGGCAATTCTCCTCTAGTAAGGCCATTCACAAAAACTTTACGGCTTAGAGCATCCGCTACAACATTTGCTTTACCGGGATGGTATTGCAAACTCAAGTCATAGTCCTTCATGAGTTCTAGCCATCTTCTTTGTCTCATGTTAATTTCTTTCTGGGTGAAGATATACTTCAAACTCTTGTGATCTGTGAACACTTCACAACGTTTTCCCAAAAGATAATGTCTCCATGTTTTGAGTGCATGGACAACAGAGGCTAACTCTAAATCATGAGTAGGGTAGATTACCTCATGAGTTTTGAGTTGTCTCGAGGCATAAGCCACAACTTTCCCTTCTTGCATCAGTACTGCACCTAACCCATGATGAGATGCATCACAATACACTTGGAAATATTTCTCCAAATCTGGCAAACATAAGACTGGTGCTGTCACTAGTCTCTTCTTCAACTCTTGAAAAATGAGTTCACAACCCTCAGACCAAGCAAATTTCTTGTCTTTCTTTAGCAATTCTGTCATAGGCTTAGTTACCTTGGAGAAATTCTCAATGAACCTTCTGTAGTAACCTTCTAGGCCAAGGAAACTACGAACCTCTTTTACTGACTTAGGAGATTCCCATTCAGTTACAGCTGAAACTTTAGGAGGATCAACTGCTACACCATCTCCTGACACAACGTGTCCAAGAAATCCAACTTCATTCAACCAAAATTCACACTTGCTGAATTTGGCATACATCTTATGCTCTCTAAGCTTCTCAAGTATCAGACGTAAATGTCCTTCATGCTCTTCTTTGCTCTTGGAGTATATTAGAATGTCATCGATGAATACGACAACAAACTTGTCAAGGAACTCCATGAACACTTTGTTCATCATATTCATGAAGTATGCTGGTGCATTGGTTAAACCAAATGGCATCACGGTATACTCATACAAACCATACCTTGTGGTGAAAGTTGTCTTAGGTATGTCTTGTTCCCTTATCTTCAGTTGGAAATAACTTGACCGGAGATCAATCTTTGAGAACACACAGGCTCCTTCTAACTGATCAAACAAGTCATTGATTCTAGGCAAAGGGTATTTGTTCTTGATAGTCACCTCATTGAGTGAACGGTAATCTATGCATAACCTTTGACTTCTATCTTTCTTTTCCACAAACAAAACTGGTGCTCCCCAAGATGAAGAACTTGGTTGGATAAATCCTTTCTACAACTGTTCTCCAAGTTGCTTCTTGAGTTCTTTCAACTCATCAACTGACATCTTGTACGGTCTCTTTGCTATTGGTCGAGATCCTGGTAGAAAATCAATGAGAAATTCCACATCTCTATCTGGTGGCATTCCTGGCAATTCTTCCGGAAACACATCCGGATATTCACTCACAATTGGCACACTGTCTATGCTAACCCCCTTAAGAGAATTAAGCTTACTTCTTTTCGATTCAAAGTTGGTCTTGAATCTAATTCTTTTGTTTTCTGGAGTTGTGAGTGAGACAGTATGGTTGGCACAATCTATCACTCCCTTGTGCTTAGTCATCCAGTCCATTCCCAATATAACATCCAATCCTTGGGAGTTTAGGATTATCAAGTTAACGGGAAACTTATACTTCCCAAAATCTATGACTAGATCATGACATCCTGAATTCACTATCATTTCTCCGCCAGGAGAACTTACTTTTATAGGACACCCAATAGTTTCTACCGGTAGTTCATTTGTTTCAACAAATGCTCTTGATATGAATGAATGAGATGCACCAGTATCAAAGAGAACAAATGCTGGAATATAATTGAGTTTGAACTTACCAGCAACATCATTAGGTTCCTCATAAATTTCCTCCACATTGACGTGGTTCACTTGTCCCTTTTGAAAAGGGTTGGGTTTGTTGGGTCCTTCAACTTTATTTTCTGGGCATTCAATTGCATAATGCCCCATCTTCTTGCACTTGAAACATTCAACCTGAATGAGATCCTTCTTGACAGGCTGGCTTCCACTGCCACTTCCACTTCCACTGTGGTGGCTCTTATATCCACCTTTATTATTATTGTACTTATCGTTGTCATGACTACGGTGGTGTTTGTTGTCATGATAACGGTTGTGGTTGTGGTGCTTGTTGAACTTCCCATGCTTGTGGGATCCAGAACTCCCACTATCATCATAATGGGAACGCTTGTGAGACGATCCCGAGCTGTGCTTGTCAGAGTGCTTTCTCTACCTGCTTTCAACTTGTTTCATCTTGCTCTCCAAAATAGCAGCCTTGTCACAAAGAGACTGGTATGTGGTAACATAGGCCACATCTAACTGCAGGTTCAGTTCATCATTCAACCCTTCAAGGAACTTTTCCTTCCTCTTAGCATCAGTGTCAACTTCATCCGGTGCATATCGCGCCAGATTGTTGAACTCCTCAATATATTCAGCCACGCTGCAGTGGCGCTGCTTCAAGTTATGGAACTCTTTCTTCTTCAAACTCATCACTCCGGATGAGATGTGAGCAGTATGGAAACCATCTTCAAAGATAGCCCATGTTACATCCTCAATGGGAGTGGTGATCTGGAGTTATCCCACCAAGTGGCTGCTGGTCCTTCCAAAAAGTGAGCTGCAAATCTTACTTTCTCTTCATCAGTACAGCCAACAGTTACCAACTCCTTATTCACAGAGCGTAGACAATCATTGGCCACCATAGGATCAGTAGTTCCTGAGAACTTTGCTAGCCTCAATCTTAAGAACCTGGTAAGCATGTCAAAACCCGGTATGTTGTTCTGATTGTTGTTGTTGTTGTTATTGTTGTTGTTATTATTATTGTTGTTGTTCTGATTCTGGATGAACGTAGTCATCATTTGCATCAGCTGAGTCTGAGCTGTCATCATTTGCTGCATCTCAGGAGTGATGTTGTTGTTGTTGTTGTTGGGGTTGGGATTGGCACGTCGGGGAGGCGTCTGTGGTTTGTTTAATAGAGATAAGAATGAGATACCCATAGATGCTAACATGCACAATACATCACATAAACAATCACCAAACATGCATCATAATAATAAAATTTCAACAACATAGACATCAAGTTTGCAAAGTAAACACACCAATAGCAAGCCATCCACATGTTGGATGGTCATCGCGACTCAATAATCAAAGGCATGATAAATAAAGGTAAATGAGTAGTCATCACTACTCCTCTGCATCAACCTCCTCATCAACAAATGTAAGACCTGCATTCTCCATTGCGGTCTTGTATTCCTCGACATTGGTGGTCAAGGTCTCTACCTTGGATTTGAGAGCCCTCTTCTGTGAACGAAGCCTCTCAATCACAGTCTGCTGATGCTCGAGCTCGAAGTCCTTGGCCTCTAGTTCTGCAGTCATGTCTCGAATCCTCTTGTTCCTATCTTGGACTCGCTTCTCTTGACTTTGAACTTTCTATCCTGACTCTCAAACTTAGCCTCCATCTCCTTGACTATCTCACCTTGCTCCGCGAAGAGCTTGTCCTTCTCACGAAGATGCACCTGGAGTTCGTCATTGCTAAGCATGACGTTGGTCCTATCAGTGTATATGTGCCTAAGAAGAACCTCTAAGTCCTGGAGGTATAGGCGAATTGGCTCTACCGTCTATCTCGAAGTATCCTCAAAGTCAATGGCCTCACCATCATCATCACGTCTACCAAAGATATGGAAGTGAGTACCTCTAACCTCTCGAGAGTGTCTCCCTAGTAAACGTCCAATCAAATCCTGCATGACTACCTCTAGGCCTCTCTCCTTGTCATCATGCATGAGCTTGAAGATGATGGCCTCTATGGCTGGCTCAGTCTGGGTCCTGGCTGATTAACCTTGAAACCCCAAAGGTCTTTCCTCTCAAACTTGGTGAGGGGAAGCATCATGATAGTAGGAAGAGGGAGATTGAGCAGACTAGTGAGCTCAATAATACGAGGGCCAAAACGAGTTCCCTTGAACTCTTCAGCCATGCTGATAGTAACATTAGGCATCTATTTATAAGATAGAAAAAGTTAGGATCAATACAATTAAAGTTAAATCACAAGACAAAGCATCACATGCATATCATTGTCAAGCAACACTCAAATCATGACATACATAACACAAGCAACCTAGTTTCAATATAACTTAGTCAAATTTTGGAAATGTAATGATGAGTGTGGTGGTCCAACTAATAAGGCTCAATTCATCTTTCACTTTCTAATCTAAAGGCTAACAATGCATCCTTCTATCAAAGAGATGAGAAAAGAAGTTTAGAAAAGTTTACTAGAAGAATAAGACAAGTGTGGAAGTTGTTGAAATTTTTTCCTTAGTGGTTTCCAATCCTAGGGTCATAATACTACAGGCAACATAGTGCTCTGATACCATCTGTAAGATCCCTCCCTTTATAAAGGTAAGGATCCCTGTGATTGAAATGCTAGTCCCTGTATCAATGCTAGCATCCACAGTTTAAGATGAAGTACACAGAAACAAATGTCCTTATTACATATCATTCCAGAGACAAACATAGTCTTTTACAAACTCCATGGCCACATGCCAAATACAAGAGTTCAAAATATATACTAAGATAGATAAGTCTTCATCTTCATGTGCCACAGGCAAGCATGTTGAGTGTAGACTCATGACTCCTAATCATCATCAGAATAACCTGCAACATCACAAGTTACAGCCACAGTGGGTCAATACATTGGAATAGTATTGGCAAGTGATACCTTAGTAGAATATTGGTGGACTAGATACTATATGCATTTTGGCTAAGTGTAGCTTAGGCTTGCTTTGCTCAAAATAGGTTTTACCTATTATTTGAAAACACTAAGTTTTTCTTTGTCAAAACTTTCCCAAGGAACCACCAATAGACATTGGGGTCCTTCACCCTTGTTCATCCACAAGTTTTTACTTAGAAATTGGGATGACGAGATTCTTGATAGCTTCCAGGTCTTGATGCTCAAGTTGTCCAATACCAGGGACATGGCTAAGTACTTAGATTCTTCCATCTGCAGAGGTTGTGCACTTTCCCCACAAGACTTGATTTTCACCAAGACAGGACCTTTCAGAAGCCTTCCCTTAGAACAAATGGACACGTTCCAACCTATCATCCCTCTACCACCAACTGTCCAAATGGCTAAGTTATTGCATCCTATGTGATCCAGGCAGAGCCCATATTGCCAAGTGGCTGCACTAGAAGCTTCTCAACATTTGGCCTCTCAAATCCCTTTGTTCCTGGGTGGCTTTCCACAAGTGAGATACACAAGGTAAACCATAGAAATGGGCCTTGTGTAACCACTCAACATAAACCATTCCTTCCATTCCACCCAGGTGTTTCATTCGCTTAGTTGTTTTATTAAGAAAAACACAAGTCCAAAGACTTAGAAATATTTTGTCATAGCATGAATATTTAACCACCCTTGGTTGCTACTAGCTAGGCTAAGCATGGCATAGATAAGCATCTTAACTTAGAAATTTCTAGCAATTCTACAACTACTAGGATTTCCCAAGCATAGCATATAGATCAAAAATATCATCCAAGACTAGCAAAATATTTCTAATGCATAGTTGAAAAACATAGGAATAAAATCATGAAGCACCACTTGCCTTGGTAGTTTGGAGAGTAGCTACAATCCTCACAATCACTATTTGCACCAAAATCTACACATAAAATAATAGCACCAAAATCACATACAAAATAAATACAAGCACAAATATATGGATGCATGCATAATGCCATGTGATGATTTTCTACACCAAACAAGACAAGTGCATGGTACTGATTCATAAACAAGTACAAAACAAGCTAAATAAACTTTATTTGAACATTAAAACATTTTTCAAATAATTGTTATACACAAAATAGGCCTACACATGTTTCTGTAAAAACAACCATTTTAACAGAGGCAAAATATTAAACACATTGCATAGATGGAAAGGATTTTCTCTCCTGATTCCATTGATATAAAATTTGTCAAATTTGGCCGTGGCATTAAAAAGTTATGAATTAAACAAATTCAAACATCTAATAGATCTAATTCAGACATTTAAATCAAAGAACATGCCACGTGGCGCTTTCTAATTGGCTGGTACCGGTTCGCTCAGGATCAAGCTTCCGACCCGTTAGATCTAACTAAAACGCGCGGATCATATCTAAACTTACCCCTTCGGCTATGTTCTATCGCGTCCACTGGATCTAAATCGAACGGCCCTAAGCAGCTGACCAACAAGTGGCGGCGCTAGCGGCAGCGTGCTCTGTCAGTGGCGGAGCCGGCGAACTAGGTCGCGCGGGGAGGTGGGAGGATGCTCACCAGAATTGCCGTGACGAGGACATGCTCAACGTGTGCTCGGTTGGCGAAGGGGCGCTCGGGGTCGTCGTGGATTGCTCGTCGGAGAAGTCCCTGGAGACGGATGCTTCTGTTCGTCGATGTTGGTGAGGGTGCAGATCATGCCAAGGCAAAAGAAGAGGTGGGTCAGATGCGCAAGACGATGCTAGTCACGCGGGTGTCAGAGGGGAAGGGGCGGTCGGTAATTACCACTGGAGGTCGTCGGAGTTGAAGCCGAAGACGGTGGCGCTCAGTCGATGGTGTTGCCGATGCTCTGGGCACGTGCGGGCGAGCTAGTGGTACTAGGAGGTGCGCAAGGTGAAATGGAGCCTGCTCGTGTGAACCAGGAGCAGAGGGGTGGTCGAGGTTGGCCGGAATTGATGCTGCGGTTCATCGGAGCAGCGAGGTCGTGGCGAGGAATTCTCGCAGCCTGGGGGCGCTCTGTGCTTTGGGTTTGGGGGAAAATGGAGAGGGGGCAGAGGGGGTTTAAGTAGCAGGGACGCAGACGTGATTTACTCGAGCATTGATCGTGAATTGAAGCCGCGAATTTAAACAGGAAACGCCCGGCGTGATTTGGGGATGAACTGGTCGCTGGGGGTGGAGACGACGACTGCCATGTGGGCCGCGGTTGTCAGCGAGAAAAAGAAAGAGGGGATGGGTCCAGGCAGTCAGCGACTCTGTGGGTGTGGGTGCGAGTAAAGAAAAAACAATTCACGGGAGGGAGTTTCTAGGCTAGCTAGGTCGAGTTGGGCTGGGTTGGGCCAGATTGGTTGATTGCTTATTTTTTTCCTTTACTCCTTTTCTTTTTCTGTTTGAATTTCTAGAAATGATTTCAAACCCTAATTCAAACAAGTTTGATTTCAAATCTTCTCTAGATTTTTAAACATTGAACTTAGTATTCAAATGTGTGTCAGACACTACTGTTTACTCAAAATCACTTTGATCATTTGAAAATAAAAATAAAACCAAGCCTTAATGTGATATAAATCATAGGCATAATATTGGTTTTATTTTTACATTTTGTTTTGAAAACTTTGCTCAAGCTTTGGAAAGTACTTAAGTTTGAATTCAAAACATTACTGAACAAACAAGTACTCTACTCACTACCAAATAGCACTAAGGCTAGAGCATACTTACATAAAATAATGAGCAACGTATGCTCCTGTTTTGAAATGGTTTTGAAAATGGAACCCTAAATGATCATGGATGCATGGATGATATGCATGGATTTTGAAACATGATTTTTGGGATGTTACAATGATCTCATGGTCTAAGTATTAGGATCACTTCGTATGATGTTATAGCAATATGAACTCAATGAATTTGATCGTAATGCTATAACAATAATGCTACACTTACGTAAACTTTCTTATGGGATGTTTTTACGGGATGATGTAGAGAAATCTGGTTGGCCCAAAAACTTTCCCTCTCGTGATTGAAGGAACTGACAACCACCCCGTGATCTCCACGTCTGCGCGTAAACTAGATCCCGTAAAAAATATCCCGTAAGTGTAGCATTGTTGATGCTATACTTTAGATGAATTTTCATCACATCATTACACTAATGTTGTGACCTCGTTTTTAACAACATCCAATGTCCATGATCAAGAAACCTTGATCATCTTGTTAATCCACGAGCTAGTTTATGAGAGAGGCATAACTAGGAACTTTCTGTTTGTTTATTAAACACACATGTATTAACGTTTCCGTATTAATACAATTATAGCATGCAAAATAAACATCTATCATATACTTGGAATATAGATAACAACCACTTTATTATTGCCTCTCAGGGCATATTCCCTTTAGGGGTGGCAAGTGTGCTCGGCCATGGTGGCCATTGATGAAGTGGTCATGTAAACATTGGTCTAGGGCTACATAGACTAGGTGGTGACATACTGGGAGTGTGGTGAGGACTGTAGAGGGAACAAGTTTGTTAAGCACACTGCTCAAAATAGTGTTTGTTGTTTTATTTGATTTGTGCTCAAAAGGTGTTTGATGAAATGGCCAAAAGAAATTTATATTTGAATTTTTGGATGAAATTTGGTGAGTGCACTGGTCACATACTTGGTAGTCTTTAGTTTCTTGTATTTGTCAAGGTGAATTGGTTTGGTTGGTTTTGAGAAATGGTGATCTTACCATATGAACTAGATTCAATTTTGAATTGTCCTTGGCATAGATTTTCAAAATGTTTCTATTGGTTTGCAAGGTGGGCTTGGGTTCAATTTTACTTGGTCTAGAAAGGGGTGAAAAGAATTGGATTTGTTTCTGTTAGAAATCTTGGACTAGAAACACTCAAAGTGGTCTAGTGGTTAACTTTGGTCAAAATGACCATTTGCTTATATATCTTATTTTTGATTTTCTCTTCATTTGATTCTGCTTGGAAATGATTTAGATGATGTTGTTTTCATCTTTAAACCAATCATTGACAGTCATAACAATCAAACAAGTCATTGCAAACATTCATGCATTCATCACATACACACATGCATTCATATTGATTTTAATTAGCAAAAGTGTTTGTTATCCCTAAACTTGGGTGATTTGAACCTAATAATCTTGATTAATATTTTTGGGATGTTACACTGGCCACGACCCATTTCCTTTTCTGCTTACCCGCCGCTCAGCATTGCACTTTTCTTTCTTCCGCTCACTTCGCCGCAGCCCACCTCGGCCGAACGACAGCCCACGTACCCCTTCGCTTATTTTTATTTCGTCTTTGTTCGGACAAACGGACGCCAAGGAGCAGCAGCTGCGTGTCGCTGCCAGAGCCGTCCTCTATTGATGTGAAGCCCGCAGGCACCAAGATCCATGTCGCCGATGTTCGGTGCCTATAAGGAGTTCCCCGCCACACAAACAAACCTTATCTTCCTATCTTCCCTCTTTTCCCCTCTAAACGGAACCCTAGCTCTCCGGTGAATTCATGCCCCATCGACTCCGAGCTCCCCTAGGCCATTTTGAGACCACTCAGGTGACTGTAGTGATCTTCTCATTCGATTGCCCCTCTCGTGGAAGCTATAGAAGTCACAGGCGCCCGGATTGATACCTCCATCCCGACACCGATCATCGTTAATTCCACTGATTCTGACCGCTCCAAAGCTCGTCGACCCTTCCTTGAGAGTCATGGTAAGCTAAGGAACTTCTTTGTTCTTTCCATTTCCTCAATTGCTTCTGGTATCGTACTGCCGCCGTGTACCTGCCACCACCGCCGCCGTTCACCGTAGCAGGGGCTACTCCAGCGACCATAACCAAGCGGCGCCGCCACTATTAGGCTTCCCACGCTGAGTAGTGTCAAACCCAACATCTCGCGCTATCCTGCGAGTCATCCATCGCCGTCCTCACCGTCTCTCTAAAGATCCCCGTCGGGATGACGTCAGGGTGACGTCACCACGCGCGGTCAATGTAGTAAAAGATCACAGTGGGTCCGCCATCGATGATGTGGGAGCCGACATGGTGGGGGCCCCACCAGTCAATGACTTCGGGGTAGGTTTAGATTGAGTACAACCGGTTTTATCCAAATAGTATTGCCATGTTGATGTCATTCTAATGCAATAAATCCTTTAAAGATTAGTTTATTAATTCCAGAAATTGATTAAACCATAGAAATTCAATATCTTTTGTTTTATAATTCATAAAAATATATTATATATCACTTTGTTTAGAAAAATAAAATTTACTATTTAAATTTATTATAATACATTATTATGTTAATTATTTAAATAATTATTATTTAATAAAGATTTTATAAGTAATAATACTTTGAAAATTCATATTTTAATATTGGTAAATGAGAAAAATATAAATAAAATATTAAAATTCTTAGAAAAAACGAAAAAAAATGTAAAACTATATAAATGAAACACTATATCACTTAATTAAATATTTATTACTCCCTCTGTTTCAAAATATAAGATGTTTTAGTTTCTTGAAGCAAAAGTATTTAGACTACTTTTATGTCTAGGTTCACTCATGTTTAGAGTGAATCTAGACACTAAAAGAAGTCTAGATACATTTTCTTCAAAAACCTAAAACATCTTATATTTTGAAACGGAGGGAGTATTTATTAAGTAGTTATAAAGTAATAAAGCTTATACAAATCATATTTTATTATGTATAAATCACAAAAATATTTATAATATACCAAAATGATCACAAAAATAATATCTACATGTTAAAAATGTAACATTCCACTTTTAAAGTAAGTAAAAATTTAATAACCTAATGAATGGAATTCAAACCTATTTCCTTAATTGGTAATTCATAAAAGTAGATATAAAAAATTGCTAATACCTCTAATTTTGTTCATTAAAGGTCCAAAAATAATATTAGTCTTATGTATTAATAGAATGAAGTACGAATAGTTCAAAACATCTTGGATACAATTTTATTAAATTGTCATTCATAAATAAGTGTAGCATTTCCCCAAAAGGAGTTTATCAAATATAAAAATCCTCAAGATTATTATTTTGAAATAAATAAAACCTTTTACCATTACTTCAACCATAAGTTTATAAACATATTATAAATCCAAAGATAATTCATAAGCAGTTAAGTAATGTTGATTCCATGTTTATAAATTATAACCATTCATGTTTAAGGAGATAGATGATTCATTTCAACTATAATGTTAGGAAACCACTACTCAAATAAAAGTAATGCCATACTTAATTTACATCTAAGAAACATTATGAAGTGAACAAATTATAATACCATCTAATATCCAAGATAGATAATATCAACTACTAGTGTGGTCATTATTCAAATGAAGTAATTCTTTCTTCCTTTAGAGCTACTTATTCAGAAACCTAAATATGTTAACTTAAAGTTTAAATGATTTGTTTAGTTAAGTAAACTGTCCTTCAAAAGTTATTATTTTAAGATACACTAAAATAAATTCTTAATCATTCTAAAATAAATCTACTTAAGTAACAACCTTAATATAAGGAGTCTTTAGATACCATTCCACACTTGAGTGCTTTATTATTGAATGCTACTTATTATACTTACATGTTGCTTCGCACACACTCACAAACCTTAATACGAAGCACAAGTGTGAAACTTAATCTAAAAGGGCAACACATTCCAAAGAAACTATTACCAGTTCCTAAACCCTAGATCAATGCTTATTCCGGGGATTCGAGTATATCAAATTGCATTACATTACTTATGCATAATAGCATCTTGCTCCTTTAAACATTAGTCCTTACTGGACCAATGATGTTTTCAGATATTGGATCGTTTACTGTATCGAAGACCGTGATTGCATAATCTTGCAATCAAAAAAGGCAAGTTCACACTTGCTCATGTCCTTTGGTTATTTTCTATCAAATATTTTGCAAATCTAGTGTTGTCATCACCTGTATTTCAAAAAGGTCAGAAAACACTATTTTCATAATAATATGACTATAGGTTATTTACTATGAGGTAATAACGTACTATGAAAGTTTCGATGGTAAAGGAACATATTACCTAGGACTTAACAACCAATGTCGCCAGTAATTCTTGTGTCGTATATTACGCGTTGACCATGAGATTTTGAATGGGACGGAGAAGTCAGCTGTATCTTCTTCCACTCGCATGTAGCCGGATGCACGGGTCATGGTTTATTATCCTTGTAGCATGCATTAATTGGTAATTCATAGAGGATATGCAGCATATGGATGGGAACCCTCAACGTCCAACGATAGTTCTGTAGGGTTCACAGCATGGAAAACAAAAAAATTATCACGGGAACACACAAAACCAAGATCTATTCTACGAGATCGGTGCAATGAGATTGTAGATGAAATGGATCGTATGGGCACCTAGAGGGGGGGTGAATAGGTGCTAACCAATTTTTAATACTTTTTCAATTTTAGGCTTGACACAAAGTAAATTCTCTAGATATGCAACTACGAGAATTTCCCTATATGTAACCCTAACTACTAAGAACGTAAAAGAGGAGCGAGGAAACCGTAGTGGAGCACGCGGAGACACAGGGATTTGTTTTACCGCAGTTACTTCCTTGTTAAGGGAAGTACATCTGCGTTGGAGGGGTGGGCGGTTCTAAGACCACCACGCCACAATAGGCCTCACCCTATTCTCTGATGGATCTCGCCACGAGAGGCCTGATCCACCTTCTCCACTATTGGAACCCTTCAAGGCGGGAACCGGTGCCTTTTACAACACTATCGGGGCACACACCCACAACTGAATTGGGGGCTCCCGAGATGACAACAAGCTGCCACAAGAACAAGGTTTATCAATATAAACAAAAACGAAGATCTAGATATTTGCAAGAAATACAAGATCGGAGGTTCTCCAAATGAATGGAGAGGAGATGAAGCGCTTGATTGATGATGATGAAGATCGAGTTCTCCTCCTTCCATTCCCCAAGGGATGGGGCCTTTGGTTGGATCTAGGTGGAGCACTCTTGGATGAAGCTTTCAGATCTGATCTGGTCTTTTTCGAGATGAATCAAGAGTTCTGGCAGGAGGGGGAAGGTTGGCTTAAATACCCCCTCCCCAGATCTGGCCGTTGCACAACTTTGGGGGCGAATTATCCGCCCCCTGGGAAAACTCCGCCCCAAGGGCGGATTCTCCGGGGGAAACTCCGCCCCCTCTCTGTGGCTTGCGCCATGGTGAAGCTTGGTGAAGATTTTGGGGGGGCGGATTATCCGGCCCCCCTGAGGGGCGGATTATCCGGCGGGGCCAGAAAATCCGGCCAAAATTCCGCCCCCTCTCTGGGGCTTGCGCCTTGGTGATGAACAAGGGGGTGGATTATCCGGCCCCCCTGAGGGGCGGATTATCCGGCGAGGCCGGAAAATCCGGCCAAAAATCCGCCCCCCTTCTGGGGCTTGCGCCTGCTTGGGCAAAGGGAGGGGCGGATTATCCGCCCCTGGTGGGGCCGGATTATCCGCCCCCAAAGGCAGAGATCTTTTCCCTTTATTCTCAAATAGAGCTGCAACAATTCAACACACATTAAATGATCCTTGGTATTGTTATCTAACACACAAAACAGTAGGGATTAAGAAATGTTCTTTCAATCTCCCCCTTTTTGGTGTTGGATGACAATACTAGGATTTGCAATAAAACCGGCAAACGCCACCTTAAATAATGAAAGACGCTCCCCCTAGATGTGTGCATATTTAAGATTTGCATTTGAATACAAATACACACACTAGGGAGAACACTACTTCCATAACCAAGATAATTGAAACGAGGTGGTTTGGGAAACAAGGTCATACCACCGGGATGAGAAAATAGCCAAAGCATACATAGATAATCCCATGAATCCATATGCCATCAAGTATGCTCCACAATTCCAGAATTCCATGAGGTCCATAATAGATAAATCCAGAATTCCGTGAATACCAAACATAGTACCAAACAGTGAAGTACGACATAGTCTTACAAAAACAAACACAAATAGCAACTGAGTTCACGCTAGAAAAGGGCACAAGCAAGCAAATAAGAACGACTAAAATCGAAAAGCTTGTGCCTTACCCTTGCAAATCCACGAGACCTAATAGAACTACTTCTCCCCCTTTGGCATTGAAACGCCAAAAAGGAAGAAGAGCGATGCTAACGCCCCTGGAGATCATCAAACTGAGATGGTACTACACACCCAAATTTGCAAGAACCAAATCAATCAAAAGCCAAATGTGAGTGTGTTTTCCATAAGAACAAGAGATATGCAAGAAAATCCAATGGAACCCATGAAAAACTAACTCTTCTCAAGGAAGAGGGCGGTGGCGAAAGCCACCATGTTGGAGCGCATGGCATGACACCGCGAAGATGTATCTTGAGTTCAAAACCAATGCTCATTGATGACCCACATATCAGAAAATGATATTAAGGGAAATGATTTTACTTGCTTTCGGCATTATGGGGGATGGTTGGCCCAATCGATTAGGACCACACTCCCCCTATGTCTATGCCCGCATCTAAACCAAATACATGAATAAGCGCAAGTGAGTGTGCAAGGGTAGTCAAGCCAAGCTCCTTGAATCTATGATATTTAGCTCATTCCTCAAATAACAAAATCTTGCTTCATCAAGAGGCTTCGTGAAAATATCAGCAAGTTGGTTCTTCGTGCTCACAAAGGATAGAGCAATATCTCCACGATCAACATGATCCCGAATAAAGTGGTTGCGAATCTCTATATGTTTTGTTCTTGTATGCTGCACGGGATTGTAAGCAATTTTGATAGCACTTTCATTGTCGCATAAAAGAGGAACTTTGTCACAATTGACACCATATTCCTTTAAAGTTTGCCTCATCCATAACAATTGAGTACAAGAACTTGCAGCAGCAACATATTCAGCTTCGGCGGTTGAGAGTGAAATACAATTCTGTTTCTTTAATGACCAACACACTAGAGACCTGCCCAAGAATTGGCATGCACCAGAGGTTGATTTCCTATCATCTTTGTCACCAGCCCAATCTGAAGCAGTGTAACCACATAGAGAGAAACTTGAACCCTTGGGATACCATAGCCCAAAATTTGGGGAATGAACCAAATATCGGAAGATTCGCTTGACTGCCACTAAGTGGCTTTCTTTAGGAGCGGCTTGGTACCTTGCACACACTCCTACACTTAACACGATATCGGGCCTAGATGCTCAAAGGTAAAGGAGAGAGCCGATCATGGATCGGTATACCTTTTGATCCACGTCTTTACCCTTGGGATTGAGCTCAAGATGACACTTTGTTTGCATTGGGGTAGCAACGCCATTGAGATCCGTCATCTTGAACCTTTTGAGCATGTCTTGGATGTACTTAGCTTGATTAATAAAGGTTCCCTCTCTAAGTTGTTTGATCTAAAATCCAAGAAAGAACCTGAGCTCACCCATCATGGACATCTCAAACCTGTCAGTCATAAGCTTCGAAAATTCATCGTTAAAAGCTTGGTTAGTAGAGCCAAAAATAATGTCATGTACATAAAGTTGGCATACAAAAAGCTCCCCATTAACCTTCTTAGTAAAAAGAGTGGGATCGATTTGCCCAACTTCGAATCCACGGTCTAGCAAAAGCTCTTTAAGGTGCTTATACCACGCACGTGGGGCTTGTTTAAGGCCATAGAGCACCTTATCGAGTTTGTAGACATGGTTCGGAAATTTGGGGTCCTCAAACCCAGGGGGCTGCTTTACGTATACTAACTCATGTAGAGGACCATTAAGGAAAGCTCTCTTAACATCCATTTGTTGTAATTTAAAATTATGATGGGCTGCATATGCAAGAAGGATACGGATGGACTCAAGGCGAGCCACAGGAGCGTAGGTCTCGCCAAAATCAATTCCTTCTACTTGAGAGAATCCTTGAGCCACGAGTCGTGCTTTATTCCTCACAACAATGCCATTTTCATCCTGTTTGTTCTTGAAGATCCACTTGGTGCCGATAACATTGCGGCAATCCTTTGGTTTTTCTACGAGCTTCCAAACTTTGTTGCGTTCGAAGTTATTTAATTCTTCATGCATTGCAACAACCCAATTGGGGTCTTCAAGAGCATCAAAAATCTTCTTCGGTTCAACCATGGAAATGTGAGCTTGATGATCACAGAAGCTTGCAAGCTCTCTTCTAGTGGATACCCTTCTTATATAGGTGGAGGGGCGGCGGCCAGGGTTCCCAGCCCTGGCAGAGTCCTCCCCCAAGTCATCTTGGCCAGCGGCAAGGAGAGGGAAAGGGAAACCTTGTCCCTCAAGGTTTCCTTTCCTTCCTCCACTAGGACTTTGACTTCCAAACTAGGATTTGACTATTCAAACTATAGTTTGTTTCTCTCTTCCTTGTCCTTGGCCGACTTGACCTAGGGTTCCATGCGCCTAGCCCATTAGGGTATGGTAAGTTCCAAGTACCCACTCCCGAGGTGGTGGAACTTCCAGAACATTCTAGAAGCTTCCGTTCAAAACACCAAAAACATTTCCGAACCCCAGAATTTGACTTTACTTACATGAATCTTATTATCCGGACCATTCCGAATCTCCTCGTGTTGTCCTGGATCCAATCCGAGACTCCGAACAACATTCGGTCTCCAACTCATATTCCATATCTACTAAACAACATTGAATCCTTAAGTGTGTCTCCCTACGGTTTGTGAACTATGCATACATGATTGAGACACCTCTTCGATCAATAACCATTAGTGGGATCTGGAAATCCATAATAGCTCCCACACATTTCTATGATGACTTTGTGATTGAATGAACCATTTACATATACTAATTCCCTTTGTCACATGATAATTTACTTATCTGAGGTTTGACCGTCGGTATCTCTATACCTAGTTCAACCTTGTTACCGATAAGTACTCTTTACTCGTTCCGTGATATGACATCCCTTGTGACCTAGTCACATTCTTGCAAGCCAATTGGATGACATTCCACCGAGAGGGCCCAGAGTATATCTATCCGTCATATGGATGGACAAATCCCACTCTTGATCCAAGTGCCTCAACACATACTTTCAGAATACCTAATGCCACCTTTATAAACACCTAGTTAAGAAGTGGTGGTTGATGTCATCAAAGCATCCATCCGGTGATGGTGATTGACATGATCTCATTGTCAAAGGATCAGGTTACTATGTATTTGAAATCTTGTAGCAAACAAACTCTAAATGACTTGATCTTACGCTACGATTAACTATAGGAGTGTGTCCATCATATCATTATCCTAATGACATGATCTTGTTATTAATAACATCTAATTTCCATGATTAGGAAACCATGATCATTTATTAATCAACAAGATAGTTCAGCAAGAGGCTTACTAGGGACTCTTTCATGTTTACAAAACACACAAGTATTAATGTTTCTGGTTAATACAATTATAGCATGGAATGTAAATATTTATCATAAACACCAAGATATAATAATAACCATTTTGTTATTGCCTCTTGGGCATATCTCTAATAGTCTCCCACTTGCACTAGAGTCAATAATCTAGATTACATTATGTTGTACCTAACACCCATGGCGTTCAGGTGTTGGTCATGTTTTGCCCTAGGGAGAGGTTTAGTCAATGGATCTGCCACATTCAGATCTATGTGTACTTTGCAAATATTTATGTCACCATCTTGGACATGCTCGTGAATAACATGAAAACATAACTTGATATTCTTCAGCTTCTTGTGTGACCTTGGCTCCTGTGCATTGGCTATGGCACCCATGTTATCACAGTAGATGGACATCAGGTCCAACGCACTAGGAACCACACCAAGATCCATAATGAACTCCTTCATCCATATCGCCTCTTGTGAAGCCTCCGAAGCGGCTATGTATTCTGATTTAGTTGAAGATCTGGCCACAACGTTTTTCTTATCACTCCTCCAGCTCACTGCTATACCATTCAAAGTAAATAGGTATCCAGATTGCGACTTAGATTCATCCGGATTGGTGTTCCAACTATCATCGGTGTAACCGTTTACAACGAGCTGTTCGTCACCACCATAAGAAAGAACCATATCCTTAATCCTTCTCAAGTACTTTAGGATATTTTTGACTGCTATCTAGTGATCTACTCATGGATCACTTTTATATCTGATAGTCGAACTAACAACATATGCAATATCTGGTCTTATACACAACATGGCATACATGATAGATCCTATGGCTGAGGCATAGGGAGTTTTGTTCATCCTCTCTCTATCTTCTGCCGTAGATAGACTTTGATTTTTACTCAAGGTCGTATTGGGCAACATGGGAAAGAACCCTTTCTTGATTTCTTCCATTCCAAACCTCTTTAGAACCTTGTCCAAATATGTACTTTGTGAAAGCGCTATTAAGCGTCTTGATCTATGTCTATAAATCTTGATGCCTAAAATGTATGCAATGTCGCCAAGATCCTTCAAAGAAAAACTATTATTCAAATTGTCTTTGACACTTTTAGGAAGTACTATATCATTCCCAATCAACAATATGTCATCTACATATAGTACTATGAATGCTACAGGGCTCCCACTCACTTTCTTGTAAATACAAGATTCTCCATAAGTTTGTATAAATCCAAAGCTTTTGATCACCTTATCAAAACGTTGATTCCAGCTCTGGGATGCTTGCTCAATCTATAAATGGAACGTTGAAGGTTGCATACCTTGTTAGCATCTTTAGGATCGACAAAACCTTTGGGTTGTACCATATACAACTCTTCTTCAATGTCACCATTGAGGAATGCCGTTTTGACATCCATCTGCCCTATCTCATAATCGTAATATGCAGCGATTGCTAACAAAATCCTCACATACTTTAGCTTCTCTACTAGTGAGAAGGTCTCATCATAGTCAACTCCTTGAATTTGTCAGAACCCTTTCGCCACAATTAGAGCTTTATAGACAGTTACATTGGCATCAGCATCTATTTTATTCTTGAAAATCCATTTGTTCTCGACAGCCTTGCGGCCATCCGGTAAGCCCACCAAAGTCCACACTTGTTTTTCGTACATGGATACAATCTCACATTTGATGGCTTCATGCCATTTGTTGGAATCTAGGCTCATCATTGCTTCCTCATACGTCACAGGGTCATTAGTGTTGTCCACTAACATGACATGCATAATAGGATCATACCTGGAGTGGTACGAACCCTCATCGACCTGCGAGGTTCCGTAGTAACTTTGTTCGACGTTTCATTATCATTAGCTTCCTCTCTTATTGGTGTAGGCGGCACAGGAACATCTTCCGGTGCTATGCTTGTAGCGGTCCCAACCTGATAAGGTAGAGATCCCTGTGTTTACAATGCTAGTCCCTGGATCAATAGCTAGCATCCACAATTTAAGATGCAGTATCAAGAAACAAAGGTCATAATACAACTTTATAACCAGGAATAAAATAATACATTACATCTTACATAGCTCATTTGGCTATCTCATTACAATGCAGCAGAAATAACTATATAGCATGGAGTCCTTCATCTTCAAAGTGCCACAGGCAGTCATGTTGGTTGTAGAGTTGTAATCCTATTTAACACACTTCACTAACATTAAACAAACCTGCAACATAATAAGTTACAGCCACAAGGGTCAATACATTTGAATTGTATTGGGAAGTTTCACTACTATGTAGAAATAAGTGGATCATATCATTACATGCATATTTGGCTAAGTAGGTTTTAGGCTCATTTGCAGAAAGCAATATAGTTTTGTCCTATCTTTTCAAAATAGTTTTGCTCTTTTGAAAATCTTTCTGAACTCCTTGGAAAACTCCAAGTGCTTCAAACCCCTTGTTGTCACCATCAAGTTTTACTTTGAGAAATTGGAATGTCGAGATCTTCCATAGCTCCAGGCCTTAGTTGCTCAGAGTTGTCCGTAACCGGGGACACGGCTAAGTACTTAGAATTTAATCTTCTGCAGAAGTTGTACACTTTACCCACATGACACAATCTCGTCTTGTTGCCACTAGTGGCCACTGGATAAGTACTCACCAAAATGGAATACTGGCAGATCGAGAATGTGACAAAGTCTTTCCATAGTAGTCCTCCCAATACACAATGCTAGCTTGTCTACTAGGCACCAATGTAGGGATATATTTCCCATACACAATTCTAGTTAACCTGAAGATGCCAATGCATGGGTCTTCCACTATGTAGTTGACTAAGCCAGAGCCCATTTAGCATGTGGCTGTACACGGAAGCCACTGTACGAGAAACATGTTCAATATCTAAGTCCCTGGGTGGTTTTCTTCTAGTGCACACACAAAAAGATAGCCATATAAACATGGTTCCCTTTGTTGCCACCTTGTCCAAATCTTGAGTATCCTTTTCCACCCAGGTGGTTCATTGAGTACTTGTTTTATTATATAAAAACATATATCTTTCCAACACTTTATATAATCATATCATGTATCCCATCCCAAATATATAGCAGGGCTAAGCATACTACAAGTACAATGTTTCCACTAAGGGAGATATAAGGGTATCCTATTAGGATTTAGCATAGCATAAAATATAGTAGTCCTTATCATGCATGTTACAAAAATCCACTAAGTGTAATGAAAATAGTAGGACATGGATGATAGTGTCACTTGCCTTAGTAGTTGGTGGTGTTGGTACACTCTTCACAATAACACACTTGACAATCAACACAATCTATCAAGCAAAACAACCAAGACAAAACATACACAAGATCAACACTTATGGCAACACACAAATCATGCAAACATGCAAGATGACAATTTTTATTGTACAAATTTTTATAACAATATTATGAACATTACTAAGTGATTTATTGACATTTTATATTTTCAAGATTACAAATGCAACCATTTGTGCAATTGTAGCAATTAGCAACATTTTCTAACAGTTGGAAAGGCCATATTTATTAAATAATTTCCATGGTCTTATTTATACTAGAATAAAATTATATTTCGGTTTTACTGTACAGAGGGTTCAATTTACTACCATTTGCAAAAGGATTCACTTAAAAATAAATTACACAACAATTTTTATACTCAAAATACTCCACAAATGGTTCTGTATAAAACGTGATATTAACAGACTCAAAAATACCTAATTATGGCTCCACTGTGTTCTACTCGTTTTTGTGTATCCATAGACATATTATTTGCTAAATTTGGATATACAGAACTAAAGATATAATTTTTATGGTGAAAATGACCAATTAAACCATTTAATTTATAAATCAAATTTTTGTACAAAGAATAAGTAATATTATTGCATAAATGGATTCTACAGAATCTCAGCTTTTCAGTGATACCAAATTTATAATTTTTGGACTTCTAAATCTTTTTTTATGAATTATACGAGTTCGTACTAAAATCTGGAAAAGTCAAACTCCGGAATTGACTGAAATTGACTTTGACTAATCTGACTCAGTTGACTGTTGACTACGCTGATGTCATGATGATGTCAGATTTAACTACATAAAAAGTTGCTTGGATGGAAAAACTTTCTACATAAAAGTTGTAGATAACAACTAGATTTATCTACTGTTTAAAGGAAATTGTCTTTGGAGCAACGAGGTGGGCGTAAAATGGATTATACCTTCTAAGATCTGAATCTTTGACCGCGTTTTTCTCTTTGTTCGATGAACGAAACGAGGTGAAACCAGCGGGAATGGAACCGTCTTGACGAGGGGAACAACTTCCGTCTTCAAGCCACCGCGATCTGAGGTCGTCTTGAAGGTCTATTTGGGTGGAGAAGATTGGGGAGAATTTTGGACGAAATGGGGCTAAAATGAGTTGAAAACTTATGAAATTTACTGGAATGAGGTTTATATAGGAGGGGGTGGGGGCTGGATTAAAGGAGATTAAAGAGGGAGAGAAATTAGAGGACATTTAGTGCAATTTAGGAGGGCAATTGAAGGTTATTTAAGTGCATTAGATACAAATAGATGCTCACTCGTTCCTCGTTCACATACATGTTCATGTACACGCCCTCCTGGCCGATCGGCCTCGTTGGGCCGGCCCATTTTGGCCGGCCATTTTTTTTTCGTTTTTATTTTTTTCCTATTTTTTTAATTCTTTTATAACTTTTGATTTAGAGCTTCGAATTTGTTGATTCAAATTTCTGCGGGTTTGTAAATTCATGGGCAATATTTTAGGACATAAATTTGATGTATTTGAAAATATTTAATTTTCTCAATTATTAATTAGTTAATTATTATACGACTGCATGTGTGCGATATTGGCCTAGTTGCAGGGCAATATATTTGGAATGACTTGGATTCTGTCCTTATTTGAACTTGATTCGATTTAGTTCCAATTTACATGGATAACCATGAATTAAAGTTTGAAAATATGAGAGGATAATTTTATAAAATCTTAAAATAGCTCACATAAGCTATGGTGCTTATTTTAAAACGAGACTCTTTGCTTTTATTTTTGGTTCAAAACAAAACAAATGTTGTTTGAAAAATGTAAAAGAAGTAGTTGAGATGTATAGATGGTTTTTGGTTGAGAACTTCCTCAAGATTAAAAATAGATTTTCAAATACAGGAAGTTTGTGAAAAAGATTTTGAAGGGGAACCTTGCAAATTATAATTTTGAAGTAGAGAAGATATATGGATAATCTTGATGCTTTGATTTTAGGGTTTTTGTTAAATGCTATTTTTATTTTAAGAGTACCTTTATTTGGGGTAAAACTTTTGTAATAGTTTAAAAGATTTTAATGTTTCCAATTAGAAGCAAAAAAAGTTTCTTTTCCCCATAAATTTCAACAATTATTTCTTTTGTTTATTTATTTTTCACATTTCAAAATTTAGAAAATTTTGGGATGTGACAATGCTACTCTCAAATTTGAGAGAAGGTTCAACAACCTCATCTAGTTCTACTTTCCTTCCAGTCACTTCTTTCGAGAGAAACTCCTTCTCAAGAAAGGATCCATTCTTGGCAACAAATTTTTTGCCTTCGGATCTATGATAGAAGGTATACCCAATTTTTTCTTTAGGTTTCCTATGAAGACGTATTTATCCGCTTTGGGTTCAAGCTTGTCGGGCTATAACTTATTTACATAAGCTTCACAACCCCAAACTTTAAGGAATGACAACTTTGGTTTCTTCCCAAACTACAATTCATACGGTGTGTCATTTCAATGGATTTTGATGGTGCCCTATTTAAAGTGAATGCGACTGTTTCTAATGCATAACCCCAAAATGATAATGGTAAATCTGTAAGAGACATCATAGAACGAACCATATCTAAGCGAGTTCGATTACGATGTTCAGACACACCATTACGCTGTGGTGTTCCCGATGGTGTCAATTGTGAAAGTTCTCCACATTTCTTTAAATGCTCGCCAAAATCGTAACTTAGATAGTCACCTCTATGATCAGATCGCAGAAATTTAATCTTCTTGTTACGTTGATTCTCTACTTCCCTTTGAAATTCCTTAAACTTCTCTAAAGTTTCGGACTTATGTTTCATGAAATATTTATACCCATATCTACTCAAGTCATCCGTGAAAGTAAGAAGATAACGACAACCACCGCATGATGCCACACTCATTGGGCCACACACATCGGTATGTATGATTTCCAATAAGTCTGTAGCTCCCTCCATTATGCCAAATAATGGAGTCTTAGTCATTTTATCCATTAGACATGCTTCACATCTTTCAAGTGATTCAAAATCAAGTGATTCAAGAAGTCCATTGGAATTGAGTTTCTTCATACGCTTCATTCCAATTTGACCAAGATGACAGTGCCACATGTATGTAGAATTATTATTCAATATCATTTGTTTAGCATCTATATTATGAACATGTGTATTACTACTATCGAGATTCAATAAGAATAGAACATCTATCATAGGCGCATGACCATAGAAGATATTACTCATATAAATCCAACAACCATTATTCTCGGACTTAAACAAGTAACTATATCGCAATAAACAAGATCCAGATATAATGCTCATGCTTAAAGCAGGAACCAAATAACAATTATTGAAGTATAAAACTAATCCCAATAGTAGATGAAGAGGGACCATGCCGACAGCGATCACATCAACCTTGGAGCCATTTCCAACGTGCATTGTCACATCGTCTCTCGCTAGTCTTCGCTTATTCTGCAGCACCTATTTCGAGTTACAAATATGAGCAACCGAACCAGTATCAAATACCCAGGCACTACTGCGACTACTAGTAAGATACACATCAATAACATGTATATCGAATATACCTTTCTTACTGATGTTGCCATTCTTTAGATATGCCAGATACTTGGGGAAATTCTGCTTCCAGTGACCTTCGCCCTTGCAATAAAAACACTTAGTATCAGTCTTAGGACCAGCCTTGGGCTTCTTTGTAGGCGCGGCATCTTTTGTGCCGCCCTTCTTGAAGTTAGGCTTGCCCTGCTTCTTGAAATTGGTGGTCTATTGACCATAAAAACTTGGTGCTCTTTCTTGATCTCCACTTCTGCAGACTTCAACATGGAGAAGAGTTCCGGCAACGAACTATGCGCTGCATGTTGTAGTTCATCACGAAGTTCTTATAACTAGGTGTCAGTGATTGGAGTACATGATGAATACCCAATGCATTACGAATCATTATTCCCAGATCTACGAGTTTATTCATGTGCCCAAACATCTTAAGCACACGCTCCCTAACGGAGCTTCCCTCTTCCATCTTGCAGTTAAAGAACTTCTCGGAGGCTTCATAGCTTTCAACAGCCGCATGAGTCTCAAATAACATTTTGAGCTCAGGGAGAATATCATGAGGGTCACGGTTCTCAAAACGCATCTGAAGCTCTGATTCCAAACCATACAAGATGGCACAATGAACTGTGGAGTATTGATTCTTCCTAGTGCGGAAAACATTTTTCACCTCATCGGTACCATCATCTGCAGGCGGGTCACCCAGTGGTGCATGCAGCACATATGTCAATTGACTAGCATTGAGGATAATCCTCAAGTTGCAAAACTAGTCTGCGAAGTTGCTTCCATTGTTTTTCAACTTTTCTTTATCTAGCAGCACATTAAAATTGATGGTAGGGACCGCCATGATCTACAACATATTTACAAAGAATTTAGACTAAGTTTATGATAAATTGATTTCAAATTTAATTCTTAAAATAACTAGGTGAACTTCCACTCAAATCAACATCCCTCGCATTTAGTGATCACACGAACCAAATCCACTACACCAAGTCCGATCATCACGAGAGATGATGTATTCTCAAAGGCGAACAATCAACATGTTCATCATATCAATCATATGACTCATGCTTTAACTTTAGGTATTCCGTGTTCCGAGACCATGTTTGTACATGCTAGGCTCGTCAAGGTTAACCTTAGTATCCGCATGTGAAAATCTGGCTTGCACCCGTTGTATGCACACATAGAATCTATCACACCCGATCATCATGTGGTGCTTCGAAACGACGAGTATTAGCAATGGTGACTACTAAAGGATGAACACTTTTTTACTTGATATTTAGTGAGAGGGATCATCTTATAATGCTACCGTCGCAATCGAAGCAATACAAGATGCATAAAAGGATTAACATCACATGCAATTCATAATATGTGATATGATATGGCCTTTCTTCTGGTGCGTTTGATCTCCATCTCCAAAGCACAAACATGATCTGCATCATCACCGGCGTGGCGTCAAGGTCAATGGCACTGCTTCATGGTTGTCCTCCAACAACAGAAAATATTACAACTACTTCGATGAATAGACACGCAAGTCTTAAACGAAATTTAAAGACAACCATAAGGCTCCTGCCGGTTACAAACTTACAATAAGGATCATTGCATACATCATATATAGTCACAATCACATCATGTCCATATCACATCACAATGCAAGCCCTGCAAAAACAAGTTAGACGCTCTAATTTTCTTTGCATGTTTTACGTGGCAAAAACAAGTGATTGGCTTGGATCTTAGACTGGGCCCCATGCCAAGTAAGTGTGGACAAGCTCATGACTTGGTTGTGCAACAAAGCTCAGGTCTCTCATGGGTAAAGTAACGCACCTCTGCAGACGTGTAAGAACTATAACTTGTTACTCCCTGTTCCGGGAAGGATCTATGAACGTGGCAGGAAAGGAACTCCATGAAAGTCCTGGTAAACCTATGAAGGCTGACGGACATTGCTTTTCAGAATAAAATCAACCTTTAAAAAATGTTTAGGAAAACCTTCATTGCCTACGACCTATGGTATGTGGGTGTAGATAGTGCATCAAACACTCCTTTCTAGCGAACTTGCTGAGTACACTCGTACTCAACGTATCTTCTTAACGCTTGCTAGATTCTGAAGCCAATACAGACGATGTCTGCATCAACTTATGCTCAAGGGAATCGTCATCAACAACTCAAGTTCTTTAATGAAGTCAACATATACATCAACTAAAGTAAAGATGAAGTTGCTGATTAGATAGGAATATAATCTCTAGCCATAGAACCTACTTCTATAGAGTATTGCAATAGCAGCAATGCAATCCCAATAATTAAATACTAGTCTATTAGTATGATAGATATGAGTTGATTATTTCTGGTTCTTCTTTGTAAGAAGTTTGTTTCTCTCTCTTTAACCTGGAGTATTCTCTAGATCTTTTGTATAGAGTCTAGTTGTAACCTATAGTCATGTCTGGGACCTGCTATGTTTCGGTTGTACCACTCTGAGGAATGTAATACTACTGAACGATGTTTCATTGGTGCTATGCCAGTGACTATAGTATACTACATCATTAAGTGGTATGCTGGTTCACCGCAGGTACTCATCAAGTAGTGAAGCAAGTGGGGTAGCCTTTAGGTAGTATGCAGTTGGGAAATGGCTCAGATCATCCAAGCTGATGAAATCTCCAGCTAAGTTCTTGAACTTAGATAGGCGAGCCTCGTACATTTCAAATGTTTTCTTCAACATCTCAACATTCTCTTCAATAACCTTGACATCAGTTTCTCCATCAAGATAATTAGGGACTACGAGACACTGGTATATGATAACAGACATGGGCCTGTCAAATTTGAGGGATTCCACCTCTAGCCACATATCAACATTAGCCAAGTCAAAAAGGTTGTCTTCCTTCAAAAGTTCAGAGTTGTTCTTGCGGAGGACATACTTAGATATTGTGGGTGACTATGCAATTATAGTTTAATATACACATGGAAGAGTAATAAGAAAAAGGAACTAAAATTATGGTTGCATCATGGGAAAGCAAATTATTACCTTACCAAATTGAACCAAATCACTATCCTAAAAAGCTAGGAATTGACCAAATGGATGGTGGAAACAAAATAAGAGTCAAGAAGGCTCTCAAGCATGTAAATAGAAATTTTAATATGAACACGATAAAACTATATAAAAATTAGATCTATAACTTTGTACGTCTCACTCCTAGTACCTATGAATCAACATTTTATTACTCACTTAGAAAAATATGATTCAATGGATTTTTAACCCATTTTTCCATATGTGTAATGTTGTAAGGAAGAAATTCTAATAAACAAAAAAAAGTTTTCTAGAGTTAACATCCTCGGATGCACAAGTCCATGACAATAAAAACATATGGTGTCCACTAAAAATGATATATGTATTTTTAAAAAGAAACTTATGTTACGTGCAATATTTCGATGCTCATGTGCTCACCCATGGAGAAGTTAATTGAACAATATCATAATTTTGACCAACCTTCTCTAAACACACGAGAACATGTGCTACGTTCGTCGACATTGGTAAGCCATACACCTTCACGACCATCTCTCCAAGGAAAATGATCACTTGGTTACAGGGGTATGTGTAAGTCTTTTGGGAAAAAAGGATATGGATAAGTGAAATATACGAAGCTTTGGAGTGAATATAGATGATGGTGTGTTGCTTCTGATATAGAATTTGCAAGAACACGGGTGGGATATATATTTTGTGGAGTTAATTACTAGGTGCATTGAAAGCAAATATTTCCAAGATTTCCTGTTTACAATAGTAATATCAATGTTATTGGTATGATATGTGCACGAAATAAAATAATTTTGTCGAGGATCACATGCTTTGTTGAAGGTTTCCCATAAATGCTCCTAAAAGATAATAAATACACAAAATGTATCAATTTACTTCAATAAACAAAATATTTCTTTATTATAAATTGTGTACTATGGAGTTATTAGCTTCATGGAAATAAAATCTTTTCAAAAGAAAAGTGAGTTGGGGCAGACTAAAGGATTCTTGATGCTTTTTCCTAGTGCCAAAAGATTGATTCTTCTCAATCACAATTAGGTGGTTATTGATGCTCGATATTTGTTCCAAGATGAATTGGTGGAGTCTGGTGTAACTATTGATCTTCACGTTAAAAGGGTTATTGTGGGTGCTCAGATTTTGCCTAGCTCTTCTATCTTGGATAATGCTTCCAAATCTAACGTGATCATGCCAAAGACCCTGGATTTCTCCAATGAACATTCTAAGGATGTTGCTCATGATGCTCAGTCTGTGAAGCACCCCGCCCTGGATTTATCTTTAGGGCAGGAATTTAACAAAAATCTTTATAAGAAATTCAAGCATCAAGTTAACTTTCTTGGAGGCCTCAGAAGGAAACCTTTCTTTTTGGTCTACTCATTTGGGAGGGCAAATTTTAAACTTGACATTCATAATCCAAGCTTGTTTTGGAGGTTTGGCTTCAAAATTCCTAGTGAGATTTCTTCAAGACAGAAATTTTCGTTTTTCGGTTGGTTCGAGGGACGCGGGTTTTGAAATTTACAATATTTGAAAATTTTCTTGTGGTTCATATTAACCCGTGGGGTAACACTGGCCCAAATTGGATTTTTGAAGAAAAGTAATTTTATAAGGAATCTGATGGAGATTGGAAGGTTGTCACGTACAAAAAAGAAAAGCCCCAAAAAATCTCCTTTGACCAAATATGTCAAAAAAGTGCAGTCGGTCTTCCATAGACTAGAATTTCTGGTTATGGTTGTGGATTCTTCGCCTGGCATTGTTGGGCAAAATAAATGTGACATTAACTTGCGCAATAATGATCGGTCTTATGCTGAGGCTCTCGCTGATGGCGGAATTAAATCTGTAGAAACGCCTGTCAGGCACAAAGGTGGCGAAGATCGCACGGAAATTAAGCTCCCTGGTCTTATTCCTTTTCTAAAATTCCTAACCTTCCCAAAACATTTGTGGCCCGAAAACTCTTTCCTGGGATGGTTCAAGGCCCATGCAGTTTTACCTTTTCCTGGGCCCACTGTTTACAACAGTTTTAAGGACTTCTCCATTTCCTTGCAAAAAACAACTATAGAAATTCTGTCCCCTCAACTCCCTCGCCTGCAGAAACCCCAACCTCCCTGCCTTGCTCGTCGCCGGCGAAATCAGTGGCAATGGCTAACATTCCGATTGACCCTGCGCCATTTTTGTCGGAGGGCTTTCAAGTTATGCAGGTGGATGCAAGAACTAGGGTCAAGCGGGTGGTGGTTCCGTGTCGACCTAAGGCGCATGAACAGTACGCTGTCGCCACCATTAATCCCCTTCCGCCTGGTCAGGTCCCTTTTGCAAATATTCGAGATGTTTTTCTTGACTTCCTCAACAATGAGGTCCGGGTGGCTTTTCGGTACATTTAGGCTTGTCCCTTTGCGGCCAGCCCCATCCCTTTTCAATGTGTGCATGTTTCTTTTGTAAAGCATAATGAGGGAGATAACTAGAGAAGGACTCAATTCAATAATGAGTGTTGGGTCATGTTGGTCGGGCCGCCACTGGATCACTGGCACACTGAAGACCTGAATGCTATCTTTGCTGATATTGGAAAGGTTCTCCCTTGGGAGAGCGACCCTGATCACAAGGGAAGAATTCTGGCAAAAGTAAGAGTGACTGATTTGGTGGAAATCCCCAAAAGTGTAAGGTTTACCATTGGAGACTTGGTTGAGACTGAATCCTGGACATTTTCAGTAGAGGTTCTGCAAAGTAACTTGCTTGGTGGGGGCCCACCTGATGAGGACCCACTGCCTGCTGACAATGAGGACCCACACCCACTTCCTGAGTTTGGACCCCAGATCCTCCCTCCTCCCCCTCCCCCAGCACCTGCTGGTGAGGCTGGTGGATGGGGACAGTGGTTGGCTCCACCACCACCTCCTCCTGGTGGAAACAATGTGGGGTGGGATCCGTGGGAAGCTGCTGCTGCCCCTGTGCAGGGCCCTGTGGTTGCCTCTGGTGAAGACATGCATGTGGACAATCTCAACCTTCCTCCTCAGGATGCTAACAGTGCTGTCACTAGTGCTGTGATTGTTCAGGACTGGGACTCTGACGATGATGTCTCTGTCAATGCTGATCCTTTACCTGTTGGGGATCAGGCAGTTAATTATGATATTCATGGGGCTGGCATTGGTGAAGGGTTGCAGAACATCTTTCAGAATTACTTGGAAGGGGATGAGGATAACTCTGATGAGGAAGGAGAGGTTGTGAGTCCAATGGATACTAGTGCTGATGCTGGAGATAATACTAACTGGATGTTAGAAGATCAACATCTTCTATCTCCCAATTAAGCTCATCTCCAGGTTGGCATGGCAAGAACTTTCATTACCATCCCAGATGTTCATGCTGCAAAGCAGGGTTTCTCATAGCAAGGATTAGATTTATGGGAAAGCTATTTTGCTCCTCACCTACACAAGACTTCACCATGAAAGGGCTCTCTCATGTGTGACATTCCTGTAAGTTGGTTTAATTTCATTACACGCATGCTTGCTACACCTAAAAAGTTCAATTAGGCCAGAAATTTCCTTATTTCCCAGATTCCCCTCTCTGGGAAATTATAAAAGAGCCTATTTCTGAGGAGAATACCATCTCTTTCATCATCCCTAATGAAAGCTTTTCTCAGATGGCTCCTTCCTGCCTAGGCATTGAGTCCAAGAAGTCTGCTGGTACTCCTTCTACACCCTCCAAGAAGAGGAAGGGCAAGGAACCTCTGGTTGAAACTGAGGTGAGAAGGAGTCCTAGAATTGTGGAATTGAATGGGGGTTTCAGAAGTCATATTAATTGCACAATTTCAGATTGTCTTATTTGTAATGCTGCTCCTCCATGCTAAAATCCTAAGGTGGTTAAAAACCTTGTTGCTTCTTTCTGCAAGGTCAAAGAAGGAGAACTAGACAAAAGGCTGCTCAAGAAAGGAAAAGCCACTGAAATTGCCATCAAAGCTCCTGCCAAGGGAACCAATAAAGGAAATGGCACCTCAAATCTAAGTCTGGGAGGCAAGAAGAAGCCTGGGGCTGCTGGAACCCATGGACAGCAAGCCAAGAAGAAGCCCCCTAAATAGGTGTCCAATGTGTCACAAAACCTCTTTTGTTGGAACCTTGTTGGTTCCTTATATTGGGACCTGTAATAGAATTTCCTTGCCTAGTTTGCTGCAAGCTGTGACTTTTGATGTTGACCTTATCTATGTGATTGAATTATGGAATGTCATCTGCTTATGTGTTTCTGATCATTCCTGCTGGGTGGTTGCATTGGTTGTACCACCCCAAACTCAATACTTCAATATGGTTTTTTATGGATAACAAAAGAAAATGGAAGATCTTGAATTGGAATATTAGGGGCATAAACTCTGAAAAATGGGTTGCTGTACAAAATAAGATTGATGAGTCTAAATGTGACATTATTTGTCTTCAGGAAACTAAAAGGGAGGAGTTTGATATTACTTACCTTAGAAAATTTTGTCCTTCAAAATTTGACAAATTTGAATTTCTCCCTTCCATTGGGGCTTTTGGAGGTCTGATTATCATTTGGAATAGTTCACTCTTCTATGGACAACTATCTTTCCAAAATGAGTTTTCCATTTCCATTGCCCTGACATCTCTTTGTCAAAGGAAGTCTGGATTCTCACCAATGTTTATGGTCCCTGTCTGCCTGAGAATATTTTTTTGGAGTGGTTTGCCAATATTGATATGCCTGATGATATGGATATGGATTTTAACCTCAAAATAAAGCCCTCGGATAGAAATAAGCAGGGGGGATGTTAATGACATGCTTCTATTTAATGAGGCCATATGCAACCTGGGGCTCATTGAATTACCCCTTAAAGGAAGGAATTTTACCTGGAGCAACATGCAAAAGGATCCTCTTCTGGAGAGATTGGGTTGGTTTTTTACTTTTGCCTCTTGGACTCAGAATTATCCTTCAACTTTTGTTTTCCCTCTATCCAAGCCCACCTCTGACCATTTGCCCTGTGTCATCTCTATTGGCACAAAGATCCCAAAAGCTCAGGTCTTCAGATTTGAGAACTACTGGATGCAACATAGTGATTTTAAAGCAATTGTTAAAAATTCTTGGAACATTCCAGTTGGATTCCATGACTCTGCAAAGAGAAATAATTCTAAGCTAAAAAATGTGAGAAGAGGGCTGAATCTTTGGGCAAAAAAAATCCCTGTTTGAAATCGCAAATTAGTAATGTTAATGCAACTATTGAACTTTTGGTTGTCTTGGAAGAAATGGTAACTCTTACTGTTCTGGAGTGGAACCTCAAGGACTTGTTGAAAACTCATGTAATTTCCCTACTCCAAGATCAGAATGCTTATTGTAAGCAAAGAGGAAAAGTTAAGTGGGTCAAAATTGGTGATGAAAATACCAAATTCTTTCACTCAAAAGCCACCATCAGATTTAGGCATAATTATATCTCCATGCTTAAAAATGGAAACAATGAGGAGATTAAAGAGCACTCTGACAAAGTTGACCTTCTTTGGCATGCCTTTAAAGATAGAATGAGCACATCTGATAAACCTGAAATGCACTTTAATCTCAATGAACTTTTTGGTGAAAGTTTGACCTCTGATGACAATGATGGTCTGGAACAACCCTTTACTGATGAGGATATTGAAGATGTGATCAAGGATCTACCAAATGACAAATCTCCTGGTCGTGATGGTTTTAATAATGAATTCATTAAACTATGTTTGTCTATTATTAAGGAGGATGTTAAACAGCTTATGATGGAATTCTATGAAGGCATGATTTCTTTGGAAAGCATTAATGCTTCTTTTATCACTCTTATCCAAAAAATGAGAATCCTCTGACACCTGCAGACTTCATGCCTATTTCTCTGCTTAACAGTGTTTTCAAGATTATCACCAAAATTCTTGCCAACAGGCTCCAGAAAATTATCCTTAAGCTTGTCCACAAGAATCAATATGGTTTCTTCAAGAAAAGATCTATTCGGTACTGTTTAGGATGGGCCTTTGAGTTTCTCTACCAGTGTCATAAGTCCAAGGAAGAAATTATAATCCTGAAACTTGACTTTGAAAAGGCTTTTGACAAGATTGAGGATTCCACCATCATCAATATTCTCAGAGCCAAAGGTTTTGGTGAGAAATGGATTCAATTTATATTTGGATCTGCATCCTCTGCTGTCCTGCTAAATGGAGTGCCTAGGAAAAAATTCTATTGTAGAAGGGGGTAAGACAAGGGGATGCCTTATCCCCTCTTCTGTTTGTTCTTGCTGCAGATCTTCTTCAGTCCCGTCTCAACAAAGCAATGTACCAAGGGCTTCTGTCTCCACCCTTGGAAGGTGCTTTCTGTCCTAACTTCCCTATCATCCAATATGCTGATGACACTTTGTTGGTTCTCAAAGATGATTCAAGACAACTGATCTGCCTTAAAGCCTTGCTTCATAATTTTCTTTATCCACTGGTCTCAAAGTAAACTACTCTAAATCTAGCATGATGCCAATCAATTTGGATCCTAACAGGCTAAGCCATTTTGCCAATACAATGTCCTGTCTGACTGGATCACTTCCCTTTACTTATCTTGGCTTGCCTTTAAGCATTAACAAGCCTACAGTGGAGCATTTTTTTCATATTGTGCAGCGAGTTGAGAGAAGGCTCTGTGGTATTGCTGATTTCCTAAATTATGGAGGAAAACTACAATTGGTGAAATCTATCCTATCCTCCCTCCCCATTTATCATATGAGCTGTTTTGAGCTTCCTATCACTATTAAGGATCAGTTGATCAAATACATGAGACACTATTTGTGGAGGAAAAAAATACTGATGTCCAAGCTAGAGGACAAGCTTTAGTGGCCTAGAACAAAGTTTGTAGACCAAAGACTCAAGGTGGTTTGGGCGTCCTTGATCTCAATATTCAAAATCCAACTCTCCTTTTGAAACATCTGGATAAATTCTACAATCATAATGACATCCCTTGGGTGCATCTTTTCTCGAACACCTACTATAACAATGGAAAGCTACCGGGAATATGTTTGGAGGGGTCTTTTTGGTGGAAAGCACACCTGAAGCTAATTGACAATTTCAAAGGAATTGCAAAATGCTCGGTGGGGTATGGCAAGACTACTCTTTTTTGGTCTGATATGTGGAGAGAAGAATGTCTGCAGCATAAGTTTCCTCACCTGCTATCCTTTGCAAAAAATTCAACTATCTCTGTTAAAGAGTTCATCCAGATGCCCAAAATGGAAGACCATTTCTTTCTACCCCTGTCTCATCAAGCATACTCTGATTATCTTTTCCTTGAGCAGATTTGCCAAGACAATAGCAGTCCTTGGCTATAGAGAGAACCAGATAAATGGAGTTACATTTGGGGAATTGACTCCTTCTCAGTCAAAAGGCCTATTTTATCCTCTATGGACATATTGTAGTCCCGCCTTATTTCTCTTGGTTATGGAAGTCTTCTTGTCAACAAAAGCACAAGTTCCTTTTTTTGGCTGCTTCTCATTGACAGACTGAATACTAGGAACTTGTTGAAGAGAAAAAAGTTTTCTTTGCCCTCCTATAATTGTGTGACTTCCGGTTGCCCTGCTGAGGAAACTTTGATTCATTTATTCTGGGATTGTCCTTTTGCAAAATTATGCTGGGATGAAATCTGACCTTCCAGAAATATTGACTTAACACTAAATGAGGCCTTGGCAGACATAAAGTTCAGGTTGAATGTTCCCTTTGCAATGGAAATAATTATTTTGGGAGCCTGGGGCATCTAGATTTGCAGAAATAATGAAATCTTCAATAACAAACATGCTTATCTTGGATAATGGAAGGCTATAGTATCCAAGAATTAAGATGGGTTCTGTTTAGAATTAAGAAAAAATATTACCAGGATTTGAAAGCCTGGATCAACACCCATTTGGATAGGAGATAGCTAGCCTTGTAATGATATCCCTCTCTGAGGTGGTCTTTGACTTGTAAACATGTACATATGCAACTCTTTATGATTATATAAAAATTGCAGTGGGGGCTCTCCATACTGTTTCACCCTAAAAAGGGAAAGTGAGTGTTATATTATGGCACAGAAAAAACTATGCATATACTTGAAAAAATATTTATTTACTATAGTTAAGTTTTGTGCAGTTATTGCGTGCATTGAAAGAAAATATTATCAAAGATTTTTTCGCTTTCAAAAGATACTCGGTGTTATGAGCAAGCTATGGGGAAGCATCAATTTATTTTTGATGAGAAGCACATGCTTGATGAAAATCTAGTTGAACCATGTGATATATTATATACTTCAATAAAGAAGAAATATCTACCTTTACTATCAATTATGTTTATGGAGTTATTAGGTATAAAGAAAGAAAGTGTTTTGGAGGATTTTCCACACTTTCAATAGAGAAATGACTATTAAGGGTATGCCACATGGATAGATCAAATAGTTTTCTCAAGAAAGGCAGACCTTCGTGACATTTTCTTCCATAGTATCTAATATAAAATCAGCAACATATGTATTATATACTAAATTAAAAATGCCATTAATCAAATAATATATGACCCTAGATTGCATTTCTAACTAAAGAAAAATCAAAGAGTTTTTATTAATAAGAAGATAATTAAATATCTTAATCGATGCGCAAAACGACATGTGAAACTGGTCACTAAACTAGTACAAAAAACCTATTAAGGCCCCTCCGTGTGTGGTGCGGAAGATCACTGATGCTGAAAAATTTTGACTGTCTGCCCATGGCCAGGATGGCCTCTTCGTGTGGAAAATTCACACGGAATATTTTCTAAGATCGTAACAAATATAACACACGATTAGTGGAAGTAGTAATGTTTTCTTAGTGAAAATCTTCCACGACGATTTCTTTTGTGACGCCTTTCTTAAATGATTGAGTAATTAGGCATACTGTGTATACATATTTTTTGAATTATGTTTGATGCCTTGGGAACAATGCAACTTCCAGGACGTGTGCAATAAATACCTACTCCATCGCCCTCTTAGAACACACTAGTGTAGAGTAGACACACTTCTATATGCCTCGGAGCAAGAATAATGTTTGCCTTTCTTGCGTCTGGTAGTGCATGTTGGTGCATCGTCGCCGTGTTGAAAATGCCTCTCTAGTGGTGGAGGATTAGAAAGTATCTCCGGTTGGGGAGGAGCATCCTTAGAATAGGAGTACATGGAGTGAGAGGATGAAGCCAACAAGCAAACACACCCGCCAATCTAGCTAAAACACTCACATACAACTAACTAGCCAAATAAACATGTCAACTTACTCTGCTAGTTCACATTCATCCCATTGGTCTTAGTACTTGCAACATAGCTTCACACCGCTGTCGGCATCTCGCCATGATCCCCGCATCACACGGTGGAACAAGCCTCCCCTAACATGCCTTCCCTGAAACTCGTTGTCTTCTTACACATGGTATGTACACCTTGCCAAATGACCACAAGGCTACATGAACAACTTAACTACAACTGAAACAATATATGGAAAATGCATAATTTCAATATTAGTGCTCACAACTTCGTTGTACAAACAGAATGGCTCCACATTTATCTATCCTCCCACCCGACGCTTCATGTGATAGCTCCACTAGAGAACATGGGCCACGACCGCCAAGTAGATGACAAATCACGCAGACAAGCCACATAAATGAAAAGTAAAAGTAACTGCACATATCGTGTTTCCGGATATTCATGCAGGAATCTTCTTGGGAAGTCATCATTATGGTACAATAAATAAGATCATATCCTTCAATGGTTTAAACTATCCGATAATGTTTTTGGCGCACAATAAGTATTCTTGAAATTTTAGCCAATTGGGTCACATTTTTCTTACTTTATTAAATATTCAGCAGATCCATATTAGTCTCAATCAGAGCAAATGAAGATTATTTAGTACATCTCTGATTAAGTTTCACTTATTCTAAAATAACAGGATCTTGAAGGAGCAACATGGATTCTCTAGGCAGTTGCCTTCATCATCTCTGCAACCTTCTTAGTAGTTGGCCTAGCCAATATGTCAATGATCCAAGCCTTCACATGAGGGTACCCATTGAGAAGTGAAGCATGTGTGGTAGCCATCAGGTAGTATGCAGTTGGGAAATGGCTTAGATCAGCCAAGATGATGAAATCTCAGATAAGTACTTGAACTTAGATAGGCGATCCTCATACACTTCAAATGTTTTCTTCAACATCTCAACATTCTCTTCAACAACCTTGTCATCAGTTTCTCCATCAAGATAATTAGGGATTATGAGACACTGGTAGATGATAACAAACATGGGCCTGTCAAATTTGTGGGATTCCACCTCCAGCCACATATCAACCTTAGCCAAGTCAGAAAGGTTATCTTTCTTCAAAAGTTCAGAGTTGTTCTTGCGGATGACATACTTAGATATTGTGCATGACTCTGCAATAATAGTTTAATATACAGATGGAAGAGTAATAGGAAAAGTGAACTAAAATTATGGTTGCTTCACGGGAAAGAAAATCATTATCTTACCAAATAGAACCAATTCACCGTCCTGAAAAGATGGGACTTGACCAAATGGCTGGTGGAAACAAAATAAGAGTTAGCAAGGCTATCAAGCATGTAAATATACATTTTAATATGAACATGATAAAACTATAAATAAATTAGATCTTTAACTTTGTACATTTCACTCCTAGTAACTATAAATCAACATATTATAACTCACTTAGCAAAATATGATTCAGTGGATTTTTACCCCATTCCGTCATATTTGTAATGTTGTAAGGAAAAAAACTCTAATAAAAAAGAAAAGTTTTCTAAAGTTGACATCCTCAGATGCACAAATCCATGACAAGAAAAAAATATGGTGTCCACTAAAAATGATATATGTATTTTCAAAAAAAAACTTACGTTACGTGCGATATGTTTGATGCTCGTTTGATGCTCTTGTGCTCACCCGTGGAGAAGTTAATTGGAACAACCTCGTAATTTGCACCAACCTTCTCTAAACACACTAGAACACATGCTACGTTCGTTGAAATTGGTAAGCCATACATCTTCATGGCCATCTCCCCAAGGAAACTGATCACTTGGTTACGGGTATATGTGTAAGTCTTTTGGAAAAAAAGGATATGGCTATGTGAAATATACGAAGCTTTGGAGTGAAGATATATGATGGTATGTTTATTCTTACATAGACCTTGCAAGAACATGGATGGGATATATATTTTGTGGAGTTAATTACCATGTGCATTGAAAGCAAATCTTTTCCAAGATTTCCTATTTGCAATAGTAATGTGAACGTTGTTGGTATGATATGTGGAAACAAAATAATTTTGTAGGGAAGTACATGCTTTGCTGAATGTTTCCCATAAATGCTCCTAAAAGATAATAAATAAAAAAATATATTTATTTACTTCAATAAAGAAAATCTTTCTTTATTAGAAATTTTGTACTATGGAGTTATTAGCTGCACTAAATCTTTTCAAAAATTTGCCGGTTCAAGAGAAAAGTGAGTGTTATATTATGGCACAGAAAAAATTATACATATACTTGAAAAAATATTTCTTTATTGCAGTTGTGTTTTGAGGAGTTATTGCGTGCACTGAAAGAAAATATTTTTAAATATTTTTCCGCTTCCAAAAGATAACTCGGTGTTATGAGCCAGATATGGGGAAGCATCAATTTATTTTTGATAGGAAGCACATGCTAGTAAAACCATATGATATATTCATATACTTCAATAAAGAAGAAATATCTTCCTTTATTATCAATTATGTGTAATAAAAGAAAATCTTTTGGAGGATTTTCCACACTATCAATAGAAAAAATGACTATTAATGGTATACCACATCGATAGATCAAATAGTTTTCTCAAGAAAGGCATAGCTTCGTCACATTTTCTTTCATAGTATCTAATATAAAATTAGCAACATATAAAATATATAATGATTTAAAAATACCATATATTAAATAATATATTACCCTATATTGAATTTCTAACTAAATACAAATCAAACGGTTTTTTAATAATAAGAAGATAATTAAATATCTTAATCGATGCGCAAAACGACATGCGAAACTCGTCACTACACTAGTATAGATCAATCCTATTAAGTCCCTTTCATGTGTGGTGCAGAATATCGCTGATGCTGAAATTTTTTGATTGTGTCCCGTGGCCAGGCCGGCCTCTTCGTGGGGACAAAACACACGGAATGCTTTCTAATACAGTAACATATATAACTCACACGGTTAGTGAAAGTAGTACTATTTGCTTAGTGGAAAATCTTCCATTATGATTATTGTCCGAAAAAATATGTGCTTGTTAGTTGCGCCGTTTTAGTTAGTTTTCCGTATTTCTTTTGTTATGCCTTTCTCAAATGGTTGAGTAATCAGGTATACTGTGTATACATATTTTTTGAATTATGTTCGACTTCTTGGGGATAATACAACTTTTAAGACGTGCACCATAAATCGCGACGCCACCGGCCTCTTAGGATACACTAGTATAGAGTAGACACACTTTGATATGCCTCGGAGCAAGAAGACAATTTTCCTTTCTTGCGTCCTGTACTGCTTGTCGGTGCAGCGTCGGCATGTTGAGTATGCCTCTCTGGTGGTGGAGGAGGAGCAAATATCTCCGATCGGGGAGGAGCACCCTTGAAATAGGAATACATGGAGTGATAGGATGAGTCCAACATGCAAACATAACCGCCAATATATCTAAAAGACTCTCATATATCTAACTAGCCAAATAAACAACCTGTCGACTTACTCTGCTAATTCACATTCATCCCATTGGTCTCAATACTTGCAACATAGCTTCACACCGCCATCGGCATCTTGCCATGCACCGCGCATCACATGGTGGAACAAGTCTCCCCTGACATGCATTCGCTGAAACTCGTTGGCTTCTTACACATGGTATCTACATGTAGAACTGAAACAATATTTGGAAAATGCATAATTTCAAATGTAGTGCTAACAAATTCGTTGTACAAACAGAATAGGTCCACATTTATCTATCCTCCTGATGACCCACAAGTATAGGGGATCGCAACAGTCTTCGCGGGTATGTAACAACCCTAGTTTTATTAAATAGTAATTACGGTTTGAATGTGCATTCATGCATCATCATATAAAAATGCATCCAAGAAATAATCACAAAACCCAAACCCTAATTTTCATCTTCCTTTTTAAATGCATTCAAATGGCTTTTGAATATTTTTGGAAAACACAAAATGTATGGAGCCCAATCAGTATCAAGGGCCCCTGAGTGCTTTTGATACATTTTACAAAACCCTGGTATTTTGAAACTATTTAAAACAGAGTTGAATTTGAAATATAATAAAAAGCTTAAAACAGATTTGGAAAAATCTTTTACAGAAAAAAATAGAGCAGCAGCCGCAGCCCAGCAGCCCAAACCCTCTCTCTCCCCTCACTGCCGCTCACGTGCAGCCGCCTGCAGCCCATCTGGCCCAAGCGAGGCCCACTCACGGCTCATACCCCTTCAGCCCTTCTTTCCTATCGTCTTCCTCCCGCTGCCGAAGCACCTCGGTGGCTTGCCGCCGGCCACCAAATGCCCGCCGCGCGCCAAGATCAACGCAGCCGCCCCCGAGCTCCTACAAGATCCCCTGGACGCCGCCAGACGAACCCTAGGCCCCATCTTCTCCCTCTCCCTCTCTCCCTTGCGCCATGGCCGAAACCCTAACTTCCAGGAACTCCGGTGCTCCGCTGCCTCCAGTCTCCCTCACCCTGACGTGAAGCCCCAGAGAACCGCCGTGCTGGACTGCGTCTCCTCACCAAAGGAATCAAGCCGAGAAGGCCCCATCTTGCTGGAATCGAGCTTTCCTCTCCGTCGGCCGTCGTCGTTGTCACCGTCGATTCGCCGTCGTCTGACCTCGCCTCGCCTCCCCGACCCCTCCACTGCGGTCCTGGTGAGCTGCTGGTCCTCGTGGAATCTCTCCCTTGCCCCCTCTCGCTCTGGTTCTTCCTTCCCACGAGCACCTGCAAGCTCCACCGCTGGCCGCTGCCGTGCACCTTCCTCCGTCGACCAATCTTGGGCGGCGCCGCTACTAGTTGGTTCAGCGCAGCGCCCCGCGTCTAGCGCGCCCGCTCCCACAGCCCCGCGTGCGCCCTACCACCGAGCCCGAGCTCGATCTATGAGCAATGACCAAGATGACGTCAGCATGCCGCCATGCTGACGCCATAAATGTTTTTCTTTTGTTTTCATAATTTCTGTAAATCATTTCTGTAAATAAGAAATACCTGACATGTGGGCCCTATCTATAAGTGTTATAAATATTTCAGAAATGTTTTATCTTTAATAAAATTATTAAAGTAATTCCAAAAATGTAATTATTTTATAATATTCCAAAAATGATTTAAAATGAATTAAAATTGGGAAAAATCATAATTAATTCATTTTGAATCAGAAAAATACAAATAATATATCAAAATGTTCAGAAAAATGAGACCTATCTCATAGCATTATAATCATGCATTGCTACACAAATTACATGACAAGTTTAATTAGAGAAAAAAATAAATCCTCTCATATGCCTACGGAGTTTCCCCGAATTAGGGTTTATACCCCTCGAGACCCCGATTAAGTTGTCAAGCATGCCTTAGGGGTTTAATTCAATACAATTAAACTTGTCATATCATCATCCTTGCTTGAGCATTGCATCGATGCCATGTGTTGATGATTTCCCCTCCTTTACGGTATTTGGTTCTTCTCCGGTAGAATATGATATCGAAATCGAGATCAAGATCGAAGACCGAGATCAACACCGTGGAAGCTCGAAGACAAATACTTGACCAAACGTAATCAAGTCAAGTACCAGATGTCCGAAGCTCTACTTTCTGGATATCAACTGGCATAGGCATGTGAAGCCCCACACATGATATAATCCTACGATTTCAAAGTATTTACATTCTTGCCATGTGCATACGATTCTAAAGTCTTTTATTGATAGATATAGTAAACCTATCTTATGCATGTTACCTTTGAAGCCTATATTCCATGATCCACTGCTCCTAGCATAACTAGGGTTTGAGCTTGTGAAGCGTTGCGAGAGTTGTTATATCTGTTGTGCTTAGCCATGCCTAGCTATTACTACTAGTCGATCCGGTTGATGAATCAGAGCTGCGAATGAACCTAGTATGACAGGATGACGTGGTATGATCAGAGATGGATAATAAACATGTTAAGGCTTGTATGGGAGGCCACGTGGGTTGTGGTTTTTGCAGTCCCATACTTGCCACCCTTAGGACCTGATGTTCTTGCCTCTTGAACCAAGACGAGCATACAGCCACACAGGGGCCTGGAAACCCCTTCGACCAACTAACTTGTCGAGTAGATTCCATGAGTCACATAGTTCGGGCGTTCCATTCGACATACGCATTCTGGCTCTTCTCGAAGGAGGTGCATTCATACAGGTAGGTAAGCGTGGCAGGGAACAAGAGATGCCCGGCATCCGTAATCTTGAACCATGTTCACATCATTAGGGACCAACTTCGGGACTCGACCCGTTATGGAGGCATCTCCCTAGTGCGTGACTCATGGTCTCGGCGAAAGCAAGGTAAAGGTCGTGTCTAACCACCCTCTGCCGGCCTTCCAAGGAAGAGGGCTAATGTACTGGAATTAAGAGAAGGTTAGTACGTGTGGGTAAATTATTACACCCCTGCAGGGTTATTAATCTTTTCAAAAAGCCGCGTCCGTGGTTATGGACGAACTTGGGAACGGACATGAAGATCATAGAGAACTTGAACCCAATCATAAAACTTGGCAAGTTAAGTAATGTGTGCTTAAGGATGCTTCCTCATGGGTACGAGGGGGTGATCCTAGATAGGTTCAGCTGATGATGATTCGGTAGATATCAAGATATGATCAAAGTTAGAGATACCGCTCTCTTATCCCCTTTTAAGACCGCTCTCTTATCCCCTTTTAAAATATTCTAATTAGTAGAGATTCTTCTCCCTCTTGTTTTACAAAACAAAGATGGCTTTATGCAAAACAAATCCACCAGCCATAAGTCTTGCGGAGTACACCCTGTTCTCACCCTTGCTTCGTTGATACTTTAGCAGCAGAGTAAGTGTTACCATTGAAGATGAGTTCCTCACGACATCAACATCGACGAGTAGTTTGGAGTTCCCAGTCGGCAGTCTGGGATATATGGATTGCACGCCATCGTTATGCTTCAGGCCTCTTAGGCCATTTGTTAAGTTTGCTATACTTAATAGCATAATTTTCCTTCCGTTGTTTGATGTTTGTGGTCAGTGACCTCTGCTTGTAATGTTTTGGTTCTTCGCTCAGTTATGAGCTTGCTGTGATAATTTTTGTGTTGTAGGATCACTGTTCTGTTACCGATTCACTCTCTATACGCTTTCTAGGTTAGGTTAGGCTTATGTTCAGACGAAGGTCTGGGATTTGTCTAGCCTTAATCCCAGGGGTGTCACAGGTTTTGGTATCAGAGAAGTACCGATTGTAGGAAACCTTTCTATTGGTCGATGTTGAGTCTAGTACTTGTGAAAACTATTTTAAAAGATGAAAAATTATGTGCGAAAACTCTAGTATGCTTCTTTTTCTCCTTATCCAGTTTCGCTCTAAATCTAGGTTACCTTATCTTGTGTTGATTTGTAAAAGTTTTTGCTATTTCGTCTCGTCTTTCAAAGCTGAGGTTCCTCTTCAGGCATGTCGGTTCTCAACCATTTGACCTAGTGTTAAGTTCTGTAGAGTCTGGTGTGTGTGTGCTTCTTGTTTTCTTGATCCTATTCATTTAAGAGATTTCTTTCCTTCATGATCTCTTTGCTCTTTTGGGCCCACAATATTAAGTTCATGGTCCCACAATGTTTCGTTCTAGGCTTCGAGGTTTCCTTTCGCCTCGTGTGCCTCCTTTTATTTGTTCGGGTACTTCAGAAGTTGTATCTTCTTTTGGAAGCTACCTCGTGATTGCTAGCTTGTAGTGTACGCTTTGTCACTCAAGTAGTAGTTATTCCTTTCTCTAGATTTTAACCCTTGGATTTGAACCTAAGATGCCCAATTGTGCTGGATTCTGGTGTTGCGAATCTTGTACATGACGCTGATCTTTAATCCAAGATCCATTTTATTAACCCCTGTTGTTAATGTTTACACATTACCCAGGATGGCTAGTACCTTCTAGTATAGCCTTCAAGCCTATGGATATTGTCGCTATTGAACAGTGACGATAAAGGACTTCCCCTACCACTAGCTATGGCAAATGTTCTCTAATGGAACCAAATAGGTCACGACAAGAGTAATCATCGAAAGTCTCGCATCTATATTCGTGACTCTGCCACACCTTTCCTTTTCTGCGTTGGTTTTCGGAAGAATGTTGACTTATGCATCCACATCTCGGGATTCTATCCTAAGCATGTTCCTTTTTCCTTGTTGCTTTCCGACCTTTGTCTACCAGTTGGTAGCCAAGTAGTAATGTGCATTGGTGTATTCTGATGCAAGATACTCTTGTGGTCCATCATGACAAACCATTTCGGGTTGTCTAGGAGAAACAAACTCCAATACCTCGTCATTTCTAAGACCATGTCAAAGTGTTGTAATCCGCAGATCAATAAGCATTGATTAGTTTATGTTTTGTTCCACCTTAAGGTGTGACACTCTTTTATACTAAGAGGTCGTGTTAAGTTTCCTGACCCTCTTAATGAAGTGATGCTCTTACACATTTTTACCCACCCTTCCTCGAGCTTCCATGCTCGTAAGTGTTGCGCGTGCGTAATACTGTGGCCATCTGAGATTCTTAGCAATTCTTATTGCCTTGAACTCAAAGGACATCTGTATCATTCATAGCGTGATTGGTTAACCCTATCACTAAGAAAAGGATGATTGTGCTACCAAGTCCGCTATTCAAGTACACCCTCTTCAGTCAAAGAGTTAGGTTTGTGCCGAAGCTTTGAGACTACGTCTTCTTGCCTTACAAAGAAAGTTTCCCTCTTGAGCTCTGTGACATATCGGTGGTCCGTGATATTCTGGATTTCTTCTAGAAGTATCTCCATGTTGCCACGTTACCGTGTTGTCAGGTTCTTGAGTAAGCTGTTTCTTCAAACCGCTCCTTTCTACAAGGATGTGTACTGGATAACCCTGAATTAGTTGGTTGAGCTTAAACAACAACCTGGAGATTTGTAAGACAAAAGTTCTATCCAACTCTGTTCCTCCTTAAAGGGATGTCTAGTTCTGTTCGCGCTGAAGCAGGATAATAAGTTCTTTGTGGATATGTTATCTTCCCCGCCTTTGATTTGATTTGAGTTATCGTCAAATCAAACTCAGTTCCAAGGACTATCCTGATGGTGTATCCATTTGTGACGTCTCACTTAAGTACATCTTCATGTCCTCTAGTCTGACCAATGTCTATGACTTGTTCATATAACATATGGGTCCATCTTACTGGAGTGTCTTGATAAGTTTTTTATTGGGCCCATCAATGACATCCTTATCTTCTCCATGTTATATGAGATTCATGTGCAACATTTGGTATTAATGTTGGAAACTTTTGAGAACCATCTTCATGTTATCTCGAAGTATGTGTTCTGCATGTTAGAAGTAACCTTCTCCGGTTCATGTGCAAATGTTGAAAGATTTCGCCATGGATTCGAGTAGAGTTATCTTTGTTTCCTCGGGAATCCTTCTAAGTTAGTCAAGCATGTGCAAAGAATTATTGATATGGTAGGTTGATACCTTCACATCTCGAGAACATCTTAAGCCACTGACTGATTTATCATGGAAGAAAAGAAGTACTTAAAACTTCGATCTCCTCCTAAATGTTTCCCAACAAGGATTCAATTGTGTTTCATTGCAAACAACTCATGTAGGTGCAATTGTCCCCTAACAACTTGCTAATACATTTGTTTTGCAATTAGCTCATTCTTTTGGAGGTTGACACTATAGTCCATGTCTTGACAATCTAGTGACTTTACCTCTGCTAAATGTTGCAAACCTTCTATTTGGACATGCTGTAGTCCATGTCTTGATACTTTTGCAGCAGAGTAAGTGTTACCATTGAAGATGAGTTCCTCACGGCGTCAACATCGACGAGTAGTTTGGAGTTCCCAGTTAATAGTCTGGGATCTATGGATTGGACGCCATCGTTATGCTTCAGGACTCTTAGGACATTTTTTAAGTTTGCTATACTTAATAGCATAATTTGCCTTCCGTTGTTTGATGTTTGTGGTCAGTGACCTCTGTTTGTAATGTCTTGGTTCTTCGCTCAGTTATGAGCTTGTTGTAATAATTTTTGTGTCATAGGATCACTGTTGTGTTATCGATTCTCTCTCTGTATGCTTTCGAGGTTAGGTTAGGCTTATGTTCAAACGAAGGTCTGCGATTTGTCTAGCCTTAATCTCGGGGGTGTCACAGGGTAGTATTACCCAATTTATTGATTCGACGCAAGGGGAGCCAAAGAATACTTGCAAGCCTTAACAACTGAGTTGTCAGTTCAGCTACACCTGGAAATAGTTCTTGCCCACATAAGTTTATCAGTAGTAACAGTTTAGTAGTAGCAACAGTAAAGCAATAGAAGTGAAACTGTAGCAATAGTAACAGTAACAGTAAAAAGTGGGATTCGAGTGCGGTAGGCATAGGGATGGATGGACGGACGTTGCATGGACGAGTCTAAACATGTAACTTCAAGATCTAGCGCATTGCAGATAAATAATAACAAGCATCCAAGTACTAAACAATCCTAGGCATGTGCTCCAGATATAGTCATACGTGCCCGCAATGAGAACTTGCACAACATCTTCTGTCCAGCCAGCCCGTGGCAGCGGGCCCTCTAGGGAAATACTGGAAATTAAGGTGCTCCTTTTAATAGAGAACCAGAGAAAAGCATTAACACTCCATGAACACATGTGATCCTCACACCATAGCCATCCCCTCCGGTTGTCCCAATTATTGTCACTTTGGGGCCTTTGGATCTAGACAATGATATGTGTACACAACTTGCAGATAAGATCACAAACAATACTATCATAATGATTCAATAATAAGTTCAGATCTGAGATCATGGCACTCGGGCCCTAGTGACAAGAATTAAGCACAACAAGTTGCAACAAAGTCAAATAACACTAATAGAGATACTAGGCACTAAGCCCTAACAATATTATTTGACTACATGATAGAACTCATCCAATCCCTATCATCCCCAGGCATACAGCGGGGGATTACTTACTCATGGATGAGGGAAATATCGGTGGCCGATGGAGATGCGTTGGTGATGACGATGGCGATGATCCTCTCCAAATTCCCTGTCCCGGCAGGGTGCCAGAATGGAGTTTCTGGATCCGAATCTTGGTTTCTGGTGGTGGCGGAGCGGAACTCTTTCTGGAAAACTATCGAACCCCCTCGATTTTTAGGTCGAAAGGCAACTTATAGGCGTAGAGGGAGGCCGAGGGGGTGCCTGGGGTGGCTGCAACCCCCCCCAGGCGCTGCCAGTGGTGGGCCCGCACCTGGCATGGGTGTGTGCCCCCCAGGCTCCTTCTCCGTCTCGTCTTCTGTCTCCATGGATCTTCTGGTGAAATATAATTTTTGGCATATTTTCCGATATTTTTCCTCATAGTTCATTTTCTGCACAAAAACAAGACACCAAGGTAATTCTGCTGAAAACAGCGTCAGTCTGTGTTAGTTGTATCCAAATCACACAAGTTTAGAGAAAAAACAATAACAAAGTGTTCGAGAAAGTAGATACGGTTTGGACATATCAACTCTCCCCAAGATTAGCTTATTGCTTGTCCTCAAGCAATTCAGTTGAAAACTGAGTGCGATAAAAGAACTTTCACGAACACTTTGCTTCATATGATGTATATATTCTCAGCACAGGAGTAGATGCTTAGAAAATTCATAATAAAGAGTATGCAACTAAGTCTACTCAATAGTCATTGCAGGGTATGAAGAGAAACCAACTCAATAATAATAAGTAGCATGGAACATAAACATAAGCAACATTGCAATGCTCATAATAAGGTATGATAGAGTTGTATCTCGCTTGCCTTTGTTTGAACAGCACAATATGAATGCCAAGGCACCTCTGAAGTTCGAGTGAAGACTAGAGATAAAGATATCAGAGATACAAGCATCAAAGTCATGACATAATTAACCAAGTTTTGGAACAAACACAAGAATGGCAACTATGCTCTCAAGAAGGTGCTCATAGAATAAGTGGTGACTCAACAAGGTGGTGAAAACGGTTTTGGAAAGTTTAAAAGGGTTCCAAATGGTAAAAGGAAGGTACTCATTAGCTTTGAGGTCTCATTGCCCTATCATAGGCATCTTCATGTGGTTAAGGTGAAAGTGAGGTCCACTCCGAATCATATGCTTGACAGACCATAGACTGGAAATCCCAAGTCCCTTGAGTACGAGGGCCGCTCCGCATGCTACTCAACTTTGGTCACCTGAAAGTTCTTGTCATTGTAAATGCATGCAAATCATCGTGAACCGCCATAGGGGTACCCCTTGCATATGGTACAGGAGCATTCCCATACCCAAAATGACACGGCAAGCAGACAAAGAGCATCTCAGCAATCTTTTTATTTACCATATGCATATCTTTTTATTGAGGATGCTTCATAAATGCTCATTATGGTGATGCTGCAAGTTTCCACCATGATTAGGCATGGCTTAGGTTAACGGCCCAGGCGTTTCTCTAACACAATGTATAGACTCCATGAACTCCCAACCTCCCATTTTATTTCACATCGTCAACATCCGTAAATAAAAGAGCAAGGTATCAATTGGATAGGATATCCAACAAGTGTTGAAAGCGTTCCCTGTGACAACATGGTTCCGCTGACTCCCAACATATAATTTGCAAGCATATAAACTTTTGTGGATAGGTCACAATGGTTCAGGATTATTAAGCGCAAGGAATAAAGTGTGCCATCAAGTTTGTGAGTTCTTTACTAACTAACTTTCTCAAAATAGTCAAACATTTTATTTTGGAAGAAAACATGGCATATAGAATATGCACTGAAGTAGCAAATGATGCTAATAGGTAGGTATGGTGGACACAGCTGACAATATTGGTTTTGGGGAGTTGGAAGCACAGGTAGAGCACATACTCAGTGCAAGTGGAGGCTAGCAATATAGAGGGAGGGACAAACGCGAGAGCAATAGTTTTCATAATCATGCTTGCAAGAAAATAGCACTAATTATGGCATGAAAGTGATACAAGAATTCTGAGGCAAAATAAATCATCGAGGCTTACAGACTATTGATTAGTTATATGCATGCGTGAGCATGTGCCAAGTCGATTCACATGAACAGTCAGAGGAGGATACCACAATATCATACCGAAATATGAATCAAACAATGCAACCAAAAAGGCTAAGCATAGACATGCAAGAACTACTATGACAGGAGGATACCACAATATCATACCAAACATTCATATGACACGCTACAAACTATTAGCAAGCTGGAGCTAATCATAGATGAGCAAGAACTACTAAACATCCATAATGACATACACCTTACACAAACAGGCTAAGCATGCTCACAATGAAGAGTATATGTACAAAAATGAAACAAATAGAGTTCGTTACCAGCCTCTTACCACTCCTCAAGTTTTCTTAATCTTCATTATTGCCCTTCACTTGTGTGACTTGAATAATAACATGAAACAAAAATCCACTGAGGACGGCTGAACCCTGCAAAGAACTCACAAAACCAAAGAAGAACAACAAATATTTTTGGTGTTTTTGATTTTTTTAGAAACAAGCAAACAAAAAAAAACCAAACAAAGAAATATATTTTTGGATTTTTCTTTTTTAAGGCAAACCAAAGCAAAGAAACAAACCAAGAGAAACAAGGAAAATATTTTTGGTATTTTTGGTATTTTAGAAATAAGCAGCAAAAACCAAAAAGAAAGAAAAGCAATGGATATACAAAGAACCGACCGAACATGATATATAGATGAGTGTGATGTCGGTATACCTCCCCCCGAGCTTAGGCTTTTGGCCTAAGTGGGGCTCAATAGCGCGGGTAGTAACCCCATGCTGGTGGGTCATGATAGGAATGATCATAGTCAGGCGCTTGCGATGCAGAAGAAGACGTGCCCCAATCAAATGAGGGCTGCTGGTATGAAGACTCTCCCAAGTTGGAGGGCTGAACCGAATTGTCTTCGGCATCCTGTTCAACATACTCCTCTTGCTGGGAGAGCTCCGCCACATATGTGTCGACCTCCTCCGTAAGCGACCATCCTTGCCTATTATCAAAATTAAACAAAGCGGGTGTAGGCAAATAAACTATTTTCTCAGTCGTACCCTTTCTCCGACCTTGCTGTGCAAACGATAATTCATACGGCAAATTTTTCACATTAGTCCCCAAGGAAACAAAACCATGCTGAATCATGGATTAAATTTAAGCCTCTCTATGGGAAAATGAAAATCTGAATAGTGAGGCTCTAAACCATGGAAAGCTAGCAACCTAGAAGCAATGAGACCTCCACAAATTCCACCCTTCTCATGGTTGGTGGTGAGACGGTGAGCTATCAAAGCACCCAGGCTATAGGATATATTCGTATTCAGAGCAGCTGCAATAAAATCTAGATCAAAAGAAGACAACTTTCTAGCAAGAACACACTTGGTAATGAAATAGGCAAAGTATCTAATAGCTGGGAGCTGAAATGTTCCGAATTTTACCACTTTCCTTTGAGAATTCGAAACCTTGGCAAATCTCAGCATATAAATCCATAAGTGACTTGGGCCTTTCCTTGATCTTCTCACAAGATCCCCACTAAGGTACTCTAATTGCTGCACAGAAATCAGCAAAAGGCAGGTCGACAGGTATATTATATATTTTGTAATGGACCATGGGATTAGACGTAGACCAAGTGAACCAGAAGAACTACAAAAAAATCCATGGTTATCTTAACATATTGGAAGGGTTCACCTTCAACAAAGTGTTCCAACCCTGCATTTGTAACCATAGTTTGGAAATCTTGGAGGATCCCCGCAGTTCTCATAAATTCATGGCATGGATATATGGAAGAAAAAACTGCCTCCTCGTGATGAACCTTCATTGTCTCATGCACCATAAAGTCATATTGATTCAGTGGATAAGCACGCATCTTCCTTCCTGAAATTTTTAGACAACCATCAAACCGAGTGGTTTCTAAGTTGATAAATGATGAGCAACTACTATAGGAACTTGCTAGAGGACTACACATGCATCGAAATAAAGTTTCTAAGCATATAATAAGCATGCAAGCTCAAACAACCTGTCACCTATAGCAGCAAAATACTTAAGATACAATCTACTAATCACAAATCTAATTGGACAAGTGGAGGAGGCACATACCAAGGAGAAAACCCTCCAAAAATCAGCACTTGAGATGGGCTGAACAAGGAGATCGAAAATCGCGACCAAGAGCAGCAAGAACTCGAGCATGAGAAAGTTTTCTGGTGTTTTTCGGGAGAGAGAAATAAGATGGCTTTAAAGAGGAACCCTGGAGGAGACCAGGTGGGCCAGACCCCCCTAGGCGCCACTCCCTGGTAGGCCGCGCCTACCATGGGTGTGGTGGCCTGGGGTGGCCCCCTGGGTCACTTCAGATGTCTCTCTGCCCCTTTTTTCGAGGAAAAATGTATTTTGAATTTTCTACGATTTTTCGGGAAACTTTATTTTTGGCCAATTTTCAGGGTATGAAAATTGATTTTCTTGCAGAAACAGTTTTTTCAGAAGAAGCAAAAACAAACCAAAAGACAAAATACAGCAGCTCTAAGAAACTCTAACAAGCAAACAACTAGCAAAACTAAAGCTAAAGCAAAGACTAGGAAGGAGAAAAGTAGAAGGAAGCAAGAATAACCACAGTGGAAACATTATTTTGTTTATTAAAATCCTTTGTTAACAAGGTTGATCAAGTCTTGTTACCAAAATAATCTTATATGAAACAAAACTTTGCATTCCACAAGGTGATTATGTTACCTCATACTTGATAGAAATGGTCCCAATCATAATAGTTTCAAAATTTTCTTGTGGAATGGGACAATATATTTCTCCAACCTTGATGCTCTCAATATTTTCAATGGAATTCAGGCAATAGCTTTTAGCAACCTTCTTGGGGAAATAGACAGTATGATCTTTGTCTTTAATATTGAATGTTACTTTCCCTTGATTACAATTGATGATATCACCTACAGTATTAAGAAAAGGTCTCCCAAGAATAAAAGACATATTATCATCTTCAGGCATTTCAAGCACAACAAAATCAGTTAAAACCATGCAATTATGAGCTACTTGAACAGGAACATCCTCACATATATCAATAGGAATAGTAGTTAACTTATCATCCATTTGCAAAGATATATCAGTTGGTATCAACTTTTCTAGCTAGAGTCTCTTGTAGAGAGAAAAAGGCCTAACAATAACTCCAGCTCCCAAATCACATAAAGCAGTTCTAACATAATTATTCTTAACAGAGCAAGGAATAGTTGGTATACCTGGATCACCAAGTTTCTTTGCAACCTTACCATTGAAGGAGTAATTAGAAAGCAAAGTAGAAATCTCCTCATTAGGAATCTTCCTTTTATTAGAGACAATATCCTTCATATACTTTGAATAAGGAGGCAACTTGATAGCATCAGTCAAGGGAATTTTCAAAAATAAAGGCTTCATCCACACTCACAAAACTTGTTGTAGTGTTCTTCCTCCTTTAACTTGTGTTTCTTACCTGGAAAAGGCATAGGTTTCTGCACCCAAGGTTCTCTCTCTTTACCATGTTTATTAGCAATAAAATCTCCCTTTGTGTACGTAGTGTTCTTAGTGTGCTTCTCAGGTTCTTCCTCACACTACTAGGAAAACGGCCTTTAGTGGCGCACCTGAAACCATCATCTGTGGCGCACCTGTAGTGCGCCACGGGCCTTGCGCTACGGCTATCTCTCAGCCGTGGCGCACTGCCTAGTGCGCCACGGTTGTGTAGAGATAGGCGTAGCGCACCACCTAGTGCGCCACAGAAGTTGTGCGGTGATGGCAGGGGGAGTCACCAACACTTGCGGCGCCGCGGTGCTAGCGGGCGGAGTCACGAACACGTAGTTCGCCTGATTCGTCGGCGCCGCGTTGTTCGAGTGGCTGCTGACCATGCTTGGAATCGGGCACGGCCCTACTTGACCACCCGCACTCCAGTTCGCTATTGACTCCACCAAGGTAGGCAGGAAGGACGTAAGGGTGATTGCCAGGTTGTCTTGGACGATCTGCGGGATCCGCGCCACTTGTGCCTTAAGTTCTTGAACCTCTCTGTTTTCCTCCTCGCTCCTTCCCGACGGCGCCACATGCGTCCTTGGCGGTGGACCAAAATGATCCACCCAATTCTTACCCCCGAGGCCGGCCAGACGGCCAGCCGACGACGGCTTCTTCGTAACCGGCTCTATTTTCTTGGCCCGGTTCATTGCCCTGTTAAAAGGGTTATCCCACCGGGTGGCCGCCGTCGACCCCTGGGATGAGGAACCCTGGGATCCATGACTAGCAACAATTTCCTCCTCCTGCAGAAGAAGTAACAGTGAATCATTTAGATCATCGATTAGATTGCAATCGTGTTGATCCGCGGTAATTAGATTATACTTACCACAATTTCCTCGAATTCCTTCACCGCAGGATCCGCGGTGAGTTGTTTGGTTTTTGGGTCCACATGGTAACGGGCCCTGATGAAGTTTCGAACCTGCCCGGGTTCGAATTTAGCAAAGGGGTTTTCTATCCCCTTGGATTTATACTCTTCGTCCTCCTTATTCCATTTGGCCTCCGCGGTTCTGTATCCACCAGATCCGAGATGGTGATGACCTATATTCATCACCTGCAGCACCTTTCCCCGATTACTATTGGCCAGGGCTCTTTCGGATTCACACCTCTCCTTGAACTCCCGGAACTGATCTTCGGTGATCTGCGGGTCAATCTTCTGGATCTCCTCGAGACTTTTGCCTTCTTTATAGATCTTCTTCTTTATCCGGGTTCTCCAGCTGGCCAGGGCGGTGCTCATCTTTGTGAGGGCGGATTTGTTTACTTCGTTCCCATGATAATTTGTGTTCGGATACTTAGCGGGGAACTTGTATCTTGCGTGCAGCTTCTCGAAGAGGAGTGTGCGCAAGTGGCCATTATCTTTATGCCGGAGATTCTCGGTGTTGATCGAGATGGTTGTCCGGGTGATCGCCGCCACTTGCCCACCGTACCCTTTGACGACAAGGGCGGGCTCCAAAGGAACCCCTGATGGGCTCACTTCGGTAATTTCCTCCCTGACCGTGCCGACCGTGTTTGGGCGCCGGTCCTTCGGCTTCTTCTTCTTCTTAGGAGGGTTGCTACCACTCCCTGTGCCCTCGCCGCCATCAGTGGTTTCATCGTCCGCCGTTCCTTCGGCTTCTTCCTCCGCGTCTTCCATCTCATCATCCTCGCTCTCCGAAGGATGGTATTCTTCATTGTCTTCTAGACGCTGGGCCGCCTCCCAGAATGTCAATTGTTTATTCGGAGGTCTGAGTTCTCCTTCAGCGCTGATGCGCTTAGAACATCCAGCCTCGTCGTTGTCACACATCTCTGCACTAATAAAAAACAAATAATTGGTTAAATGCACGGAAAAATCCGGCATGACCTTTGCTAATTTTCTTAAACTAGGAGTGCCCGATTTCTGCCGAAACGGAAGTTAATCAACATTCCGGCAAAAATCGGGACTCTTTTCATACAAGAACCTGCATACACAACATAATAAAGTGCTTCATATACAAGCACAAGCATAATTTCAAGTGCTACAATTATATCAAGCACAAGCACCTGTCATTATATCAAGCACAAGCACCTGTCATTATAGAAAATACAATTGCAAGCACAAGCACCTGTCATTATAGCAAGCAAGCAAATACAACATGCAGATTATATGACAACAAGCAATTACAACAAGCAAATACATATATAGAAGCACACAAGTTTTTGTACAACAGTATACATTAAATTGGCCTACTTCTAACCTACTACTTACCTACAACATATAAATTGACAGCAACTTACCTACAGCAACCTAGAACAGGGCACTCAGGGCACTCAAACTAACTTGACCCACTGCCACCTAGAACAGAAGCTAGCTAGAGCCTAAACTGGAACAACACTAAACTGGAACAACACTAAAACCACTGTATACAGTGGCTAACTTGACTAAAACAACACTAAAACCACTAAAATAGCATTAAAACCACTAAAACACTAAAACCACTGACTAACCTGACTAGCACTAAAACAGAACTGAAACCTGACTAACTTGACTAACCTGACTAAAACAGCACTAAAACCACACTAAAACCTGACTAAAACAACACTGAACCCTAAGCTACTCTGAACCCTAAGCTTACCCTGAACCCTAAGCTACTCTGAACCCTAAGCTTGACATCATATCAACCTTGATACTCTAAACCCTAAGCTACTCTGAACCCTAAGCTTACCCTAAACCCTTGCTACTCTATCAAGCTTACTCTGAACCTTGCTACTCTGAACCCTAAGCTTACCCTGAACCCTTGCTACTCTGAACCCTAATCTATCCACCAAGCTTACTCCGAATATCAACCAAGTTTACTCTAAACCTTGCTATCAACCAAGCTACACTAAATTTGCTGCTAACAATCTGTCACTACTCTGAATCTGCTGCTAAAACAGAGTTAAATCTCACTGCTAAATTTTTCTACACTAACCCTAGCAATCTGTCACTACTCTGAATCTATCACTTCTAAATTTTTCTACACTAATCGGTCACTACTCTGAATCTGCTGCTAACAATCTGTCACTACTCTGAATCTGTCACTAATTTTTTCTACACTAACCCTAGCTAACCTCACTGCTAACCCGAGAGGGAGAGAGGGAGAGAGGGGAGGGGCTAACCTCTAAGACGAGGACGATGTTGGTGGGCGCAACACGACGAGCGAACGACGGCCTCCTCCTCCTCGGACACAGGCGGCCTCCTCCTCCTCCTCGGACACGCGCGCGGGGCTCCTCCTCCACGGCCTCCTCCTCGAGCGGCGGCTGCTGGAGGGGTCGAGCGCGGCGGCGGCGAGGGGGATCGATCGGGCTCGGTGGCTGCTAGGGGGATCTAGTGCGGCGGTGGCTAGGGGGACCTCCTCCTCCACGAGAGCTTCCTCCTCGAGAGAGAGCTTCCTCCTCCTCGAGAGCTTCCTCCTCCTCCACGACGACGGGCAGCGCGGCGGTGGTCGGCTTCCTCCTCCTCGAGAGCTGTCTGTGAGATGCAGAGCGGCGCGGTGTCGTCTGTGAGAGATGGAACCGGCGCGGTTGACTAGCGTCCAACAGACATAGGCGTAGCGCACCCTGGCCAAGTGCGCTATGGATAACCACTAGGCCGAGTGCGCCAAAGGGAGTACAAACTTCTGTGGCGCACTAGGCTGAGTGCGCCACAGATGCTCCTAGTCCCTGTGGCGCACTAGGAGGAGTGCGCCACAGAAGTTTGTGGCCGTTTCAGAGCAGAGGGGGGCATGCGCTTAGGCATAGCGCACCAGGCACACGTGCGCCACAGATGACCCTAACAACCGTGGCGCACATGACTATAGTGCGCTACAGATGTTTGGCGTGTGGCCAACAGGGCCCTGGCCCACACACATCTGTGGCGCACTATAGTCACGTGCGCCACGGTTGTTCTAGTTATTAGTAGGGCACTGCCCACAGGTGAGCCACGCCTGTTTTAGCCGTGGGGCACTTCAACCATGTGAGCCACGGATGTGCTGATTACCTATAGCCGTTTTCCTAGTAGTGTCACCTTCCTCCTTATTAGGAGACTCATTTTGATCATTACCACTCTTAGTTTTAGCGTTAGAGACATATATACTATTAGGATGTACAGCAGGTTCAAAGGGTTCCTCAACTATCTTATGTTTCTTTTTCTTTCTCTTACAAGGACTACCAATATCTTCACCTTATTGGGAATCCTGCTATATTCTTTTAGGGTGTCCTTCAGGATATAAAGGATCTAGAGTAGCTATACCACTCCTAGTTCTAATTCCATAAGCGTGTTTATCTCCTGAAGCATTAACTAGCATATCTTTTTGTACCTTAGCAAGTTGATCAAGCTGGGTTTGAACCATTTGAGTGTTTACAAAGCATTTTAATATCATTAGAAGTTCTTTCCATGATATCTTTCAACTCATGGATAGCTCTAGAGTTTTCCAACAAATGATTCTGAACTTGTTTATTAAAATACCCTTGTTTAACAATAAATGTGTCAAGTTCCTCTAAACATTGATCAGGAGGCTTACCATAAGGAATATCACCTTCATCAAAGTGTTGGAGAGAGTGTACCTCAATAGTGGATGAGTGGGGAATTGGCTTACATAATTCTTCTATAGGAGGTATATTCTTCACATCTTCAGCTCTAATACCTTTCTCCTTTAGACACTTCTTAGCTTCCTTCATCGCTTCATCATTTAATGAAATAACTCCCCTCTTATTTGTTGTTGGTGTTGGAACTGGTTCAGGCATAACTAGTTCAGGAGTAATAGGCTCAGGTGCACTCAGCTCAGTTGAAGTCCAATCATCATAATTCATGCTTATCTTAGCCATTAATTCTTCAGCATCTGTAGGAGTTCTTTTCCTGAAAACACAATCAGCAAAGCTATCTAGGTAGGTCCTAAAATCATCAGTTAGTCCATTATAATAAATATCAAGAAGCTTATTTTTAGGTAATGGACATCCAGGATGTGCATGAATCAAGGCATAGAACCTTGTCCATGACTCAGGAAATTTCTCTTCTTCTCCCTGTTTAAAATCAAAAAGTCTCTGCAAAGCAGCATGTCTAGCACTAGGAGGAAAATATTTCTGGAAGAAAGAAGAAATCAAGCAATCAAGGCTATCAATGGAACCAGGAGGTAATCTATTAAACCAAGCCATAGCTTCTCCCTTTTAGTGAAAAAGGGAAGATCTTAGTAACAAAGTACTTGCGCATCTTAAAATCATCAGAGAATAACGCACGCATAGCAGAAAGCTCATTCATATGAGCCACAACACTCTAATTTTCAGTCCCATAGAAAGGTTCTTTCTCAACAATATCTAAATAAGATAAATCAAGAGGGAAATCATAATGTTTATCTTTAATATCTATGGGAGAGGTGGCAAACTTTGGATCAGAGGACAACTTAGGCATAATAGTACGTCTAGCAAGGATACTCTTAATAGCACTAGTACCATGTGTGTTTCGGCACTCTTCAACAAAATCATCAGTGAAATCAATGTAACCATCATTAATATCATAACTCTCACTAGCCTCAAGTGAGCTAACTGGAGTAACAGTGTATTCACTAGGAGTTTTGGTATTTCCTAGACTAGCCATAGTAGCATCTAGAAAAGGACCTAATGAACCACTCACATCAAGCACAGTAGAAGTAACATCATGAGTATCAAAAGCAGTTTCAGATTCAGCAGTAGTAGAAGTGTGTGTAGCATGAGTATGTGGAGGTGTTTAGGACTGTACCTCTTCTTGTAGTGGATGGTAAAATAGGGAACTTTCCATCATGAGACTTTCCCATGATGAAAGGTGTGGCACCCCGGATTTACGTTCCGAGAATACCCGTTATGCATACAATTCACGTTCCCATGATCAGTGAGCCGTGAGCATAACCGACTAGTATCATTACATCATCCTTACAATTATGAATACAAAACATACAAGGAGGCCTTTATGGCGATTACAACACAAATAGCGGAAGTCTTCAGCGTAGAGCCCGTGCCATAACCTACAGGCAACTGATTGGGAAGACGGCCTAGCTCGCATAGACGTCAGCACCTTCGATCCTTCTTAACATCTGAAATCTGGCCAAGTAAATAGCCAGGGACAATGCAGGTGAGTACTTTGAATGTGCTCGCAAACCACCGAGACAAAGTAATAAGATAATGCATATCTGGCTATGGCGAGAAAGCTCTACACTATAGTCGTTTTCGAAAAACCTAACATTGGCATCTCTACATCTTTGTTAGAAAAGAGTTTTTATAAAACATGCCTCCTTTTAGAAAATCTGGACATCTCCACATCCTTGATAAAAATATTTGGAAAACGTTTTGTTTTAAAACCCTTTTTAAAGCCTTATCGACCATCTCTGGTCAAAACCAACTTATTCTTATCTTTCCTCGTGACCAAGTCACATCCTTTAATTCCTCACATCTTAACCGAAGGGTCCTCCTAGCACTTGCCATTCCAACCATCCTTGTCTGTGGACACGGCTATTCGAATAGTTTTGACTCTGTAGAGTTTGTGCACTTAACCCACAAGAATCAATACATCCGTCGGGATAAAACCACGGCCTGCTACACACGGTAGATAGGGGCTCGGATAATCAAACTTACACTTTTCGTTTGTCCATCCCTAGAAACGGCGGCTTTTCCTTTTGGGTTTATCTCTCCGGTACGAGTACGGGGTACGACGACCCTGGTCCTTCCTCCCGTACTGACCCCTACCTCCAGACCGAAGCCTGATCGGAAGCAACAGTGACAATCTTCCATCCGTACTACCTAAAAGCATACCGTCCGCGAGAGACCCAATTGTTGCACCAGTTCCTTACCCTACAGGTATCCCGGATTTCAAGGTATTTCTCCCCTTTAGCGAGTAAGATCAGCCCCGGCTAAAGATCACAAACTACGAGCTAAGCCCGAGTGTCCGGGGTAATGTGGCTGCACGGGTAAAATTGTTCCGGACATTGGCTTAGACCATCCCTTCCTTTCTTTTGCTTAACTTTCTCTTCATCCACCTCATATCTTGTTTTAGTAAAACTTCCACTCGGAAAGGATGCCTCTTCCCAAGGGTTTTATTTTGAAAACTTGAAGTAGGGTATAACCCAAAATAGTTTTATCGTTGAAAACTGTGGGTTCCAAGAGGGAAGATGCTAATAATCTTAGCCTCATTCTAAGGGGTAAAGATAGGTGTAAATAGGGTAGGTGTCCAAGAGACACTCATTCATAACTTGGAGGAGCCAAGTTACTCACGTATGTTTATTTGAAATAAACCATGTTTGTGATCATGCAATTTATAAACGAGATATAAAACAGTTGATAAACAGAAATGGGTTAATACAGGAGTTCAGGAATGGTGGCTTGCTTGTGACCAGTGAGAAGTCCCTTGACGGCGTTAAATAACCAGAATACCAATACAATTAATAATAAGATAGTCCTGATGCTTCCTTCTTCTTGGCGTCACCCAATCGCAACTATCGTCGTTATCGAGCATACATGCAACCGATCAATACACTAATCAATACAAGGCATGAAATCATCAAACCATATAGCAAGTAAAGGATACATATATGGTATACATCAGTAGGATGTAGGAGGTGTGATTGGAGTGGAGTGGGAGAAGATTTGAAGACATTGGAAGAAGGGACCTTTTGGATTTAGAATCTAGGATCTACCTAAGAGGGGGTTTTTGACCAAGGGCTTGATCTGTATAATACCATGGTATAAAAATGATACCATCAGATAGGTATTGATAAAATGAAGCCAACAAAAGTGGTTTCACTATTTTATCAATTTCCCTTGATTTCTAGTGGATTTTATAGTGATTAAAGCTCTAGTTTTAGGAAATAATTCACAGAACTTCTCTAGATTTCCAAAAATTATTTACTTGGGTGAAAAGGTAGTATTTGATGGACTGAATCAAGAGGAGTTGGAATCACCTCAAAACAATTACCATAATTCCCTTGAGAAAATCCCAAAGGCAGTACTGGCTAAGATTTGTCTTTTTTCATCATATTTATTTTACAAAAGCTTTTTAGTTGATTCGAATGACACATGCTAGATACTGAGATTATCTTTCTGTAGAAATTGGAATCGAACAATTTCGAGTTGCAGAACTGTTGCAATGATTTTATTAGGAATTAAACCATGCACACAAGAGTTTAATTCACTAAAAATCAACAGAATCTTATAAAATCATGGGCTTAGGGATTTTGGAAGATATGGTTAGGTGTGTCAACTAAGAGTTGGAATTAGGTCCAAACCTCATTTGGTTTGACCTAGGGAAAATCCTAAAGGCAGAGAGTATGTGTTTTTGTTATTTTTTCTATTGGTAATCTAGGAAGCAAAACATGGTGGGGTCTGTGGGGTATGAAAGGTATGCGTGATACATTTCATAAACAACTGTATTTACTCTATGGGGACTTGTAAAACTATATGGAGGGATACATCAGTGATCAAGACATAACTTGGGAAAAGATTTATCATTTTTATTGTATATTTTATTTTGGTGTAGAAATTGGTCTGCATGTTAGGGAAAACATGTGTGCATCAACAAAATTTAGATCTGGGCAAGATCTAGTGGTTTACAACTTTGTTTGGATTTAAACCTAACAACTACAAACAGATCTGGCAGAAATAATAAAAGGAAAAGGGGTGGCCGGGCTGGATCTGCTGACTAATGGGCCGTATGGGGAGAATCGGCCCAGGTGTAGCGCTCGCGCATGGTCGGCACACAGCCGGCACGGCCCGGTGGCGGGCCTGCCTGCGGGATCCAGGGCGAAGGGGTACCGAGCGCTCCCGGCCGTCGGATCTGGCGGGATCTGACGGTCATGGGGCGTCTTCCTCGTGGGGCTAGCCAGACGACGATGAAACCCTAACTAGCGACGGGGGAGGAGCGGGGAGGCTCACCAGGGGATCAGGGGAGGTCGTGGGGGTGACGACGGCGAGTCCGGAGATGGGCGGTGCGAGGGGTCTTGACGTCGGGGAGGAGCTCGCGCGATGGTGGTCGAGGCGGAGCTCGCCGGAGCTCGTCCTAGGCGACGCTGCAGGGAGTCATGGGAAAAATAAGGGCAGGGTCAGATAGGGGAAGAGGAGGGGGCAATGCAGGGTGACATGCAGAGGGAGAGGAGAGAGATGGATGAGCCTTGCTCGTTTCTTTCTTGGAGGCCGAATCTCCTTTTTCTCCTTCCCTCGAGCAAGGAGGTGCAGGGGAGAGGGAAGGGGGTGCTCTGGGAGGAGAGTGAGGGGGAGAGGGGGCAAATGAATGGGAGGGGGAGTGATGTACTGGTATTGGCCCTTATAAACCGAAGGGGGAGGGTGTTGGGTGGACTATGTCCATGTTGAGCATGGAGAAGGGGATGCTGGCCAGTCATTGGGCAAGGGAGGCAGTGGGGAGGTGAGAGAGGGGGTTCTGGTCAGGCTAGGGGACAGGAAGGGGGTGAGGGGCTGCCACTCTTTTCATTGCAAAGACATGGGCAAGATTTTCTCTCTCTCTCTCTCAAGTTCCAAGGGCTAAAGGACAAGAGATGCTATAGTGCTGGTCGAATAGGAGGGTGTGGTGCAGCTAGAGAGAAGTGCTGGGGAAGATTGGGGTTGGTTTGGCCCTTGTTTGAATCAAGTTTTGATGGTTTTTGCAAATTTGATGAAATGATGGCTTGTGAAGGAAGTTGATAAATTTGCATTGCGCAAACTGTGGAAATGTTACTAGTAGATAGATGGGGTCAAATATTCTCTCCATGATTTAAATGGGATTTTTTTTATGATTATAATCCCATTTAAATGCACTTCTTCAAAAAGTGCAGAAATAGATTATGGAAACAAAAATGATATTTTTACATTGGATGAGCTTGGTTTTTTATGTGAGATGGTACTAAATACCATAACACACATTGGAGAATTTTATTGGGATTTATTGAAGTGGAAAAATATTTTTGGAGAATTATTTCTTGTTTCTGCCAATTAAGAAAAAGGGCAAAAAGAAATAATAAAGAATCTCGAAAACATTTATTTTTGAGTTGGGAAGATGGGATATGATAAATAGGCATCAAATGTGACTTGAGTTGACAAGGTGATTTGTAGAATAACCAACTTGCCTTTATAGACAAGGATTTTGGGAATTTGGTAAGTAGAGGAAATTAAATAGTCTAGTAATCCAAATAATTATGGGAATTATTTGGGGATGCTTATATCCAAGGTAGATGAGGTAAAATTGATGTAGGCATCAAGTTCAACCTTGGTTTTGGAGAAAAGTGGTGTAAAGGATGTAAACTAGACAAGGGAAGGATCTAGGGTTTGGTTAACTTGATACCACCTAAACAAGGTTGGATTAGGGAGCTCAGAGCTCACCTTGGTACAAGGGGTATATGGGTGGTTAGACCAAGTCATATAGATGATCATGGAAGCAATATTTGGGCTTGGTTGGATTTGAGGTGGTTTTGGAGTAATTGTAAACTTTGTTGAGATTAAGGCTGCCATAGCAGGTACATCAGGTAGCCTCCTAAACCATGTGGGTTTAAGATGCACAACGCTCCAATGGAAACAATTGAAGTGGGGATTGATAGGCCATGATTATTATATCCTAACCATGCAAGGATTTGGTCAAGGGGAGATGGCATATAGATGTGAGCTTCTGCCAAAGTAGGCAAGATGATAAGATTTGTAGAAAGATTATTATATTTACTACAAAACCATCAGGATCAGGTGGGAATTAGAATGGCTTAGCAAAGGGAAAGAGTGGGATTTGGTAGTACTACTGATGTACTACAAGATGGTTCAAGTACATTCTCAAGAATGAACATAGGTTGGAAAAGGTATAGCTCCAAAGATTGAATATAGATAAGAAATCCAGACTTAGCCATTTTGGCAGTTTTGGAGACTTTGACTAGAGTGCAAGTGTAGCAGCTTTTGAGAGGATGCTAGGTTCCAAAATAATGATCAAGGAGATGAGGTTCATGTACTAACTAAGTATATAGGGTTCATACTTAGATTGTGTCTTCACTAAGTTGGAAACCATCCAGAGGGATATCCTTGGATTGATCTGAGCATGAGGGGAGGTGGTTACCTTAGTGGCTTAGGATAGATCTAGACTTGGATGCTTGCTTTTAGATTGATGATCACAAGCAAGGATTGGGTTCCTAAGGGATGAGATACTAGATTAGCTCACTCTAGTTCCTAAACAAACAATGCAATCAGTAGATCAAGGCAATTCATCAACCAACAAATCAAGGCAATTCATCTTATTACTTATCCATCTAGTACTAGGGTTACCATCAAGCCTAGCTTGAGGTAAGGATGGGTAGGTTGAAAGGGGTTTTTCTTGAAGTAAGATAAGTATCATCTTGGTATCTCTACCAGGACTAAGATGAAAAGGTTTTAATAAAGGTTTTGGAAAAAACCTAGGGATAAGAATAGTTGAAGGTTCTGTCTTGAAAACATAAGGAGAGTATATGCATATGCCTCCATAGTTTTGGCAATAGAAGCTAGTAAAGTATTTGGTGGTGTTAAAGTCATCTTGGCTCAGGTTTTTGAAATGCCAGAACATTTGAGAATATGAAGGATCAGCTAAGACATCTCTTTTGTAAAATAGTTTTTGTAAACTAGTGTTGAGATGAGGGGTATGCACCTAATACACAACAGTTGCTTGAGCACAAGCAAACAAGTAAACATACATTGCAAGAAAAAGTTTTTGTTCCCCCTGATTTTTTCCTTCAGTACATTTAATCAGGGTTGCTGAAATTGGGATATTACAAAAGGAGTAGCAGTGAACAATAATAGATCCAAGTGAACTTACAAATAAAGCTATGCTCCCCGGCAACGGCGCCGGAAAATAGTCTTGATGACCCACAAGTATAGGGGACCGCAACAGTATTCGCGGGTAGTATTACCCATTTTATTGATTCGACACAAGGGGAGCCAAAGAATACTTGCAAGCCTTAACAACTGAGTTTTCAGTTTAGCTACAGCTGGAAATAGTTCTTGCTCACAGAAGTTTATCAGTAGTAACAGTTTGGTAGTAGCAACAGTAAAGCAACAACATCAGTGAAACAATAGCAATAGTAACAGTAACGGTAAACAGTGGGATTCGAGTGCGGTAAGCATAGGGATGGATGGACGGGCGTTGCATGGACGAGTCTAAACATGTAACTTCAAGATCTGGGGCATTGCAGATAAATAATAACAAGCATCCAAGTACTAAACAATCCTAGGCATGTGCTCCAAATATAATCATACATGCTCGCAATGAGAACTTGCACAACATCTTCTGTCCAGCCAGCCCATGGCAGCGGGGCCTCTAGGGAACTACTGGCAATTAAGGTGCTCCTTTTAATAGAGCATCGGAGCAAAGCATTAACACTCTGTGAACACATGTGATCCTCACACCATAGCCATCCCTTCCGGTTGTCCCAGTTATTGTCACTTTGGGGCCTTTGGATCCGGACAATGATATGCGTACACAACTTGCAGATAAGATCACAAACAATACTATCATAATGATCCAATAATGAGTTCAGATCTGAGATCATGGCACTCGGGCCCTAGTGACAAGCATTAATCACAACAAGTTGCAACAAAGTCAAATAACACTAATAGATATACTAGGCACTATGACCTAACAATCTTATTCGATTACATGATAGAACTCATCCAATACCTACCATCCCCACGCCTACAGCGGGGGATTACTCACTCATGGATGAGGGAAACATCGGTGGCCGAGGGAGATGCGTTCCTGATGACGATGGCGATGATCCTCTCAAAATTCCCCGTCCCGGCAGGGTGCCAGAACGGAGTTTCTGGATCCGAATCTTGGTTTCTGGTGGCGGCGGAGTAGAACTCTTTCTGAAAAACTATCGAACCCCCCTCGGTTTTTAGGTCGAAAGGCAACTTATAGGCATAGAGGGAGGCCGAGGAGGTTCCTAGGGTGGCTGCACCCCCCCAGGAACGGCCAGTGGTGGCCCCGCGCCTGGCATGGGTGTGGGCCCCCCAGGCTCCTTCTCTGTCTCGTCTTCTAGCTCCGTGGATCTTCTAGTGAAATATAATTTTTGGCATATTTTCCAGGATTTTTCCTGATAGTTCATTTTCTGTACAAAAACAAGACACCAATGTAATTCTGCTGAAAAGAGCATCAGCCCGTGTTAGTTGTATCCAAATCACACAAGTTTAGAGAAGATATAATAGCAAAGTGTTCGAGAAAGTAGATACGTTTTGGACGTATCAACTCCCCCAAGCTTAGCTGATTGCTTGTCCTCAACCAATTCAGTTGAAAACTGAGTGTGATAACAGAACTTTCACGAACTCTTTGCTTCATATGATGTATATATTCTCAGCACAGGAGTAGATGCTTAGAAAATTCATAATAAAGAGTATGCAACTAAGTCTACTCAATAGTCATTGCAGGCTATGAAGATAAACCAACTCAATAATAATAAGTAGCATGGAACATAAACATAAGCAACATTGCAATGCTCATAATAAGGTGTGATAGAGTGGTATCTCTCTTGACTTTGTTTGAAGAGCACAATATAAATGCCAAGGCACCTCTGAAGTTCAAGTGAAGACTAGAGATAAAGATATCATAGATACAAGCATCAAAGTCATGACATAATTAACCAAGTTTTGGAACAAACACAAGAATGAAAACTATGCTCTCAAGAAGGTGCTCATAGAATAAGTGGTGACTCAACAAGGTGGTGAAAACGGTTTTGGGAAGATTGAAAGGCTTCCAAATGATGAAAGGAAGGTACAGTTAGCTCTGAGCTCTCATTGCCCATATCATAGGCATCTTCATGTGGTTAAGGTGAAAGTGAGGTACACTCTGAATCATATGCATGACAGACCCTAGAGTGGAAATCCCAAGTCCCATGAGAATGAGGGACGCTCCGCATGCTACTCAACTTTGGTCATCTAAAAGTTCTTGTCATTGTAAATACATGCATATCATCGAGAACCGCCAACGGGGTACCCCTTGCACATGGTACAGGAGCATTCCCATACCAAAAATTACAAGGCAAGCAGACAATGAGCATCTCAGCAATCTTTTTATTTACCATATGCATAGATTTTTATTCAGGATGCTTCATAAATGCAAATTATGGTGATGCTGCAAGTTTCCACCATGATTAGGCTAGCGGCCCAGGCGTTTCTGTAACACAATGTATAGACTCCTTGAACTCACAACCTCCCCTTTTATTTCACATCGTCGACATCCGTAAACAAAAGAGGAAGGTATCAACTGGATAGGATATCCAACAAGTGTTGAAAGCATTCCCCGTGATAGCACGGTTCTGCTGACTCTCAGCATATAATTTGCAAGCATATAACTTTCATCTATAGGTCACAATAGTTCAGGATTATTAAGCACAAGGAATAAAGTGTGCCATAAAGTTCGTGAGAGCTTTACTAACTAACTTTCTCAAAACAGTCAAAACATTTTAGATTGGAAGAAAACACGGCATATAGAATATGCACTGAAGTAGCAAATGATGCTAATAGGTAGGTATGGTGGACACAGCTGGCAATATTGGTTTTGGGGAGTTGGAAGCACAGGTAGAGCATATACTCAGTGCAAGCGAAGGCTAGCAATAGAGAGGGAGCGACAAACAAGTGAGCAAAAGCTGTCATAATCATGCTTGCAACAAAATAGGACTAATTATGGCATGAAAGTGATACAAGAACTGTGAGCCAAAATAAATAATCGAGTCTTACTGACTATTGATTAGTCATATGCATGCGTGAGCATGTGCCAAGTCGATTCACATGAACAGTCAGAGGAGGATACCACAATATCATACCAAAATATGAATAAAACAATGCAAGCAAACAGGCTAAGCATAGACAATCAAGAACTACTATGACAGGAGGATACCACAATATCATACCAAACATTCATAAGACACGCTACAAACTATTAGCAAGCTGGATCTAATCATAGATGAGCAAGAACTACTAAACATCCATAATGACATACACCTTACACAAACAGGCTAAGTGTAACATCCCTAAAATTCATACTTCAAAGCTCATTCATATCATCCTTGCATTCATCATCATTTAGGGTTTTCTCAAAACATTTCAGAAAACAGAAACTTATGGTGTCATGATTTTATGTGGACAGACTTATTTTAAGTGGCCAACACCACTTGTAAGTTTGATTGTTGTGAACCAGGAAGGTTGCCTTCTATGAGCATAGGATTTAAGTGCAGATTTAAAACCAAGTTTTCAAATGGAAATGGGTTCCAAAAATCATCTTTCAAATTTTAAAACCAAGTGCATAGCCTCTGATATTTTGATCTCCAAAGCTTGACCAATTCTTTACAAAGCTACCCCATGGATATATGACCATTTTTGAGACTATTGCTCACTACAAAAATCCCAGAAAAATTTGAATTCCAATTTAACTTGATTTCATTTGAAAATCTACCCAGAAAATCAAAATAGAAAAGGAAAAAGAAATAAACAAAGGAAAAGGGCCACGCGCCAGGTTTTAGGCCCAGCATCAAATCGAGCCCAACTAGACCACCCGGGGGTTTCCTTTTCTTTTCTCACGCGCGAGCGCACGCAACCTGTCGCTGACAGACGGACCCCACACTCACTTCGCGCACATCGCTGACGAGCGGGCCCTGCCCACGCTGTCATCGTCTTCCCCAAACTGCGCCCGCGACCACGTCGCAGCTGCAGTCACGGCCGGTAATGGCGCGGCATAAATGGGCATTAATCCGCGAGCGTTTCCTGTCGAGGCACCGGCTATAAGATCCCCACCTTCCCATGACCATTTTCCCCCAGTCAATTTTGCCTTCACGCCACCAGGCTGTCCACAACTCGCACGACTCCGCCGCTGCTCCGACGATTGCGCCGGCAAATTCCGGTGAGTCTCGTGTTCCCCTCTGCCTCTCATTCATGCTATCATGTTCAGTGAGTCTCGGCGCATCTACTTACACACCCCACTTACCTTCGCATGACCTGTAGCTCCAGCAACGTCGACGACTGGCCGCCACCGTCTTCGGCATCAACTCCGACGACCTCCAGTGGTAAGTCCAGACCGCCCCACGTCTTGTCTTTCACACACACGTGTTCTCCATGATCTTCTACACCTGACCACACCCTCTGTTTGCCTCCTAGTGATCGACAACCTCGCCAACGACGACGACCGACCGTGCCGACGTCTGCCTCTACTCCGACGAGCAATTATCGCTGTATCTGCGAGCCCCTTGACCAACCAGAGCCACCTCGAGCTTCAGCACGCCACCGCGGTTCTGGTAAGCACCTTCTTGTTTCCCCGGACGATCTAGAGCGCTGGCGCCACCGTAGTCAGACGCGCCGCCGCCGGTCAACACCGCCAGCGCCGCCCGTTTCTGGTTAATAGATTGTAGCCGTCAGATCTGAATCCTACGCGTAGAAACAGTTCACTTAACCAAGAGGTATGGACAGATCTGAGCCGTGCAATGTTAGTTAGATCCAACGGCTACAGAGCTCGATCCGGTGCGAACCGGTACGCGCCAGTGACGCTGCGACACGTGGCTAGGGCTAGATCTAAAAACAGATTCAAATCAGAATTTGATCCAAATTTCAAATGATTATAACTTTTGATTGCCACGTTGGAATTTTACAAACTTTATACCGTTGGATTCACTGAAACAAGACCTTTCTGAATATCCAATTTGTTTAACAAATAGTAACAGTTAAAATGACTTTATTTGTAGAAACATGTTTAAGGCTATCTTAAGCATAGATTTATTTTGGTAAATTGTATTGGTGCCAAATAAGTTTAGTTGGCAAACTTGTGACTTGTTAAGTTTCTGTAAACATGTGCATGCTTGGTAGAATTTTTAAAATCACCACTTGGTAAATTCTTGCATGCATGCATTCATATTATTGTTGAGTGAATATAATTGTGTGTAATTGTATGCTATAATTTTTGTGTAGATCTTTCTAGTGATTGTGATTGTGAAGAGTGCTACTCTCCCCACTACCAAGGCAAGTGATATTTTCATGAATATTTCTATCCTATGTTTTGTACTAGCATTAGATATTTTGCTAAGTCTTGCATGCTATTTTTTCCTAATGCTAAGTTGGGAAATCCTAAGTAGTGTAGAATTGTAGAATTGCTAAGGAATTTTCCTAAGTTAAGTTATCTTACCATGCTTAGCCTAGCTATTTAGCAAACAAGGGTTGGTGAAAAATCTATACTTACTATAATGGAAATATTTCTAAGTCATGAGACTTATGCTTTCCTAATAAAACAACTAAGTCAAATGAACCTCCTGGGTGGAATGGAAGGATTGGGTTATGTTGAGTGGTTACACAAGGCCATGGACTTGGGTTGTGTATCTCACTTGTGGTATGCCACCCAGGCACAAAGGGATTTGGAGGCCAAGTGTTGAGAAAGCTTACAGTGCAACCACTTGGCAATATGGGCTCTGCCATGATCATATAGGTTGCTAGAACTTAGTCACTTGGACAGTTGGTGGTAGTGGGAATGATAGGTTGGAGCGCGTCCATTTGACTAAGGAAAGGATTCTGAAAGGTCCTGTCTTGGGAAACCAAGTCTTGTGGGAAAAGTGCACCACCTCTGTAGATGGAAAACCTAAGTACTTAGCCTAGTCCAAGGTAATGGACAACTTGAGCATCAAGACATGGAAGCTACAAGAATCTCATCACTCCAACTTCTAAATAAAACTTGTGGGTGAACAAGGGTGAAGGACCCCAATGTCTATTGGTGGTTTCTTGGGAAGTTTTTGACAAAGAAAAACTTAGTGATTTCAACTAATAGGTAAAACCTATTTTCAAGCAAAGCAAGCCAAGCTACACTTAGCCAAATGCATATAGTAATATAGTCCACTTAAAATATACTAAGGTATCACTTGCCAATACTATACCAAAAGTATTGACCCTCTGTGGCTGTAACTTGTGATGTTGCAGGTTACTCCGATGATGAGTAGGAGTCATGAGTCTACACTCAACATGCTTGCCTGTGGCACATGAAGATGAAGACTTATGTTTATTTACTTATTCCTTAAACTCTTGTATTAGGCCTATGGCCCTGAGTTGTAAAAGACTATGTTTTATCTCTGGAATGAATGTAATAAACGACCTTTGTATCTGGGTACTTCATCTTAAACTGTGGATGCTAGCATTGATCCAGGGACTAGCATTGCAATCACAGGAATCCTTTCCTTTATAAAGGAGGGGTCTAACAGATGGTATCAGAGCACTGTGTTGCCTGTAGGATTATGACCCTAGGATTGGAAAACCACTAAGGAAAAGTTCTCAACTACATCTACACTTGTCTATTCTTCTCGTAAAACTTTTCTAATCTTTTCATTCTCAACTCCATTTGTAGATGAACTCCATCAACGAAGCCGTGAAGAAAGGACCACTCATGACCATGACCTTGGAGTGTGAAACTGAGTTTCCCAAGATTCTCAAGGACCTCATGGTGGCAATGGAAGCACATGGAGCAGCTATTTACAAAGGCTTTCCAGTGATGGATGAAGGAGTGGAGTATTGGTGGGTGCAACTTCACTTGTACAAAAACAAGGAAGACAACCACAAAGAAAGGGGATTCTGCATGTACACCAACACTGTAATGCACACCACATTCTTTGAGTCAACCAGAGATGCAGCTTGGAGGACTATCAAAGAACTAAGTGCTAGAGTCAAGTGCAGGATGCTCAACCTCCAAAAAGACTTAGAGAAGGAACTTACCCAAGAGTTGGAAACCACCAACCAAGAGTTAAGGGGAGATATAATAGACTTAGTGATGGAATCATGTGAACAATATAGGTGGATTGCCTCTAGGAACATTGTGATAGCCACCAGATCCAGTGAGATAGGATTGTAAGCACACTTCGTTAGTTGGACCACCATCTATCACCTTATTTTCCAAAAATAATACCTTAAATAAGTATGGACCTTGATTGATGTAATGGACTTATGTATGCATGACTTGTGTGATGTTTGTGTTCCATGGATATGTATGAATGTTTGTCTTGATTTACCTTAAATTGTGTTGTTCTAACTTTTTCAATCTTATAAATAGATGCCTATTACCATCAGCACCGTTGAGGAGCTCCAGGTTACCCGTTTTGGTCCCCGTATCATTGAGCTTACCACTTTGCTCGATCTCCCTCTTCCCACCATCACGGTGTACCCACTCACCAAGTTCGAGAGGAAGGACCTCTGGGGCTTCAAGGTGAACCAGCCTGGACGCCAGACAGAGCCCACTACGGAGGCCATCGTCTTCAAGCTGATGCATGACGACAGGGAGAGAGGCATGGAGGTAGTCATGCAGGACCTGATAGGACGTCTGTTAGGCCGTCACTCCCGACAGGTTAGGGGCACTCACTTCCACGTCTTCGGAAGACGTGATGTTGATGGAGAAACCATCGACTTTGAGGACGACTCGAGGGACGCGGCAGAGCCAATACGTCTCTACCTCCAGGACGAACGTCATGCTCGGCAATGACGAGCTTCAGGTGCAGCTTCGCGAGAAGGACAAGCTTTTTGCACAGCAGGATGAGATGATCAAGGAAATGGAGACAAAGTTCGAGGCCCAGGACCGCAAGTTCAAGAGTCAGGAGAAACGCGTCCAGGATAGGAACAAGAAGATCCGGGACATGACCGAGGAACTGAAGTCCAAGGATTTCGAGCTTGAGCAGCAGCAGATGGTTATTGAGAGGCTTCGCTCCCAGAAGAGAGCTCTCAAGGCCAAAGTCGATTCCTTGACCACTATGATAGAGGAGAACAAGACCGCGATGGAGAACGCAGGTCTTACCTTCGTCGAGGATGAGATTGAGGCTGATGAGTAGACATGACTACTCGTTTATCTTTCACTATCATTCTTGTTATTTGTGAACTTGTTATTGGACCATCCGACATGTGGATGGCTTGCCACTTTTGTGTTTTATTTCATGAACTTATCATCTGGTTGTTGAACTTTTATTCTATGTTGCATGTTATGTGATTTGCTTGTGATGTATTGTGCATAAAACATCTATGGGTATCTCATTCTTATCTATTTGATCAAACCACAGATGCCTCACCGTCGCGCAAACCCTAACCCCAACAACATCACCCCGGAAATGCAACAAATGATGAATGCGCAAACACAGCTTATGCAAATGATGACAACATTCATTCAAAACCAGAATAACAACAACAACAACCCCAATAACAACAACAACAACAACAACAACCCTCCGGGTTTTGATATGCTCACCAGATTTCTGCGATTGAGGCCAGCAAAGTTTTCGGGAACAACTGATCCCATGGTGGCCAATGACTGGCTACGTTACGTGAACAAGGACTTAGTGACCGTGGGCTGCACGGATGCTGAAAAAGTCAGGTTCGCAGCACATCTGTTGGAAGGACCAGCCGCCACATGGTGGGACAACTTCCAAATCACCACTCCTATTGATGAGGTGACTTGGGCTATCTTTGAAGATGGCTTTCGCACTGCTCATATCTCATCGGGAATGATGAGCCTGTAAAAGAAAGAGTTTCACAACTTGAAGCAGCGCCACCGCAGCGTGGCTGAATACATAGAAGAGTTCAACAATCTGGCGCGCTATGCACCGGATGAGGTTGACACAGATGCAAAAAGAAAGGAAAAGTTTCTGGAGGGCTTGAATGATGAACTAAATCTGCAGCTGTCTGTGGCATATGTTCCAACTTACCAGTCTCTGTGTGACAAGGCTGCTATTTTGGAGAGTAAAATAAAGCAAGTCGAGGGTAGAAAAAGGAAACACTCCGACAAGCACAGCTCGGGGTCGTCTCACAAACGATCTCACTATGATGACAGTGGCAGCTCAGGATCCCATAAGCATGGGAAATTCAGCAAGCACCACAACCACAACCGTCATGACAACAAGCATCACCGCAGTCATGACAATGACAAGTACAAGAACCACAAGGGTGGACATAAGAGCCACTATAGTGGAAATGGTAGTGGAAGTGGAAGCCAGCCTCCTAAAAAGGACATCAGTCAGGTTGAGTGCTTCAAATGCAAGAAACTGGGGCATTATGCTAATGAGTTCCCTGAGAAGAAAGTTGAAGGACCTAACAAGCCAAATACTTTTCAGAAGGGACAGGTTAACCACATCAATGTGGAGGAGGTCTATGAGGATCCTGATGCCGTTGCTGGTAAGTTCAGACTCAATTCAATTTCAGCATTTGTACTCTTTGACACTGGTGCATCTCATTCATTCATATCAAAAGCATTTGTTGATAGAAATGGGTTTGCATCTGAAAACATTGGGTGTCCAATAAAAGTTAGTTCTCCGGGTGGAGATATGATAGTAAGTCTTGGATGCCGGGATCTTGTCATAGAGTTTGGAAAGCACAAATTTCCAGTGAGCCTAATAATCCTAGATTCCCAAGGACTAGACGTAATTTTGGGAATGGATTGGATGGCTAAGTATGAAGGAGTACTAGATTGTGCTAATCGTTAAGTTACACTCACAACCCCAGAAGGAAAAAGAATAAAATTCAGATCCAATTTTGAATCCAAAGGAAGTAAGCTGAATTCTCTTAAGGGGGTTAGCATGGATAGTGTACCAATTGTGTGTGAGTATCCGGATGTGTTTCCGGAAGAGTTGCCAGGAATGCCACCAGATAGAGATGTGGAATTTCTGATAGATTTGGTACCAGGTTCAGGACCAATAGCTAAGAGACCATACAAAATGTCAGTTGATGAACTGAAAGAGCTCAAGAAGCAACTAGGAGAACAGTTGCAGAAAGGATTTATCCAACCAAGTTCTTCATCTTGGGGAGCCCCAGTATTGTTCGTGGAGAAAAAGGATAGAACACAAAGATTATGCATTGACTACCGTTCTCTCAATGAGGTAACCATCAAGAACAAATATCCTTTGCCAAGAATCAACGACTTGTTTGATCAGCTAGAAGGAGCATGTGTGTTCTCGAAGATTGATCTTCGGTCAGGTTATTTTCAACTCAAGATAAGAGAGCAAGACATACCTAAGACAGCATTCACCACAAGGTATGGATTGTATGAGTACACAGTGATGCCTTTTGGGTTAACCAACGCTCTAGCATACTTCATGAATATGATGAACAAGGTGTTCATGGAATTCCTTGACAAATTTGTTATCGTTTTCATCGATGACATCTTAGTCTACTCCAAGAGCAAGGAAGAACATGAAAGACACTTACGCTTGATACTTGAAAAGTTAAGAGAGCATAAACTTTATGCCAAATTCAGCAAGTGTGAGTTTTGGTTAGAGGAAGTTGGTTTTCTTGGTCATGTTATGACAAAGGATGGTGTGGCAGTTGATCCTGCCAAAGTTTCAGCTGTGACAGAATGGGAATCACCCAAGAATGTGAAAGAAGTTCGTAGTTTCCTCGGCTTAGCAGGTTACTACAGAAGGTTCATTGAAAATTTCTCAAAGGTTGCTAAGCCAATGACAGAATTGTTAAAGAAGGACAAGAAATTTGCTTGGTCTGAAGGTTGCGAAGCCAGCTT